>OZ024857.1:54622948-54745448 GCA_964017155.1 Oasisia sp. SBJ-2009
ATAATATATATATATATATATATATATATATATATATATATATATATATATATATATATATGTACATATATATATATATATATATATATACATATATATATACACGCGCGTGCACACACACACACACACACATACACACACAACACATACACGCACAACACAGACACGCACACGCACACGCACACGCACACGCACACGCACACGCACACGCACACGCACACGCACACGCACACGCACACGCACACGCACACGCACACGCACACGCACACGCACACGCACACGCACACGCACACGCACACGCACACGCACACGCACACGCACACGCACACGCACACGCACACGCACACGCACACGCACACGCACACGCACACGCACACGCACACGCACACGCACACGCACACGCACACGCACACGCACACGCACACGCACACGCACACGCACACGCACACGCACACGCACACGCACACGCACACGCACACGCACACGCACACGCACACGCACACGCACACGCACACGCACACGCACACGCACACGCACACGCACACGCACACGCACACGCACACGCACACGCACACGCACACGCACACGCACACGCACACGCACACGCACACGCACACGCACACGCACACGCACACGCACACTGGTTACATGATTGTCCTGTGCCAACTGCAGGTGCACTTCGCGGATAAAGGTGTGACGTCATATCCACCGTCTCTCCTCACCCGCCAGAGGACGCTATAGGGCCACGGAGAGCCGTTCACACCAGTAGACGACTTTGTGAAAACCCGTCTCGACCTCACTAGAACCGATCTCTAGACGAACTACCTACTATATCTTCTCCCAGATGTTGGACTGGGTCCTTGCAAGGCGCTAAAAGTCCAACGACGCTTGTGCGCTTGGAGGGTGGTGTAAGCTATCTTAAAAGCAAATAGTTAGCATGTTTTAAGATATGTGAAAACATTAATAATATTATTGTATGGACAATTATAGATATATATATATATATATATATATATATATATATATATATATATATATATATATATATATATATATATATATATATATATATGATGTATATATAGAGGTTTCATGAAGAAATTATCTGCAGGCAGATATTGAGGCCCGAAGGCCGGCCCCGAAAGTCTCTTTTAGCAGCTGTCTAGGATATTGAAAACATTTACACATTGAACGTGTGGTGCGACTGACTCACGGTGATTATCTTCACGCTGCTGCTGGTATACGAAGCCTAGACATAAAAGGAATCTATTCCGTCTATAGACGTGAAGCCAAAGCGACCAGTGGCGCCGTGCGGCGGCTATCTAGGAAAACTACGCAGCGAAGTTATGTTGTCCGACTTCACTTAATTAAGCAGTATTACCAGTAATTATAATATGCTTTTGTATGTACACCATGTATACGCTATTTGAAGGCAGTTGTGTTCTCTTCAAATTACCACCTTTATTTGTCATTCTTAGATAAATGCATTTGACACAGAATCCTGCGTGTGCTCATGTCATGTGTGTGGGTACCCGAGGTATGTTGCGTCTAGGCCTACTTTCGCGCAGCCTACACCGGACTTCATCCAAATGTAGAGCGTGGCTTGTTTTCTCTTACGAGACACCCCATCTGTTCAACGTTTGACACCAGTTCCTTACTTGCCATGGTGTCACAAGTCCGTCTTTTGCATTCTCTAGCTACTTTTTGATAGCAGTAGATTAAGTTGGGTGTGAACCAATCACAGCTTGCCGACATTGCTAACATGCTTTGTCACTCACAGAAAACAACGAGATTTGGATTTTGCTGGTCTGTTGTGTTTTCGAAAACTCTTAAGCAAAACTACTTTCCAAAGAGTGTCTTTCAAACTAAATACATAAAAGCCGTTGTTGATGCCTGTGCTCTCAGCGAGCAAAAACGCACTGGTATAGGCCTAAGAATGGTATAACAAAACAATTTATGATAACTAGTTATGATAAAACAATCAAATATACATAATATAGTATAATTGTTATAGATGTGCGGAAACATTTCCAAATTAATTAAATTAAAACTATGGAGATTTTTCATATTTCTTTGTTTTCCAAAAATGCAAACAAGCAAATTGTGAATCGGCTAAACTTACCAGCCCATTTCCTATGTGATATTAATTTAATGGTTCATATAATATCGAGTTCAAGGCAATTAGCAGACATGCCACATGATACGGATTACCCGTATCCGATACGATTTTGGCGGTTTTTGTTAAGTGATACGGCCGTACCCCGTTTTGATTCGGATTTTAACTAAATTTATAGAGTAATTATTTTTAACCACATTTGGTCTTGTATGCGTCACAAACCTATACTGCATAATGGAATAATTGTTTACTGTTAGTGACTAAGTAAAACGATTCGAAACAAACGAACTAAATCACAGATTAGTTTATTGTAGCGCGTAAGAGATGGCGCGCTGGTAAATTTTAGTTTTGAAAACTGCGGCAGGTGGTTCAACGGGTGGGAACGGGGGCCGACGGTTTTGAAAAGCAGTACAGGAAATGGTGCTCGACGCCGAGTTCAAAGAAATCGCCTGCATTTCTGATTTCACAATGTTGACGCTTACCAGTGAAACTTCGATATACGCGCGAACGGCTGAAATAAATTGTCATTATTTGATGACACTGTCTGTTTTGCGGTACGCAGTTTAAACGTGCTGAAGAAGTAAAACATCGGTAATCTTCCAGTTAACTGGCCCCAATAATCGAGAAAAAAACCGTGGAAAAAACGTTTCGAAAAGTCCTTAATAACTTAGGCCAGTTTACTGGAAGATCTGATTAATGATACGAATTGATACGGATTCTTAAAAAATTTAGGACAAAAATACGGATTGCCATCCCAAAAATGTGGCATGTCTGAATTAGTAATGCTATTTTTTCAAGTATCTTCCCCGGAGGTTCGAGCTATACTGTAGACGATGGTTCGTCTCCGTGTATGTCGTATACTGGCCAACCTGCGAGTCGCACACATGAATCAAAACATGCTGATTTTCTGAAAACATGAAGAAACGTTTGCAAAGGATACCGTTATTCAAAATAAGTAATACTTATTTTATTTCACTTGTGCAAATCAATGGATAACAGGTACACAGTGTATTTGGTGAAATATTTGGAAAATATACAATGGCTGAATGCGAGACGAAGTCGAGCGAACACATTTCCGTGCTTCGTGTAAAAATGCCAAATGGTGATGCGGTGGTGGTAATAATTACAAGATTTAACCACATTTAACAAGACTGCCACCCGAGATTGAACTCCGTATGACAAGTGGACAAGGAAACATGCTGATACATGCAACACTATAAGTATTAATACGCGCACATATGCAATGATTTGGAAAAGAAACGATATAATTACATCGTGGATGCATTCGACAGCTACTAGTCAACTGCTTGGAAATTAGTTAAACTATTTTTTGGAAAGAAATAAAAAATTAGATATGTCATGTTAGTTCTCAAATAAATCAATCAAGAACAAATAGAACATATCAGCTTGAACTATAATGTTACGTAAACAAAGAGAATAAATGACACACACGCAAACTAAATTACAATATTTATTACTACATGCTACTACCAATACTCGAAGGCCATCACTGTTTCTCCCTCCACTTGACTTCATCAGTGGGTAAAACTTAACATACACCATATCTGATTTGTACATCTTATCGTATAACTGTAATAACCATGATATCAGTTTATGTAATATTGTATAACTTGTACTATTATAATGTATGATATATATAAAATAGAGATGATATATTACGTATAAATGCATTACATATGAAAGGTATTACATCAAACTGTGGATGTCTCATAATGTGTACATGAAGAGTAACTATCACAATCCGTGGCAGCATTAGTGTTATTTGTGTAGACGTGTATCCGACTATATGAACTGCTGGATAGCTGCTGCATTTATTTTGTTGGGCAGTATAATTCGCACTGACCTGATATGCACCATACCGTAAAGCATATACAGCACACTGACCATGTATGTATGTGCTATTTTATATCACACATATTACACTAATTAGACATAAGGTATAGTGCATCCATTATATGGTACATCATTTATATAAAACTGACCAGATATACACAATTGGCTTTACTGTAAAACGCATACACCATGCATGAGATGAAAATACATTAAACTGACCAGATATGTATCACACTGTATAGCACCTACGTAGCATATGTATATCATACATCATAATCCGCAGCACAAGATAAAGCCTTACATATTGTCTAACTGGACACAACTGTAAATCACAACCGTACTTGACGTAGTTTAAGACAAAGCTCATCAACGTGAGTTTCTCAGTTATTATGTGCACATCACTGTATACATTTCAAACATTTTAATAAAACAATATTAATACTAAATAGTTTAGCTAGTAGTATACCGACTAGTGATAGTTATAACCTTACTATGATATCATGAAGGAAAAGCGTGTTGACTAGTTGTTTATAATCACCCTGATGAAGATATATATAGTCATACATACGTACGTACGTACATATATACGTATACATACATACATAGTCAGTTTAAATTATATTTAAATGACTATCACAGACATCATGTTAAGGATGGAAGCTAGTAAATTGAAGCTAAATCCAAATAAAACTGATCTAATTATTATTTGTACAAACCTACAACGAAATAATTTTATCGATAATTTCCCATTAAATTGCTTGGAAAGGATAATCGCCACCACATACCGTTGGGTTAGTTTTGTCTTTGACAAAGATGTTAGCTTTCATCATCACAGTTCTCAAGTTTGGAAATTAATTTTATGTCATATTCTTCATATCCGTTGAATTCGGCGTCTTTCTACTGCTAAAACAATATAATTTGTTCTAATTAATAACTGCCTCAACGATAATAATTGTAATTCACTTCTTAATTCACATTAGCAAAACGGACTTATCTAAATCACAAAATAACATTGTTCAGCAAGCGTGGTACTTAAGGCCCCCGTTTCTCATCATCACTACCCCTAAATAAGCAGTTGCACTGGCTTCCAGTTGTATATCGAATCAAATTCAACTTAGCTACTATTCCATACCGGACCATTTCTACTAAAGAAACATCTTATTTAATTAATCTGCTACACTGTTCGGATATTCTCAAGCCTCTTATATCATCATCCGTTTCCTAGGAACGTTGTGTTCCTAAAACTAAGCTGACTATTGATAAACGTTTTTTTTCTGTAGCTGCGACAACAATCTGGAGTCTACTCCTTATCAGAATAAATCATGTACAATTGCAGTTACCTTTCTAAAATTTCAAGATGTCTATCCTCTAAAATTGCATGCAAATAAAAGTGCATACGTCTAATAGTTCAGACAAAATCAAAGTATTAATATATTTCACTTGATTTGTTTATTTACTAGATGGTTAAGTTATCCAGCTCAAAGTAGGCTCCTTTCTTGGCCATCAGCTGCGAGTGCGTTCCCATCTCCACGATGCGACCGTGTTTGATGACAAAAATGCAGTCTGCATTTTGTATAGTGGAAAGCCGATGAGCAATGACAATGCTCGTCCGGCCTTGTTGAGCTCGATCAAGTGCATCCTGAACAATCTGAAGAAACGAGATAGGTACAACACCCGACCGACCGACCGCTCGCTCGCCCACTCTCTATCACACGCACGCACGCACGCACGCACGCACGCACGCACACGCACACACACACATTTTCTCTGTAGTTACGCTCTGGAAATCTGGAATTAACTCCCTATTAGATAAGTGCGAGCGTTTGTGTGTGCATGCCTGGGTACTTGTGTGAGTGCTCGCGCAGGTATTTAGTTACATATGTATTATTCATAGTGTACATAAAATATGATTCTCAAGAGAATATGACACACACACACACATATATACATATATATATATATATATATATATATATATATATATATAATATACATGTATATATATATATGTCATATCCTCTTGTGAATATATATATATATATATATATATATATATATATATATATATATATATATATATATAATTGAACACCAACCTATCACATTTACGAGAGCACCATGCGCATATTCATGTTCTATGCAGATATGTCTATTAATGTAGTAAATCGGGAAAAAAATTACACACACACACACACACACACACACACACACACACACACACACACACATATATATATAATATATATATATATATATATATATAATATATATATATACATATATATATATATATATATATATATATATATATATATATAATATATATATACATATATATATATATATATATATATATATATATATAAACTTGGAAATATTTTACTACTACGCATCGCCATTACGCTCGAGCCGCATTTTGTTAGACAAGTTCCAATCTATCTATTAAAAATAATGTTATATCTGCGTAAAAAATGAATATGCGCATGGTGTTCTAGTAAATGTGATAGGTTGGTGTTCAATTGTTAACTGTAGTCAAAGTTGGCCAAGTTACATACAGTAGAAACATGTTCACCAAACCCTGGTGACATATCCTCTATATGGTATATTCTTATGTTTGAGCAATGGTTTTTCATGTTTTTCAGCCGCCATTTAATATTTTTTTCTCAAAATATATTTAAAACATACTTTAAGGTCAACGTTCATTTTAAGTGATAACAACATTAAAATAGTGTGTCGAGCGGTAATTACTGAGTTGTGTAATAAGAAAGGTCCACCTTTTCATTCTCCATGTCGAGTGCAGACGTCGCCTCGTCTAGCAAGAGGATCTTGGGGTTGCGCACGAGGGCGCGGGCGATGGCAATCCTCTGCTTCTGCCCCCCACTCATCTGTACGCCCTTGTCTCCCACATTTGTCTCGTAGCCCTGGCGAAAGTATAACATGACGTTTTTTGAAAAGCTGGAAAAGGTGCGCCGGATTGTTGGAAAGTATAATTTGTGGCAAGTCACTAAGATATGTTGACATATTACACAGGATGGACATGCCAAATTGTACACGTACACAGCAGAGCTAAATGCATGCTAATAATGATTACTGTAGCACTTTAGAAACAATTATTAGGATATTAAACCAAAAACTCCATAGTGATCCGGACACATATAAGTGATGTATACGCAGCCTACATAGCCTACATTTATTTCGCAACCGTACTTGAAAATATTACATATACTGATATACCTTGGAATGCGAGCATTGGGTTGGATCGCTATTATTTCTAACCTAGAGAGCTTTAGCGGTACTTTCTATGTCAAGCATTTAGGTTCTTTGTGTTCTGTAATATCTGCAATGATGAAGCGACCGCGAGAGTAAACGAACATGACAATGTTTTGCCTTTTGCTGAGAATAGTTACTACTGAAAGAAGAGTTTATGTATACATAATATGATAATGCTTTAACTATTTTTTTTAATTAAACTATCAAACTACAATTTACGTTTACTCAATGACTTCTCTGAAGGAATAATTTACTCAATTTTGGTGAGAAGAAGATGAGTAACAATGACGTTATGGATGTTGGCCTGAATGAACTATTACCTGAGCTAGTGAGACAAAGAATTTGCGGATGTTAATCTGAAGGAACCATTATCTGAGACAGGAAGATAAGAAGTTGAGGATGTTGGCTTGATAGAACCGTTACCTGAGGCTGGGAGACAATGAGGTTGTGAACGTTGGCCTGATAGAACCATTACCTGAGGCTGGGAGACAATGAAGTTGGGGACGTTGGCCTGATAGAACCATTACCTGAGGCTGGGAGACAATGAAGTTGTGGACGTTGGCATGATAGAACCATTACCTGAGGCTGGGAGACAATGAAGTTGTGAATGTTGGCTTGATAGAACCATTACCTGAGGCTGGGAGACAATGAAGTTGTGGATGTTGGCCTGATAGAACCATTACCTGAGGCTGGGAGACAATGAAGTTGTGGATGTTGGCCTGATAGAACCATTACCTGAGGCTGGGAGACAATGAAGTTGTGAATGTTGGCCTGATAGAACCATTACCTGAGGCTGGGAGACAATGAAGTTGTGAATGTTGGCCTGATGGAACCATTACCTGAGGCTGGGAGACAATGAAGTTGTGGACGTTGGCCTGATAGAACCATTACCTGAGGCTGGGAGACAATGAAGTTGTGAATGTTGGCCTAATAGAAGCATTACCTGAGGCTGGGAGACAATGAAGTTGTGAATGTTGGCCTGTCTCGCGGCTTCCATGATCTCATCCATCGACACCTCTCGACTGTTGTCTCCGTACGCGATGTTCTCAGCGATGCTGCAGTTGAACAAGACGGGCTCCTGGGACACGAGGCCGATCTGAGAGCGCAGCCACGCCAGGTTGTAGTCGCCCAGTCGACGACCGTCGATCAGCTACAACCACATTGAATGATTGATTTAAAGAGTTCAGTTATATTAGAACTGTTTTCTCCTTTTAACTGCCTTTTGTAATACAGCATTGCATGATTTTAACGTCAACGTCATTTCGTATATGGTAAGACCTCGAGTTACATGTAATGAAACAATACGTAGTATCTGTCCTACTTATAACCAGATGTCATGCTTCATACTACTGAATGGTAATGTCAATTATGCAGATATTGTCATTGGTAGATTGGATTCTAAATTAATCTTGACTGATCTGATATTCAGCAAACCTATGAAAGTAAGCCTAACATTACAATATTTGTCATGTCTTATGTTCTTCGTGTTTCCTATTCTCAACACCACAGCTACGGGCAAGTGCATCAAAGACAATATAATGTGTACAGCTGTGCATTGGTACAACACAAGAGAGACATCTTACAAGAGTGCCTTGATTGGGATCGTAGAAGCGTTCCAGTAGCTGCACAATAGTGCTCTTGCCACAGCCGCTACTGCCAACGAGTGCCACGGTCTTGCCCGGTTCAATCACAATGCTCATGTCTTTGAGGACGGCAACGGTCGGCCGACTTGGGTAGCGGAACTGAACCTCCTGGAGCTCTACGGCCCCTTGTGTTGAGGATTGCTGCAATGGAGAGTTAACAACTGAACGTCAAGCTAATTAATTGGGGCAGTTTGTGAACGCGCAGAAATTATCGACCAATCAAATATAGTAAACATACAACAAACAATAACCTAAGACATTTGCAAAAGAGAATTGTGAATTTATTTACCAATAGTAATCAATTTCTCCAGGCACAATCACAAAGTGACATATATACGTATCATTTATTAAACGGTTATAGCAAATATGAGTTAACGATACAACGAAAGTGAATATGGTGTAACTAGACGTCCTTATTAATAACGCACCTAAGATTTGTTCCTTCATGTCTAGTAAGTTAGCTACAAAGAAGAAACATTTTAATGTGAAGATGTTATGCAGTTTTTAATTACACTGGCTTGCGTGACACCATGTGTAGGCTTCGCTAAAACACGGGTCAACTCTATCATGGCCGGTCCAAAAGCCGGGTGAGAAAGGTGGAGGGTTGGGCAAAGAGCTAACAACCAATTCCCGTAAAAAAAATATTGTTATTAAAACATCGACCAAAGGAACTCTACTGAACTTGGGGGAGGGAAGGAAGGCCTCCTGGGAAGAGTATGGCGCTGCAAGAGTCAATAATGAGAGCAAAAGAAGAAAGCTCACTGGCTTTAGGCCATCGGTGGAGAACGCGTCAATCTCTGGTACACGATCCATTATGTGGAATATTCTTGCAGCTGCACTCTTTGCTTTCGCATAGTCTGGAACAAAACTGCTGGCTTGTCCCATGCCCATGGCCCCAAATACGATAGCTCCAAACACCCTGAAACAGCAAAATACTCTTTACTGACAATCATAATAAGCCACGGTATGCTTGAGACAATCATAATAATTAATTAAAATGTCGATATCATTCGTCATGTTTAATCCGCATAAACCATTACTGTGTACAAATATAGTCAAACAGATGATTTCGTACTATTAAAAATTTCTGACAAATCCAGTATATAGACGAGGTATAGAATTCGTTTAAAAAGGTGATACAAATATTGAAAACGTAGATTGGTTTAACTTCGTTAGATTGACAACGGACATTAACCTAAACTGGAAAATCGCACATTTAAAATGTACCAAATCAGTGCTACAAGTATTAGTTTGTATGACAAAATATGATATGTGCACAATATAAAACTTACAAGCGTCTACAAAACAAATAAAACACGATCTTGTACAATTGTAAATTACTCGAATCCACTTAAAATACTCATGTATAAAAGGTTCTTTGGGATACGATGTAATGCTAACTGAACTAACTCTAATGTCCTTCACACAATCACACAAGTGTCCTGGGTCCGAGGTTATAAAGCCGTACTCGGTGCTCATGCTCAACTCCGTGCTCAGACTCAGATCTCATGCTCAGCTGAGAATGCGTGCTCACGGTGGTTATAAAACGTCTTGAGTACGTACTCAACTGAGTACGCCGCCTTCAGCATATGCTCAACGGCGAGATCTCGTTTGACGCGATGACCCAGTTTTATTCAAATACGCAGCGGCCAGACGGAACTCTCTGGTTGACGAAGATAACAAACTTGCAACTATTTATAAACAATATCAACTTCCGACTATAACCCGATGATGGACGAAGACTTTCGCAGTTGTGACGTGGTTATATTTGGTGAAAAACGAAGGGAATATCGACAGAATACCTTTTGCATGGTCATGGAACCTACTTCGCAGTGAACAACGTCAACGGAACAGCAATTATACACACAATCAAAAGATTAAATAGTACATAAACCAGAATTAGCCTGCATTTGTCACGCTGTAATTGGTGTTTATAATAAATAAATAAATATCTTAGAATCCGTACTTGCATTACAGTTTATATTGTATGCAATAAATCAATCGTAATTTTCCAATGCTAAGATAGCGCAAATGTTATTTATTCTACTGAAATATAAATATGTTACACTGTAACAAGTCTCATATTTTGACAAAGTACTTGTAAGGGAGCGGCCGTAATTTATCACACCACATCGAATCATAGTCATAAATGAATTATTATTTGCAATGCCTTAGACTAGTTCAAAGGGTCATTTGACAGGAATCCGTGTTCGTATACAAAGCGATTTAGAATTGTTATCTACCCGGAGGATTTCACTGATTTGAGAGGTCTATGTCACTATGACACTATGCAACCGTGCCAGATGTGGCATAGGCATAGCGTAGTCGTAGACGTAGTGCAATTTTGTCATGTAATTGTGAATGTAGACACTGAATTGAATGTATTCAACAAACAATGACATACAATGTGCATGTAATGTACAAGGTAATTCATAAGTAACACATAAACATGAATCTAGACGCAGCATCTATTTGCTGTGTATATATTCCATAAGAAACACAATCTATAGGCGTGTTGAAAGGAAATGCAAAAAACGAAATACTTATTATTTGTATTTTTGTATAGGTTTCTAAACTAATTTCAAGTATTACATAAACACAATGTTGACTAGAAAATTACACACTCTTTGCTATGTATTTTGATACAGTAATACACCATCCTATACTTTATATTATAAACAATAAACATATTGATCATTGTTATTAGTACCTTTCATATTTTTATATAAAAATTCTTGTTAAATGTTTTTAAAACTGATAACCCACTTTACAGGTCTGACTGTACCTGATTCCACACCTTAAAGCCCATAATACTAATTCCACTATAATTTATTTTATAATTCATATTTATGTTGCATGTATTATGATTGTGACTATCACATACTATCTCAAAGTAAGTTAACATATATGATCTGGAAGCAAATTGTTGTTAACTATAACATAAACACCATACTGTTTAAATCATTCATATCGTACACATACAGCTAATAACTAATGATAGGTCTTGCTTGTGACAAGTACCCTTCATGTTTACATATAGTCATTGTTTTTTTCTGTAACATATATAACGGTGGTATCTTGTTCTCATATGTATTTTACCCACACTTCATAGCAGTAATGAAGCAAATTTTAGGCATGATGAGTAAAATAAATAAATAAATAAAATAAACTTATATAGCGCCAAATCTAGCTTAAAAACTATTCAGGGCGCTTTACATGTACATGATAACATGTTCTTAAAAGGAATTACCCAAATGTATAACTAAAACAAAATTAACTGTATATTATATAAAAGTGCAGTACTCTAAAATATCTGTACAGACAATACAGTACTCTAAAATATCTGTACAGACAATATAATACATGAATATCTACTTTTGATGTTCTTACTATGACCATTCCAACCTGACAGTACAATCTGTAGTATAAAAGGTTTCGATATTATTTCCATTAATGCAAATTTTGAGATTGGTGCAATCAGCAAATATTATATGTGTCATAACAGTTGATACTTCACATGTCATAAAATATAGGCTAAATAAAATTGGAACAAGTATGAAACGTTGTGCTACCACGTTATATTTTGGTAAGTTGAATTTGTGTCATTCATAGATACATAGTGGTTTTTTTATATTCAGTTGGCTTTGTATCGAAGTTTATACTACAATTCTAATGCACAATGTTCTAGTTTCTGTAACAAAATTATGTTGCCAACAGTGTTAAATGCCTGATTTATTAAATATGTAAATATTTATATTGAGGATCATGAGTTATTAGCAGAAATTGGTCGATTTCATAGTCAAAGTTCGTCGTTCTTGACAAGATCTGCAGTCCGATTTCAGCGTCCGAGTCGCTTACGAGGTGTTATCGATCCACTTGAAGAGGTTGTATAACAAGAATGATTTGACAGGCACTATGTTGTGCCTAAAACGGCGGTGTTTACTGAACATTTGCAAACTTAAGCGGCGGACGACGACAGTACGATACAGTGTTGCAATATTATGTTTTGGTGGCAGTTTTTCGGTGATGGGACCATTCGTTTACTGCTTGGCGACACAAGCTCACGGCCAATTGCCAGACGAAATTTCCCCAAAGCTGTGTGTTGTCGTTGGACGAGTAATGAAGTACAGTCGTGGACATTTAGCCATACCGATGGGACATATGTACTATTCTGACCTTCTCGAAATAAACAAGAACAACATGGACGAAGGATACTTTTAAAAGCTCTAGTTAATAAAAAGAATAAGAATGTAAATATTATTATACTCCTTTTAAAAAGAACAAATAAAATCACTGCAGAAATAATATTGTAAATGTTTTAATTATTTTCAAATATAGGTCAAACACAAGTCAACAAAAATCCCAAATGCCCCAATAATTTTAACCATTACATGAAAGAAAGCATAGAAGGGTCCTTAAACCTGTTACTGTTAAGATATTTTGGCCTTAATATACATTGCTAAATGTAAAAAGATCATGATGGTATTATGTTGCTATTGATGTATGCCTAATTAAGATGGTAATTCCATATATGTCAATATTCTAAAATATCTTGGACACATTCAACAAATAACTACAAAATGGAGATTTTTCGGGTAAGGTGGAAATTGTGCGGGTAATCTCCATATTAAACAAATGTATGTTGCACAAGAATTCTCTCTAACTACGAGCGAGTGTCTGTTTTACCTCAGTTCTCGAAAATACTAGCAATTATATTCATAATTGATTAATGTATTTCTTGAATGTTAAAAACTACACTGTTGGCAACATAATTTTGTTACAGAAACTAGAACATTGTGCTTTAGAATTGTAGTATAAACTTCGATACATAGCCAACTGAATAAAAAAAACTGTATCTATGAATGACACAAATTCAACTTACCAAAATATAACATGTGGTACCACAAGGTTTCATACTTGGTCCAATTTTATTTAGCCTATATTTTATGACGTGTAAAGTATCAACTGTTATGACACATATAATATTTGCTGATGGCACCAATCTCACAATATTTGCATTAATGGAAATAATATCGAAACCTTTTATACTACAGATTGTACTGTCAGGTTGGAATGATCATAGTAAGAAGATCAAAAGTAAATATTCATGTATTATAATTATTGTCTGTACTCATCATGCCTAAAATTTGCTTCATTACTGCTATGAAGTGTGGGGGAAATATATATGAGAACAAGATACCACCGTTATATATGTTACAGAAAAAAACCAATGACTATATGTAAACATGAAGGGTACTTGTCACAAGCAAGACCTATCATTAGTTATTAGCTGTGTGTGTACGATATGAATGATTTAAACAGTATGGTGTTTATGTTATAGTTAACAACAATTTCCTTCCAGATCATATATGTTAACTTACTTTGAGATAGTATGTGATAGCCACAACCATAATATATGCAACATAAATATTAATTACAAAATAAATGATAGTGGAATTAGTATTATGGGCTTTAAGGTGTGGAATCGGGTACAGTCATACCTGTAGAGTGGGTTATCAGTTTAAAAAACATTTAACAAGAATTCTTATATAAAAATATGAAAGGTACTAATAACAATGATCAATATGTTTATTGTTTATAATATAAAGTATAGGATGGTGTATTACTGTATCGAAATACATAACAAAGAGTGTGTAATTTTCTAGTCAACATTGTGTTTATGTAATACTTGAAATTAGTTTAGCAACAAACTATACAAAAATACAAATAATAAGTATTTCGTTGTTTGCATTTCCTTTCAACACGCCTATAGATTGTGTTTCTTATAGAATATATACAAAGCAAATAGATGCTGTGTCTAGATTCATGTTTATGTGTTACTTATGAATTACCTTGTACATTACATGCACATTGTATGTCATTGTTTGTTGAATACATTCAATTCAGTGTCTAAATTCACAATTACATGACAGAATTGCACTATGGCTACGCTATGCCACATCTGGCACGGTTGCATAGTGTCATTCATAGACCTCTCAAATCAGTGAATTCCTCTGGGTAGGTAACAATTCTAAATCGCTTTGAGCTGTCTTGGTAACTTGACGCAGCACTATGGGAGGTTTTAGTTACTTAAGGCAAAAGTGTTACACATGTATACGAACACGGATTCCTGTCAAATGACCCTTGGAACTAGTCTAAAGCATTGCAAATAATAATTCATCTATGATTCGATGTGGTGTGATAAATTACGGCCGCTCCCTTACAAGTACTTTGTCAAAATATGAGACTTGTTACAGTGTAACATATTATATTTCAGTAGTATAAATAACATTTGCGCTATCTTAGCATTGGAAAATTACGATTGATTTATTGCATACAATATAAGCTGTAATACAAGCACGGATTCTAAGATATTTATTTATTTATTATAAACACCGACTAGAGCGTGGCAAATGCAGGCTAATTCTGGTTTATGTACTATTTAATCTTTTGATTGTGTGTATAATTGCTGTTCCGTGGTTCACTGCGAAGTAGGTTCCGTAACCATGCAAAAGGTATTCTGTCGATATTCCCTTCGTTTTTCACCAAATATAACCACATGTCACAACTGCGAAAGTCTTCGTCCATCATCGGTTTATAGTCGGAAGTTGATATTGTTTATAAATAGTTGCAAGTTTGTTATCTTCGTCAACCAGAGAGTTCCGTCTGGCCGCTGTGTATTTGAATAAAACTGGGTCATCGCGTCAAACGAGCCCCCTCTTTAGCTCGCCGTTGAGCATATGCTCAAGGCGGCGTGCTCAGTTGAGTACGTACTCAAGACGTTTTATAACCACCGTGAGCACGCATTCTCAGCTGAGCATGAGATCTGAGTCTGAGCACGGAGTTGAGCATGAGCACCGAGTACGGCTTTATAACCTCGGGCCCTGTTTCTACATCAACCGCTATTGTAGCTATGTGAATGTGTCATCAACGTATATTACTATATATATATATATATATATATATATATATATATATATATATATATATATATATATATATATATATATATATATATATATATATATATATATATATATACATATATATATATATATATATATATATATATATATATATATATATATATATATATATATATATATATATATATATATATATATATATATATGTGTGTGTGTGTGTATATATACATATATCACATCACAAACGTTTAAAGGCTGCCGATGATGGTTCCACCTTCAGCAACAATATTCGCTGACGACGACTGCGTTGTACAATTGCAATACATGAGAAAAAAACGTTTCTTGGGAGGTTATGCTGAGAAATACTGAAACAACGTAAGGGGTCACCTCAGAACGTACATCTCAGAACGTAAATGTTAAACATAAGAGGAAATTACTTTCATTTGTGGAGGGTGTGTCAGAGGCAGTTTCGTTTGGTGTACACTTCGGACATATACTGTTAAAATAGAGATGTTAATCATACAAATGTGAGGTGTATGGTTTGAGACCAGATTCAAGTAATTTCGTCTCATATCTGACACTGACGCTCTGAGATGGTTCAGTAAGGAACCGGATCAATGTCATGTGGAGGGAAGGTAGATGATTAAATACTTAAATACTGCGGAAATCTGCAGAATATTCTCAGGTGCTGTAAATATACGTACTTGAAAACATCAACAAACTGTAGTCCGCGGTGTTCGATGAGCCAGGCACCAAAGTAAAATGAAACGGCGTAGACAATGTAGATGAGAGATTGTGAGAAGGAGAAGGCGAGTCCAATCACGTGGGCCATCCGCAGACTCCGTCTACAACCGCAGCACATAGATATATTGCATATGATATATTACTCAGGAGGATGTCTTCCTGTATACATACCATCGTAACTATATTTATATATGTGTGTTGAGCCCATGGAATCACAAGCGAACTCTTAAATAACGGTAGAGATGTTATGGTTACCTGGCTAACTCACATCACCAACATCGTGTGAGGAAAAGAGACGATTCCTGATAACTGGAGAAGAAGAAGAATGCTGCCATACTGAAAAACCAACAAGGCAACAAAGTGGTTGCATCACACTACTTTCTGTTCTTGGCAAACGTTTCGCCATGGTATAGTCACGGATCTCGACATTACAGACGACAGGAACAGGCGGGCTTCGCTGCACCAAACCGCAGCACAACCGCCCAAATATTTGCCGTTAGACAATTAGTAGACAAAATACGTTAATCAGTCAGCCTTTAGTGCCTTTGTTGACTTCTAAACTCCCCTTGACGCCATGTCACGCGATGCACTAAGTGTTGGTGTCTCCGATAATCTTATATATCTCATCCGCATATGTTTTATTGATTCGTTCGCATCGCTCTATCTCTATCGGAAGAATTCACATTCGAATCTGGTGTAAAAGAAGGATGTGTTCTGGCTTCTGATCTCTTCAGTAGCATCATTGACCACCCTAAGCACCGCTCAGAGCAGAGCATGGCACTTAAGTAAGTCTATCCGCCCGCCCGCCCGCCCGCCCGCCCGCCCGCCCGCCCACCCGCCCGCCCGCCCGCCCGCCCGCCCGCCCGCCCGTTTGCATGCGTATTTTAAGCAGTGTATTCGCAGTGCATTTGTTATACAAAATTACAGTAGTAGCCTGCAGATTTTGTTTTGCTTTATTTGTTACCTTAACATGTACTCTAACATCAACTAATATTTGTTCTACACCGTTTCTAGTGCAATGTTATTATTCATTAATCACGTCGGTGCCTCGACAATACTCACTTATACGGGATGTCCGTCAGCTTTTTGTATTCATTCACAAAGTGTTCCTCCTTGCCTAGAGACGCAACTGTACGAATACTACCCATCGATTCCGTCGCGACCTGAAGAAAGAATGATACTTTGGCTGAAATATGAACACTTGCCGATGATGCCAAATGTAAGATTCTTCCTGTCTGTTTTATTCAAAACATCTGGATATTAAGTTAACGACGGGTATCAATTACAATAAAGTCAGAGGCTGTGTGTAAACAAGAAAACAAGCATTTTTTTAAATTTTACAAACAACACAAAAGTGTAATAAATAAATAGTGTTAATCGTATTTTATACTTCAAATAAATGATTTCAGTGGATAAATAATAATTTATTAATTGTCGCTTTGTAAACGGTGGTTAACATTAGTTGATAGAATATAATATATTGTCTGTGCTTATCAGATGGTTTTAACATTCGATTATGACTTACATTCTACTCTGCAAACTAATACATAAAAGACGCACTATAATCCATAGTGAATTGAAGTGACGCAGTGGCATAGTGGCTTAGGGGATCAGCGGCCAGAATTTCGGACTCGCGACCAAGAAAATCAACCCAGTTTCGAATCCTGTGCTGCCTTCACTCTACATTGCTCGAGTTTACTCAGGTGAATGAATCAGTGAATACATCGCAATAGACAGTTTTCGCCCATTAATTAGTGGATGATTTTCTGGGAAGTCGAGATTGGGTTAAATTGAACAGCTCTGCCAGTGATTAAAATGAAAAGTGTCTTGATCAATCATGAGGACTAGTTGCGTGTCACGAGTCTGCTCCATAGTTGCAGTTAGCTGCACTGGTTGAAATATGTATGGTATGCACCCGACACGCACACTCTCAACATTGTTATTTTTAATGTATACACTGGATATCCTTTACATTCATCATAGCTTCCCATTTGCTATACGAACGACAAAGGCAGCAGCTAGAAAAAAAGGATGTTCAGACACAGCACAAATACACAGATTCCCCACCGCGACCTAACTAGGTCAATTCTAATTCGTTTTAATTGTGCCAATGTTAAATTGGTCTCATGAAACAGGCCGCAAGCTGCATTGACCATTCGCTGTTAGCTGCGACCAGTATACCGCGTAATTGCGCGTAAAGTTACATGGTTTCATGAAACTGGGCCCTGCAGTTTGTTACAGAATGCACAGTTCGAATATGGCGGACGACTGACTGAAGTGAAGAGTAAACTGGTCTCACTTGCCCCGCACCCTCGAGTGCGCTCTGGTTCCTTCCTGTGTTGCCCGACATCATCTTAACCTGAAGGGTGCCGCTCATCACGAGGAACGGTGCAAACGCCAGAATAGCTAATGTCAACTCCCAGCTGTAGAAGAAACCAATCAAGACACCGGCAATGACGCTCACGCCGCCCTGAAGCGAGGAAGCCAGTTTGACGCCTGAAGCCTGCGAGAACATAGGCACAATATAGTACGGAAGGAAACTTCACGAGACGAGAGAGTGAAATGCTAGGATGGGTGTGTGTGCGTGCGTGCGTGCGTGTGTGTGTGTGTTTGTGTGTGTGTGTGTGTGTGTGTGTGTGTGTGCGTGCGTGCGTGCGTGCGTGCGTGCGTGCGTGTGTGTACGTAGCTGGACAGATGTATATTTATATTATCAATAATCCAATGAAGTTCACATGACTTACCCCATGAACAGCCGAAGCATCGGTGGACAGCCGTGTGACCAATGCTCCAGTGGCTCTTCTGGGATCATCGAAGTACCCTATCTCCTGCAATACCATGTATGTGCCACACACACTGATGTTCCAAGAAATGCAGTTCCTAAACGAGATCTTAAGACTACCTATTATAGCATATCACAAATGAGCCGTGGCGTGAGGCTAATTGTTACTGTATCGGCGGAATACTTGTTACATTTATTGAACGATATGGAATTTGTTATCCATGAAAATTAGTTTCGTTCATCAATAGTGTGTGTGTGTGTGTGTGTGTGTGTGTGTGTGTGTGTGTGTGTGTGTGTGTGTGCGTGTGCGTGTGCGTGTGCGTGTGCGTGTGCGTGTGCGTGTGCGTGTGCGTGCGTGTTAGGCATCAGTGGAAAGGTGATTGTTTGGGGTGTTACCTTTCGCCATTTTAACAAAGGCAGTTTGAACGTAGTTGTCCTTGGTCGTGGGACAAGCTTGTTGCACGCGCATGGTGGACGAAAACAAACCAAGTGTTCTTACCTGACGCAGCAGACTTCTAAACACTGTCCGTCTCAGTCGTAGTGTCAAATATTGACCAGAGACGGTGAAGAAAAAAATCTGAAAGAAGATTGGTAAATGCTTTGGTTGCTATTTTATGAAAATTACGAAGTTGAGTCGTTATATGATACAACAAAGTAAAACTACAAAGCTGGGAAGGAAACGATATAACTTATTAATTTAATGTTTGTTTATGTACAAAACGAAGTAAAAGAACTGGCAACAATAATTAAGGTCAACATGTTCCCAAAGTGAACTGACCTGGAAGAACATGGCGGTTCCTGCGACAACAGCGATGACAAAGAACATCAGCGAATACAGGTTTGAGAGCCGCTTTTGCTCGTCCAGGTCCGGACGTCGGAATACCTGCGCATCAAATGATAACTGTTACTGTTTCCATCAGATCCCTTTTGAAGTATATAACTAGCTAGCATACCAACTTAAAACCTGACGCGAATCTAACATAACATATAGCATGTAGCATATAGCACCCAGTTCAGCACCCAGTTCAAAATACTTGTACTTGTTTTCACCGCACTGTACGAAGGCACGCCGTTGTACCTCGCTTCACGGCTTCATCGTCCCACGCCAGGCAGCACCATACGCTCTGGCGGCCGTTTGCTAGACGACGGGCCGCGCGTTCTCTGAGAACGGTATGGTTGCCGGGCGTTTGCCTGTGCTGAGCTG
Source organism: Oasisia sp. SBJ-2009 (assembly GCA_964017155.1). Taxonomy (NCBI): domain Eukaryota; kingdom Metazoa; phylum Annelida; class Polychaeta; order Sabellida; family Siboglinidae; genus Oasisia; species Oasisia sp. SBJ-2009. Next base: position 54,643,485 of record OZ024857.1, read on the forward strand.
AGCCTACATTATGGAACTAGCTGTCGCTCGAATTGTGTTCAGGTGAGGGCACTGGCCAGTTTGAGAAAGAACCTGTTAATGGCATTTCTGTTTTAAACTGATACTGCAATAATATGCATTTATCACTCATACATACAGTTCGAATTAATTGATTGTATTTATCTTCGCATTATTTTTAATATCTTCTCAGTGTAGACCTATTAAATTGTACGTTATAACTCGTAATTAACTTTTTTTAGCTCTCTTGTGTAAGATGTTATATTCTAGGTTTATGTTGTACACGTCGGCATTAGCCCCCGATTTGATGGTGTTTAAATGTAATTATTTTTTATGTAATATGTAATAACAATAATATGAGCAATAATCAACACACATCGACTGCAAAAACTGTACAACAAACCGTTACTAACATATACGAAATTAGTTCGACTTTAGCATATGCATATCTTACCTCCTTAGATATTGACTCTTACTCTGTACTGTTGGTGTACAATAAATATACAAGAGCCATCAATAACGAGAAGTGGGTTTTACTCTTACTTACATCAAGAAATTCACTGAAGACAATGGCAAAACACGGATTCTGAGCACCCATGACGAGTGCCGTGACTAAGCCCCCAGCGATGTACGGCCACTCGGGGCTGTTCAGCTTCAGAATTCTCAGCATTGACGCTTCAGGAAGATTGTCCTCCTATCATATGAGATGAATGAACGTTTCTTGTGAGTAAAAATCGGAACCACATGCGAACTATAATCACCAGAATACGCACTGGTTATCCTTTTGTAAACGAAACTTAATAAGTTGTTGTTCTATTCTAACGAGTGACGGAGACAGGTATGTGTTTGGATGTCAATACAGTGGCTTCTTTAGACGTTTACAATCATACCACCCGTCAGGAGACGTAGTCTACACAATAAACCTATCACGAGGCGTGAACATTTGTCTCAAATGCACATTTACAAAAGAATTGTGTTAAGCGTCAAACCTTTCACACTTTGAATTTTAATCTGTTTTATTTGTAGACAAAAGTGACGCCGTCCTGCTAAATGTATTCACTGACGTTTGCGGACGACACAACACTGTTTAAAATAATTAAAAGTGATGCAGATAGACAGCATTTACCAGATGATCTGAATAACATGACCGAATGGTCTGATAAGTGGCAAATGCTGTTTATTTTGGGAAGTGTAAGTGCCTCCACACAGGACATGGGAATTAAGATGCACAATATCCATTGGGTGGTACTGTACTAATTACTACCGTAAAGGAAAAGGACTTATGGTTAATGATATTAGTGCAGATATGAATGTGTCAGAGCAATGTGGAATTGCAGCAGCGAAGGAAAACCAAATTCTTGGATTATTTAAGCGAAATATGGTGTACAATGAAAAACAGCTAATAATACCGTTGTAAAAAATAATAGTTAGGCTTCATATAAAATATTGTATATAAGCATAGAGACCATATCGCAAGAAGGGTATTGATATGCTAGAAAGAGTACAAAGGAGAGCAAACAAAATGATACCAAAACTCAGGAATATTAGTTACGAAATGCGTATAAAAGAATGTGGATTAACAAGACTAGAAACCAGAAGACTGAGAAGAGATCAGAGAGAAGTGGTTAAAATATTGAAAAGAAATATATTGACAGAAATATCTTTTTCTCGGCTAAGGAAAACAGGACTAGAGGACATTAGCAAAGAAGAAGTGTAGACTAGATATTCGTACATTCTCATTTTCACAAAGAAGAGTAAATGAATATAACAGATTATCATCTGATTGTGTAGGTGCTAGTAGTGTTACTGTGTTTAAAAATAAAATCAATATATGTATACCTAAGAAGGGCGGGGTATATTTAGATAGCTAGGTTGGACTCTCGATAAGCCAAAGCGCTTCCTTGTCCACCTGCCATCTAGAGTTGATTAGCTAGGTGGCAATCTTGTTCAATCTTATCACTGTGCATGGAATATGACTATGTGTGTGCGGTTGCGTGCGTGCGTGCGTGCGTGCGTGTGTGCGTCTCACCACATCTACTGTTTGTTTGCCCTGGTCTTCTTCCGTGGGCAACAGTCGGCGTGTGGGCTCCTTGTGGTCCATCACGTCATCTGTATCGTCGACGTCTCTCTCGGCAACTGCAACTACAAGAAGAGGCAACACTGCCATCGTCAGAGGGGTTAATTCAACCAAACACTGAGTGGACAGTTGTGATATGTACGAACATGTTCGATCACTACTGTTAAAAAATGTGAGGAAGTAATGCGAGGTTTGATTGTAGCATGTCCCCTGATACTTTTATTACTATGTGCTATGTGTGTTTGAGATACGTGTTTGAGATAAATGTTTGCATATAATATGCCTACGACATGCGTCACATATCCCTCCCTCCCTCCCTCCCTCCCTCCCTCCCTCCCTCCCTCCCTCCCTCCCTCCCTCCCTCCCTCCCTCCCTCCCTCCCTCCCTCCCTCCCTCCCTCCCTCCCTCCCTCCCTCCCTCCCTCCCTCCCTCCCTCCCTCCCTCCCTCCCTCCCTCCCTCCCTCCCTCCCTCCCTCCCTCCCTCCCTCCCTCCCTCCCTCCCTCCCTCCCTCCCTCCCTCCCTCCCTCCCTCCCTCCCTCCCTCCCTCCCTCCCTCCCTCCCTCCCTCCCTCCCTCCCTCCCTCCCTCCCTCCCTCCCTCCCTCCCTCCCTCCCTCCCTCCCTCCCTCCCTCCCTCCCTCCCTCCCTCCCTCCCTCCCTCCCTCCCTCCCTCCCTCCCTCCCTCCCTCCCTCCCTCCCTCCCTCCCTCCCTCCCTCCCTCCCTCCCTCCCTCCCTCCCTCCCTCCCTCCCTCCCTCCCTCCCTCCCTCCCTCCCTCCCTCCCTCCCTCCCTCCCTCCCTCCCTCCCTCCCTCCCTCCCTCCCTCCCTCCCTCCCTCCCTCCCTCCCTCCCTCCCTCCCTCTGTACTTATGTATCCTATTCAAACGAAATACACGTCCTCTAACCAGTAGTTTCTCCTTCCTCTTCTTCCCCGTCGTTCTCTTGATCTTTAGTTTTCATCTGAAATATACACCCATATATATATATATATATATATATATATATATATATATATATATATAAAATATATTATATATATATATATAATATATATATATATATATATATATAATATATATATATATATATATATATATATATATATATATATATTATGAAAAGTGATATATACATATATACACATATTTACATATACATGTATGTATATAAGTTCGTATGTATTTACGTACATATGCATGTACATATGTACATATGCATGTATGTAGGCATGTACATATACGCTCATGTAAATTTACATTTGTATACATATATTATATATTCATTATAAAAGACATACGTGCATGCGTATATGCATATATATATATATATATATATATATATATATATATATATATACATATATGCGTATATGCATATATATATATATATATATATATACATATATTCAAACTGTATGTATGTACTTAATTGTATGTATGTTTGTTTGTTTGTTTGTTTGTTTGTTTATTTGTTTGTTTGTTTGTTTGTTTGTTTGTTTGTTTGTTTGAGCGTGTGTTGGTTCGTACGTACGTATATAAATACATACTTATATTTAGGTTTATGTATACCTATATAAGTAGTATAGACATATATTATGTGATGAATACGCAGACATGTTTAAAAAATTCAACAGTAAGGGTACATGTATAATGTTTTGATCATGTAAATACGTTAAAGAACGTGTCAAGTTTCGCAATGTGCAAGTTCAAACAGCCAAAGTGGTAGATACAGCTGCGTTCCATCAATTCGTCGTATGAGTCTTACTCACCTGTCGTGTGACTAGTTCGTAGTAGATGCCTCTCTGGTCCATCAACTCGTCATGTGAGCCCTTCTCCACAGCCTGGCCGTCTTTCATGCCAATGATCATGTCGGCCGTCCTGATGGTCGACAGCCGATGTGCCACCACGATGGTGGTGCGTCCCTTGCGTGCCTGCACCAGTAACACTGTTACATCATAGATGCAGACACACATACATCCAGAGGCAGACATGTAAAAAACGAATAATGGATATTGCACGTTTAACCCGATAAGCCTCCTTTATATAATGAAACCTAAACCGGAAGGCAATAGGGCATGCACGTGATTCTCGTTTCCAGTCCGTGTTGAGCGATAATTAAAGAGATCAATAACAACTGTTCCCCGCCTCGTTGTTCGTAAGCCAATTCAAAGTCAAAATTACGGCACTAACCCAACAATTTGCAAACAATAATTTTTCTGTAAAATAATCCCAACCATCTAGATGATTTTTTGTTGGCTGGAAACTTACACCGGAGGTTTCTGCTGTCGCCGTGTCGCTCGTATATGAGAGAATACATAGCTAGTTCGAGTCGTTGGGGACCAGATCATGATTGAAAATGGCAAAATAACATACATTTTTGGTGGCACAGTACCATATCTAGAGCAGATTGGACTGCCGCCTCGCTCTCCGTGTCTAGGGCGGATGTCGCTTCATCGAGCAGGAGGATTCTGGGATCTCGGACAACAGCACGTGCGATGGCGATTCGCTGTTTCTGTCCCCCGCTCAACTGTGCTCCCCGCTCACCAACCAGAGTTTCGTATTTCTGTGAAGAAACAATTCGTAATTCGTAATTATTCGTTTAAATCAACTTCTAAAAAATGCACAAATTTGTATGTATAATAATCTATCATTTAAGAGTTGTATACATATAACTTGTACTACACATTCTACTATAGCCTAATTTCAAAATCAACATTATGTATTGTTGAAAGGAAGACAAACCTTAGGCAGTTTCATGATGAAGTCGTGTGCATTAGCCTTGACAGCCGCCTTCTCAATGTCATCCTGACTGACGCCGTCCTGGCCGTACCGGATATTCTCCGCAATCGTCGTTGCGAATAACACTGGCTCCTGACTGACAATTCCTATCTGGTGTCGCAGCCAGCGCACGTTGAGCTCGCTGATTGGCTGGTTGTCGATGTAGATGGCGCCACCAAGTGGATCGTAGAAACGCTGGATAAGTTGGATGACAGTGCTCTTGCCGCAGCCGCTGGCCCCGACCAGGGCCACAGTTTGGCCCACGGCCACGTCCAGACTTAGGCCATTCAACACCTGTAAGAGTCAACATTCACCATAAGATCAGGGCCACTGTCTGGCTCACGGCCACGTCCAGACTTAGGCCATTCAACACCTGTAAGAATCAACAGCTACCATGAGAACAGGGCCACTCTCTGGCCACCGGCCACGTCCAGACATAGGCCATTCAACACCTGTAATGGTCAACAGCTACCATGAGAACAGGGCCACAGTCTGGCCCACGGCCACATCCAGACTTAGGCCATTCAACACCTGTAAGAGCCAACGTTCACCATGAGACCAGGGCCACTGTCTGGACACCGGCCACGACCAGGCACATATAAAGATAAGAGTCTGTCATCATTGGAGCATGGAACCGCTGAAAATGTATTGTGGAGGAGCAAATGTAAACAAATAAGTTTTGAGTAATTTTTTACGAAAGATTACTGTAGAAGCGCTAGTCGTACCAGGGTACCGATTTACGAGGCTGAATGATTTTGGGACTGACCTGTACCCCAGGCCGGGATGGATATGCGAAGACTACGTCCTCCAAGTGAATGTTACCATCTATGCTTGCTGGTTGGACACCCTCCTCAGAGCTGCTATCGATTGCCGGCTTCTGTCAGACATAAACATACGCCATTGTTCATACCACTCACTGTCGCTTTGCTGCGTAGAAAAACGTTAATGAGTGCACAGGTTAATTCCCATTAGTAGACGTTACATGTTGTTACCATGGAAGTTATGCATTGTATAACTGTGTAATATTCACACACACGCAAGCACGCACGCACGCACGCTCACACACACACACACACACACACACACACACACACACACACACACACACACACACATATATATATATATATATATATATATATATATATATACATATATTCTAATATACAGGTTAATGATGTGTTAGTTATAAATCCACCTGAACCTGAGCAAGAAATTAAACATGACAGACGTTTGTGGGAACATATATATTTGACTACTTAGAAAGCGAACAAATGTGGATACTAATTCCTGGCATATTGAGACCAACGACCTGCGACCTTACTCTGTCAATGATCTGCCACAGCGCATGTGCTGCCGCTCGACCGGCGGCAAACGTCTGCAGGTTCGGCGTGGCGTTTCCCAAAGAGAACGCTCCGATTAACAAACTGAAAAACACCTTAACAGAAACATTGTAAACATGCGTAGCGCGGTTGTTTGTCATAATAAACACTCATATATATATATATATATATATATATATATATATATATATATATATATATATATATATATATTGAGAGAGAGAGAGGGGGGGTAGAGAGTGAGTCATCTTCTTCAAACATAAGACCGTCGGAATAAATATAGCACTACATATCTTTCATTTATAACAAGATTTAAAGGTATGCGACAACTGTTCCTTAAATTGCATTTAACAAGCCACTATCGGGGCTCGAGATTAAAACAAAAATATTGAACTTGTAAACAATGCGTTCATATTATAAACAAACTATATTGGCAAAAGCTGACGAGGCCGGCTATATTAATAGCAAGTCCGTTTGATGTTCGCAGAGTTCACACCTTTACACATTAAAAACAACCAATTCAGCGAACTTCCTCTCAATAATCACCACGCTGATCTAGACTGTTCCTTGTGTTGGAACATACGACCTCCCTATATGCCTGTGACTGTCCGAGTACTCACCGTGATCATGTTGCCTGCCGTCATTTCTCCATCACGAACCAACTTGGACCCGTACCAGAATGCAAGGGCATATGCACAAAACATGATGAAGAATATCAAACCAATGCCAATGGCACTAATGATGCCCATCCGTATGCCGAATTTCTTCGCTTCTGTCAAGTTAGCCCCGTATCTACAAATGGAAAAGTAAACATATAACAGCAGCGAACTCAGGCGAGAGGGTAACTGTTGCTTTCTACATTAACTTGTACTAAGCAATTGTTTTCTTGTCTTGTTGTGGAATATGTCTATTAATGGGAAGTAAGTATTACTGAATACAGCGATCATTATTGCAATCCCGTTTAGCTTTTTGAGTATATTTCCTCTTTGCTCTAGTTCGACTACGCCTATAGATGGCCTATAGCTGGGTGATTATAAACCATCCATTTTGCACAGGACCATGATGGTCTTGTAACAGACGCGAGAGTTACGCCTTCAACAATCTACCGCCACAAATCAATGTACATGGTTTCGGTTGATGGTTGGATTGTCGTAAATGGTAAAAGTATCTAGTTTTCACTGTTTGTCGTCATACCAAAGTCAGGCTTAGTATTACTTAAAGCGGAGATCGTATGTTGCAGGCAGGAAAGATTTAGTCATTCGGTTACTTGGTGGCTAAGGCTGCACGCGGCAATTCAGAAGCAAACCGCTAACCACATCAACTACATCCAGTGTCATAAATAATGACTAATCAAACGACTGCCTAGTTTACCTGTCACATTCCTTCTGTTCACCGCCGAATGCAGCCACAGTCCTGATGGAGCCAATGACTTCCTCCGCCACGGCGCCCGCCTTCGCGTACGCCGCCGATTCGTTCGTCGACGCTCCAGTCGCCAGCTACAAGACATCCTCGGTGAATCACAAGTTCCGTCGGTCATTTAGCAAAATTATATGCACATTTCCTTTACAAAGCAAATTTTCTACCACAAAGACAGTCCTTACACTTAACATCCCGCTGTTTATTATCAACGTGGAATTAACAAAACTGCTCACGCTACGAAAAGACAGCCAGCGGTTTCGAACCCGGATTCTTCCAGTTGTGAGACCGGTATTCTAAAGACTACGCCGCCATGAAGTAGCGCACGGTAGCGGGTATACTCACATGGGTCATAAAGATGCCGGAGCCAACTAGCAAGGGGCTCACGGCTAGGATCACAAGGCAAAGCTTCCAGCCGTAGACAAAGCCGATGATGAAACCAAGGATGAACGTACTCATGCTCTGGAAGAAGTTGCCGATCTTGTTTGAAATGCCTTCCTGGAATTTGTCCACATCGCTGCAAGCCGATAACACAATGATGTAGTCAAACATTCAGCGGGTTATGTGACGATCATGTGTACATTCTGAAATAATTTATTATCTGCACGATTATCTGAATTAGTTAACGTGGTCTCAATTATCTGAATTAGTTAACATAGTTTTTATTATATTATTATGTTAGTTAGTATTAATACTAGCGTGGTGTAACTTTAGTGATGTTTAAACATTTCGGTGGTCATCATCATCTAAAATTGTGCAGCCAGAGCATCCCGTGTGTAGGTGAAGGCCTCAGCGTGTTGTTTCCTGATCAGTCTGTCTAACCCCCGCCAGATGGCGCTCTTCCAGTATTCGTCGTGTTCGTCTCTCCGACATCCTGCCGCCAGTCTTCTTCTAGGTGTTTGCCACTGTAAGGTGTCAATGAGGTGGTGCGCGGGTGTTCACAATATTCCACCACATCTTCCTGCTAATATTTCCGTCTGAGAGTTCTCCCTTCAGTTTGTTGTTACACTTTCCTCTGATTCGTTTGTTTCCTTCATATATTCCATTCTGGCTTCTGCAAACTTGTTCCTATTTTCATTTGTTTTTTCCTTGAGCTTCTTAAACAGGCGGCGTTTCCTATTTGCAGCCTTCCGGAAACTATGTTGCCTATTTCTTTTAGTTAATAGTCTTTATTTAATATATTTTGTGTTTGGCTTTCAGTTGAAGTATTATCATGTCTGGAATAACTCACTGTTGCCACGACTCTACAGTAGTAAAGTTGTTATTTCTGTCTTATTCTTGTTCGCTCACGTATTTAAGTAAGTAAACAATGGAACTATTCGATGTCCACCAACACGAAACCCCAGAGAGATACCACCAACCAGTAGTAACCTTGTTTACACTCGAAGGCTGGAACCCGAGTTTTCCACTGTGCTTCCTGCCAGCGTTAAATTAGAAAGGAATATGTTTTCAATTCGCCGTTGCCAAAAAGCCATCTTTTTGGTGCTGCCTGTCCTCCTGAGCTTTCTAGCATTTCCATCCAAATATCGACGCAATATGATGCAATATTATTTACGATAACGAGATTACTTAATCCATTGGTTATATCGCGCCACTGGTAAGCTGAATCTTCGATGATATTGGCACAGAAGAAATATATTATATTATTATTTATTATTATTATTATTAGTAGTAGTAGTAGTAGTAGTAGTAGTAGTAGTAGTAGTAGTAGTAGTAGTAGTAGTAGTAGTAGTAGTAGTAGTAGTAGTAGTAGTAGTAGTAGTAGTAGTAGTAGTAGTAGTAGTAGTAGTAGTAGTAGTAGTAGTAGTAGTAGTAGTAGTAGTAGTAGTAGTAGTAGTAGTAGTAGTAGTAGTAGTAGTAGTAGTAGTATACAAATAATTATAGAACGGCACGAGAAACATACATACAGACAGACAGAGATAGAAACAATACAGAGACAGAGAGACAGAGAGAGAGAGACAGAGAGAGAGACAGAACAGAACCAGAGGCAGAAAAAAACGACAGAGAAAGAGAGAGAGCGTGGATGAGAGACTGAGTGAGTGGGTGAGATAGTGAGTGAGTGAGTGAGTGAGTGAGTGAGTGAGTGAGTGAGTGAGTGAGTGAGTGAGTGAGTGAGTGAGTGAGTGAGTGAGAAGATGAGAGAATGAGTGACTAAATAAATCAGATACTTACTCAGTTAGTTTTGTGTTGAGTTCTCGAATTGCGTGGGTGTCATACCAGCTGATATCTTGCTTGAGTATGGCTGCAAGAAGTTTGATTCTCACCTTTTCTGCCTGGCGTGACGCAGACAATACCCAAAAGGCCACTTGACCGTAGGCAACTAGGAATACAGCAGCTGCGACCACTGTGGGCAGATAGTGAAATAAGTTCATCATGTAATAGAATAGTTACATAATAAAATAGGCAATTGGTTACTACTGTAAAATACTGGCAGAGCCTCCAATTTGCACAGAGAATCTCACATATTCATATAAATTATATTTTAAAGAGCGATTTCTGTGCACTGGAATGGAAATATCATCCAATCAGTTGCATGAAATGTAACCTTCATCTTGTATACAGCACTAAGTAGAATAATAAAACAAAGACAAATTAAGCCAACCCCAAATTCCCTGCACAATCCCATCCGAGTCTAAACGCCAATGCATTTTAAACATAACCCATCCGAAGCCGACCACATTGATAAACTGTAATTCGTCACTGTCCTATATAAAGCAAAACCTAAAATGCAGCAATCACCATTAGCTTTGTTGTACCTGTGCAAGAGGCCAGGTTGTTGAACATAAAACAATTATCATCGGATCCGGGAGCGTTTGTGGCATTGCTGTCTACTTTTCACCAGCTGGACTATGTTGAAATGCTACCATGCTATATTTCAATATATTGCAACAATATCAATACATTTTAATATTGCGATTAGCACTATGGAGACATGATGACTTCCATCATTGCTGACGCAGTGTACGTTATTGTACTTGCCTGCATAATATATGGCAAATGTAGACATTTTACTCATAAAGTGCAGCTGGAGTTTGTTGTAGGCCTCGTCTGCGAGCTGATCCAGCCCGGCGTCGGCCAGAACAATCCTGCATGGATAGAGTGAAACATGCTGGCATGAGTGCGAATATTACTACAGACAAAATGGCAAAACATGAACGAATATATCCCTACAGACATAGTGACAGCGCATGAACGAATACATCCTTACATATATATATAGTGGCAGGGCATGGACGAATACATCCTTACATATATATATATATATAGTGGCAGGGCATGGACGAATACATCCTTACATATATATAGTGGCAGGGCATGGACGAATACATCCTTACATATATATAGTGGCAGGGCATGAACGAATACATCCTTACATATATATATAGTGGCAGGGCATGAACGAATACATCCTTACAGACATAGTGGCAGAGCATGAACGAATACATCCTTACATATATATATAGTGGCAGGGCATGGACGAATACATCCTTACATATATATAGTGGCAGGGCATGAACGAATACATCCTTACATATATATAGTGGCAGGGCATGAACGAATACATCCTTACATATATATAGTGGCAGGGCATGAACGAATACATCCTTACATATATATAGTGGCAGGGCATGGACGAATACATCCTTACATATATAGTGGCAGGGCATGAACGAATACATCCTTACAGACATAGTGGCAGAGCATGAACGAATACATCCCTACATACATAGTGGCAGGGCATGAACGAATACACCCCTACATACATAGTGACAGGACATGAACGAATACATCCCTACATACATAGTGACAGGACATGAACGAATACATCCTTACATACATAGTGGCAGAGCATGAACGAATACATCCCTACATACATAGTGACAGGACATGAACGAATACATCCTTACATACATAGTGACAGGACATGAACGAATACATCCCTACATACATAGTGATAGGACATGAACGAATACATCCCTACATACATAGTGACAGGGCATGAACGAATACATCCTTACAGACATAGTGGCAGAGCATGAACGAATACATCCCTACATACATAGTGACAGGACATGAACGAATACATCCATACATACATAGTGACAGGACATGAACGAATACTTCCCTACATACATAGTGACAGGACATGAACGAATACATCCCTACATACATAGTGACAGGACATGAACGAATACATCCATACATACAATGTGGCAGAGCATGAACGAATACATCCCTACATACATAGTGACAGGACATGAACGAATACATCCCTACATACATAGTGACAGGACATGAACGAATACATCCATACATACATAGTGACAGGACATGAACGAATACATCCCTACACACATAGTGACAGGACATGAACGAATACATCCCTACATACATAGTGACAGGACATGAACGAATACACCCTTACATACATAGTGGCAGGACATGAACGAATACATCCATACATACATAGTGGCATGACATGAACGGATACACCCCCTACATACATAGTGACAGGGCATGAACGAATACACCCCTACATACATAGTGACAGGGCATGAACGAATACATCCATACATACATAGTGACAGGGCATGAACGGATACACCCCTACATACATAGTGACAGGGCATGAACGAATACATCCATACATACATAGTGGCAGGGCATGAACGAATACACCCCTACATACATAGTGACAGGGCATGAACGAATACATCCATACATACATAGTGACAGGGCATGAACGGATACACCCCTACATACATAGTGACAGGGCATGAACGAATACACCCCTACATACATAGTGACAGGGCATGGACGAATACACCCCTACATACATAGTGACAGGGCATGGACGAATACACCCCTACATACATAGTGACAGGACATGAACGAATACATCCCTACATACATACTGACAGGACATGAACGAATACATCCCTACATACATAGTGACAGGACATGAACGAATACATCCATACATACAATGTGGCAGAGCATGAACGAATACATCCCTACATACATAGTGACAGGACATGAACGAATACATCCCTACATACATAGTGACAGGACATGAACGAATACATCCATACATACATAGTGACAGGACATGAACGAATACATCCCTACATACATAGTGACAGGACATGAACGAATACATCCCTACATACATAGTGACAGGACATGAACGAATACACCCTTACATACATAGTGGCAGGACATGAACGAATACATCCATACATACATAGTGGCATGGCATGAACGGATACATCCCCTACATACATAGTGACAGGGCATGAACGAATACACCCCTACATACATAGTGACAGGGCATGAACGAATACATCCATACATACATAGTGACAGGGCATGAACGGATACACCCCTACATACATAGTGACAGGGCATGAACGAATACATCCATACATACATAGTGGCAGGGCATGAACGAATACACCCCTACATACATAGTGACAGGGCATGAACGAATACATCCATACATACATAGTGACAGGGCATGAACGGATACACCCCTACATACATAGTGACAGGGCATGAACGAATACACCCCTACATACATAGTGACAGGGCATGGACGAATACACCCCTACATACATAGTGACAGGGCATGGACGAATACACCCCTACATACATAGTGACAGGACATGAACGAATACATCCCTACATACATACTGACAGGGCATGAACGGATACATCCCTACATACATAGTGGCAGGACATGAACGAATACACCCCTACATACATAGTGACAGGGCATGAACGAATACATCCCTACATACATAGTGACAGGACATGAACGAATACACCCCTACATACATAGTGACAGGGCATGAACGAATACACCCCTACATACATAGTGGCAGGACATGAACGAATACATCCCTACATACATAGTGACAGGACATGAACGAATACACCCCTACATACATAGTGACAGCGCATGAACGAATACATCCCTACATAAATAGTGACAGGGCATGAACCAATACATCCCTACATACATAGTGACAGGACATGAACGGATATATCCCTACATACATAGTGACAGAGCATGAACGAATACATCCCTACATACATAGTGACAGGGCATGAACGAATACATTTCTACAGACCTAGTGACAGACCTACATACATTCGCATGCATGCCGCACGCACGCTCACAGACATGCACGCGCACATACGCATACACACCCACACGAGCACACGCATACACACACGCACGCACGCACACACACACACACACACACATTTCAGCTCTCTGTCTGTCTGTCTGTCTGTCTGTCTGTCTGTCTGTCTGTCTGTCTGTCTGTCTGTCTGTCTCTCTCTCATGGGGTATTTTTTATTATTCCTGTACACAATTGTATAATATTAATGTTAAAATGTATATAATATTATTTGTGTTTATCTTTGAAAACGGGAGTCATGGCTCATAGATCATACCTCCGCCTGTTTCCAGAAAACATTTGTTGGTGTAAGAAATTAATCACAATGCTATATGTTATCATTTAAATGGCTTAATAAACGTAGTAAAAACATATTAAAAATATGTTGCGTACGCAGAAAAACAATAACACACATTATAATTACCAATCAAGTAAACTTACTTAAGTTCATTCGGATGTTCCATCGCGTATTTTTCTGTCATCCCAAATGCAGTGTAGTTAACTGGAATATTTTTTTCATTCGTAACAAATGAATCAATCATATCACCAAATATGACGAGGAGGACTTGCATAGCACTTCCGTGGATGACTGCGCACAGGATGCCCGTCACCATGAGAGCCACGTCACCCACCGTCGCAAATCGGAACTGTAATATGACATTTACAAATGGTGTAAACAAGTGCAGAAACAATGCCACTGATTAGAAGGTCTGCCGCAGTTTATTATGGAAGTGAGCTTATTGTGTTGCCATAAAATAAATAATAGCATGTATTTTATAATGATGTCTATTGCATGTGGATGTGATATTTGTGTTATAAGGACTTGCTAGGCAAGTTGCAAAACAAATTGTTTCTAAAACTATTCAATAAACACATTTTATTGCACCGAAAGACAATAGTTTAGTTGTTAATTATGTTATCGTATGCAAAGTATGGACGAAACAAGATTTCGTATTAAGTTTCAGTAAACTAACACGGTATTAGCTGGTGTTAGTTCAGGACTAACACACTCAGTCACGCACTTGACTCACTTCTGAGTATGGTGCAGAGAACGTTATTAACTCTGACTATGAACTTACCATGTCCTTGACGGTGACCATCGGTGGTGTTTCTTCTTTCTTCTCATGTTCACAGTCAGTAGTGTCCTTAGCTTCAGGAGCCGTTGTGTCTGTCACAGCAACAGGCTCGTACGCCGAGTTATCCACGTCATCTCCACCCTTCATACCTGCGTCAAACATTACCATCAACAAAACATGAGACATCACTTTGAGAACTTGCCCCAGTCAGGTTTTATGTTCAGACTTGACTGGGGAAGTTCGTTCACTCAACATTGCTCTAGTTCACGGAGCTATACACCATCGAACACGTGGCTACAGACTGTGGTGTACATTTTTGCACGAACAGACTGGTGTGGTGCACTGAGATGTTATTCGACTGATCAAGTCTAACGACATACACTAGTATATGACACTGTGTGGATTATTATGAGCGGTCCTAGGGACAAGGTACTGCGTAATAAAATAAACGATATGTCTTAACATAAATTTACCAATATTCGTAAGTATTTGGCTAGACGCAGTTGTTTCGAATTCAGCGTTTATAACCTGAAATGTGAGAACATGCTCTGAACATTCTATCACAACGAACTGACAGAAATATCATACTTTAAAGGGAAATGTGACACAAGTATTTGTGTACATCCAATTGAAGTGCAATTACGTGTCACTTAGTAATTTTAATGTACATGTCTGTTTTGACATTTTGTATTTCAAATGAATGATTTGTGTAAGTAAATAATAAAACAATGTAAAAGTAATAAATAAATTAGTAATTCGGAAATAAATATGGTACAAAATGAATAGAATTTAATTTCTGACTGTTTGTTTTATCAAGATAGGCATCCTTCCGTGTATACAATATCAGCCTGATTCTAGTTATATTACAAGGGATCATACAGTTTATATTTGTATTTCAGATGCCGAAATGTGATGTCTGCATATCACAGGATTTCAGGTAACTGAGACTGGGATGTGGATTAACAGGAAGTATCCAGGAATTGGTGCATCCCCAACGGGTGTCCTTGAAATTAAATGCCCCATATCAATCATGCACATTGACCCAACGAAATGTGATGAATTCCTGACTGGAAAGAAATTAACTTTGTTTGAAACAAGACGACACGAACATGCTAAAACTCGAAACTAATCACCCATAGGCTATTTGCAAAATGTAATGTAGTTACAGATGGCAATGTTTGAAGGGACTGGCTATTTAGCGAGCTGCTCGGGAAATAGCAGCCCGACGTCGCCTTATTTGTCGAGCTGCTCGGGAAATAAGGGACCGACCTCGCCTTATTTCTCGAGCAGATCTGGATATGCGTATTCGTGCACTTAGGAGTATTGTTATGGCATGTACGTTGATAGACTAACTGTTTGTAGTAAATGTAACGCTGCTGGAAAGTTTCCTGTCTGTATTTATCCGTTCTGATGAGAAATAGGTCCCTATCGATGTAACGTCATTGAGTTAATGAACCCTCCCTGTGTTGGCTTGTTGTTGTGCTGCTGATGGGCCGCTGATGGCGAGGTCGCGTGAAAGCCGCAGTGAATGTCTGTGAGTTGTATCACAAATAAAGAACTTCATAAAGCGTTCTCATGTACAGTTATTGAACAGACGAAGCAAAGAACGTGTGACAATCGACAGTTTTTATTTGTCGAGCTGCTCGAGATATAACGCCAGATTCGTTAGGTATTTGTCGAGCTGCTCGAGAAATAATAGCGGCGACTCGTCTCGTTATTTGTCGAGCAGATTTTTTTATGAATCTGTGGGCTCTTACAAAGGATTTTCTTGCACATACTAATTGTTAGTAGTAAATGCGATGCTGTTGGGTCGTTTCCTGATTGTATGTATCCGTTTTCATGAGAAACAACGAGTTTTCTTAGTCATCGATCTGCTCGAGAAATAGCGGCGACTCGACTCGCTATTTGTCGAGCTGCTCGAGAAATAGCGGCGACTCGTCTCGTTATTTGTCGAGCAGATTTTTTTATGAATCTGTGAGTTCTTACAAAGGATTTTCTTGCACATACTAATTGTTAGTAGTAAATGCGATGCTGTTGGGTCGTTTCCTGCTTGTATGTATCCGTTTTCATGAGAAACAACGAGTTTTCTTAGCCATCGATCTGCTCGAGAAATAGCGGCGACTCGTCTCGTTATTTGTCGAGCAGATTTTTTTATGAATCTGTGAGTTCTTACAAAGGATTTTCTTGCACATACTAATTGTTAGTAGTAAATGCGATGCTGTTGGGTCGTTTCCTGCTTGTATGTATCCGTTTTCATGAGAAACAACGAGTTTTCTTAGCCATCGATCTGCTCGAGAAATAGCGGCGACTCGACTCGCTATTTGTCGAGCTGCTCGAGAAATAGCGGCGACTCGTCTCGTTATTTGTCGAGCAGATTTTTTTTATGAATCTGTGGGCTCTTACAAAGGATTTTCTTGCACATACTAATTGTTAGTAGTAAATGCGATGCTGTTGGGTCGTTTCCTGCTTGTATGTATCCGTTTTCATGAGAAACAACGAGTTTTCTTAGTCATCGATCTGCTCGAGAAATAGCGGCGACTCGACTCGCTATTTGTCGAGCTGCTCGAGAAATAGCGGCGACTCGTCTCGTTATTTGTCGAGCAGATTTTTTTATGAATCTGTGGGCTCTTACAAAGGATTTTCTTGCACATACTAATTGTTAGTAGTAAATGCGATGCTGTTGGGTCGTTTCCTGATTGTATGTATCCGTTTTCATGAGAAACAACGAGTTTTCTTAGTCATCGATCTGCTCGAGAAATAGCGGCGACTCGACTCGCTATTTGTCGAGCTGCTCGAGAAATAGCGGCGACTCGTCTCGTTATTTGTCGAGCAGATTTTTTTTTATGAATCTGTGAGTTCTTACAAAGGATTTTCTTGCACATACTAATTGTTAGTAGTAAATGCGATGCTGTTGGGTCGTTTCCTGCTTGTATGTATCCGTTTTCATGAGAAACAACGAGTTTTCTTAGTCATCGATCTGCTCGAGAAATAGCGGCGACTCGACTCGCTATTTGTCGAGCTGCTCGAGAAATAGCGGCGACTCGTCTCGTTATTTGTCGAGCAGATTTTTTTTTATGAATCTGTGAGTTCTTACAAAGGATTTTCTTGCACATACTAATTGTTAGTAGTAAATGCGATGCTGTTGGGTCGTTTCCTGCTTGTATGTATCCGTTTTCATGAGAAACAACGAGTTTTCTTAGCCATCGATCTGCTCGAGAAATAGCGGCGACTCGTCTCGTTATTTGTCGAGCAGATTTTTTTTATGAATCTGTGAGTTCTTACAAAGGATTTTCTTGCACATACTAATTGTTAGTAGTAAATGCGATGCTGTTGGGTCGTTTCCTGCTTGTATGTATCCGTTTTCATGAGAAACAACGAGTTTTCTTAGCCATCGATCTGCTCGAGAAATAGCGGCGACTCGACTCGCTATTTGTCGAGCTGCTCGAGAAATAGCGGCGACTCGTCTCGTTATTTGTCGAGCAGATTTTTTTATGAATCTGTGGGCTCTTACAAAGGATTTTCTTGCACATACTAATTGTTAGTAGTAAATGCGATGCTGTTGGGTCGTTTCCTGCTTGTATGTATCCGTTTTCATGAGAAATAACGATTTTTCTTAGGCATCGTTCTGCTGGACAAATAATAACGCCGACTCCCCAGATAGCAAGCCTACATTGGGCCAACTATGTACCGCCAACATAAATTTCAAATAACCTGATTTTGATATTATTAATGTTGATACAGCGGTGGTTCAATTAATGACACAATCCACATAATTATACAGTTAAATTTTCAGTTACATAAATTTGGGCTAACGTTGGGCCAATGTTGGCATTTTACATTGGGCCAACGTTGGCAACATACGTTGGGCCAACGTCATTTTGCTCGTTGGACCAACGTTGGCAAATTATAATCTAACATTCAGCCAACATTGGTTTTGTGTTGGGCCAACGGTGGCCCAATGTTCGGCCAACGTAAGCTTCTTATGTGCAGTATGTGTTTTTTGTGTGTTGGGCCAACGTTGTGTTGGGCCAACGTAAGCTTAATATGTGTATGTGGTTTTTATGTTCAGCCAGCGTTAATTGGCTTAACGAACATATTTTTTGGTCTTGTGTTTAGAAGCTACACGTTTCTTATATAGCGCACTGGTCTTGGTTTTTAATAATGGTTTATTAATATGGAACTGCTCATAACATATGATACCGTCACATCCCTACACTTAAATACACCCACACACAAGCACACACTCATGCACACACATCTACATACACACCACCACAGCTACACGTACACAACAGCATAGCACACAACACACTCACCCACTCACTCACTCACTCACTCACTCACTCACTCACTCACACACACATGTACACACACACACACACACACACACACACACACACACACACACACACACGCACGCACGCACGCACGCACGCACGCACACACACACACACACACACACACACACACACACACACACTGTAGACACAAATTAATTGAGTTTAATATTCTAACGATGGTACGGTGATGGTTCAATTATTGACCTGATACACATAATTATGCAATTCCATTTTTTACACAAATATCAACCAACGTTGGACTGACATTGGGCAAACAACCCTAAATCAACGTAGTGCCAATATTAGGCCAACGTTGGGGCAATATGTTGACCAAATTCTGTTTTTTTACCCAAGAAAATTCATATAAAGCATGATGCAGTTAACATATATAGTTAGTTAAAGTACAATTACTATGACATATGTCAATTAGATTAACCGGATGCATTTATTAGGTCAATCAAAGTAAAATATTGCTTTTTAACAAATATACACTGGCAAATAATGACAATTATTCATACACTATAATTGTGTCACGTATGCAGGGTTCGAATTTAGCGGGGGCCCAGGGGCCCGCTGGCCCCCACATTTACTGTCGGGCCCCCAGATGTTGAACTCTGAGCCAGACTGGCCCCCAGGTCACAGAACTGTAAAATTGAAAAATAATGGCCTGACAACTTCCTATCCCAGAGGCCAAGGCAAAGAAAATGTCATTATTCACTTTACCAGTAAATGATGCTGGCTGCTGCCTGGGGTGGGGGTGGAAGGGGGGCAGAAGGTTGCTGCCCTTGGTCAGGATTAAAATTTATTGACAAGGGGTTGCTGAGTTGGACAAACCTGTTGACTAGGCCAGGGAAAAAGAATTAATAGTCTAGGATTGTGTTACTAGAAATAGACAGGTCTTAGACATAATCTACTATGAAGTTCTACGATGTAACTAAACTGTCATTTTCCATAATGCTGTGGCAATAGATATATAGGTACATAGGCATCAATCAGGGCTTTATGCAGGAAAAAAAATTTGCCAGGCATACATGTTTTGGTGGACACATGGATGTTAACTGTTAAGCTAGTTTGCGAACTTTCAGATGTGCCTGATGACCTGAAATGGGCTACAAACACACCTATGACACCATTTACACTCACTTTCAAGGCATAACTAACAATATCTATGGTTTTGGAAACCTTTTTATTGCTCCTTCATTTTTTTACCCGTCCACCCATATATCTGCTTGTCCATATTCGTTTTTACCCGTCCTAATGACGGGTAGACGGGTCTCTACATAAAGCTATGGCATCAATGCTTGGTTTAAACAGTTTATGGCCATTAAGCTGTTGTGGGTGGGTGGGAGAGCAGGAAGAGGCGACCTCATGTTGCCATCTACAAACCCAGGCAGCCCAAAGAGGAAGATCTACAGGTTTCAAGCAGCTCCGATTCAGAGGAAAATTAACAACCCTCCATTGATCTCTTGAAATTATCATTAGCATTAACTAATTAAGCTGCTACACAGGCTACAGCCATTGTTTGTGGCATGTGTTGAATAAACTTATAGTTACAATGCGACTTAAACGTGCATTTGTTGCATGGCCCCCACTTTTTGGGTCGGGCCCCTAGATTTTGAAAAGTGGGGGCCCTGCACTCATTTTAGGCTAAATTCTAACCCTGCATATGTAATATACTTTTGAGGATTGGACATTAATTTTTTTATCCATTTATAACTATATACAGACCCAAGTTTGTCAACCACCCTAAACCAACGTTGTGCCAAATTTACCAAAAAGGAATCAAGTATACATTTACAGTTAACCATTAATAACCTCACACATGTATCTACTCAAAGAAATAGCCCTCTCTTTTTAAAGAGTAATTGTACATTCTCTGACATGTGGTTGCAATTATTATGTACACTGTCACTGTCTCACAGTGATAAGGTATTGTCGAGGAAATGAAATAGAGTATTTTTTTCTAATTTAACATATTGTATTGAAATATCTGACAGATGTCGAAACATGGCGAACAATAGACAGAGAACATATGGTGCTTACATCCACTTACATTACATACTGGCATATATAATATTAACATACATATATATACACACATATATATGTATATATACAGTGTATATATATATTATAAATATATATATTTATATATTTATTTACACTGTATAATTATAACTGCTGATCACCAATATTGTGCTCAATATTTAGAAATATGTAACTTGAAATCTGGAGTGTCTGCTTAAATAATAGTGAACTTCTAATAGAACTACATTATCACTGTGTCACATATGTAATATAGTTTTGAGGAATGGACATTAATTTTGTTATCCATTTATAACTATACAGACCAAAGTTGGTCAACCGCCCGAAACCAACATTGTGCCAAATTTACCAAAAGGGAATCAAGTATACGTTTACCATTAACTATCAATAACCTCACACATGTATCTGCTCAAAGAAATAGCCCTCTCTTTTTAAAGAATAATTATGCACATACATTCTCTGACATGTGGTTGCAATTATTATGTACACTATCACTGTCTCACAGGGATAAGGTATTTTTGAGGAAATGAAATAGAGTATTTTTCTAATTTTACATATTGTATATCTGACAGATGTCAAAACATGGCAAACAATAAACAGAGAAGATACGGTGCTTACATCGACTCTATTATAAATTATGACTGCTGATCACCAATATTGTGCTCAATATTTCGAAATATGTAACTTGAAATCTGGAGTATATGTTTAAATAATAGTAAACTTCTAATAGAACCAAAATCCAGTTATGTTACCCAGTGACTAATGCAAATTATTACTGCATGACTTTCATAATAATAACACAAGTTTTATTAGCAACTCAACTGAGTTGGATTGACATTACAATAGGTTACAATTGACTCATCAAAACATCATACAAATACAATAGAAATACATTTGATACCGCAAATCATACCGTACTAATAACCTTTTTACTGACAGTTGTATAAAGCCCACGGTATAAAGGAGTTACGGAATCTATTCGTTCTAGTAACTGGTAACGGGTACACATTTTCTTGTCTAATATTATATTGGGTATGTCTTTTGTCAGGCAGCAGATAATTTAATCTATGTGTGCCGACTTTAATTTTATCAAAATATTTTTGACAAATGCTCTCCCGTCTTACATTCAACGTATCCAGGTTAACACGTCTTAGTATCTCCGCGTAACCCAATCCAGGAAAAATACATTTTAATGCCCTTTTTTGTATAACTTAATATTGTCAGACAAATATTGGGGCAAGTTAGTGTGCCATACAGGACATGCATATTCTAGAACTGGTCTCACCACACTAACATATACACTGACCAGATCTTTCTGTGTAATCCCTGCACGCTTTAACTGATATAACATGTACAAGCGTTTACCAGCTTTTTTCACAATAGTATCTACGTGTTTGTTCCATGTCAGATCCTGAGAAATGGTCACACCTAATAGTTTGGCATGGCAAACTTGTGCTACATCCCTCCCATCAATTTTTATATTCGGGATAGTGCTTCTGAAATTGCCATCTTGTGCAAAACTAATGATTATTTCTTTTGATTTTTCGGAATTAATTTTCATGTCATTCTTTTCTGTCCATCTAGCAGCAATATCAACCGACTCTTGAATGACAGATACACCCTTTCTGTCGCATATTTCAAATAACGTACTATCATCTACATACTTATATAGTGGAACAGTCGTTCTTAAATCATTTATGTAAACAAGGAAACATTTATGGTCCAGACAATGTCACTTGCGGTACTCCCCCATTGGGATGACCAGAATGGGAATATTCATTTCCTATTTTTACTCGTTGAGTTCTGTCTAATAGAAATGTTGCCATCCATCTTAAAATATGTGCGGGCGACCCATACGATTGTAGCTTATCTAGCAACAAATGATGATTAATAAGATCAAACGCTTTGCTAAAGTCTAGCATTACAACTCTGACATAAGAATTCAATTTATCTGTCGCCTTATACCACATATGAACCAGTTTGACAAGAACATCTGTTGTGGACGTTCCGCTAATTCCTCCAAATTGCTTAGCATCAATTTCACCTTCAATTGTTTCATCCACCCATTTCATTATTATTGATTCAAACACCTTGGCAGCTATTGGAGTTAGTGAAATTGGTCTAATGTCTTTTTCAATCGACACAGGGGGGCTTGTTTTTGGCAACGGTATTACATTGGCCATTTTCCATTCCATAGGGAGTACACCTTTTCTTAGTGAATTGTTAAAAATAGCAGTTAATGGAGGGGCGAGAACATTTGCATAGTTTCTTAACACCCATGCAGGGATGTTGTCAGGCCCAGTAGCCTTGTTGGCTTTAACACTCTCCAAAGCTTTAAAAGTAGTATATACGCTTATCACATACTTATCCGGCAGTTCCTCGTTAACGTCGAACACCTTGTGGTTCTTATTTAACCGAGGCAAATGGTCACTCACAGACACAAAGAAATCATTCATTGTATTGGCCAGTAAGCCACAATCACCATCCGTTGTTTTGTTAGCTAGACCTTGCATGCATGAATTGCCATTTGTTTTAAGTCCCATTATTGTTTTCATATGCTTCCACCAATCGTGGGATCCCGATTCATGCATTGCTGCAATTTGTGTTTGGTAAAAATTATACTTAAGTTTCGACGCGGCTCGGTTGACCTTATTACGCAATATTTTTGCTTGATTCATATCACCACTCATGTGAGCTCGCTGTCGTTTACGAACTAAGTCTCTGAACCAGTCTGTAATCCATGGTTTATCAGCCGTATGCCTCGTAACAACTTTAGTAGGAAAGCATATTTCCATCAGGTTGCTAATAACCGTTTGATAATATGAATATTGATCTGCACATGAATCAAGCCTAAATAGGGGTTCCCATTTAATGGCTGATAAAGCCATATTGAATGTGGCTTTTTCTTTTGGCCCCATACACCTTACGGTTAACCGTGTCACGCATCCAGTATCAACTGAGCTTTTCGCTTTAAGTTTAAGCAAAACCATGTTATGGTCCGATGACCCCAGTTCGGAGATAGTAACAGGTGGGGGTGTATACCTCCTCCATATTCGTCCAACACTTAGTTGGTGGCACTACCTAAGTTGGTTAGAGTTATTTCCTTATTTATTTATTTCCCCCTACTCTGTGCCTAGTTTCAACATCCTGGATTGCACAGGCTGGTTTGATGTGCTTAAAAGCTCCCCTGCTGACATCAAATGAGTGCTGTGGCTCTGTCTAAGTGGGTTGTCCCAGGAGGACATTTTTACCCCTGGAGTTGAGCAATTAGTGGGATAATTACCCCTAACAAATTGGGCAGTACACAGTGTATATTGTTTCAGGCTTCTACTTGGCAGCTGCTGGCTTGTAGTTATACAAGTGTATAGGGTTTGAATTTTCAGACCTCATATCAAGCTGTGTCTTAGATAGGGAAGACAGCTCCTGGCTTTGGTGTGTGGATTAAGAGATCATTGATTTAACAGTTTGCAACTTCTACAGGTAATTGCTATTTATTACTCTGTGACTGAATTTTTATTAAGACTATATAGTCAGAAGTAAGGTTTATGTAACACTGAGTACTAAATCACAAAAACCATCTTCTGCCTAATTTGTTTTGTACTTGACGTATCATGATCATTGTATTTTGAAATTATACATGCTGTTTCAATAATTTATTATATTATATTACAGTGACTTCATTATATCTTTCCTACATTCCAGTTGTTTCTAATAATATCCAGTTTAGTTGTAGGCCCTGCAGCATTCATTGGGGAAAACACAACTTATCTGAATGATAATAAACATTATTATGTGGTTGATTGTTTTACAGGGTAAATTCAAAATTAACACTTCTATAATTTTATAATTCATTGTAAAAGTCATTGTCATCCTGAATTATAATTGCAGAAATGACACCAAGGATTGCAACAGGATCTGGATGAGGAATAGCTCGGTGAAGACTACAGCAACCACTTCACAGAAAAAAGATTGAGTGCTCTTAGGAAGAATTGTCCCAACAGCTTCATGCAATGAGTCTATGGAATGATCTGTGTGTGTGTGAATCTGTTATATGCATGTGTGTTTATGTGCTTATATTTGTGTTTGTGTGTTTATGTGGTGTGCGGTGGTGTTTGTAAGATATGTGTGTGTATATTTATGAGATTTGTGTGTGTGTGTGTGTGTGTGTGTGTGTGTGTGTGTGTGTGTGTGTGTGTGTGTGTGTGTGTGTGTGTGTGTGTGTGTGTGTGTGTGTGTGTGTGTGTGTGTGTGTGTGTGTGTGTGTGTGTGTGTGTGTGTGTGTGTGTGTGTGTGTGTGTGTGTGTGTGTGTGTGTGTGTGTGTGTGTGTGTGTGTGTGTGTGTGTGTGTGTGTGTGTGTGTGTGTGTGTGTGATAAAATGTATATCATGTTCAAAATGAAAACCCCCTAGAAGTGACAATATGCGTATTCTTACCTTACCAAACACATGCAAATAAAATATAACAACAGTATTGGCAAATTAAACTCACAAATCAGTCTTTCCGTTATGATACTGTACCACCACGCAACAATTAAGACATGTATCAATGTCACCAGGTTGACCAAAACAATGGCACCAACTGCTATGCAAATGACACAGAATAAAGTAATATCATTATATAGAGTATATATATATATATATATATATATATATATATATATATATAATTATAGTATGTAGCATACAGCCCTTAAAAAGTCTGTGCCTGAACACACCTAAAAGTTAAAAAGTTGCGAATACAACATCCGTATGTTCATTTTTGCCTGCCAAAAACATGCAACAAAACTCACAAATCAGTTTAAATGACTAATGTAAACATATAGGTCATAACAATGCATGAATTATGGAATATTTAATAAAATAAGGTCACACATTGAGCTGTAAATGAGAACATACTAAAATAACTAGTGAATTAGTAAGGCCTAACATTTTAGTTTATTTCTAAGATTTTATAAATACACGTAACACCTTTCGGTATTACATTTAGAATTGTTAGTACAACACAATAATAAAAGTCTCCAATATTTACGATCGCACGCGCAAATCGTATCCGCGCAGTCTGCCAATTGTGGCCCGCCTTTTAGTGTGCCCCCATTCATGCACGCCCAGATCTGCTCGACAAATAACGAGCCGAGTCGCTGCTATTTCTCGAGCAGATCGATGGCTAAGAAAACTCGTTGTTTCTCATGAAAACGGATACATACAAGCAGGAAGCGACCCAACAGCATCGCATTTAATACTAACAATTATCATGTGCACGAAAATCCATTGTAAGAGCCCACAGATTCATCAAAAAATCTGCTCGACAAATAAGGACACGAGTCGCCGCTATTTCTCGAGCAGCTCGACAAATAGCGAGTCGAGTCGCCGCTATTTCTCGAGCAGATCGATGGCTAAGAAAACTCGTTGTTTCTCATGAAAACGGATAAACACAAGCAGGAAACGACCCAACAGCATCACATTTACTACTAACAATTAGTATGTGCACGAAAATCCTTTGTAAGAGCCCACAGATTCATCAAAAAATCTGCTCGACAAATAAGGAGACGAGTCGCCGCTATTTCTCGAGCAGCTCGACAAATAGCGAGTCGAGTTGGCGTTATTTCTCGAGCAGATCGATGGCTAAGAAAACTCGTTGTTTCTCATGAAAACGGATAAACACAAGCAGGAAACTATGGAACGATATTAGGGCCATAATTCAACATCTCATATTATTGCAGATAATCTGCAATAATACGACGTCAGGCATAATGAAGACAGGCATAATACGAATTCAGGCATAATACGAAGTCAAGCATAATGCAAGCAAGCACAATACGAGCAAGAATGCGAGCAAGAATGCCAGCTTGCATAATGCGAGATAGAATGCGAGCGAGCATAATACGACTTGGCATAATCAGCACTCGCTAAGTTTGTGCTGCCATTTAGCGGACTACGCCAACCTGAAAATTGAAAATACTGAAGTATCCCTTACATTAACAAATGTTTTGGCTCAGGCTATTCACCAGCGAGCTGCTCGCTAAGTAACGTCAAGTCGAACTGTTATTTTGTTGTTTGTAATGCGCCTTATTTATCCTCTGGAACAATTCTTAATATGATATGAGGCAGAAAGTGAGTTTGGGCAGAAACCTAGCATTTAAATTATAATGATAGAGCATAAGTAATGTATGTAATCAGCTTAATAATACATTTTCCGTTAATTATGTCATTTATGATTTTTTATGAGTAGTTACGTAAAAAAAATTATACAAATAAGGCAATATTAATTTTGTGTGAAAATACATGTGATAATTAAACATGTTCTTTTGTTTCTCTTAGGCATACTACTTGACCATATCTGTCACATATCAACGTACAATGTCTGCAATTACGTGCATGTCATCACACGTACGATGTCTTCCGTTACATAGTGTGACATTTGCTAATAAATGAAACCTGCCGCAAGGCGCAACATCACATCGATTGTCATGCGTCGTTTACTCTCACTGTCAATCCGGTTTTAAAAGTGGGGGTACGGGTGACCAATTTATATACACATATGTATGCACATGCACGGGCGTCGTTTGGTGGGGGACGGGGGGGACGCGTCCTCCCACTTTTCAGGGTGGGGGACAGCATAGGAATTGTCCCCCCCCCCACTTTTCAGTTCAAATAATTGTGAGGCTTATAGCCTGATTATGGCGCACTAACAGCATAATTCGTGAGAGTAGTCATCACAGGAGAGTCATCGAACAGCCCGTGGCTTTGTTATTTCGCTGACATTGATGATTTAAAATTTGTTGCGCAGAAAGGCCAATCGGAAAGTTTATAACTACCGGGAAAATGTAAGCCGCTGCCGGGCTCTATCAGTTTGCAACCTTGTGTTGATAATATTAATAGGATCTAGCTATCAAGCACATTTAAAATGATGAA
Source organism: Oasisia sp. SBJ-2009 (assembly GCA_964017155.1). NCBI lineage: Eukaryota > Metazoa > Annelida > Polychaeta > Sabellida > Siboglinidae > Oasisia > Oasisia sp. SBJ-2009. The sequence goes on from OZ024857.1 coordinate 54,671,651, forward strand.
ATTTGTGTTGCACGAAGCATAAGCCTCGATCAGTGGGGGACGAGGGGGATGCTGACCACCCTACGGCCTGAGGGGGCCAGCATAGGAAATGTCCTCATACTTTTTCAGTTCATAACACAGGCGACCAGGCTGCAACCCAAGGGTTGACAGGGCAAACACAAATTTATAATCTATTATGTGTTTGATGGCTATATATAAATACGAGGGTGCAAAATGACGGAGCCCGGCATGATGAATATTTACTGGACTTAGATCAAGTTGCAGGCTGCTGCCAACCAAGCAATAATTTATATTTATCTAGTGATTTTCCACTAGTTAGTTGGAAGCTTAGTTCTTATTATTAATTTTACTACACTTGACACTGAAAGTGCAACACAAATGTCATCATTTTAAATGTGCTTGATGGCTAGAGCCTATTAATAATATCAACACAAGGTTGCAAACTGATAGAGCCCGGCAGCGGCTTACATTTCCCCGGTAGTTATAAACTTTCCGATTGGCCTTTCTGCGCGACAAATTTTAAATCATCAATGTCAGCGAAATAACAAAGCCGTTTTGGTATAAATGCCACGGGCTGTTCGATGACTCTCCTGTGATGAATACTGTCACGGATTATGGCGCACTAACAGCAAAACATGCCTCAAAACTTGTTTGCATCGTGTTAATTTGCGATAAATAACTTTGCTGAACTTCATATCGCTAGTTTATTGTCTAGCTAGTCCTATGTAGCGGCTCTTAAGAGAGAGGAGTGTTGAACCAGGCTATAAGCCTCGCAATTATTTGAACTGAAAAGTGGGGGGGGGGACAATTCCTATGCTGTCCCCCACCCTGAAAAGTGGGGGGACGCGTCCCCCCCGTCCCCCACCAATCGACGCCCGTGCATATGCATGCATATGTGTATATAAATTGGTCACCCGTTTCCCCACTTTTAAAACCGGATTGACAGTGACAGTAAACGACGCATGACAATCGATATGATGTTGCGGTAGGTTTCATTTATTAGCAAATGTCACACTATGTAACGGAAGACATCGTACGTGTGATGACATGCACGTAATTGCAGACATTGTACGTTGATATGTGACAGATATGGTCAAGTAGTATGCCTAAGAGAAACAAAAGAACATGTTTAATTATCACATGTATTTTCACACAAAATTAATATTGCCTTATTTGTATAATTTTTTTTACGTAACTACTCATAAAAAATCATAAATGACATAATTAACGGAAAATGTATTATTAAGCTGATTACATACATTAATTATGCTCTATCATTATAATTTAAATGCTAGGTTTCTGCCCAAACTCACTTTCTGCCTCATATCATATTAAGAATTGTTCCAGAGGATAAATAAGGCGCATTACAAACAACAAAATAACAGTTCGACTTGACGTTACTTAGCGAGCAGCTCGCTGGTGAATAGCCTGAGCCAAAACATTTGTTAATGTAAGGGATACTTCAGTATTTTCAATTTTCAGGTTGGCGTAGTCCGCTAGATGGCAGCACAAACTTAGCGAGTGCTGATTATGCCAAGTCGTATTATGCTCGCTCGCATTCTATCTCGCATTATGCAAGCTGGCATTCTTGCTCGCATTCTTGCTCGTATTGTGCTTGCTTGCATTATGCTTGACTTCGTATTATGCCTGAATTCGTATTAGGCTCAGGCTATTTCCCGAGCTGCTCGGTAAATAAGAAACAGTCGAGTCCTTATTTCCCGAGCTGCTCGGTAAATAAGAAGCAGTCTAGTCCTTATTTGTCGAGCAGCTCGAGAAATAGCGGCGACTCGTCTCCTTATTTGTCGAGCAGATTTTTTGATGAATCGGTGGGCTCTTACAAAGGATTTTCGTGCACATACTAATTGTTAGTAGTAAATGCGATGCTGTTGGGTCGTTTCCTGCTGGTATGTATCCGTTTTCATGAGAAACAACGAGTTTTCTTAGCCATCGATCTGCTCGAGAAATAGCGGCGACTCGTCTCCTTATTTGTCGAGCAGATGTTTTGATGAATCTGTAGGCTCTTACAAAGGATTTTTGTGCACATACTAATTGTTAGTAGTAAATGTGATGCTGTTGGGTCGTTTCCTGCTTGTGTTTATCCGTTTTCATGAGAAACAACGAGTTTTCTTAGCCATCGATCTGCTCGAGAAATAACGCCAACTCGACTCGCTATTTGTCGAGCTGCTCGAGAAATAGCGGCGACTCGTCTCCTTATTTATCGAGCAGATTTTTTGAAGAATATGTGAGCTCTTACAAAGGATTTTCTTGCACATACTAATTGTTAGTAGTAAATGCGATGCTGTTGGGTCGTTTCCTGCTTGTATGTATCCGTTTTCATGAGAAACAACGAGTTTTCTTAGCCATCGATCTGCTCGAGAAATAGCGGCGACTCGACTCGCTATTTGTCGAGCTGCTCGAGAAATAGCGGCGACTCGTCTCCTTATTTGTCGAGCAGATGTTTTGATGAATCTGTGGGCTCTTACAAAGGATTTTCGTGCACATACTAATTGTTAGTAGTAAATGCGATGCTGTTGGGTCGTTTCCTGCTGGTATGTATCCGTTTTCATGAGAAACAACGAGTTTTCTTAGCCATCGATCTGCTCGAGAAATAGCGGCGACTCGTCTCCTTATTTGTCGAGCAGATGTTTAGATGAATCTGTGGGCTCTTACAAAGGATTTTCGTGCACATACTAATTGTTAGTAGTAAATGTGATGCTGTTAGGTCGTTTCCTGCTTGTGTTTATCCGTTTTCATGAGAAACAACGAGTTTTCTTAGCCATCGATCTGCTCGAGAAATAACGCCAACTCGACTCGCTATTTGTCGAGCTGCTCGAGAAATAGCGGCGACTCGTCTCCTTATTTGTCGAGCAGATTTTTTGATGAATCTGTGGGCTCTTACACAGGATTTTCGTGCACATGATAATTGTTAGTAGTAAATGCGATGCTGTTGGGTCGTTTCCTGCTTGTATGTATCCGTTTTCATGAGAAACAACGAGTTTTCTTAGCCATCGATCTGCTCGAGAAATAGCGGCGACTCGACTCGCTATTTGTCGAGCTGCTCGAGAAATAGCGGCGACTCGTCTCGTTATTTGTCGAGCAGATTTTTTGATGAATCTGTGGGCTCTTACACAGGATTTTCGTGCACATGATAATTGTTAGTAGTAAATGCGATGCTGTTGGGTCGTTTCCTGCTTGTATGTATCCGTTTTCATGAGAAACAACGAGTTTTCTTAGCCATCGATCTGCTCGAGAAATAGCGGCGACTCGACTCGCTATTTGTCGAGCTGCTCGAGAAATAGCGGCGACTCGTCTCGTTATTTGTCGAGCAGATTTTTTGATGAATCTGTGGGCTCTTACACAGGATTTTCGTGCACATGATAATTGTTAGTAGTAAATGCGATGCTGTTGGGTCGTTTCCTGCTTGTATGTATCCGTTTTCATGAGAAACAACGAGTCTTCTTAGCCATCGATCTGCTCGAGAAATAGCAGCGACTCGGCTCGTTATTTGTCGAGCAGATCTGGGCGTGCATGAATGGGGGCACACTAAAAGGCGGGCCACAATTGGCAGACTGCGCGGATACGATTTGCGCGTGCGATCGTAAATATTGGAGATTTTTATTATTGTGTTGTACTAACAATTCTAAATGTAATACCGAAAGGTGTTACGTGTATTTATAAAATCTTAGAAATAAATTAAAATGTTAGGCCTTACTAATTCACTAGTTATTTTAGTATGTTCTCATTTACAGCTCAATGTGTGACCTTATTTTATTAAATATTCCATAATTCATGCATTGTTATGACCTATGTGTTTACATTAGTCGTTTAAACTGATTTGTGAGTTTTGTTGCATGTTTTTGGCAGACAAAACTGAACATACGGATGTTGTATTCGCAACTTTGTAACTTTTAGATGTGTTCAGGCACATACTGTTTAAGGGCTGTATGCTACATACTATATATATATATATATATATATATATATATATATATATATATATACTCTATATAATGATATTACTTTATTCTGTGTCATTTGCATAGCAGTTGGTGCCATTGTTTTAGTCAACCTGGTGACATTGATACATGTCTTAATTGTTGCGTGGTGGTACAGTATCATAACGGAAAGACTGATTTGTGAGTTTAATTTGCCAATACTGTTGTTATATTTTATTTGCATGTGTTTGATAAGGTAAGAATATGCATATTGTCACTTCTAGGGGGTGTTCATCTTGAACATGATATACATTTTATCACACACACACACACACACACACACACACACACACACACACACACACACACACACACACACACACACACACACACACACACACACACACACACGTACAACCAACATACACATACCACGTACATATATAAACACACCACATAAACACACACACACACACACACACACACACACACACACACACACACACACACACACACACACACACACACACACACACCATGTAGACACATACAAATCTCATAAATATACACACACACATCTTACAAACACACCGCACACCACATAAACACACAAACACAAATATAAGCACATAAACACACATGCATATAACAGATCACACACACACAGATCATTCCATAGACTCATTGCATGAAGCTGTTGGGACAATTCTTCCTAAGAGCACTCAATCTTTTTTCTGTGAAGTGGTTGCTGTAGTCTTCACCGAGCTATTCCTCATCCAGATCCTGTTGCAATCCTTGGTGTCATTTCTGCAATTATAATTCAGGATGACAATGACTTTTACAATGAATTATAAAATTATAGAATAGTGTTAATTTTGAATTTACCCTGTAAAGCAATCAACCACATAATAATGTTTATTATAATTCAGATAAGTTGTGTTTTCCCCAATGAATGCTGCAGGGCCTACAACTAACATGGATATTATTAGAAACAACTGGAATGTAGGAAAGATATAACGAAGTCACTGTAATATAATATAATAAATTATTGAAACAGCATGTAAAATTTCAAAATACAATGATCATGATACGTCAAGTACAAAACAAATTAGGCAGAAGATGGTCTTTGTGATTTAGTACTCAGTGTTACATAAACCTTACTTCTGACTATATAGTCTTAATAAAAATTCAGTCACAGAGTAATAAATAGCAATTACCTGTAGAAGTTGCAAACTGTTAAATCAATGATCTCTTAATCCACACACCAAAGCCAGGAGCTGTCTTCCCTATCTAAGACACAGCTTGATATGAGGTCTGAAAATTCAAACCCTATACACTTGTATAACTACAAGCCAGCAGCTGCCAAGCAGAAGCCTGAAACAATATACACTGTGTACTGCCCAATTTGTTAGGGGTAATTATCCCACTAATTGCTCAACTCCAGGGGTAAAAATGTCCTCCTGGGACAACCCACTTAGACAGAGCCACAGCACTCATTTGATGTCAGAAGGGGAGCTTTTAAGCACATCAAACCAGCCTGTGCAATCCAGGATGTTGAAACTAGGCACAGAGTAGGGGGAAATAAATAAATAAGGAAGTAACTCTAACCAACTTAGGTAGTGCCACCAACTAAGTGTCAGAGAGGAAAGTCATGCAGTAATAATTTGCATTAGTCACTGGGTAACATAACTGGATTTTGGTTCTATTAGAAGTTTACTATTATTTAAACATATACTCCAGATTTCAAGTTACATATTTCGAAATATTGAGCACAATATTGGTGATCAGCAGTCATAATTTATAATAGAGTCGATGTAAGCACCGTATCTTCTCTGTTTATTGTTTGCCATGTTTTGACATCTGTCAGATATACAATATGTACCATTAGAAAAATACTCTATTTCATTTCCTCAACAATACCTTATCCCTGTGAGACAGTGATAGTGTACATAATAATTGCAACCACATGTCAGAGAATGTATGTGCATAATTATTCTTTAAAAAGAGAGGGCTATTTCTTTGAGCAGATACATGTGTGAGGTTATTAATAGTTAATGGTAAACGTATACTTGATTCCTTTTTGGTAAATTTGGCACAATGTTGGTTTCGGGCGGTTGACCAACTTTGGTCTGTATAGTTATAAATGGATAACAAAATTAATGTCCATTCCTCAAAACTATATTACATATGTGACACAGTGATAATGTAGTTCTATTAGAAGTTCACTATTATTTAAGCAGACACTTCAGATTTCAAGTTACATATTTCTAAATATTGAGCACAATATTGGTGATCAGCAGTTATAATTATACAGTGTAAATAAATATATAAATATATATATTTATAATATATATATATACACTGTATATATAAATATATGTGTGTGTATATATATATATGTATGTTAATATTATATATGCCAGTATGTAATGTAAGTGGATGTAATCACCATATGTTCTCTGTCTATTGTTCGCCATGTTTCGACATCTGTCAGATATTTCAATACAATGTTAAATTAGAAAAAAATACTCTATTTCATTTCCTCGAAAATACCTTATCTCTGTGAGACAGTGACAGTGTACATAATAATTGCAACCACATGTCAGAGAATGTACAATTACTCTTTAAAAAGAGAGGGCTATTTCTTTGAGTAGATACATGTGTGAGGTTATTAATGGTTAACTGTAAATGTATACTTGATTCCTTTTTGGTAAATTTGGCACAACGTTGGTTTAGGGTGGTTGACCAACTTGGGTCTGTATATAGTTATAAATGGATAACAAAAATTAATGTCCAATCCTCATATGCAGGGGCCAGCAGGGCCCCCGCTTTTCAAAATCTAGGGGCCCGACACAAAAAGTGGGGGCCATGCAACAAATGCACGTTTAAGTCGCATTGTAACTATAAGTTTATTCAACACATGCCACAAACAATGGCTGTAGCCTATGTAGCAGCTTAATTAGTTAATGCTAATGATAATTTCAAGAGATCAATGGAGGGTTGTTAATTTTCCTCTGAATCGGAGCTGCTAGAAACCTGTAGATCTTCCTCTTTGGGCTGCCTGGGTTTGTAGATGGCAACACGAGGTCGCCTCTTCCTGCTCCCCCACCCACCCACAACAGCTTAATGGCCATAAACTGTTTAAACCAAGCATTGATGCCATAGCTTTATGTAGAGACCCGTCTACCCGTCATTAGGACGGGTAAAAACGAATATGGACAGGCAGATATATGGGTGGACGGGTAAAAAAATGAAAGAGCAATAAAAAGGTTTCCAAAACCATAGATATTGTTAGTTATGCCTTGAAAGTGAGTGTAAATGGTGTCATAGGTGTGTTTGTAGCCCATTTCAGGTCATCAGGCACATCTGAAAGTTCGCAAACTAGCTTAACAGTTAACATCCATGTGTCCACCAAAACATGTATGCCTGGCAAATTTTTTATCCTACATAAAGCCCTGATTGATGCCTATGTACCTATATATCTATTGCCACAGCATTATGGAAAATGACAGTTTAGTTACATCGTAGAACTTCATAGTAGATTATGTCTAAGACCTGTCTATTTCTAGTAACACAATCCTAGGCTATTAATTCTTTTTCCCTGGCCTAGTCAACAGGTTTGTCCAACTCAGCAACCCCTTGTCAATAAATGTTAACCCTGACCAAGGGCAGCAACCTTCTGCCCCCCTTCCACCCCCACCCTCCACCCCAGGCAGCAGCCAGCATCATTTACTGGTAAAGTGAATAATTACATTTTCTTTGCCTTGGCCTCTGGGATAGGAAGTTGTCAGGCCATTATTTATCAATTTTACAGTTCTGTGACCTGGGGGCCAGTCGGGCCCTCAGAGTTCAACATCTGGGGGCCCGACAGTAAATGTGGGGGCCAGCGCCCCCCCCCCCCCCCCCCCCCGCTAAATTCGAACCCTGCATATGTGACACAATTATAGTGTATGAATAATTAACTAACTATATATGTTAACTGCATCATGCTTTATATGAATTTTCTTGGGTAAAAAAACAGAATTTGGTCAACATATTGCCCCAACGTTGGCCTAATATTGGCACTACGTTGATTTAGGGTTGTTTGCCCAATGTCAGTCCAACGTTGGTTGATATTTGTGTAAAAAATGGAATTGCATAATTATGTGTATCAGGTCAATAATTGAACCATCACCGTACCATCGTTAGAATATTAAACTCAATTAATTTGTGTCTACAGTGTGTATGTGTGCGTGCGTGCGTGCGTGCTTGCGTGCGTGCTTGCGTGCGTGTGTTTATGTGGTGTGTTTATGTGGTATGTTTATGCATGTACGTGGTATGTGTATGTTGGTTGTATATGTGTTTAAGTGTGTGTGTATACCTGAGTGTGCATCTGTGTGTGTATATGTATGCACACCCATATATGTGTGTGCATATGTATGTGTACGTGTATGAGTGTGTGTATGACTGTATGCATACATGTTTGTGCATGTGTATATGTGGTGTTTATGTGTGTGTGTGTGTGTGTGTGTGTGTGTGTGTGTGTGTGTGTGTGTGTGTGTGTGTGTGTGTGTGTGTGTGTGTGTGTGTGTGTGTGTGTGTACATGTGTACATGTGTACATGTGTGTGTGTGTGAGTGAGTGAGTGAGTGAGTGAGTGAGTGAGTGAGTGAGTGAGTGTGTGAGTGTGTTGTGTGCTATGCTGTTGTGTACGTGTAGCTGTGGTGGTGTGTATGTAGATTTGTATGCATGAGTGTGTGCTTGTGTGTGGGTGTATTTAAGTGTAGTGATGTGACGGTATCATATGTTATGAGCAGTTCCATATTAATAAACCATTATTAAAAACCAAGACTAGTGTGCTATATAAGAAACGTGTAGCTTCTAAACATAAGACCAAAAAATATGTTCGTTAAGCCAATTAACGCTGGCTGAACATAAAAACCACATACACACATTAAGCTTACGTTGGCCCAACACAACGTTGGCCCAACAAAACAAAAAACATACTGCACATAAGAAGCTTACGTTGGCCCAACATTGGGCCACCGTTGGCCCAACACAAAACCAATGTTGGCTGAATGTTGGATTATAATTTGCCAACGTTGGTCCAACGAGCAAAATGACGTTGGCCCAACGTATGTTGCCAACGTTGGCCCAATGTAAAATGCCAACATTGGCCCAACGTTGGCCCAACGTTAGCCCAAATTTATATAACTGAAAATTTTACTGCATAATTATGTGGATTGTGTCATTAATTGAACCACCGCTGTACCAACATTAATAATATCAAACTAAGTTTATTTGAAATTTATGTTGGCGGTACATAGTTGGCCCAACGTTGTTCACCCAACGCCAACATTATGCCAACGGTACCATAGTTGGGCCAACGTAGGCTTGCTATCTGGGGAGTCGGCGTTATTATTTGTCCAGCAGAACGATGCCTAAGAAAAATCGTTATTTCTCAAGAAAACGGATACATACAAGCAGGAAACGACCCAACAGCATCGCATTTACTACTAACAATTAGTATGTGCAAGAAAATCCTTTGTAAGAGCTCACAGATTTATCAAAAAATCTGCTCGACAAATAAGGAGACGAGTCGCCGCTATTTCTCGAGCAGCTCGACAAATAGCGAGTCGAGTCGCCGCTATTTCTCGAGCAGATCGATGGCTAAGAAAACTCGTTGTTTCTCATGAAAACGGATACATGCAAGCAGGAAACGACCCAACAGCATCGCATTTACTACTAACAATTAGTATGTGCACGAAAATCCTTTGTAAGAGCCCACAGATTCATCAAAAAATCTGCTCGACAAATAAGGAGACGAGTCGCCGCTATTTCTCGAGCAGATCGATGGCTAAGAAAACTCGTTGTTTCTCATGAAAACGGATACATACAAGCAGGAAACGACCCAACAGCATCACATTTACTACTAACAATTAGTATGTGCACGAAAATCCTTTGTAAGAGCCCACAGATTCATCAAAACATCTGCTCGACAAATAAGGAGACGAGTCGCCGCTATTTCTCGAGCAGCTCGACAAATAGCGAGTCGAGTCGCCGCTATTTCTCGAGCAGATCGATGGCTAAGAAAACTCGTTGTTTCTCATGAAAACGGATACATACAAGCAGGAAATGACCCAACAGCATCGCATTTACTACTAACAATTAGTATGTGCAAGAAAATCCTTTGTAAGAGCTCACATATTCTTCAAAAAATCTGCTCGACAAATAAGGAGACGAGTCACCGCTATTTCTCGAGCAGCTCGACAAATAGCGAGTCGAGTTGGCGTTATTTCTCGAGCAGATCGATGGCTAAGAAAACTCGTTGTTTCTCATGAAAACGGATAAACACAAGCAGGAAACGACCCAACAGCATCACATTTACTACTAACAATTAGTATGTGCACGAAAATCCTTTGTAAGAGCTCACAGATTTATCAAAAAATCTGCTCGACAAATAAGGAGACGAGTCGCCGCTATTTCTCGAGCAGCTCGACAAATAGCGAGTCGAGTCGCCGCTATTTCTCGAGCAGATCGATGGCTAAGAAAACTCGTTGTTTCTCATGAAAACGGATACATACAAGCAGGAAACGACCCAACAGCATCGCATTTACTACTAACAATTAGTATGTGCACGAAAATCCTTTGTAAGAGCCCACAGATTCATCAAAAAATCTGCTCGACAAATAAGGAGACGAGTCGCCGCTATTTCTCGAGCAGATCGATGGCTAAGAAAACTCGTTGTTTCTCATGAAAACGGATACATACAAGCAGGAAACGACCCAACAGCATCACATTTAGTACTAACAATTAGTATGTGCACGAAAATCCTTTGTAAGAGCCCACAGATTCATCAAAACATCTGCTCGACAAATAAGGAGACGAGTCGCCGCTATTTCTCGAGCAGCTCGACAAATAGCGAGTCGAGTCGCCGCTATTTCTCGAGCAGATCGATGGCTAAGAAAACTCGTTGTTTCTCATGAAAACGGATAAACACAAGCAGGAAACGACCCAACAGCATCGCATTTACTACTAACAATTAGTATGTGCAAGAAAATCCTTTGTAAGAGCTCACAGATTTATCAAAAAATCTGCTCGACAAATAAGGAGACGAGTCGCCGCTATTTCTCGAGCAGCTCGACAAATAGCGAGTCGAGTCGCCGCTATTTCTCGAGCAGATCGATGGCTAAGAAAACTCGTTGTTTCTCATGAAAACGGATACATGCAAGCAGGAAACGACCCAACAGCATCGCATTTACTACTAACAATTAGTATGTGCACGAAAATCCTTTGTAAGAGCCCACAGATTCATCAAAAAATCTGCTCGACAAATAAGGAGACGAGTCGCCGCTATTTCTCGAGCAGATCGATGGCTAAGAAAACTCGTTGTTTCTCATGAAAACGGATACATACAAGCAGGAAACGACCCAACAGCATCACATTTAGTACTAACAATTAGTATGTGCACGAAAATCCTTTGTAAGAGCCCACAGATTCATCAAAACATCTGCTCGACAAATAAGGAGACGAGTCGCCGCTATTTCTCGAGCAGCTCGACAAATAGCGAGTCGAGTCGCCGCTATTTCTCGAGCAGATCGATGGCTAAGAAAACTCGTTGTTTCTCATGAAAACGGATACATACAAGCAGGAAACGACCCAACAGCATCGCATTTACTACTAACAATTAGCATGTGCACAAAAATCCTTTGTAAGAGCTCACAGATTCATCAAAAAATCTGCTCGACAAATAACGAGACGAGTCGCCGCTATTTCTCGAGCAGCTCGACAAATACCTAACGAATCTGGCGTTATATCTCGAGCAGCTCGACAAATAAAAACTGTCGATTGTCACACGTTCTTTGCTTCGTCTGTTCAATAACTGTACATGAGAACGCTTTATGAAGTTCTTTATTTGTGATACAACTCCCAGACATACACTACGGCTTTCACGCGACCTCGCCATCAGCGGCCCATCAGCAGCACAACAACAGGCCAACACAGGGAGGGTTCATTAACTCAATGACGTTACATCGATAGGGACCTATTTCTCATCAGAACGGATAACTACAGACAGGAAACTTTCCAGCAGCGTTACATTTACTACAAACAGTTAGTCTGTCAACTTACATGCCATAACAATACTCCTAAGTGCACGAATACGCATATCCAGATCTGCTCGAGAAATAAGGCGAGGTCGGTCCCTTATTTCCCGAGCAGCTCGACAAATAAGGCGACGTCGGGCTGCTATTTCCCGAGCAGCTCGCTAAATAGCCAGTCCCTTCGTATTATGCCTGTCTTCATTATGCCTGACGTCGTATTATTGCAGATTATCTGCAATAATATGACATGTTGAATTATGGCCCTAATATCGTTCCATAGGAAACGACCCAACAGCATCACATTTACTACTAACAATTAGTATGTGCACGAAAATCCTTTGTAAGAGCCCACAGATTCATCAAAACATCTGCTCGACAAATAAGGAGACGAGTCGCCGCTATTTCTCGAGCAGATCGATGGCTAAGAAAACTCGTTGTTTCTCATGAAAACGGATACATACCAGCAGGAAACGACCCAACAGCATCGCATTTACTACTAACAATTAGTATGTGCACGAAAATCCTTTGTAAGAGCCCACCGATTCATCAAAAAATCTGCTCGACAAATAAGGAGACGAGTCGCCGCTATTTCTCGAGCTGCTCGACAAATAAGGACTAGACTGCTTCTTATTTACCGAGCAGCTCGGGAAATAAGGACTCGACTGTTTCTTATTTACCGAGCAGCTCGGGAAATAGCCTGAGCCATGTTTGAATGAAGCTAAGATGGCCCCCGCGCAGTCGCACAGTCTATATTTAGTCCTACGGCTCAAATGCGACAACCGTGGAAATCTAGATCGTGTTACGTGCTGGACATAGATATCGCTCAATAACGCACACGCACCATCCTTCGCCAATTCTCACGCACACTATACCAACATGCACGGACGCAAATGCACAACGTGAACACCCAGCGCACGCGCGCACTCACACATATATATATATATACACAAGCACGCACACGTACATTACGCGTGTACGCACGCACGCTGCGCGTTGAACTATTATGCACACATCCACGTAGATACGCGCCATATTATTATACACAATTATTTGCAGTAACAACAAACCGAATGAGCTATTGTTATAGCTCATTCGGTTCTTTGTGCAGTTGTTTGACGTTGCCCTGCAGGCTTTGGACGGTTTGCGTTGCGTCCACTGTACGTAAGACGTTCCTCAACAACTGATTGTGAATACATCGTTTTTTGTCACATTCATACGTACAGCAGGAAAGAATTGTTAAAACACATAGCTTACCTGTTCAGTCAAGTGTCGTGCACAGCAAATAGATATAATCGCACTGATGTTCACAGTTGTTTATAGGCGGCTAGGATCATACACCGGTTCACAGGTCTTTCGACACAACGTGCAACATCTGCCGCAGCCAGCCACAGCACACGCTGCACTGGTTGATAAGGCGGCTGACCTCATTCCAGCCCACCGGTCAGATGAGGTCACTGTGTATATTTGCATAGCCCGCTGTTGGTGGGTTTAGTATCGTCCAGAGCACGCAGCCTGTCTATCACTGGCAGCAATGTCGTACCCGCATGTGCGATGGATATAATATACGAAGTTATGTAGCAAATACATGTCCTGTGACTTATTCATCTATATTCAATGTGTCTCTTTCCCAATGTAAAATCCCTCATTGCTTCAAAAAATCAACTATCATTCCTGTTCCCAAGAAATATACAGCCTCTTGTTTAAACGATTACAGGCCTGTTGCCTTGACTTCTGTAGTCATGAAGACACTCGAGCGCTTGGTCCTGCAGTTTCTGAAATCAATTATCGATCCATTGCTTGACCAATTTCAATTTGCATATCGCAACAATAGATCCGTTGACGACGCTGTCGCCATAGGATTGTTTCACGTTCTTAAACATCTCGACAGCCCAAATACTTACGCTAGGATCCTTTTTGTTGATTTTAGCTCTGCTTTTAACACGATTATCCCATCAAGACTTTTCGATAAGATACAGAGTCTCGGTGTTCCTCAATGTATGTGTCTGTGGATCCTCGATTTTCTTTTAAATAGGCCGCAGGTTGTAAAAATAGTCGACACCTTGTCATCATCAGTTACGTTATCTACTGGCACGCCTCAGGGCTGTGTGCTGTCACCAATGTTATATTATCTTTTTACACGTGATTGTTTATCTTGTCACGTAGGTACTAAAATACTGAAATTTGCCGATGACACTACAGTGATAGGGCTTATAACAAATTCTGATGAATCTGAATATCGGGACCAAGTAAACAAACTCATCAGTTGGTGCAGCGATAACAATCTGGAACATAATGTAAATAAAACGAAAGAAATGATTGTGGATTTTAGGAGAAAGAAATCTTCTCCGCCCTCGCCTCTAGTGATCGATGGCAGGACAGTTGAAATCGTCCAACATTTCAAATTTCTAGGTTCAACAATCTCCAGTAATCTTAAATGGGAACTAAATGTTGTAAATATTGTCAAAAAGGCCCAGCAGCGGCTGTACTTTTTAAGAAGGTTAAGCTCGTTTGGTTTGACCACACAGGTCATGCTCAACTTTTACAGAGCTGTAATCGAGAGTGTTCTGACATTTTCTATCACAGTATGGTTTGGATCGATTACACAAAAGGAAACGCTCAGATTAAACAGAGTTGTGAAAACTGCTTCCCGAATCATTGGCAGAGACCTTCCCAGTCTTGAAATACTGTATCAGCAGCGTCTGTTAGGAAGAGCCACTCTCATCTCTCAAGATACATCCCATCCTGCCCATGACCTATTTGAACCTCTCTCATCTAGTCGCCGATTCAGATCCATAAAAACCAGGACCAACCGCTTTAGTACTAGCTTTTTCCCCTTAGCCGTTCAAGCCCTGTCAAAACAGAAGTGATTTTCTCCCACCCGCAGCAAACACATAGTCCACTTTTCGATGAGTTTTAGTATGTATATTTTATCATAATTTATTATATTTTATATTTTTTTATTTCATATTTTACATTTTAGGCTACTATATTTCTACTAGATCGTATCAATTATTTATCGATGTTATAATGAGCAATTTTTTATTCGGACCTTTTTATGTGATTGTTCTTATTTATTTATTTAATTTAATGTAGTAGTATATTTTAACATCATTGTTTGTTGCATGTGAATGTATTGTGATGTGAATGTACTAGTACGACGACCAATATCATTACACATTCCAATGTTTTATTGTAACTACAATGTGAACACATGGCAATAAAGCTATCTTATCTTATATTATATTCTAAATACCTGCGTTTTTTCTCAATTATATTGAGCATAAAAAACTGAAGAAAAACGGTTTCCATTTTTTCGTCCACTTTTCCTTGTGAAAATACAAGATGGCTGCCAACGGTAATCTCTTGTTGACCTTGTGGCGTACCGCGTACATAATATTCGTTTGACTGTGATCCATAGATATAAATATAACGCGTTAGTTGAACAATATCGTAATTAAAGCTACTATGATACGTGATACAGCGACATAAGCATTATAGTGACAGTCAAGTTGATGTACAACAGTATTGATGTCAATGCAGTCCTCACGCCTATACAGCACTGCGTCACGTCCGTTTACGCCATAAGACCTTAATTGTTAATTGCTGCTACTTGCAACATGCTACATACATTGTCAACAAAAAGCAAAGTAGATGGGATGGATGCCACCATGGGCGTCGATCGGCGGGGGATGCGAGATTGATCAATCCCCTCTCATAAAAGTCCCTACAAAGGTCTCTTACGTAGTAACAGTGTTAAACTCAGATATGAAGTTCCGACTACCCAGTGGAAAACCACTAAATAAATCGTTCCAGAGGTACGAGCGTATGAGTGTGCGTGTGTGTGTATGTATGTGATGCGTGTGTATGCGTGTGTATGTGTAATTGTGTATGGTGTATGTGTGTGTGCGCGTTTGTATGTGTGTGATGCGCGCGCGCGCGCGCGCGCGCGCGCGTGCGTGCGTGCGTGCGTGCGTGTGTGTGTGTGTGTGTGATGCCTATGTGTGTGCGCGTGTGATGCGTGTGCGCGCGTGCGTGTGTGCTTGAGTTCTCGCGCGCGTGTGAGTACAAATGGTACTCGGTCACCGGTCACCGGTCACCGGCCACCGGACCGACTGGCTCGCTATAATGTCCGCGAGCAGCGATTAGCATAACTCGAAAGTGGGTGAAGTGGGTCAACTTACAGCACGCCTACACAGCTGCGTGGTCAGCCTTTGTTTAAGTGCAGTGACCTCTGGGCACAAGCTGATTATGGTTGATAAATGTCCGTGTTGAAACCACACACGGTCGACGAGTGGTTGGGAGAGAGGAGACAGCTAGGTCACGGTGACCTCATCTGGAAAAGGAGCTATATATAGTGTCCAGTATGGGCGGTCTCATCTTCGTTAGGAGGATAGGTTAGCATTACTGACCTCTATATAACATCAAAAACGTCATTAAAGAAACGTCGACTTGAATCGTGATACAGCGACAGTTTTGGATGAACTAAACTATATCACACAATACAGCCTTAGACATTGAAAACGTTGAATCTATTGTAAATACAAATGTACGCGTGTTATCCCTGTACAATATCATATTTACAGTAGAAAGTCCAGCGCGTCGACAGATGCAGCACTTATTGTCTCGTTATTTTTACGGTGTCACGGTACCTTAAATTGGACCCTGCTTGATAGGGTGGTATCTATGGGTGAGTCGCCATAGATACCTGGGTTTGTTTTGGCCGTATATTCGTCACGAAAACTATAACAATGACGCTGTTATATATATTTTGTGAGTTAATTTTGGTCAGCGATTGGTGACTCTACCTGGTGATTAATGACAATACTGCAGTTTGATCAGTAGGAAGACAGCAGGATTTAGGAGGGGGCAGGAGCGTGAGCAATGAGCCAAACCACGAGGCTATGTTTTTAACAGGGAAGTGAGAATTTGCTCTGGTGAGTTGAATGTGGACGATCGCAGTTGTATAATAACATTTGATCGAACTACAAATGTTGTAATATTTGAGCCATTATTGTTCGTAGATAATTGGGGAAGATGGTTAAGAAACACGTAGTCGGTAGATTATTTACAGTATTTTCATTTCCCCTCGAGTAGATCAGTGCAATAACGCGTGGGTCTAGAAATAGTGTCAAGTGTCGTTTTGCTTATATGCTAGTGGCGATGTGTTTAGTGTCAAAGTGCCGTTACTCCGGCGCCAATTGTCGCCACGAATTAAGACATTGTAATAAGTGTTACTTTACACAAGTCTGGATGTTATGCTCTATGTGGTCGCTAGGAGTCAGCACTGATATGCACAATGTTCCCTTATTTTGGTTAATTAAATTCAGTTTAATGACAAACTGTTTTAAAATGTATTTAGAAAATGTACACATCCGTAACTAATGGTGTTTGTATGAATAATAGATATTATATGTATACTATATTTTATTTTTGTAATGCTGTTGTCTGTTTCATAGAGTACATCAGTTTATACTTGTGTGACAATGGCTCTCAGTGTGAAGATAATGTCCTAGACATTAGGTAAGGACAAGACGACATTCAGGTATCTTATCAATTTACTACAAAGACCACACATTCCAGCAATTTGTAACGGCACAATTTACTTTGTAATGAATTCCAGAATTGTTTGACAGTGTTTATAAAACAAAGTACTTTGTAATCACTGATTAGAGTACAGGAATAAACCAATGCTAAGGCTCGACTAAGCATCACAGCATGGCAGTCACAAAGTATGTTCCATTACTGAAGTATCTGATCTGTCACTTCAGCGAAAACAATTAAATCCTTCATTCAAAACCATAAAAGACTGCATTTATGTGGTTCAAAGCTTTCCAACTAGATTTACCAGAAAAGTAAACAAGTAAAATAAACCTAATATATACAATTCCATTTCTGTCTCCAACTGCAATTTACGTAACTCGACACATAATCCTAAGGTCACTTATAGCAGATGACATCATACTTTAAATGCAAGTAATGACACATTTAGTAGTCAGAATGTACTTTCCATCAACTAATGTTACATGGCTGTTTGTGAAACGTTTCCTATTCCATCGACTTCTTTTTCTTCTTCTTCTTTTTCTCACTACTGGCGCCATCTGGTGTTTCTGAAGCAACAAGTAACATCGCAGTTAGCGATAACCACAACAGAACCTTAAATTATATAACATATTTCACAGCAAACCATGACAAAATTCAAATGCAGTTCTAAATGAGTCACTTGTTTTTATTGTGACTACTGAAACTGTTGTAGGGTGTCTTCATGCCAGTAAATGGGTTGCCTGCAGCATGTGACAATGACGTCTGCGTCATGTCTACATGCCTTTACACAGCTTCATACAGGATTGATTGCCTCAGAGGTAGTGACGAAACAAGATTTGTTTCCACACAAATTTCAGTACCATCAGTAATCATCACAGGCAGCTGCATTTGCTACATGTACTCTTGATATCCAAGTGATTCACTTTAATCTGTAAAATTTCCATACAAGAATTGCAAAAGGATGTGCGGTATGCAACACCATAAAACAACAACTAGAACTTGTTCAAATATACAGGTAATCGCAGAATGAAAAATGCGAAATTCTCTACCAGTTACCGTTATACAGAACTCAAACAAAATTACTTCTGTTAAGAAAACATGCCCACAAGTACAAAAGTTGTAATGTAGTCATGAAATGAAATGTTCATTTTATCTCCCACACCTGAAGAAGTGGCTATTGTTGCTGTTTACCTGTGACAGAGTTGTCCAGTGTCCGGTCCAGGCTGGTGTCGGCGTCACCCGCCCCACTCTCTCTGTGCTTGTCTTTCTTCTTCTTCTTCTTTGGTTTCTCTGTCTGTGTCTCGGCCAACTCTCCTGTTACAAAATGTACTTATTATACAGTTACCGAAAAGCAGTCCACTGTCTGCAAAAGATAATATTTATTTGCTGACGACAGACGACCAATGGAAACCCTGCTGCAGGAAACCCTGCTGCAGTGTGGTGGACTGTCTAGCACTGCTAGCTCACCGAGCTGATTACTTCGACACGGACACAACGTGCTGCATGGGCGGGAAGATTAGCATACAACCAGACAATTTTAAAGTGGAGAGAAATTCATTATACTTAAATTATAGGCAAAATATGTTTGTTATATCCACATTTGTAGTATGCATGAATGCTTATAATGGAAAAGATAAGGACAAAATCTGCATGCAAGAAATTGTTTTGTTACATTCATCAATTTGTCTTAATTAAACGTGTTGTACTGTACACATTTCTTGGTAATATGTTGTAATATCTCTATCTACAGGTATTAATTTCTTTACCAAACTCAAACAGCACTCACATAAATAATGCAGAAGTTAGTTCAGCCTTGATGTCCCTCATATGATTAAATGTCCACACATTCCGCTCAGTCCACTACTTTACAATAATCTTAGAAACCACAGAAAATTCAACAAACACGTCATTACTACAACAGCTTGCACTATGATACAGAATCAGTTATCCAAATATTTTGAAGAGATATCTGAAATATATCCTGTTAGAAACCCACCATCTTCTGATGTTTCAGTCTTTTTTTCTTTCTTTGCTTTCTTGACCGCGGGTGATGTTGTCTCTGTTGTTTCATCGTTGTCAAACTTGCGTTTCTTCGGCACACTTGGCAGCGTCGAGTCAGGGCCAGCGTCGTACGTCTTCACCTCACTGGCAACCGCAAAAAGAATGTCAACACCGACACCAAATACAAACAGCCCAACTACTACAGTGGACAGATACCTAAAAATGTGTACTCAAGGAAAATTTATTATTTCAGACTTTCGATACTATCTTGACAATTGAGCTCACTTTAAATACTGGTTTCCACGGTTATCAGTTTGTACACTGGGGGTAACTGAGAGCAGAAAGTTTGTTGAATTATTTCTCTCAAACACAGGAAAGGGATTTGCACAACACATTAATTAGTATATCAAACTGAATATTGGTGAATTGGGAATAACCAATCTCTTAACTATCACACAGATCCATGTTATAATATTACCGACATGGTTTCAACCTTAGGTGCTTGTGAGTGTGCAGGTTATTTTAAAGTCACTATTTCACATCACTTGCCAACATGTGTCAACAAACTCACCTCTTGTTTTCATATTTGTCCCACTTTGCCTTCGACTTCCCAGTGCCACTAATGCGGCGATTCTGAAAACAAACCTCCAGTCAAGAAGAGCTATTTGCAGTAGTGTAGTCATTAGACGGAGTCATGGAGTCATGAATCACAACACAGCAAGGTGTACACTTTGTGTCTCTATTACAAGAACCAAGTTGGGAAACCCTGGCACACAGGTAAAGATAAGTAGGTTGGTTTATTGGGCATAGTGAGAAGAATGTTTCCAAAGACATCACAAATACAATAAGAAAACTTTATATTTACTGAACAGTTACTGCTAAAAATGTTACCCAGGCTGATTCACCTTCACTAAGATGGGTAAGTACTAACTTGACCTCGCGAACCCATCTGTCTTTACCTGTCACACAGATCACACCCTACGTTACACAGACCACTATCACCTGTCACAGACCACTCAGCTGTCTTACAGACCACTCAGCTGTTTTACAGACCACTCAGCTGTTTTACAGACCACATTCACCACACCCACCCATCTCACAGTCCACACCTACCTGTCACACAGATCAAACCCACCTTTACACAGATCCCCATTCAGCTGTCACACACACCACCCACCTGTCCGTCCTCCATCTGTCTCAGCCTGGCCTCCAGCTTGGCGCGGTGGTCAATGCCCATCTCTGAGCCTGTGTCGTCTCCCAGCGCGTCTACACGGATCGCGAGGGACGCCTTGGCTGCGAGCATACGGGAGATCTGAAGTGACAAAGACGACATTTACTACAGCAGTTACAGCTGTACAAATACGACAAGTTTACAACTGATTTTTCCACTACACTGATGGACACTCCTGCCAAACTGTGTTCTAAAACACAAATGTGAACAGATTTCAACGCACATCAACATTAGAAACACACACCGTGATCAGCTAGATAAAAATGCCATACAAGTAAAAAAAAACATTCATCAACACCACAAGTTATTCTGCATCTGGATTAACCGCAATAGGATAGAAATGACTTACATACAGCTTGGTTTGTTCCTCATGGAGTTGTGTGTCCTCAGCGAGGTGGTTACCTCAATCAGTCCACTACTTTTACTAATCATCGGAACAGTAACGAACGTTGGCTAATCTCTAGAATCGGTACTATCTTACCACCCATTCACCAAGGATAAGTTTACTTTAGAGCAAACATTTTACACAGTGAAGTACTGTTGAAACCCGTTAAATCCCACAATCGTACCCAGCAACATGTCTTACCTTTCCCTTGTTCTTCGGGTTGGTCTGCCCCACCATCGAGGCGTGGTAGATAAGTCCATATTTGGGCGTGTCATGCTTTGTCTTGAGAGCTCTGAACAAAGCCTTCTCAGCTCCCAGAATCTGCACTGTGGATGACGGGTGCTTGGCCAGGTTCAGGAGCGAGCCTAAAATGTCAGAACAGTTCAACGTCATCTCACATCCAACTACCACTGATGTACCACAAGGAGAAGATTAACCAAATTTGTCTGTTACAAACATCATTAAAAACCTGCGACAGCTGAAGATTTCTGTGTGACAATGCAGGAAGTCATTGTACTGTTAATTCCAGATGTTGTATTATCCCAAACAGAGATGCACAGTGCACTGAAATGGACTACAAACACACACGCGACAGCATTTCCACTCACTTCTAAGGCACAACTGACAATATCTATGGTTTTGGAACACCCTTTTTTGCTCCTTCTTTGTTTACCCATCCACCTATTAGATATTTCTACCCGTCCACAACGGTTTTTAAATGTCCAAGTGATGGGTGGACGGGTCTCTGCATAAAGCTATGGCTGACACTGGGCAACTGCCTCAGAGGTAGTGACGAAACTAGAATAGATTCCACACAGACTTCAGACGTAAAGAACTCATCACTGGCAGTGCCCAAGTCCAGGAACGTCACAACGAACAATGACTACAATTTCTTCTGAAGACTTCTGTTGACAAGTAAACAATACCATTTACATCAGATGGAAAAGTGCAACTAAGATCAAAACACTAGGTTCTTTCAACTTCATAATTCACTTGAGGCATGTTAATTACATTCACATAAGTTCATTGTCAAAAGTTAAAGCCATTTGTTAACCTTTACAGACCTGGATTATTTTTCCAGAAATTGTATGCTCATCTTTAAACACCTGTGATTGTATTACTACTAAGAATGTTCCTACATATGCATATATTTTTGGAAAGGTAATATCTTGACGAATCTGATTATGGACAGACAAATACACTATTGCCTAGTTAATTATCATAATATATTCAAAATGGCCACCATATATTTTGCGTAATATCTATAATCATATTTGACATGGAATAACAAGAAATCTATTCACCATAGATGACTGGTGATTAGTTATTTAGAAAGAACATTCATATCTACACAAGGTGGAGCAAAATAAGTAGAGTAGGAACATTACTTTTCTTTTTATAGACATTTTATTGAAAGGTGTACAAATCATAAAATTCAACATGTAAACACTAATCATCCTAACTGCCAAGATACAGCGACTGGTCATCATACAATGTGATGCATACATATTTAGGAAGAACAGAAATGTTTGCCTAATACTAATAGATCGACTGGGACGTATAATCCTAGATGGAATTTCTGGAACGCCAATGATCATCACTGTCACTGACAGACGTATCCATGCCAGGTGCTGCGACATGACAGGTCACTCCCAGTTCACTACAAACTTGGACTGGCTGGTTGTCGTTCGAATCGTCACTTTCAGAAACATCTGAATGTTCGCACGTGGGCGATATCACAACATCGTCACTGTTACTTCGAAATCATTCGAAAGTTTCTCGCTATCGCTCATGTTATCAATAATGCGCAGCATTTTGTTTGTATCTGTGATGATTCGCGATCACAGCGCCATGGCTGCCAAATCTGGCGAAACACGATATCAACAGTCACACTAAAATCTCTTCTGTAAATTTAAAACCCAATATTTTCCAACGCCATTTGCAACAGACAATACCTAGGCCATTCCTGTATTGGTCAATACCCATATCCCCCTCTACGGGGCAATAGCAAAACCGCACCTGACGATACATAACCACCCCTATGCGTCGAGCGATATATCGCTCGACCGGTCTGTAAAGGTTAAAAACAATATTTTTTTTAACAAACTAAAGGTTGTTTCCTGCACAGCCCAGACACAGTCTTCAGTGCAGCCAGGATGTAGGTGTAACCAACTACTTCAACAATACAACACGCAGAGTACAATTCGACTAATTTTGAAACACAACAGCTTGAGAAATTACCACAAAGACCAGACGTATTTTGTTTTGTTCCTCATTAGGTTGAGAGTCCTCAGTGAGGTGGTTACCTCAATCAGTCCACTACTTTTACTAATCATTGGAACAAACAAAAACTGCGGCACAGGTATTTTTTTTTATTTATTAGAGAAATATTTTCACCATTTAAAATATGCTATAGTCTCTTCTGAAGTCACTGAGGCCGAGTATTTCAGATTTGATTAAATACTTGGGTATGTATCCAAGACAACATGTTGCTAGGGAGAGTAAACCAGAACAACATTCAACCAAAATAAGCTAGATAATCCATTTTTGATAGGTTTAAATTTTACGTAAAATCAGTTTTAGATGAATACAACATATCAAAATGCACTTATGAGAAAATATTATTTTACAAAAATTCATATTTTGGGAGTGCCCTGTTGCCTTTTAAACACACATCGTTGTTTCCTTCTGGAAGTCACCAAGCAGAAGTGGAAGGAGACTAACCTGCGTGAGCAATGAGCCGGGCCCCGACCAGTTCTCCCACCAGCACGGTGAGGTTGGGTGCAATGGCCAACATTCGGTTCTTGAGGTAGTCGTACAGCTGGGCCCTGTACTCGGAGATCTCAATCACCTGACAACAAACAAACCAACTCAGCAGCGAGCTCGACACACGGCAAACTCAACAAACACAAACCAACTCAACCGCAAGCTCAACACATGGCAAACTCACAAAACACACACTTGTGTGTAGCAAAAGAAACAGACATGACAACATATGTGACTGTAGATACAAATTAGTCTACAAAAGTGTTTTAGACCACCCCCAATACATTTTTGTATTTTTTTAGCGTACACCTGTCACACCAACCAATGTGGACAACTATTAGTAGCTTTATTTACCACCTCCCAATTCTTGTCTGCCTTTACACATGCAGGTAATAATTATGTATTATTTATCATATTTCATTTCAAACACTAGACAAGTGGCTCACTTTCAAACAAGAATTATATTTTAGCTCACTTTTTAAAATATATCGTTATTATTGTAGTATAGTTTTATTAGTGTTTTGGTTTTAATTTCACACTTTCAATTTATTTAGTTTAATCTGTGAAATATACACTAAATATAATTCATACAAAGTATATTTTAGAAAGTGTTTATCATGCTTCACAGTGTATCATTACTATACTGTGTGTAATTATTACTATTATTATTTAATCAGTATACCCAGTTGTAGTATTATTATAACATTTAGTTCTTTAGAATTACCACGCACGTGCCCACCCGTGAATGGGACAGCCGACCTGGATTTGATGCTATAAAAATAAAGTGTTATTTATCACTACTGTCACAGCGAGCACCCACCTGGTCACACAGGTAGGTGATGTTGAGGATGTCTTCGTCTGAGATCTCCGTCCCCATCGAGATCTCGGCAGCCTCCTTCACTTCCTGCTCCACTTCCTCTGGCAAGTAGGCGGAGAGGTCCAACTTGGCCGCCGTCGTACGGTCACCTACACACAGCCCTGACTGTCAGCACCTCACACTCTTAATGTCTACTGCACAAATCTACCATGATTCAGGCCACTATTTGTGCTCACATCATGGACCATGACAGTGGTTTTATCTTTACAGAAACAATGCATGCAAGAAACTATACAATCTTTTCTTCTTACATTTCGTGATCACCTTCATGTGATTGAATACTTTGATGTTACTTTAGCGTCTTTTTACTGTCGCATTGTTAATTTGCAGCGGTGACATTCATAAATCGCACCCGATTTCATTATGCATTTTTATTGCAATAAACCAGATCTCACTATCACACCCACAAACTCTTGTTGCCATCTAAAGTATTCCAATTTTTTATTTGTGGTACAATGAGATAGCAGCAACTCATACGAAAAAATTGACCTGCACTAAACCTCTCTGTGCTCTGATAATTCGCATATATCACCACTCACCCATGGCCTTGATGACCTTGGCGAATGCGAGGTTGTCTGTGATAATCTTGCCGAGCTCTGGGAAGTGCCAACCGTACCACTCGCGTGCTCGCATGATGTAGTTATTGAGTTCCTTGTCGAGGTCGTCTAGCAGGGAGATCGCCTGCACTATCATCGTGTCGACTTTGTCAGGGCTGAACTTGAGTTTGTACCGAGAAAGACTGAGAAACAGAAAGAGAAACTTTGTCAATATCTAGGCGAAGCATCAAGTTAGAAAGAGAACCACATTTACCCAGGAGACATCTTTTGTGTAGTCTTAATTAATTAATTAAAGGAGGGAGAAGACGAGGCAGACAGAGAAAGAGATGGGAAGACAACATCCCGGAATGGACGTGCTTGACACTGGGCGCCGCCATGAGGAAAGCGGAGAGACGAGAGGAGTGAGCTGGTTGCCAGGACATATGTGGTGCCCCAACGGTCCACTGAGACTACGGGACAGGAAAGGCAAGAATTATGATCGTTTTTATGAAACAGCACCTGAATGGTTGATACCGACGAGTCTACATTTGTTTGGTAACTATTATGATAAAAAAATATGATTTATACAATTGCAACATATCGATAGAAAATTTGCAAAACATTTATTTTCAAATTATACTTGTCCATTTACAGAGTGGAGCCAAATCAGGTGGAAATATGTTGCTGAATTCGGAGAAAAACAAATTTAAAGACATCGTAGATTCTGAACTGACCTGTGGGCGAGACCCAGGGACATGGCCGAGAGCTCGGACTGAGGCAGGCCGGTCAGCAGACTGTCCATCTGGGAGCGGATGCACCTCATGAGTTCCTGGACGGCGCTGTTGGACACACACTGTAGACTCAGCTTCTCCTGCAAGCAGCCAGCACCACTATACACAACCACAGGTGTCGCCACTGGTCACAGGGGGCGCCACCGACTGTCTCAGAGTGCGTCACGAACACGATCATCATAGCAACAGGCAGACTGGACACACGTGTATAATCCGCACTGTTTCCAATGCAGACATATACAATCTACTATTGATTTAGGTCGATTACTGAAATTTGAATGCTTTTCACATGTCTATCCGGTTCAAAAACTAGCGCAAAATTTCTTAAATGTCTCACATCGATCGTTATGGAAATATGGATTACACTGTGTACGTGCACCACGAATGCCTGGTACCACATTGACCGCCACTGACCCACTGAGATGACCTCATCACTGACAGTCAAATGACCACTGCTGCAATGAGCAACAGTTCAAGGACACACCATCTGCTGTCAAGTGTTAACTACAGATCAACTGAAGATGTCACAGCTCAACTACCACTGCAGACAGACCACTGCAGTGTGAGACAGGCGGTGTAAAATCGCAAAATGTTATTTTGTTTTGGTACAAATAATTATTCGTGTCGTTATATTTATGGCTATACTCTGTAGTATAACCAATTTGAA
The DNA here is from genome assembly GCA_964017155.1 of Oasisia sp. SBJ-2009. NCBI lineage: Eukaryota > Metazoa > Annelida > Polychaeta > Sabellida > Siboglinidae > Oasisia > Oasisia sp. SBJ-2009. The sequence continues at coordinate 54,698,461 of OZ024857.1, forward strand.
ATGTAATTTACTATTCACGCACAGAGGTCAAACTTTTATGAGCAAACCGTGTATTGGCTGATTAAAAACAGCTGTCTGCCTAAGGTAGTTCTACATGCAAAACTGGTCTCCGAAAGCTGCTCTTGTTTATACATGTTTATAAATTAAATCTTGGGGAATTCTCTCAAGCTTGTAATTCATCCTCAAAGTATCTGCACTCAAATATAATCCCCACATTTCCCCAAAACAGTTCAGTTAATACAGAAAAAATTCTTTTCCCCTGCAACACTGGGCAAGTCAGCTTGATTATTAATCAATTCAATAAAATTTACAGAGTACGACTAGTTGATCCCCGTAAAATTCCACAACCCCTGTGGGATATGACGCAAATAAAACAATCCTTGCCTTTTATAACTATTAAAAAATTCAGATATTTCTGGCATCAAATGGAAGGCCTGCCTCAGAGGTAGTGACGAAACTAGAGATGTTTCCACACAGGTTTCAGTAACAATGGTATCGTCACAGGCAGTCTTACATGGGCATTTAGGTCATTGAATTGAATTTGTGTGCATGGTCGGTAGTCAGTACCTTGATACAGTTGCCAAGTTTAGCATCGGCCACAGCAAGTGTCTCTTGCACATCCTTCACAACCAGTTTCTTCAGCATCTTCTTCAGCGTCTTACCCATCTTGCCTTCGATGGATGCCGTCACCGCTAAAAACATTTCAAAGTGTATAAATATGTTTATTTAAGACAAAAACCACCATAAACTGCACACCCAAACTGGTACAAAAGTAAGTTTTAAAAGGATGTAAGTTAATTATGGTTAGGCTAAAATGTATGGTTATAAAACCTATAACAAATTATAATAATTAAATATGTTTACACATTATACATAATGATAAAAGATAACGACATGATCAAAACCTACTATCCAACATAACAATGCCAATTTACTAATTTGTTATCTAATTTTGTTAATGAAATATAGTTTTTATTTAACATGCAACCTACCAGCCAGAGCTTCTGTGGTGTCCTTGAACTTTGTAAACTGCTTCAGCTTTAATCTGTCAAACAACCAGAAATGTATACCCTCTGAAGTATAATACAAATTTACATGTTGCACACTTCATAGGTTCAGGTGCAAATTTACAAACATTCAAATTACAAAAATCTTTATTGTTTTAATTTAGCACAGTATGTAAATGTTATGTTATTTGTTTATTTAGGAAACACGTGATTGTTCAAAATGAAAAACGTTATTGACAAAGATGTTTATTCAGTGAGTCTTACTGCCCTCTGATCAATGCTGTTTGTTTTGTTGAACAGTGAATGCGAAATTATAAAATGTTCACAGACTGGGTACCGTTTGCCTGTAAAGAATATATTATGCAATTATGCAATGAACAACTTTTAATACAGGAACAACGGTTGCATTCTGCAGAAAATAGCTTGACAAAACTGAGAACCAGATACTATCTACCAGAACTTGCTATGTTTTGTAGCCATACTCACAGATGACTAGCAGCTTCAGGAGACTCAAAGTCTTTGTACAAGTCTTCTGCCTCTTTAAGCTTCTTCTCGTCAAGAAGCTGAAATAAATGGAGCCGTTTCACTAGATGAACTATCCTGGTAGCGTATTAAATTTAAGTGAATAATTTAACACATATTTTATCATGTTTACATATCGTTTTGTAGGCCACTTTTAAATGTTAGGCCTGTTGAAGCGACACCTTCAAATGCAATGCCTTTTAAAGAGGATTTTAAAGATTGTGCAAACCCTGCAAGGATCCGCAAGTTGCATACTTGCCAAATACATGCAGGTATGTACGGTATCAGCATCCACACGGTATAGCCTTGGGCACTTATGCAGAATTCGGACCCACCTCAATTATGTCATTACAACTGTATATTTGCCTAGATTGGATACCTCACACAAACTCTAATCCTAAACATGACCAATCAGCATTCTCAGGTATATTTAACAAATATTGCATTTTGAGACCCAAATAGCACTCCAATTGGTGCCAGCTGCAAGCGCAGCGATGCATGTGTCACTGTCACGATGTGCACATGGAATGACCGGTAAGCAGTTTGGGTATACCAGTTTCAATTTGTTCATGCCGACCGCGCTGTCTTTTCGACCTAAAAAAATCTGGTACTTTTGCAGTTTAGGCACGCACCTCGAAAAGAACATCAAAATGTTCACCTACGATGACCAAACTTTGCATGGTGTATCGGGTACCGGTCAAAACGGTGACACTTCCAAAACGGCGACAACCAAAACGGCGATAAATCCAACTTGATTTCTCTCAAAAATGCCGTCTTGAATTTGTCGTTTTGGATTTGTCGCCGTTTTGGTTGTATCCAAAACGGCGACACGCCGAAACGGCGACAAATCCAAAACAGCGACAGGTCAAAACGGCGAGTGACATGCACCGTTTTGGTATGTCGCCGTTTTGGTTGTATCCAAAACGGCGACACGCCAAAATGGCGACAAATCAATCCAAAATGGCGACATGCATGCGTTTTGGATAAGTTAGATTGTCGCCGTTTTGGATGTGTCGCCGTTTTGACTTGTATCCGGTGTATCTACTATACCTGTACTACGCGTATACACTTGTCACATGATCCACAAATAATTATTAATGCCTGAAATCTATCAAAATGTGTACGTAAATAACGCGCTTTCCTCGGCGCCACCTGACGGAGTTCACTGTGGCGGTACTGACTCGATGAGGAAAGCGCATTATTTACGTACACATTTTGATCAATTTCAGGCATTAATTATTATTTTTTGATCACGCGACAACTGCATACGCGTAGTACAGGTATAGTAGATACACCATGCGAAGTTTGGTCATCGTAGGTGAACATTTTGATGTTTTTTTTTAGGTGCGGGCCTAAACAGCAAAAGTACCAAAAATCTGCTAACACGCACTGTTTATAAAGCATACATATGTGCAAGATGATGTTAAATGATTGAATTGACAAAATATCAAATGTTGGCAAAGATAGCTATAATGGCAACACTGAGGTGGGTCCGAATTCTGCATAAGTGCCTAGCCTTGCATCTTCTATCACTCATGGTCTCATCAGCCTCAACCTCACGAAACTGAAGCAACAGCCAGACCAAATAAGAGTCCAAATTATCTAGGTTGAACTATCCACCGACGTGGACGGAACTCATCTAGGGTAGAAGTATGGTCAGTTAAAGTATTTTGTAGCTACATTATGTCACTAATTTAGCGTGTGATAATCTCAGCGCGGCCACGATTTGTCTCGTGGTATCGGGAGTCGGGTCTCGTGGTGGCGGTAGTAACATTTTATCTACTGCAGGTAGTCGCGCGGCCACGCACCTACACATTACAACACAACGATCATCTAACGAATTCTGGCATGCCATAATCACAGATGCCATTCGGTGACACACCTTAAATATTGCATATCCTGCCGATGTTTCGAATAACACCAACATTTTTACTTGTTCGCCACGAGGAAAGGGATCTACGATGCGCATGCGCCAGCGGAAGTGCAATTAATATCGCGCCCTCTATCGGTTTATAGGCAAGTTACATTGAATTTTATGTTCGTTGACATAATAACGCACCTCGTGGACATTTCGCGTTGCGAATATACTATTATATATGCTTCCGGGTGTAATGCTGCCTTGATTTTAGTTATAGTTTAATTATTTGTGAAAGTATTTAAAATATCTAATAAATTATGAATTGTCCATTCCGATCAGTCAGTAGATGGCGCCACTGTGCTAAATGTGATAAGAATTAGTTGGTTCCCAGCCCAAACGAAGGCGCCACCATTTTAGCCACATTTTCTGGTTTACAGTCCCTTCGAGAGCCAAATGTATTAAATTTTAATTGACATTTAATAAACGGGGTGGCTGCCACCAGAGCCGACCATGATGGTCTTAGTAACAGTTTCCTCGACCCCTGTTTGGTTTATTTGACAATTTGATTGACAGATTGTATTACGTTTCTTATTGATTTGAATGTCTGCATAAATATGATCTAGCTAGGCCTAGCTATAATAACTTTTTCGTTATTTCTTACTTAATAACACGTATACGCAATTACTAGTCATTTTAACACATCACGGTTCTAATGCAATACTATTTCATAACTGAGCTGTAGGTAATCTGTTGAACATTGTAGACCGGCCCTATCATGAGTATAACTTTGGGGTCAATAAACACTTATTAACCTTGAAGTTATGCAGTGCGAAAGCCATTGTGTAAAACAAGTGTATTAAAAAACATGTTCGTGTAAAGGTACTCTCTAGAGCTGTATATATGTATGCTAGCCTAGCTATGCTAGTTTGGTGAGGCGGGCTGGCGCTACAAAGTGGATGATATAATTATATATATATATATATATATATATATATATATATATATATATATATATATATATATATATATATATATATATATAATATAATATTATATACATATAATATTATATGTATATATATTTATTATTTATAAAATATTATATGCACACATTAAGCAAGAGCTTGTTGAAACTGGTCTTATGTCGGTAAGCTTATATTAGGCCCTACTTCTGGGGTAGTAAATGTCATGTTTCTGTGACAATAATTATGGTAGAAAGTAGAAATGCTGCTTACGAACCCTCCCTGGATGTTCTACATAAATGACAAGTACAAGGGTAACTAGAACCATACGCACAAGCGTTCCCGACAATTGCCTCTGTGCATTAATATCTTTTTCCAGTTTATTATTTTACCATGGTTGCCGTAGTGGGTAAGTGACGTCATCGGTCACACATCTCGCGGTCAAAGACACGTGATGAATGTACACTGGAGATGAGATTGACAGTTATAACTAGTGCACACATTAGGTAGATATGACAATGAAAGTACAAACAACGACACATACATTGTCTCGTTATATTATTAATGTAACAACTCGACACATACATTGTCTCGTTATATTATTAATGTAACAACTCGACACATACATTGTCTCGTTATATTATTAATGTAACAACTCGACACATACATTGTCTCGTTATATTATTAATGTAACAACTCGACACATACATTGTCTCGTTATATTATTAATGTAACAACTCGACACATACATTGTCTCGTTATATTATTAATGTAACAACTCGACACATACATTGTCTCGTTATATTATTAATGTAACAACTCGACACATACATTGTCTCGTTATATTATTAATGTAACAACTCGACACATACATTGTCTCGTTATATTATTAATGTAACAACTCGACACATACATTGGGTCTCGTTATATTATTAATGTAACAACTCGACACATACATTGTCTCGTTATATTATTAATGTAACAACTCGACACATACATTGTCTCGTTATATTATTAATGTAACAACTCGACACATACATTGTCTCGTTATATTATTAATGTAACAACTCGACACATACATTGTCTCGTTATATTATTAATGTAACAACTCGACACATACATTGTCTCGTTATATTATTAATGTAACAACTCGACACATACATTGTCTCGTTATATTATTAATGTAACAACTCGACACATACATTGTCTCGTTATATTATTAATGTAACAACTCGACACATACATTGTCTCGTTATATTATTAATGTAACAACTCGACACATACATTGTCTCGTTATATTATTAATGTAACAACTCGACACATACATTGTCTCGTTATATTATTAATGTAACAACTCGACACATACATTGTCTCGTTATATTATTAATGTAACAACTCGACACATACATTGTCTCGTTATATTATTAATGTAACAACTCGACACATACATTGTCTCGTTATATTATTAATGTAACAACTCGACACATACATTGTCTCGTTATATTATTAATGTAACAACTCGACACATACATTGTCTCGTTATATTATTAATGTAACAACTCGACACATACATTGTCTCGTTATATTATTAATGTAACAACTCGACACATACATTGTCTCGTTATATTATTAATGTAACAACTCGACACATACATTGTCTCGTTATATTATTAATGTAACAACTCGACACATACATTGGGTCTCGTTATATTATTAATGTAACAACTCGACACATACATTGTCTCGTTATATTATTAATGTAACAACTCGACACATACATTGTCTCGTTATATTATTAATGTAACAACTCGACACATACATTGTCTCGTTATATTATTAATGTAACAACTCGACACATACATTGTCTCGTTATATTATTAATGTAACAACTCGACACATACATTGTCTCGTTATATTATTAATGTAACAACTCGACACATACATTGTCTCGTTATATTATTAATGTAACAACTCGACACATACATTGTCTCGTTATATTATTAATGTAACAACTCGACACATACATTGTCTCGTTATATTATTAATGTAACAACTCGACACATACATTGTCTCGTTATATTATTAATGTAACAACTCGACACATACATTGTCTCGTTATATTATTAATGTAACAACTCGACACATACATTGTCTCGTTATATTATTAATGTAACAACTCGACACATACATTGTCTCGTTATATTATTAATGTAACAACTCGACACATACATTGTCTCGTTATATTATTAATGTAACAACTCGACACATACATTGTCTCGTTATATTATTAATGTAACAACTCGACACATACATTGTCTCGTTATATTATTAATGTAACAACTCGACACATACATTGTCTCGTTATATTATTAATGTAACAACTCGACACATACATTGTCTCGTTATATTATTAATGTAACAACTCGACACATACATTGTCTCGTTATATTATTAATGTAACAACTCGACACATACATTGTCTCGTTATATTATTAATGTAACAACTCGACACATACATTGTCTCGTTATATTATTAATGTAACAACTCGACACATACATTGTCTCGTTATATTATTAATGTAACAACTCGACACATACATTGTCTCGTTATATTATTAATGTAACAACTCGACACATACATTGTCTCGTTATATTATTAATGTAACAACTCGACACATACATTGTCTCGTTATATTATTAATGTAACAACTCGACACATACATTGTCTCGTTATATTATTAATGTAACAACTCGACACATACATTGTCTCGTTATATTATTAATGTAACAACTCGACACATACATTGTCTCGTTATATTATTAATGTAACAACTCGACACATACATTGTCTCGTTATATTATTAATGTAACAACTCGACACATACATTGTCTCGTTATATTATTAATGTAACAACTCGACACATACATTGGGTCTCGTTATATTATTAATGTAACAACTCGACACATACATTGTCTCGTTATATTATTAATGTAACAACTCGACACATACATTGTCTCGTTATATTATTAATGTAACAACTCGACACATACATTGTCTCGTTATATTATTAATGTAACAACTCGACACATACATTGTCTCGTTATATTATTAATGTAACAACTCGACACATACATTGGGTCTCGTTATATTATTAATGTAACAACTCGACACATACATTGTCTCGTTATATTATTAATGTAACAACTCGACACATACATTGTCTCGTTATATTATTAATGTAACAACTCGACACATACATTGTCTCGTTATATTATTAATGTAACAACTCGACACATACATTGTCTCGTTATATTATTAATGTAACAACTCGACACATACATTGTCTCGTTATATTATTAATGTAACAACTCGACACATACATTGGGTCTCGTTATATTATTAATGTAACAACTCGACACATACATTGTCTCGTTATATTATTAATGTAACAACTCGACACATACATTGTCTCGTTATATTATTAATGTAACAACTCGACACATACATTGTCTCGTTATATTATTAATGTAACAACTCGACACATACATTGGGTCTCGTTATATTATTAATGTAACAACTCGACACATACATTGGGTCTCGTTATATTATTAATGTAACAACTCGACACATACATTGGGTCTCGTTATATTATTAATGTAACAACTCGACACATACATTGTCTCGTTATATTATTAATGTAACAACTCGACACATACATTGTCTCGTTATATTATTAATGTAACAACTCGACACATACATTGTCTCGTTATATTATTAATGTAACAACTCGACACATACATTGTCTCGTTATATTATTAATGTAACAACTCGACACATACATTGGGTCTCGTTATATTATTAATGTAACAACTCGACACATACATTGGGTCTCGTTATATTATTAATGTAACAACTCGACACATACATTGGGTCTCGTTATATTATTAATGTAACAACTCGACACATACATTGGGTCTCGTTATATTATTAATGTAACAACTCGACACATACATTGGGTCTCGTTATATTATTAATGTAACAACTCGACACATACATTGGGTCTCGTTATATTATTAATGTAACAACTCGACACATACATTGGGTCTCGTTATATTATTAATGTAACAACTCGACACATACATTGGGTCTCGTTATATTATTAATGTAACAACTCGACACATACATTGGGTCTCGTTATATTATTAATGTAACAACTCGACACATACATTGGGTCTCGTTATATTATTAATGTAACAACTCGACACATACATTGGGTCTCGTTATATTATTAATGTAACAACTCGACACATACATTGGGTCTCGTTATATTATTAATGTAACAACTCGACACATACATTGGGTCTCGTTATATTATTAATGTAACAACTCGACACATACATTGGGTCTCGTTATATTATTAATGTAACAACTCGACACATACATTGTCTCGTTATATTATTAATGTAACAACTCGACCGCATTTGCATTACAGCTTTTATTTTCTCAATATCGGCTCAGTTGATGCACAAGAGCTTTCGTATAGGCTTGCCTATTCTAAAAAAATGTAAACAAAATCTTGTTAGTTGCATTATATATTTCAGCGTCACTACAAAGCTGTATTAAATGTCTATCTATAGACTATGTTTACACTCTGCCATAAATATACTCAATCAAGGGCATTCATTTATAAATTAATATTTGCTTATTTTCACAGTACTACTGTGGCGATATACGGTGAGTCTTTTAATCGCTTTAATTGACACACTTAGACACTCACGCCAACTACTAACGATCACCAATGTATGCGTGTGTACCCATAGGTTAATTGCTTCATTTCACATTGTGTACTATACGCGTGGTCACAGGTAGACGGTATACTGCGGGTTTGTGAAAGCTGGCGTCCTGAAATTGGCAGACACTTGGGGGACTAAAAGATTAAGTTTCAATGTAGGTGTCGAAACAAGTAACTAACTTCGGAACATGGCCAAATGAGAGAGTCACAACGAAGAGCAACGCTTAAACCATCATCGACCCGGGAGAAATCGGCAAACCCTAAGGGCACCGAAGTTTTAGAATGATTCTTCCTGGCCTTTCAGTCATATTCTTGTCACCAGTAATAGTTTGTGCTATTACCACAATAACAACACACACGGAAACATTACAATAGATCTATTCAATAAAACAAATACTACTGCTGGTATTAGGTGAAACAACACTTTAAAATTAAGTAGCTGTATGCCAAACTGTATGCCAAATCAGTATATTATTTACGAATGTCTAACATATAAGCACAGTTATATTTTGTTATACATGTCGTCACTATATATATATATATATATATATATATATATATATATATATATATATATATATATATATATATATATATATATATATATATATCTCTGTATGTATGCGTTCACTGAATATACGATGTATCTACGATTTTAAAGACACACGGTAAGCATCTATAATACTAATGGGACTTTGTCTTCAATCCTCTCGTGTTGGTCGTGCTTCGACTTTCATTTCTGCGGAATGAAGCGCTTCTGTTTCCCCGGACCTTCGTAGTTAGAGGGTGTCCGTGTTGTCAGTCCATTGTCCACAGGCCGTACCTGGCATATATCCAAAAAACAAAAGTTATCTTGTTACAGTTGGTCAAATTAGATATGCCCTGACATCAGTTGGGCCTGGTCAGTGCTTACTTTACATGGATATAACTTACGGACAATAGTAAATTTAGATAGGTAATACGCACGCACGCACGCACGCACGCACACCCACGCACGCACGCACGCACGCACACACACACAAACAAACAAACAACCTCCCCACATACACACACAACCCCCAGACGCATACTCACACGCATGCACGCGTGCGCACACACACGCACGCACACACATCTTGTAACAATAACCACGAAAATAAATATGACTGCATGCGTATGATTAAAAAAATTCTAGTATTACGACGGCAGTATATGTTTTAGCTGCAGTTATGTAAGTGAGATCAGACACGAACCGGAAAACCGGGTTTGTTAGGTGGTTCTGGCGCTCACCTAATGCATCTGCTGGTAACTATATATCCGTATTTAACGCCACAAGTTTCTACACGTCTATTGTGACGTCATCTTACAGTGACGTCAATTACACAGATAACGACATCTTGCGAAAAATAGGCGAACTTACCTACATAGGTAATTAGATGCGTTTATATGCTATCAACAGCTGCAGTAAGTGAATTATTCTGAAGAATATACTTTATTATGTCTGATTTCCGAGTTACTTTACTTACCGGAATATTACAGAAGTGATTACGCTTGCATTGACATATGTACCTTGCGTATTGGCTGTAGACTGTTCCCGGATGGTTTCGCTGACGGCGTCTTTGAGTTTCCCGTACGTCGTCGCCGTGACACTCGCATCACGGCCAGCATGAAGAAGTCCATGAACAGCTCGATGAACTCGAAGAGGCTGAGGACGGAGCAGCCGATCCACAGGCCCAGGATGCCGCCGATGTCAGAGACGAAACTCACTTTCTACAGATAAAGAACAAAACTGTATGTTCATGTGTGGCGTCAGTAGGATTACTCTAACCGTAACAATTTAGGATTCGCTCTAAATACGACCAAAAACACCACAATTATGACCATGCTCTGGTCTGCAGTTTCTTCGTGAGCATTACATTCAAAAACTGGCTTAGCACATTCCAAAGACCAAATGAGCGTATCACCAACTGGTTAAGTACGACCCTCCTCGGCTTAACAACATTCTAGCCACGTAAGTACACATCGTGACGAGCTCAGTGTACGTAGATAAATGAAGATGCCGTACCGAATACGATGGCGACTCTTCGATCTTTTCGTAGTTGAAGTCTTCATAGTACACTTTCACTTTCAACAGGTTTCTCCACAACTTCGCGTCATCCGTCATGTTGCCGAAATACTTCGTGATCTTAGTTGCCAATTTTCGTTTCACAATATCCTACGCAGATAAACGTTGAGGAAAATTATGCGCTCTAGGAGGTGCAATGATGGCTACAACCATTTGTGCATACCACATGTACGTGTATGTATATATGTATGTATGTATGTATGTATGTATGTATGTATGTATGTATGTATGTATGTATGTATGTATGTATGTATGTATGCATGTATGTATGTATGCATATGTATATATATATATATATATATATATATATATATATATATATTTACTTATCAGCTTCATATGGCGATCGATGTGTCTCAGCTTTTTTGCTGAAATATTGCTAATTCTTTGTTTTGTTTTGGGGCTAACTTGTTAATGCAAGTGGTTGCTATGCACTATTGATGTGATCACTTAGATAATATTATATTGTATCCACGTATGAACGCCCACACGTTAGCACACCAGTTCTCACCTTGTGTATGTCAGCCGGCCAAATCGAACTTGACGTTTGATATGTATACCCGATCTCCCTGCAAATTTGTAAATAGTATTCTGGTTAGGAATCAGAAAAACCACGCTAGTCCATATAAAACATCACACATTAATTACTGTTAATTACGACTGATTGCAAAGCAATATACTACTATTGGTTTGCCATGTATATTACTAGTGAAACTATGGGCCATGTAAGTTTCCTGCTTGAAAACGAGCTTGGGGGCACTTGGGGGCGGGAAGTCCATATTCTCCATGTTGACATATAGAACTTTGTTTTGTTTTTGGTTGTAATTATCGGGCTGTCCGCAAATAGTGTTTCACAGCTATATTGTTGGAAGGATAATTACAAACAGAAGCAGCGGAATACTTTGCCGGTAACAATGATCACGGAAATCATTTATTTTAATCGATTATTATGGTGGTTGCCATGACATCGCCGGCTAGTAGTTGTGTTTGGCGATCTTGACTATATAGTAGTAATGAAGAATGCCATCTTTCGTGCAGTACACCCTGTTTTGGGGCAAATGTATACATGTGTTATGATTGCGTGCATTTAGACAACTTGTCAGATACAAGTGCTTATCGAACTGTTGTGAAATCACAACGTAGAGCAATATAAAATGCAAATCCCGTAAAAGACACATACTGCCTAAAATCGTGTATACTCTCTGCGCTACGTAAATTGCTATGTGTCTATGACAGTGGTAAACTCAATATTAAATTTGACATTTAAGATAAGAATGGTATGACACAATATATTTATGACCTGATATTCCTAGTATTTTTCAGCCGGAAGCTACAACTGTCTTCCGTCATTATATTATGCTTGTGTCCAGTCCCCAATTAGCTCCAGTCGCGCGGAGTCTCGCCACGTATCGTGACCCATTTACAAGCCCCATTGAACCAATACTATTTCAACATACACTGTCTATAATGGGCTTAACATATCAAACTTCGACATCGAAAAGTTATTTTGATCCTTTGAAATCGTACAGTGTATGGATAATAATGTGGATTGTAATTGGTCGATTTATCAAGAAGTACACCCACATCAGCTGCAGAACGTGTTTTGGTTTTGTGAAAAGCCGTGATTAGTTGTAAATCTACATGAACGAAATGGCCAATGAGAAGTATGTTAGCATAAATTATACTGTCGCATTAAACTACTGTTTACGACATATATAATACTATAAGTCTTACGCCATAGTACGACATTGCAATAGTGTACGTAAATTCAAAGAAAATCATAATCGACACATATGTTATGTTAATTTAAAATGTCAAATTATGCCGACGTACAGTTGCGATACATGTCCATTTCAAGAACAACGTTGGATGCTACTGCAATTTCTACAAGAGTTGAGTGACGCCCCTTTGACGTAGCTATGCAAGGCGAGTGTGTTAACATTAGGCCCATACTTACTTGCACGGCAACGGACAGTCGCAATCGAGTCGGTTGTAGTTGTAGTCGACGCGGACGTGATACCTGCATGTGTCTGCGACATATTGTGATGATATTTATATACAGCAGACGAGCTCACCACCGACCACGCCAAATGGATGAATGGATTTATTTAATATAAAATGTAAAACATTGTACAGATATACATAATACATAAATACAAAGTACATTAAATAAAAGGATGACACAAACAAGTGCACTTATTTACATTGTGGTCCCAGACAAAAATACAGATAACATAGAGACAAATACATGACAGACATTGACACAATATTACAAATGTAACAATATTAGCATAACAATAATAAATAAAATGTAATAAATAAAGACTGCATATTAAAACATTGATAAATACAATTAGAAAAAGGGGGAAATAATCTCCTGATTTGAAACACCATAGGTCATTTGTAAAATCCTGTAATTGTTTACCAAACAAATACTAGTAAATAATACAAATACAAATACTGAAGCATGCACATCGCAATGGCTAAGGATGGCGACGACTTCCTATCAGCAGTGTTTAAACGTAACACAATGACTAATGACGTTTTAGATTAACTATCGGTGTCGGAAAGATGAAATGTTGAACAGAGCGACAGAAAAAGCGATAGTTATTGTCACATGACGGACTGACATATTTTGTAAATACATGTAAATATAATTTCGCGATCACATTGTATACAGGAGTTTAAGCGAGCATATGCACATGCTTGCACGTTTCCATGAATGCATAATGCTTATTAAAAACTTACAAACATCAACTATTAAGATGTGTCACGTTTTACCTTCTGTGACGTCATTGGAATTACAAGCTGAGACTCGCTTGTAGTCGAACGCAGCGCCCTCCATCGGATACTGCGAGTCGGCGCAACCGCAGCGCTCGATGACGTAGCGCTGGTAACACGTGGCGTAGCAAGCCTGCTCCGATGAAACCGCAACGCGAATTTAGGTGATCAAGCCAATTCGTAACTAAGTGAAATTTACGTATAATTCGTATTGTGTTTTGTGATGACGTATAGCGCCACTTGGTGACGTCTAAAAAAAGCAGTTTTCAAAAATTGTGTTGCATATATACAATAAAATCAACTTGTATGTTCGATGGAAAATATACATACGTTGCAGTTTACGTATATTCCTATTAAAACAATAGTACAAAATATAGTGAACAAAATCAATAACATTTGTTGTGGGAAATCGAGTGATACGAAAATAAACTGTATATGTATATTATGTCTGCCGTTAAATGCAGCCAAACTGTAACCACCTAATTACTTGATCAATGTGTTTAGCCTAAGTGTAGTGCAACAATTGTTTGGCCACGTACAGCAATGCTGTATCCTACGGGGTAGACCTCCTCGAAGACACTCCTCTGGATGTTCCGTTCCGTCGTGTCGGTGCAGTTGCCGTACGGCTCAGGGAGACGAAGCACATTGAACTGCAAAGGAAGACGTCCACAGCACGAGGCTAAGTCAGTGTGTTGTGTTCGCTTGTATGAGGCAGTAGACCCAGTTTGGTATGACTGGCTGCACCTTTGAATGTACTGCTGTCACGGTAGAGTGATTTGTGCATGCGTGCGTGTGTGGATTGCGCCCCAATCTGCGTGCATTCGTGCACGATGAACCCCTGCGTGCGGGTGTCACATTTCCTGTGGTATTTATATTATTGAGTAAGCCTATTCGCCTAATTTACAATTTGTTTCTCAATTTATGTGTTATGTTGGCGCATACATCAATTTATGTAAACGTATTTAATCGTATATTACCCTGAATGATGTGCTAAACATTTGCTCCTCTAGTCTATGACATTTGTTTTTAAAGTTCGCCACATAATGCACTCCTTACGTTTATTATATTATATGAAAATCAGTATTGTTCAAATACTGTTTTCAATGACGTTACTTTTTTTAATGCTCCATATAAGTTACTCCATGTTTACTATATGCGAACATCAGCAATGACATTATATATTTTTACATTACAATATTTACTTTATGTGTACATTCAAGTTTATTTTACATTGGACCTATCTGAGATTGAATTTATTGATCCGTGCTTTAGTGATAAGGTGTTCATCTAATCCAGTTGCTTTCTACTTACTTGCTTTGAATGTACTCCATGCATTATATGGGAACGTCATTGCAATATTTACTTTATATCTGCATTAAGTATACATTCATGCTGTTTATTATATTTATGGGATAAATAAACTGCATATATAACTGCAAACTACCTTGTTATTTGAAATAGCACATGAAATGCAACTTTCAGAACAATTTATTGTGAGCAAACATCCATGTATCACTCAGCATATCACCAAGAATTCTATAGCTACATACCCAGGGGGCCAAGTGGGTTGAACGCACTGGAATGCTGTAAAAGGTTTGCCTCCAAAAATCATATCTACATATATTTATGATGATAACCTAGGTGGACAACCTTAAAAATAAGTTACTGGAAACATGTGATTAGCCCCTAAAAACAGCCACCAAAACTCAAACTCGAACTAGCGTTATAATGCCTTCCGATTGATATTTTGCCATTTTTTGAGTAATTAATGAACAGGTTCGTTCCACAAAAACATTCCCAAAAGTTATTTCAGCAGTATATAGATGCTTAAAATAACATTAACAATACAAACTTGGCGTATAAGACTGATGTTGTGGCCAGTAAATGTATAATTATGTGTTGCAAGTTCGTGATTCAAAACATTCGGACGTTTCGACAATAGTCAATATTCGCCGAATAATTCGCGTCCACCTCCTTCATTGGTAGGTATATCAACAACCGCTAGATGGCAGCATCGCTCAGTGTCCGCGTAACGCGTCCCAGAACTGGCGCAGGTTTGTTGCCGCCGACGCGACTGGCTGGATCACATGGTCTCGGAAAACGGCGTGTTTCTCGCTATGCATACTAATTGTGTTTACTGTTGGCATTGATATCGGCCAATGAATGCCTTCGGAAGATGATCAGCGGGAAAAATATGTTACATTGCATTCGGCCGTTGATGATTAAGGTTGGTGAACGTTGCGTTGCGTTTATTTATAACCTGCTGATAAAGATTTGCGTGTAACTGAAAATGTGATAGTTGTAAACCACTTCTACGGCATCTTAGCTTTCATATGGTATAAATATGAACTATGTAGGAATTCGCAGGGCGCGAGGAAACCCAGCAGACAGCGGACAATCTGCCTGTCTGGAGCCTGTCTGGAGCGTTTTTCATGTCGTTCAGAGCTGCGGCCTGCGCGGTTCATAATTTATGCGTTCAGGCGCCATTAACATTGCGTGGCATTTGCAACGGCCAACGTACGCGCAATCGATATTATTGTAATCTATTAGTTTATTATTAGAAAGTTATTGTTAAATATGTGTTGCATATGTGCAAGTCAATGTTTTAAGGAAACCAAACGATATTTCAAAACAGTTAAATTTAAGGCATTAGCCATCAGGGCAGGTCATCACGATTACGTGTGACTGCGTCTGCGACCTACTTTCATTTTAATCACTACAGGAAAACATTTTTAATCTGATCAATCCACATCTTAAACAGTTGAATTTTAGTAAATCGTGTAAACAGAACTTAATACATATATATTATTAGTGTGTCAGTATTACTATTTTATTATAGAAAGTAAAGACAGTTAATATTTCACACTTTAATATACACCACCCAATACCTGTAATTCACATTTTACCATTTAGTTTACAGTTATGTGGAATATCTATTTTGTTGATGTTATTAATAATATTTACCATTTTTGTGTAGTATTTTATGTGAAATATTGTCGTTATTTGAATTTCATGTAGACACTCAGGAAGTGTGGTTGTGAAGAATATGGATAAGTTACGATATCAAAGTTAAGTTATATACACTTAAGTTTAATATTACATTTGTTAGTTAAAAACCCATTTCCTGTTTAATTGTTTTTTCCCCATAGAGTTAAGTGCTGTAATAAAATTTTCTGTAATGTTGTATGCAGCATTGACTGTAATATATTTAATTGTAGGCACTGCTCCTGACAAGGGTCGACTCATCAGCAACTTGGAGAGGTTTCCCATGGACTAAAACAGAGAAATTATGAACTTCAATACATATCGCATGGACTTATGCACATTACCTATAGTGAAACCTGTGTGAATGTCAATGATGGCAATGCTCGCATGGGTCAACTTCTCAAGAACTGACAACACTCTTTAATCTCGAGAGAAGTGTCTGGCATCGCAGTCTCTTCACATTCGTTGCTCAACTCGTATTTATTTGCAATAACAGTGTATACACTTGAAGAACATAGCAGTATGGTCTTGGGAATTGTAGATACTGCTACTACAATGTTTCCATTCTTCAATAAATGGCAGAACTGTGACATCAGCAGAAATCGATGGTGTGACTAGTTATACATAGTCTACACCTGTTGCTCAACTGGAAGTTACGGGCAGTGAAATGTACTCATCAATAAAAAGTTAATATAAATGCAGTGGGCCAAATATAGAAAAACATGGGAATGTAGGTCAACTGTGAAGGTCATGTCAAGGTCACAAAATAAATCACATGTCAAAGGGTTTATCAAGATTCATGATGAATTTATGAATTAATTATGCATTAAATTCCAGTGTAGGTCAGATGTGAAATATAGGTCAAATAATTAGGTCAAGTTCTAATAACCGTTTACAGTGTTCATAAAGTTGCTATATTGATAGTTTTGATATTTAAATGTAAACAATGCTCATTTCTTAAACAATTTCACCCAAATTATACCATTAATATGTATTAATACCATACTGTGGGTCAAATCTAGGTCAACTTTGAAGGTCAAATCAAGGTCACAAAAAATTTACATTTCCTAAAGGGTTGACCCATTTATGGTTTCACATGCGTAAGTTAAATGGTTCCAATGTTATTATTGGTTTCCAACCTATTTTATGCAGTAATTTTGCAGCCTGTGCACAAGAAATGGAACGAAATCCTATAGACAAAAATGCAGCAATTTTAAGGTTTAAAAATTGAATTTCTCCGTAAATATTGAAGATTTCGAAAAAATTCAAAAAGTGTTATTAACTACATACTAGTATCTATCACATGGCGCCATTTAAATGATGATATAATATATTCTAATTTTTTGTTGATATACCTATCATTGGCATTGCTTCAAAATCAAGTTCCGAGTCGAATCGATTTTGCTCTTAATGTTACATTTATATTTTATTTAAATATAATACATCCATATATTCGCGCAGCAATTCCACATAATTCCTGGCACACACTGTTTAAAATGTTGTATATTATGAGATATTTGTAACCTAAGCAGTTTATGTGTGCGCCGTTATAGCTGTGGGTTGCTACGGACGCCCCCAAAAAATAAACTGTAAGTGTGTCACGATACATGGTGAGACTATGCGCGTCTGGAGCTGATTGGGGACATGACACAAGAATGTTATTATAACGATGGATGACAGGTGTAGTTTCAACTGATACAAATAAACTAAAGCGATTGGGGAGGTTTTGTTAGTAATTATATATTATGGTAATCGTGTTAGCAGTTTTGTTATATATGGCTGGATTTCAGTAATACCGCTCGGATGGCAGATTTACGTAATGGCAAAGGCTGATAAAATATAGATGATAGACTAGTCTATAGCTCGGATTCTGTTCCATCACGAAAATCAGGTGATCAATATATTGTGTTATGATTTTCCTATCTTAACTATCCAATTTAATTTTGAGTTTACCACACTCACAGACCAATATATAGCGATTTACGTAGCGCAGATAGTAGTAACGAATTTTGGCCGTATGTGGCTTTTATGGGATTTTCGTTGCTATGCGGTATAGTTTCGTAACAGTTTGATAAATACTTATATATATGACAATTTGTCTAAATGAACATAATCATAGCACCTATACACATTTGCCTCAAAACAGGTTGTACTGCGCGAAAGATGGCATCCTTCATTACTTATCAAGACCTCCAAACACAAGTACTAGCGGCCGATGCCATAAAAAATAACCATAATAATATATTAAAATGCAAGATTTCCGTGATTATTCTTACCGGCAAAATGTCATACTGCTTCTGCTTATAATTATCCTTCAGAACACATAACTACAAACACAATTTGTGGACAGTCCGATTATTAAAACCAAAAACAAAGCAAAGTCCTGTCTTTCAACATGGACAAAATTGACTTCCTGCCCCCCCCCTCCCCAACCCTCGTTTTCGAGCGTGAAACTTACATTGTCAATTCCAATAACGACTGTCATAGTAGAGCATGTTTGTCTAATGAAAGTCGATTAGGCTTATAGGTTTCAAACGTGAGCTAATCCGGAATAATTTTACAATGTAAATATGCCTGGGATTATGTGGAATGATGGAAGTATGCATTCAATGTAAACAAACAAATAAAAAAACGATCAAGAATACCATTCCCTGTTACATTAGTTGTCGCTGCCAGGGATCGTCAAAGAAATGCAGTCGCAAGGTTTGGCAGCAGTGAAAACAGCGAGTCAGAGAATGACACTTGACAGACACTTGCAGGAGGTCGTCGGTTACAGTTCAACTGTCAACCTTCCAGTAAGTAACACTTTTAACAATGTTTCGTACCTTCAAACATATGAACAAACATAACTACCATGCTGTTTGTGTGATATAAAAATAGATTCATGGGAAAATCATTGTTCCTTGTTATTTTTACGAGCGAGACATGATTAATTACGCACTAGCTAGCCTAGGCTTAATGATGAAACTATTGGCATTATGGGCTGTTAATCTGGAGATACATTTATACAGGTTACTCATACACGAGTGCTTTATCAAAACAATGTATTTCATATATTAGAGTTTAGCAAAAATAGTTATTAAATGTATACACAACGTAATTCGTGTGCTTGCTTGACGGTACTATTTTGGGGGTAGGGTAACGGAATCACCTATATTTCCGTTCAGCAGTTGTGTATTCTAATATATTTTGTTTCCTAAATAACAAATATAAAGAAGAAACTAATGTATAAATTGAACACGTGCAAATCGTTTTAACAAAGAAATATGTTAATTACATTCGAAAATATAAAAATATACACCAGAAATGCAATGTGTTTCGAACCAATATTTAATATCTGGTCATGTCAATTTTATTTTATTTAGGTGAAGTTTGACTGATTTGTACCTGGTGTATAAATAGATAATAGAAATGGCACCATAGTAATAAGGGATGTGTCGATGTCATAATTGATGACGAGAGCGAAAACCACCTTTTGCTCATAGGGGCGTGTTATGTGAGTGTCGATTCCATGTTTCCAGTAACTTTTCCTCGAGGTTGTCCACCTAGATTATGATCCTAGACATGTGTAGATATGATTTTTCGAGTCAAACCTTTTACAGCATTCCGGGTCTGTTTTTTAGCAAAAAACTGCATTTGGCCCCCTGGGTAATAATTAAGATCCTTGAGCGCTTGATTTACGTGAATGTGACGTCACGTCAATTTAGATTCGCCGGCACCAAAACGTGAAGGAAGTTTTTACTTGGCGTCTCGACAGATTGATTGGTGAACTTAGTACTCGAAGACAACATCGTTCGGAAGTATACAGAATACCGAAAACAACACGATTGCATGTCCTTGTGTAGGTAGTTTAAGGAATGAATATCGGTAAGCTGTTTATATTTTAGAATAATAAAAAGTGTCATCGGGTGAAGCAAAGAGACGCTATTGACCATTGAATAGTGTTTTGTGTGTGTTTTGAGGTGTAATGTTTTCGCTCACTTATATATTTAAAAATAATAATCCGATAACTTCTAGTACGCCTAAATTCTTAAAGACCAAACTCAGAGGCAATATGTATAAAAGGGTTGATCAATGTCAGAGCCAGTAATAATTCCGATTGTCAAGAGATGGATTGATACGCAAGGGAGCTACGGTAGATAGATAATTAAAGTTATATAAGTACGTTTTAAAATTAGTGCGGAATTTGGCAATATTTTCAACTGATCTAACACTAGAAGAGTCAAATTCCAAACGGTAGGTGGAGTTACAGAAAAACTCTAGTCCCAATATTAGTATTGACTCTAAAGCAACGTTCGGCAAACCCTGGTCCGCGGGTCTAATTTGGCTGGCGGACGGTTTCCAACTGGCCCGCGAAACAGGAACCACTCCCTGTGGGCCCCCTAGATCGGACGTGAAAGTCCAGCTCGCTGCTTGCAACAGTGAGTGAGATCTCAGTATACCAACAAACCAACATAAAACACATAACAAAATAACTAGACATAACTCACCTGGCGGATGCCGATGACACTCATATGTCCGGGGGCAACAAGGACGCCCTCGTCCTTCGGGAAGGGCATCCGACCCCGGGGGTGCACGACGATCCGGGCCCCGGCCGAGCCTTCGATGTCCTTCACGTAGTCGTCTTGTCCAATGTTCAGCGTCAGACTCAATCCTAAAGTTAGACAATTGTGTTAGGATGACCGTTTGTTTGACAAGAAAAATTTCCGTCGTTAACACAGGAGATCATCGCAGAACGTCGATGTCCTCCCGTCCTTCCTTCCTCCCTTCTTCCCTCCCTTCCTTCCTTACTTCCTTCCTTCCTCACAACAATATGACGACAGCAATATATAAAATAAAAAATAACTGTTGAATGTTAAAAATAAAATCTCAATAGTAAATTATTTAGTAATACATATTTCTTTCATTTGGTAACCCTCTCGTGAATCGAAAATTTATAAACATCGATATGATAACGTAAGAATAGTAACATTTGCGGTCAATTTTCGGTTAATGTTTGGTGAGAAAACGGGATCCCAAAACGATTAGGCTATGCCAGTTTATACAACTCCGTGAGACCGTTGACGTTTTCCAACATAAAGTTATTACGAATGTGTAAACCATCTGTTCACATTACGCTTCAGTTAGTATCCACTACACCCGTTGTACAACAGGCCACTTCGCGTCTGTGGTTACCGTATCTTGTTCCGGTGAGCTCCTGCACTCTCGGAGTCTGCGTCTGGCTCCACTCGGAGTTGAAGATGTAGCAATTGCCGTGATGTGCATCGTAGAATGTCGCAAAATCACTGCAAACATATAATATAAAATATGGTGTTATTTTGCATTTGACTTTAACATTTCTGTTAAACACACTGTGCCATATATATGATGTGTGTAAAGAGTTTGATCGACAGACTGGATGGTTAAAATGAGTTAGAAATTTAGTTGTTCACAGTTAGTTTAAGTTCGATTTAGTTAGTTAGTCGTTTAAGAACTGTAATGCCATATTATGCATCGGAGAACACACCTATTACTATATTACGACCCCGCCAAAAAGAACAAAACGATAGTGCAGAGAAAGAGCGTTAACATACCAACCTCTACACCAGAAACGATAGAAAAAGCATAGGAAGAGAATATACACAAACCAGGTAAAACAGGTCACACGACTCACCAAATTACAAGCTGATAAAATGCCACGTTTGTCAAAAGCGAATGGGAATGGAGTATAAGAAATACAAAGGAAGCAATCTAGATCCGTTACACCAAGGATATCATGAATCGAGATGAAGGCCGATGCCGACTCTGACAGAACTGAGTCGTTCTCTAGACGAGGCGGGCCCACGGAAAGCAACCGTCTGCGTGCAACGACTATCGTTTCGCTAACTAGCGCTAGTCGTCTGGGTAAGGATACTGAGACCTTTCAAAACTTCACGGACAACGGTAAACGGACTGCGAAATATGTAAAAATTTCACTCATTTGTGACATGTGTTGTGAGTGATGTTTGTAAATCACAATAGCGTGTTTATGCGTGTGCATTTCTTAAAGCGTGTACGAGTGCATACAGCACAACATAAAGACTGTGGCGACCATTATGGTTAATATAGCGACCCTGATTGTAACCATGGTGACTTTGATTGTCACTGTGGTGACCCTGATTGTAACCATGGTGACTTTGATTGTCACTGTGGTGACCCTGATTGTAACCATGGTGACTTTGATTGTCACTGTGGTGACTCTGATTGTAATTACGATGACTGTGATTGTAACTGTGGTAACTCTGATTGTAACCATGGCGACCCTGATTATAACCAAGACATGACTCTGATCGTAACTGTGGTGACTCTGATTATAACGTGGCAACATGACTGTAACGGTAGTAACTTTGGTTGTGACTATGGTGACCCTGAATGTAACAGTAGTCGTAACTGAGGCGACTCTGATAACACAATTACCTCATGTAACATTTGGATCCTGCAAATTCGCAGTCGAGAATGAGTTCTAGATCCGAATGTCCCATCTTCTGCTTGCTCTTGGTCGGCAGGTCAGCCAAAATCTCCATCATTCTATTTGTCCTAAGGAATTCATCCATCAACGGTCGACGCTTCGGGTACAAGTTGTTTTTGGTGTCTTTGCTAGGATCTGTAACATCATTCAGTCAGATTGCGATATATATCACCCAGACAGAAAGGTATCACATAAGCGATCGGTTTCCTTGTCAAGAAATGTTTTGTCGCGTATGCCTATGGTAAAGCTGTCATTTAATTTAGTTTAATCGTATTCCACTCTTTTAAGTAAGACAGCACAATCTTTGATTCCTTAGCTTGTTGTCCTTGGTGATAAATGATGCTTTCTTTTATCCAACTGTATTATATCCAAATCTGTCTCCTTGCTTTCGGTAGGCATGTTTTGTTCCTTGGTTTAGGCATGCAGGATCATATTAATATTTTCAACATGTTTAATATTGCAAAACTATACAGTTGAGTGTGCAGGCTACAAATGCACATTCTGTGGTATCAGTCACGTGATACATCGTGATTCAGAGTGTTATTTTTATTATATATATATATATATATATATATATATATATATATATATATATATATATATATATATATATATATATATATATATATATATCGAAGGGGAAACAAGGGGGTGTCTTGGAGATTTATATAGCACTGTCGTTAAGTCATACTCTACATCTTGCTACTGTCGGACATACCATCGCAACACTTAGAAAGGCCGGATTGCTGGCGACGACGTTTCACCTATGGACTCTGTGTACCTGCCTACAAACTACCCGACTGACCTCAGTGCTGAGCTGAGAAAACAATACTGGCATTCCATTAATCCATGCTGTTTACGTACCTACAAATTTGCGCTCACACAGCGGAACATTCTGACTGCTGCATTCGACGCTCTGCCACTGGCCGTTCCTGGCTTGACTGATGACGACACATCCGGCCGGTGTTTTCGGATAGTCTGTCTTCCACGCATCGTAGTTGCCCAGATCTCTTGTGCCATGCCACTTCCAAACCAATGCGTTTTGGTCGGCCACAGCTTTTAACGATATCCACGCCCTGGGATAAGAGCAGAGCTGCTGAGGTTTCTACGTCTGCGGACATGTTAGGTTACGAAGGTCTGCAGTTCGACTTCCATCTCCACGTACGTGGAACTTCCAACTACTCAGGGCTATACTGCATTGTATTTGCCAACTTTCCCCGGAATTTTGGAAGACTCGTATTCTCCAGTAATAGAAACAGATTTCCCGAATGTTGGCTTCAGATCGCTAAAAGCATCCCGATTCTTTTTTGAAAAACAAAACTGAAATAAAATTACAGCGATTTATATCCAATGAAACAAGTTAAAACGCGATGCTTTTACGTTCGTCGTTAATAATCATAAATGAATGACGCGCAAAGTCGAACCTGCACCGTCGGCGAAACGGGCGACCTACGCCTGTCGCCAGTTTGCATAATTACTTAAAATATACCTTAGTTTTGTGCTCATCAAATCATGGTCACATATCTTCTAAATGTTCTTATGTTTGGGCAATGGTTGCTCAAGCTTTTCAGCTCCTCTTTATGGTATCGTAGGTTTCATAGAAATATAGTAAATCTTTAATTTATTACAATACCTACACGATAACGAGTGGCTCTCATGTTAGCGGTATGCATAATGCCTATACGAGAATATATCTGGCCTTATATGCTCATTACTTTTATTTTCTCTACATAATGTGTATTCTATGGCCGAATAAGCGTTTCCGATTTTAGCAAGTTTGTTGCTTTAAAGAGAATGAATATATGCTAACCCAATCTTGCAGAGTGAGTGACTTTTCAGGTGATGCATTTTCTTAACCGTGTCTATCACCGCCAAGTGGCTGCCACAGTCAGCGCAATCGCCTATTGTTTTATCGTAGGTGTCCTTGGGACGAATCCCGAAGTAACACGTATTTTTGGAACCATCTTGGAACATTCGCACTTTTGTAAAATTCGGGAATGGAGGACACATTGCCGTAGAATCTAAATCAGAAAGAAAGAAATATTAAGGTACAGGTACTATAAGGTACTATTTCAAATAGCTTACAACTGATGTGCAATATATATATGTGTGTGTGTGTGTGTGTGTGTGTGTGTGTGTGTGTGTGTGTGTGTGTGTGTGTGTGTGTGTGTGTGTGTGTGTGTGTGTGTGTGTGTGTGTGTGTGTGTGTGTGTGTGTGTGTGTGTGTGTGTGTGTGTGTGTGTAATTAGACCAACTGTCATATAAATTTGCCAAAATACCTCAAATGACGAACATATATGGCTACCAAAATTAATAAATTCCAATGTGTTTAATGGCGTTTTTAACTTATTATACTATTTTATTTAACCAGTTGACTGGATGTTAATGTAGGCAAAATATATTATTTTAATAAAACAGAACAGTGCAATTGTATGCTACCTGTGTGGATTTGTGGATTTTGTTGAATGTCTGTACATTCCTACTGAAACGTTGCAATAATAATTTTTTTTTTTTATTACTTTGTCCATAGTGCTTTTCGCACAGCCCGAATTGTTTAGACGAACAATTCTCGCTTAGCCAAGTGTAATCATTTGCCACGTAGGCGCACATCGGCGACTCCATGAGATAGTCTTCTGCCAAAGACCTGGATGTCATCTCTTCCCCGTCTCCCCAAACCCACCTCGACCGCCGCGGACCATCCTCCTTGCGTAACCAGACCCACAGACTGAAACACACGAGAGGAACAGGTTTGGAGAACGGCAACGAGTATTGTCACTATAAGCAGCAGTGCACAATGTTAGTGGATGGAAGTATAAGGGTAATAATTGGAACACTTTTAAGTCAAATAATTATCGTTTATCAGTATCTAAAACTCTGCCGCAATCATTTCGACCGTGATTAGACTTCATAGGATTCGGAACAGTCAAGTTTATAAATGCCCAGATACACTATCAGACACGGTCGTACAACCGTGTCCTGTCGGACGAATTGCTATGGCAGTATGCAAATTTTCATATCATCTCGGACACTGTCTGAAGGGATTCCATCATGCGTTATTTCCCCCCGCTACGGTGCATCCATCCGATAACCAATCAAATCGCCTATCGTATGGATACACACCCCTGTCACGGTGAGTCGATGGATCAGTGACCTTCACCCGTTGTCACACCTGCGTCACACGCTGGCTGGACGAGTGCCAGTACGTGACCAACTGACACTAGTTCAGACATCAGACATGCGACACAGTCGTACGAACGTGTCTGATAGTTTATCTGGGCCTTAACCAAAGTGGTAACATCAAACAAATTAGTTAGCAGTTCGTAATAACGCTGAGTAAGGAACCGTGGTACACACGTACATACTACTTCAGCTAACAAGTCAAACTTTAAATTGTTTTTAATACGGAACGAAATATGGCTGTTTGATATTGACTACTGTTTGACCACAAATACTTATAGTCTGATGTTGTCGGTGATTTTGTTCCTTCCTCTATCATGTCTACCTGGATGTATTGGCGGAGTCCAGTATACCCGCTTGGTTGATATGATCGACCTTGTTCTGGGAATCGAGTATTGCTAAATGGCCGGCCTGTGCTTCGCAACTATCCATTGCTCCCTCGAAGATTGTCTTGGCGTTGTCGAGACTCGGAATCCAGTAACAATACACGACGCCGTCTTGCTTGAATAATCCATTTGGACAATCTGTATCAAAGTATTGAAACTTGCATTAGTGGTACTACGTACACTTGAGCACGTAATGGTAAATATAAAATATTAAATCAATATACAAATATATTAATGTTGTTCCTGATCACAATCACACACGCACACGCATACACACACGCACACACACACGCACGCGCGCGCAAGCACTTGCTCAGCGAAACTACTAGGTCCGACAATCGTACCCGAAGGTTTATTAACCGAAGAAGTCGTTCTCTTCCTCTTGCGGTTGTCGCCACTGAGGAGGCGACTTAATGCCGAGCTCTCGGGCACTGCCGATTGCTTGACCCGGTTCAAGTTGCAGATCGTCACGGCCGGGAAGGTCAGCTGACGACGTGTTACCAAGGCAACGTTGACGTCTGTGTCGTACGAGAAATACTGGATGCTCGACATGGTTAGATGAAAGACGAGGGCTGTCACGCACACGACCGTGATCAGACTCCAGAAACATATCTTTACGACTCCTACAAAAAACAAGCCAGTTTTATTGATCGATCGGTATGAGTAACCTACTATATTGAACAATAGATTATTATCTCGGCAGATAAATACTGTGATCAAATGTGGTATTAATTGTACCTCATTGACCTTATATGGTGTCCGATCGTCATGGTGATCAGCCATCTTGGCTGAATGCAACCGAATGCCTTTCATCTACCTATAGATTATTATGCAGTTGAATAAAAGTGTGGCCAGCCCGATTGCAATACATGCTAGCGGGTCATTTTCAAAGCTGTGTGTGTAACCAGCCAATGACCGTTGCTATGATACCAGACCGGTGGCCAAATAATCAACAATCACCCAAACAGCTTATTCAAAGTGACAGGCAAACGCATTTACGAACTATTGCATGTATCTTAACCAACAATTCAAAGTAAAAAAGAAACCCACTAACCCAAACACACCAACGCGCAAAGTGTTTGTTGTCAAACGTTTCGGTGTTAACACGTAACGTTTACATTTGACTATGCGTAACTTGACCGATAATGTATTGTTTGCAAGCATTAAACATGCTAGTGTGCTTGCCCTACAACATTTACTTAGTTTGGTATCCGAAGCAAAAGCACACATAATCACTCGTATTTGTGTTATAGCTTCCAACAAAACAAACTACAGTTTTCAGTAGGTGGGAAATATGTATTACTGTTTGTGTTGTAACTATGGCACGTTGCAGTGTGTCTTAACTAGTCATGCTTATCGGAAAGAGGATGGGTTATGCTGTATGTATAGAACGAATATTTCTGCAAGAGGGAGTTAATCCAGTTGGGGTGATTTCAATATATATATATATATATATATATATATATATATATATATATATATATATATATATATATATATATATATATATATATATATATATATATATATAACTTACGCCTATAATATTATCTTGAAGAGGTAGATTACAGCCAAGTTTCGAAATATAATTATTTTAATTTACCATATTTAACAAATGGATAAGCATGAACAACCAGAAGTGGAGATGCGATGTCATTTACAAGCAAGAGCGAATGCTTGGACACATGTAGAGGGAGTTATGCTCAACAGACACATATCGAAAAGGCTAAAACGGAAGGTGCTGTGAACACTTGTAACACCAGTACGTCGATATGGCCTGGAGACAATGGCAGTGACGTAGAAATAACAACATACACTGGATGTTTTTTAGGACAACTGGGTCCGAAGGATAACAACAACGAAGAGGATATATAGAGGAAGGATGGACGATCTCCAGAAAGCAATTGGATTGAAAACCAGCTTATAGTAAGTTTTGTGGAGAAGAAGTCAGATGCGATGAGCTGGTCACATGGAAAGGACGCCAGCAAGAAAAGTTACATATGACCTCTTGCATTTTATGATGCAATTTATCTTCTTCTTTTTTGTTCAATTTGTTCTACTTACAAAGCAACGAGATGTCTATCTCATTCTGTTCTCATAATCACCTCTGCAAGCACGTTTGCAATTACTTTCAGTACATCACTTTATTAAAGGTCAACACACACCACACCACTAATAAGTTAAAACATAGGGACCTGCATATATCACTATTTTATGAACCCAAATTTACAAATACACTTGTCGTAAAAAGAACGTATAACAAATTATATAAAAGTATGACGTTAGACGAAACATTCCTTTCTTATTTAGGAGTTATTAATACTAATGATTTAATTAATATCTTAGACACAAATGACATTAAAAATTATGAACCTAAACTAATACGTTGATCATCCTATTATTATATGATTATGACAAGTTTAGCGACCTAACGCAATAAATCAGGTTTTAATGTCTTAAGCAATACAATATACTGAAATTGAACAAATACACTCAGACCTCTTACCTATAACAATCGGTGTTGCACAAGACTCTGTCCTAGGACCTACATTGCTTAACATTTATATAAGCGATTTTTAACAAGCTAATCAAATATTAAATTTTCTTACTTATGCGTATGACACTACATTATCTACCTCTTTAAGTTCTCTGAGCGAAACGACACTTGATAATAAAAGTACAGAAACAATAATATATGTAGATTCTAAAATTAATTAATGGCTAAAGATTAATAAATTATTATTAAATAAAAGCTAAGCTAATTATATGGTTTCCATATTCCTAATGAACGTATGCAAGCTCTTACACATAAAATAGATGATGTATATAATGAAAGAGTAGATGAACTAAACTATCTAGGATTTACCTTAGACACTAATCTAAATTGGTGAAAACACACGGAGAAAATAGGAAATAAATGTTCAAAAATAATTGGCGTATTAAACTGATTAAAATATGTAATATATAAAATTTAATTATTGTATTTTGATTTGAGGGAATCAAAGAAATATAATTACAAGCACTCAAGAAAAAGGTTATGCGAATAATAACCTTAAATGCATATAATTAGCATACATAACCACATTACCAAAATGTAAACTACTGAAAGTAAAATATATGTTAAAGTTACAAGAATTACAATTTTATTTTAAATATGTTCATAAACAATTACCTCCGTATTGACTAAACTGGCGAATTATGTCAAGTATTAATAACTACAGTGATGTATGTAATTGTTACATACACTATATGTCAACTGAATCAATAAATACAATATAATGTTCATGTTCATTACCATTAGCCCATCTCCACACCACCATACACTTTCTCACTTCCAAATGAACATATGAGATCGACACCTTGTATATAAGGACCATACTACTTTACACTATGAAACTATGGTGGCTCCTACGACGGCGACATTATTGTCTTAATAAGAGCAACCGACCCCAGTTTGTAAAGGTTATATGATTGTGTTTTTTTTTGTATAACAAGAATTACTATAAGTGCACACATTTGTATGTGTTGTAGGCCTACCGCATAGGGTTATATTAGTATTATGAAAATGATATAATATGTGTGTATGTACGCTTGTATAAATGTACTAACGAAATTGATGTACTTGCAGCATATTCTATACCTACTTGGAGTCAATCAATATTATGGTTATGGTTACGGTTATGGAAGTTCGCAAAGATAACAGAAACACAAAATCACCAAGGACACAGATAAAGTTGATGTGAAAGAATTGTGTGAGAAGAGACATGACAAGATCAGTTGAGGACATGACTTGGAGAAAGGCGGCTATGGACAGAACGAACGGACGAACAGAGTGATCCAGTAACATGTGGACTGACCTTCACCACTGTACAATACGGTATCGAGGAGGACAATAATTTACAAATATGAAATACCAACACAACAGACGACCTAATCGTTCGCAACAATCTTACTGTTTGTTATTTACTCATATAGCGTTGTCAAAGTACGCAACTCCTGTGAAATATCCAATATGTCCCAAATCCCCTAAAGTGTATAATGGAAGAACAAGAAACCAAAACATTTCTCATAAAATAGATTGGTCAGCTGTGAAAGTAGAAGTATGTCCCTATATAGCGCTGTATTCAGTCCTGGGGACTGCTTCGTGCGTTTGATATCTCATTCCCTGGCAGACCTGTTCAGAGTGCCGTGTTGAACTAACCGACAGATCTGCGGACGTGCGGCGCGCCGTGCGATGTCGTCGTGTCGGTGAAGCCGCGCCACACACTGCCCGGCCCCACTCGCTCGCCGCGCCCCGTCCCGTCCGACGGCGTCAGGAACGTGTACAACTGCCTGTCCGCCTTCTCCGACATCTCGCCTGTAGCACAACGAGAACTACACACCATTACCATAGTAGTGAGGCATTCATCGCTGAGTGCTACAAATTACTTGTCATTAGTCAACAAAATGAGTAATTGCAATCAGCACAATTGTTTCTACCCAACAGCAAGACGATTGGGTGTAGCAAGACGATTGGGTGTAGCTGTTCTCTAAGTAAGAACAGACAGCGTTGGTACACGTCTGCCGTCAATTCCCAGTATATAGATGCCTGTGTTGTGTGTTCTTTGACAGGACTTTGTTAATTCTGTCACCCCTTTAATACTGTAACATTTGTATTGTTATAACGTCTTCCTGACTAAATGATTTAATCAGCAGATATTCCGCAATGTATAATGCAGACTACATAGTTCCTTGAGTTTATAAACCAACTCTTCGATTGGTGCCAGCATCCAATTTACGATATACGATAAGTAATATATGTATTACGTATTACAATTATTTCCTTTTTCAACCTGCCTTGTGAACGTCGATCGTGCACTTGTGCGTATAATTTTCATTTAAATATATTGAAATGAAAATATGTTAACAAGTACATTAGTCGTGCAGCAAATGCTACGCAATGATAGGCGAGCTACAAAACAGTGACGTACCTTTCACCACCAAACGACTCGATTACATATTGCAGTGCAACGATTCATGGTTCCTCCTATACAAGTTCATTCGCAATAAACTTAGGCGGTTACAGCCTCGAGTTTTACGTGAACAGAATTGATTGTAGGCATAAGGGAAATAATGCTAACGTGGGTCAATATTTTCTTTTCTGACGTGTGCGAATAACGGAACGTTACATTGTAAGTAGGTATCAAGTGACCGTCGCTATCAATCACTTGCATTATACATATAGCTCTCTCGTGAGGTCGGTCAACATTGAGTGCAATGACGAAGATCATAAAACGGACATAGACTGTAGATAGACGTATGAGTATGATGAATATATACATCACAGTGTAAGATATACTTGTTCCTCCTATTTTACGAAAGCACATTTGATTTTAACAGTGATTAATTATGCGTAGCTCACAATTTAATTTGTGAAGAATCATGATAATCGCATGCGTCACTATTTCTTGCGTAGTGGAACTCTGGTCCCGAGGTCGCAAGCTGTGACGTCACTATCGCGATGAAGCACTATGCCTCGTCGTAGCGACGTCATTGCTACGTTGGTGTTACGTCACCATCATTGATTTGTTCAGATTCGGTAGTGCTTCGACTTCACGACGAAACATCGGTCATTTCCAAACAAATACTGCAGGAGCTGGCTGGTGAAAGCAATAATCAGGGTTTGAACAAGAAGAAGACAAAGGTGAAGATTGAAGACAACTCGCCAATATTCATGCACCGAGACATGTTACATGGTAACATAGGCACCTTCTTCAATAGCTAATATTATAACTCATGTATACTTCCACCATTGACATACGGCCCTGACATTTGGCTACTCACCTACCAGGCAAGGAACAAGCTAGTAGCCGCACAAACAACGATGGAAAGAAGGATGTTAAAGGGAAAAGACAAACGTCACAGATATGATTAAACAAATAAGCAGACGAAAATAGACGAGACAATCTTATACTTTTAGTAGTTTAAGGTTTTTGAAAAGTGGTTCTGTATGTGAATTATATGTATTAAAGGTTATTATTCGCATAGCCCTTTTTGGATGCTTGTAATTCTATTTGTTGATATCCCCAAATCATAGAACAATAATCTATGTATAAGCATTTAAGGTGTTATATAATAACACTTTTACGTCTAATGGTAATATATATTTTAATCGTTTTAATACGCTAATTGTTTTTGAACACTTATTTGATATTTTCTCGGTGTGGTTTCTACAATTTAGATTAGTGTCTAAAGACAATCCAAGAAAGCTAAATGCATCTACTCTTTCAATATATACACCATCGATTTTAAGTGTAAGAGTTTGCATACATTTATTAGGCATGTGGAAAACCATATATTTAATTTTTTGCTGTTATTAAATAATAATTGATTAATATTTAGCCATTCATTAATTTTAGAAAGTTCTTCATTTATTATTGTTTCTAAGTTGAGGGGTTTAAAAGTGCTGCCACCTCACGGAGCCTGGGTAACCGAGGCTAAACGACTTACGAATTTGTTAGCGCCATTTGTTCGTATAAAATGTGGCGTCAAAACGTCCGTAAGTGACGATTTTTCGTAAATGCTATTCTCGAAACAATTACAGTAAGAATATTCGTATTATATGGCGCATATTTCACCGTAACTTACGATAACACAATAGGTCCCGTAACATCTACGTAACATTTGCGGTACCGATTATTAGTCACTCAAAGGCTGCAATTTGATTGGATCCGGTATATGGTGTCCATGACTAATTAAGACTATATGTCTAATAATATACTAATAAACAATTAATTCACTTGCTGTATATATTCCAAAACTTTGACCAATGCCATGGCCATGGGATCAATAAGTTCCCCTTGGCCTTGCCCGCCCCCACATGTAGAAATGGCCAATGCTCGGTAAGGAAATAATTTTGGGTGAAACGCCAAATAAATGATTTGAAGGTGGGTAAATAAACTACTTTTTAATTTCTGTTGACGTTGTTTCTTACATAGTTTTTATACCATGCAAAACACGAAATAGAGCATGAGGAAAAAGGTTTCTTAACCTTAAAATTATGTATACATTGCAGTAGTTTGTCTTTTCCCGTTTTGTCAGTGCTTTTCCTAAAGTTAAACTAATTGTCAGTTACGAGTGACTGACAGATTCATAAAATGTAAACAAACTTCTATCAAGACAAAACGTCTATAATGATTATATCTTGTAGACATCATTAATAATTTAATTCCATTATATATGACATGACATGTAACTTCTATTGTGAATATAATATTTATTGTGGATTGCTATAAAATTCATAACTCGCTCTCCACTAAACGGATAATGACAACTTACCTTTCGCCGGTAGTTTGTAGTTTCGCGCGTACTTTGATCCAGCAGACGACAACAGTAAAACAGCGAAAAGTGCTGCCCTCTTTAGAGAATGTCATGATTTCGCAAAAAATCAACGTCCTTTTTTGTTTTTGCTCATTCCGCTCTTGTTTCACTGAAGTTGCGCCCAAACCCATGAATACATTACTGTTTTTCAATGTAATTTGTAAAATGCGTTATGCTTCATTATTTATCTATAATTTACCTGTTTTCAATGAATGTTTATCTATTCTGTCGTTCAATTCATCAACATATCACGCACGTGTGCATAGGTCAAACTGTAAAAGTGTGTATAAGCGGAAGTAGATGTCGATGACAATAGCCGTTACAACGAACAAAAACCGTCGCGATATTCTACGAGATTTTCTACGTAAGGTATGAATTTTCTTAGCTGCGAAAATTCTTAACGCTTTCAAGAATACGATCTTACGAATTTTCGCAGCTAAGTAAGAGTCCGCCATATTTAAGAACATTCTTACGTACGATGTAATATTTTCGAGAATATGGGCCCTGGGCAAGTAAAAAGGCCGATAGATGTGAGTTTGTATGTCAGCAGAGCAGGATTTTAACACATTTTTTACATCGGTAGCCCAGCGATCATTTACTAAGATGCAAACACCCCCTCTGCGAGCCTTCCCAGTTTCGTCGCCAGACAGGTCACTTCTGTAGATGGTTAGTCGGGTGGGTGGGGGTGGAGGGGGGGGGGGGGGGTTGCACGGGTGAATCAGGAATGGTAGCGTCAAGCCATGTCTCTGTGAAGCAAAATATAGAACAATCTTTGTAGTCTCTTTTAGTTTGTAGGTTACACAGGAACTCGTCGGTCTTGATGCGTAGAGACCGAACGTTCGTGGGTAACGTAAAGTTCTTGCTCCACCTGGTCTATCCCGTTTACGCACGCGCTGACCACTAGCGTTGGCCGGCTGGTCTGTGGACCAGTTTTGACCGGGTAAAAGAATGTCGTTAAAACGATAGTTTCGTTGCACGTAATTCGACTTCACAGTATCTCTTATGTGCAGCAGAACATCACGATCGTATTGGGTCAAGCACAGTTTCCTTCCGACCAGGAATCCGTCGCAACACCCACTATAAACACGACGCCTAACATGCTGTCGCCATAGATCGGCGCCATTTTTGTTACCATTCGGGTGATATATCGGTAAGCTTATTAGGCCCTACTTCTGAGGTAGTAAATATCATGTTTCTGTGAATATAATTATGGCAGAAAGTAGAAAGACTGTATTTTATTTTTTGATGCATACACATACGCACACACGCACACACGTATCCAGCTTTCTCTCTCTCCTCTCTGTCTGTCTCTCTTCTTCATGCTCTCATTGTGCTCTGCTATTCCTACTTCTCTCCTCACCTCCCTCCCTCCCTCCTCCTCCCTCCCTTCATCCCTCTCCCTAAAATCACACAGGCGTCGGTGCTGCTGTTACAATTGCGACAAATGACTGATCTGGTCAATACAGACAAATAGTTTGCATTTATGCTGCCGTACCATAACATTGCATATTAACTAAGCAAATTTGAACAGTGTAGTTTATTGTTCGTGTCGAGGTACTTTGCGAAAATGGGAACGGACGTATCTATAAAAATAACAGAAATGAACATATTATTTTCTAAATGATACATTGCAGACATGATTCAGCCCGACAGTTGTCTATGTAATTGAATATCTTGACCCAGTTGTATTATTTTATCATGGTTGCCGTGGTGGATGACGTCATCAGTCACACATCTCGCGGTCAAAGAACATGATGAATGTTGACTGGAGATGAGATGGAAAATTATAACTAGTCCAAATATTAGGTAGATATGACAATGAAAGTACAAACAACGACACTTACATTGTCTCGTTATATTATTAATGTAACAGCTCGACCGCATGCTCATTACAGCTTTTATTTTTCTTAATATCGGCTCTGCTGATGCACCAGCGCTTAAGTTCCCATGTATCAGGTAGGTGTCGAAACAAGTAATTAACTTCGGAGCATGACCAAAAGAGATAATTATTCTTCCTGGCCTTCTAGTCAGATTCTTGTCACCAGTAATAGTTTGTGCTATTACCACAATAACAACATACACGGAAATATTACAATATATCTATTTAATAAAACAAATACTACTATTGTATTAGCTGAAACAACACTTTAAAATGAAGTAGTTGTATGCGAAACAGTATGCCAAATTATTATATTGTACATTTACCAATGTCTAACATGTAAACACAGTTATATTGTTTGTCATACATGTCGTCACCATATATATATATATATATATATATATATATATATATATATATATATATATATATATATATATATGTCAAGGATGGACGCGGAGCGCTGGATCTTCGTTTCACAATTCTCTTTATTTACATCACACACGATAAGACCCTGTGACAACAACACAGGTATAGATATATACACATATATAATACAACACAGGGATACCTTTACCATCAAAGTAAACATCTCTAAACTGATGTCAATATACATTAAAATTAAGTACATGAACCGTAAGTTAAAACACTGTCCAACAGCGCAATACACAACCAGCATATTCCAAGACATGTACAATGTACCCAGTTAGTACTGGCAACTATTATAGGTAACTAAAATTATATTATAACAACTGAACCCATCCGATGTGGTAATGTCGTGACATGTCTATGATAATATTCATAAACCAAGACAAATACATACACACACATTTGGCAACTATAATACAGTGAGCTGTATAGAAATACCAAACTCCATCACTTATGTTGTACCTGTCCACAGCCTGACGTCAGTGCTAACCTCCAGCGACCATCTGGGTGACTACTTCTGCTCTCACTCGTTGGCTCAATGCCGCCCTCTAGCGAGTATCCTGGTACGAGAATTAGGGTTATTACGCAAAGGACAATATTCAACAAACTTCTTACTTTCTGAAATATCTTCAATAATCGACACCACAACAGTGCTACTGTGACGCTATTAGCTTATACCATAGGATACATACAAACGACGACATATTATTCCTATGAATAACCGAGAATACAGGTGGATAATTAAACCATTAAATTTCACCACCACGAGGGAAAATCAAAGTTGCAACTGATACAAGTTTATAATTATTGGCAAGTTCCTATCATAAATTGTCACTGATCGCTAGCTCCACAGCATCATCCTGACTAAGCGAGTGTCAACACGTGACAATAAAACAGTTACTCACAATCTTTCAAGATAATTCATCACATCTCGACTTCGATCGTTGGTCGCAAGTCTCGAGTCCCGCGCCTTCCTCCCACGCAACTCCCAAATCTCACTCAACCAACTGCAGTGCCACCTATTGTGGCTGCTAATTACTAGTCGTTAATCGCCAGGTGGCGTTAAGGAACTAATTAATCGTTAATTGTAATCGTTAATCGTTGTCATGGCCTGTCCATGACATATATATATATATATATATATATATATATATATATATATATATATATATATATATATATATATATATATATATATATATACACGCATACACACATATATATATATATATATATATATATATATATATATATATATATATATATATATGTGTGTGTGTGTGTGTGTGTGTGTGTGTGTGTATGTGTGTGTATGCGTTCACTGAATATACGATATATCTACGATTTTAAAGACACACGGTAAGCATCTGTAAGACTAATGGGACTTTGTCTTCAATCCTCTCGAGTTGGTCGTGCTTCGACTTTCATTTCTGCGGAATGAAGCGCTTCTGTTTCCCCGGACCTTCGTAGTGAGAGGGTGTCCGTGTTGTCAGTCCACTGTCCGCAGGCCTTACCTAGCATATATCCAAAAACCAAAAGTTTTGTTACCGTTGCTCAAATACAATATGCGCTGACATCAGTTAGGCCTAGTCAGTGCTTACTTTACATGGATATAACTTACGGACATTAATCATTTTATATAGATAATACACAAGCACGCACATCACATTCACGCACGCACGCGCGCGCACGCACGCACGCACACACACACACGCACGCACGCACAAATAACCTCCCCAAATACACACACAACCTCCCACACACATACTCACACGCACGCACGCACGCACGCACACACGCATGTCAACACACACACACACACACACACACACACACACACACACACACACACACACACACACACACACCGTGTAACAATAACCACGAAAATAAAATAAATATGACTGCGTATGTTTAAACAAACGCTAGCATTACGACTGCAGTATGTTTTAGCTGCAGTTATTTAAGTGAGATCAGTCACGATCCGGAACACCCGGTCTGGCAGGTGGTTCTGGCGCACGCCTAACTTATCTACATAGGTAATTAGATCCGGTTACATGCTATCGACAGCTGCAGTAAGTGAATTATTCTGAAGAATATACTTTATTATATCTAACTGATTTCCGAGTTACTTTACTTACCGGAATATTACAGAAGTGATTACGCTTGCATTTACATGTACCTTGTGCATTGGCTGTAGACCTTTCCCGGTTGGTTTCGCCGATGGCGTCTTTGAGTCGAGCTTTCCCGTACGTCGTCGCCGTAAGACTCGCAACACGGCCAGCATGAAGAAGTCCATGAACAGCTCGAGGAACTCGAAGAGGCTGAGGACGGAGCAGCCGATCCACAGGCCCAGGATGCCGCCGATGTCAGAGACGAAACTCACTTTCTACAGATAAAGAACAAAACTATAAGTTCATGTGTGGCGTCAGTAGGACTACTCTAACCGTAACAATTTAGGATGCGCTCTAAATACGACCAATCACCACAATAACGACCGTGCTCTTTGGTCGTTATTGGGGATGCGAACCTAATGGGTTCGCACTCCCTTGTTTAGCGTCATTTCTCTCCCTTTATCGCCCGACACGCTGTCTACCCTCTTCCGATAAGTTATTCTGAAAACGAACAGTCCTGCACTAAAATCGACGATCGGGCATTCTCCTGTGCATCTCCACTCAGCTGACTCTCTCAACTGACTCATTCAGCCCGACATACTCAATTGATTCACTCACCTGACTCAGTCAGCCAATTCATTCAACAATACACATGTCTACGTAACAGTCTCAACATCTGATCTGATCATAATTTACAACCGCGATAAAGGCTAACCTCCAAACTGAAATGAGCATATCACCAACTGGTTAAGTACGACTCTCCACGGCTTAACAAGTTCCTAGCCACGGAACTACACATCGTGACGAGCTCAGTGTCGTTAGTTAAGTGAAGATGCCATACCGAATACGATGGCGACTCTTCGATCTTTTCGTAGTTGAAGTCCTCATAGTACACTTTCACTTTCAGCAGGTTTCTCCACAACTTCGCGTCATCCGTCATGTTGCCGAAATACTTCGTTATCTTAGTTGCCAACTTTCGTTTCACAATATCCTGCGCATACAAACGTTGAGGAAAATTATGCGCTCGATCTAGGAAATGCAATGATGGCTACGACCATTTGTGTATACCACATATATACGT
The DNA here is from genome assembly GCA_964017155.1 of Oasisia sp. SBJ-2009. Classification (NCBI taxonomy): domain Eukaryota; kingdom Metazoa; phylum Annelida; class Polychaeta; order Sabellida; family Siboglinidae; genus Oasisia; species Oasisia sp. SBJ-2009. The sequence continues at coordinate 54,738,385 of OZ024857.1, forward strand.
ATATATATATAGTTAGACCCAAAACAAATAATTAGCATTGTTTCAACAAACAAGCATATATGTATATATATATATATATATATATATATATATATATATATATATATATATGCTTGTTTGTTGAAACAATGCTAATTATTTGTTTTGGTTCTAACTATATATATATATATATATATATATATATATATATATATATATATATATATACGTATGTTTCAACAAACAAGCATATATATATATATATATATATATATATATATATATATATGCTTGTTTGTTGAAACAATGCTAATTATTTGTTTTGGGTCTCACTTGTTAATGTAAATGCTTGCTGTTCACTACTAGTGGGATCACTTAGATAATATTATATTGTATCCACGTTTGAACGCCCACACGTTAGCACACTAGTTCTTACCTTGTGTATGTCAGCCGGCCAAATCGAACTTGACGTTTGATATGTATAACCGATCTCCCTGCAGATTTGTAAATAGTATTCTGGTTAGGAATAAGAAAAACCACGCTTGTCCGTATAAAACATCACACATTAATAATTAATATTCGACACCGAAAAGTTATTTTGATCCTTTGAAATCGTGTACACAGTGTATTGATAATCTGTGGATTGTAAATGGTCGGTTTATCGAGAAGTACAGCTGCAGAACATTCGACGTGTTTTGGTTTTGTGAAAATCTGTGATTAGTTGCAAATCAATGGCCAATGAGAAGTATGTTATGATAAATTATACTGTCGCATTAAACTACTGTTTACGACATATATAATATTATAAGTCTTACGCCATAGTATGACATTGCAAAATTGTACGTAAATTCAAAGAAAATCATAATCGACACCTATGTTATGTTAATTTATACATGTTAAATTATGCCGACGTATAGTTGCGATACATGTCCATTTCATGAACAAAGTTGGATGCTACTGCAATTTCTACAAGAGTTGAGTGACGCCAAGTTGACGTAGCCAGGCAAGGCGGGCGTGGTAACATTAGGCCTATACTCACTTGCACGGCAGCGGACAGTCGCAATCGAGTCGGTTGTAGTTGTAGTCGACGCGGACGTGATACCTGCATGTGTCTGCGACATATTGTGATGATGTTTGTATACAGTAGGCGAGCTCACCACCAACCACGCCAAATGGATGAATGGATTTATTTAAGATAAAATGTAAAACATTGTACAGATATACATAATACATAAATACAAAGTACATTAAATAAAAGGATGACACAAACAAGTGCACTTATTTACATTGTGGTCCCAGACAAAAATACAGATAACATAGAGACAAATACATGACAGACATTGACACAATATTCCAAATGTAACAATATACACTGCATTTTATATATTATACCATGCCACTGTATGTATTGTTGCTATTTATTCTATTTTATCAGGTTTTTATTCTCCACCGTGTGTCTTTTATATGTGATTGCACGTATGAATATGTATGTAATGTTTCTTCTCCGGCAACGGAGGCTGAATAAATAATAATAATGACGTTTTAGATTAACTATCGGTGTCGGAAAGATGAAATGTTGAACAGAGCGACAGAAAACGCGATAGTTATTGTCACATGACGGACTGACATATTTTGTAAATAAATGTAAATATAATTTCGCGATCACATTGTGTACAGGAGTTTAAGCGAGCATATGCACATGCTTGCACGTTTCCATGAATGCATAATGCTTATTAAAAACTTACAAACATCAACTATTAAGATGTGTCACGTTTTACCTTCTGTGACGTCATTGGAATTACAAGCTGAGACTCGCTTGTAGTCGAACGCTGCGCCCTCCATCGGATACTGCGAGTCTGCGCAACCGCAGCGGTCGATGACGTAGCGCTGGTAACACGTGGCATAGCAGGCCTGCTCCAATGAAACCGCAACGCGAATTTAGGGGATCAAGCCAATTCGCAACTAAGTGAAATTTACGTATAATTCGTATTGTGTTTTGTGATGACGTATAGCGCCACTTGGTGACGTCTAAAAAAAGCAGTTTTCAAAAATTGTGTTGCATATATACAATAAAATCAACTTGTATGTTCGATGGAAAATATACATACGTTGCAGTTTACGTATATTCCTATTAAAACAATAGTACAAAATATAGTGAACAAAATCAATAACATTTGTTGTGGGAAATCGAGTGATACGAAAATAAACGGTATATGTATATTATGTCTGCCGTTAAATGCAGCCAAACTGTAACCACCTAATTACTTGATCAATGTGTTTAGCCTAAGTGTAGTGCAACAATTGTTTGGCCACGTACAGCAATGCTGTACCCGACGGGGTAGACCTCCTCGAAGACACTCCTCTGTATGTTCCGTTCCGTCGTGTCGGTGCAGTTGCCGTACGGCTCAGGCAGACGAAGCACATTGAACTGCAAAGGAAGATGTCCATAGCACGAGGCTAAGTCAGTGTGTTGTGTTCGTTTGTATGAGGCGGTAGACTATGTAATGTACGAGTGACTGCTAATGCGTGCGTGCGTGCGTGCGTGCGTGCGTGTGTGGCGTGCATGCCTATCTGCGTGCATTCGTGCATGATGAACGCCTGCGTGCGGGTGCCATATCTCCTGTGGTATTACTATTTTTGAGTAGGCCTAATTCACCTAATTTACAATTTGTTTCTCAATTTATGTGTTATGTTGGCGCATACATCAATTTATGTAAACATATTTGATGCATTTAATCGTATATTACTCATTGCAATATTTACTTTATGTGTACATTCATATGTATTTACACTAGACCTTTCTGAGATTGAATTTATTGATCTGTGCTTTACTGCTGCTTGTGATAAGGTGTTCCTCTAGTCCAGTTGCTTTCTACTTGCTTGCTTTGAATGTACTCCATGTATTATATGGGAACGTCATTGCAATATTTACTTTATATCTGAATTACATATACATTCATGGTGTTTATTATATTTATGGGAAATAACGGGATGTCTATGTATACATTTAATATCAAATAAACTGTAACAATATATTGTGAGCAAACATCCATTTGTCCCTCAGCACATTACCAAGGATTCTACAGCTATAAGATCCTTGACATTACCGTTGAGTGCTTGATTTACGTGAATGTGACGTCACGTCAATTTATATTCGCCGGCGCCAAAAAGTGAAGGAATGCTTTACTATGAAATTGTGACACGGCGCCTCAATAGATAGATTGGTGAACTTAGTACTCGAAGACAACATCGTTCGGAAGTATACAGAATACTGAAAACAACACGATTGCATGTCCTTGTGTAGGTAGTTTAAGGAATGAATATCGGTAAGCTGTTTATATTTTAGAATAATAAAGTGTCATCGGGTAAAGCAAAGAGACGCTATTGACCGTTGAATAGTGTATTTTGGATGTGTTTTGAGATGTACTCTTTCGCTCGCATATATATTTTAAAATAATAATACGATAACTTCTACGATGCCGAAATACTTGAAAACCGAACTCTAGAGCAACGTTCGGCAAACCCTGGTCTGCGGGCCAAATTTGGCTTCGCGAAATAGGAACCATCCCTGTGGGCCCCCTAGATCGTACGTGAAAGTCCAGCTCGGTGCTTGCAACAGTGAGTGAGATCTCGGTCTACCAACAAACCAACATAAAAACAAATTTTGTTAAAATAACTGTAGACATAACTCACCTGGCGGATGCCGATGATACTCATCTGACCCGGGGCAACAAGGACGCCCTCGTCCTTCGGGAAGGGCATCCGACCCCGGGGGTGCACGACGATCCGGGCCCCGGCCGAGCCTTCGATGTCCTTCACGTAGTCGTCTTGTCCAATGTTCAGCGTCAGACTCAATCCTAAAGTCAAACAAGTCGTGTTAGGATGACCGTTTGTTGACAAGAAAAAAAATTCCGTCGTTAATACAGGGAGTCATCGCAGAACGTCGATGTCCTCCCGTACTTCCTTCCTCCCTTTCCCCTCCCTTCCTTCCTTCCTCCCCTTCTTCCTTCCTCACAACAATGTGACGACAGCAATAATAAAAATAACTGTTGAATGTTAAAACTAAAATCTCAAGAGTAAATTATTTAGTAATACATATTTCTTTCATTTGGTAACCCTCTCCTGAAACGAATATTTATAAACATTGATATGATAATGTCAGAATAGTAACATTTGCGGTCAATTTTCGGTTAATGTTTGGTGAGAAAACGGGATCCCAAAATGATTAGGCTATGCCAGTTTATACAACTCCGTGAGACCGTTGACGTTTTCCAACATAAAGTTATTGCGAATGTGTAAACCAACTGTTCACATTACGCTTCAGTTATTATCCACTACACCCGATGTACAACAGGCCACTTCGCGTCTTTGGTTACCGTATCTTGTTCCGGTGAGCTCCTGCACTCTGGGAGTCTGAGTCTGGTTCCACTCGGAGTTGAAGATGTAGCAATTGCCGTGATGTGCGTCGTAGAATGTCGCAAAATCACTGCAAACATATAATATAAAATAACACACTTAAACACACTGTGCCATATATATATATATATATATATATATATATATATATATATATATATATATATATATATATATATATATATATGTATGTTGTGTGTAGAGTTTGATCGACAGACTGGATGGTTAAAGTGAGTTATAAATGTAGTTGTTCACAGTTAGCTTACGTTCGATTTAGTTAGTTAGTTAGTCGTTTAAGAAGAAGTGTAATACCATATTATGCATCGGAGAACACACCTACAACTATATTACGACCCCGCCAAAAAAGAACACAACGAAAGTGCAGAGAAAGAGCGTTAACATACCAACCTTTACACCAGAAACCATAGAAAAAGCATAGGAACAGAATATACGCAAACCAGGTCAAACAGGTCACATGACTCACCAAATTACAAGCTGAGAAAATGCCACGTTTGTCTAAAGCGAATGGGAATGGGGTATAAGAAATACAAAGGAAGCAATCTAGATCCGATACAACAAGGACATCATGAATCGAGATGAAGGCCGATGCCGACTCTGACAGATTTGAGACGTTCTCTAGACGAGGCGGGCCCACGGAAAGCAACCGTCTGCGTGCAACGACTATCGTATCGCTAACTAGCGCTAGTCGTTTGGGTAAGGATACTGAGACCTTTCAAAACTTCACGGATAACGGTAAACGCACTGTGAAATATGTAAAAATGTCACGCATTTGTGACATGTGTTGTGTGTGATGTTTGTAAATCACAATAGCGTGTTAATGTGTGTGCATATGTTAAAGCGTGTACGAGTGCATACAGCACAACATAAAGACTGTGGCGACCATTATTGTAAATATAGCGACCCTGATTGTAACCATGGTGACTTTGATTGTCACTGTGGTGACCCTGATTGTAACCATGGTGACTTTGATTGTCACTGTGGTGACCCTGATTGTAACCATGGTGACTTTGATTGTCACTGTGGTGACCCTGATTGTAACCATGGTGACTTTGATTGTCACTGTGGTGACCCTGATTGTAACCATGGTGACTTTGATTGTCACTGTGGTGACCCTGATTGTAACCATGGTGACTTTGATTGTCACTGTGGTGACCCTGATTGTAACCATGGTGACTTTGATTGTCAGTGTGGTGACCCTGATTGTAACCATGGTGACTTTGATTGTCACTGTGGTGACCCTGATTGTAACCATGGTGACTTTGATTGTCACTGTGGTGACCCTGATTGTAACCATGGTGACTTTGATTGTCACTGTGGTGACCCTTATTGTAACCATGGTGACTTTGATTGTCACTGTGGTGACCCTGATTGTAACCATGGTGACTTTGATTGTCACTGTGGTGACCCTGATTATAACCACGGTGACTTTGATTGTCACTGTGGTGACCCTGATTGTAACCATGGTGACTTTGATTGTCACTGTGGTGACCCTGATTGTAACCATGGTGACTTTGATTGTCACTGTGGTGACCCTGATTGTAACCATGGTGACTTTGATTGTCACTGTGGTGACCCTGATTATAACCACGGTGACTTTGATTGTCACTGTGGTGACCCTGATTGTAACCATGGTGACTTTGATTGTCACTGTGGTGACCCTGATTGTAACCATGGTGACTTTGATTGTCACTGTGGTGACCCTGATTGTAACCATGGTGACTTTGATTGTCACTGTGGTGACCCTGATTGTAACCATGGTGACTTTTATTGTCACTGTGGTGACCCTGATTGTAACCATTGTGACTTTTATTGTCACTGTGGTGACCCTGATTGTAACCATGGTGACTTTGATTGTAACCGCGATGACCCTGGTTGTAAAGTGACGACCCTGATTATAACCATGACATGACTCGGATCGTAACTGTGGTGACTTAGATTATAACGTGGCAACCTGATTGTAACGGTAGTAACTTTGGTTGTAACTGTGGTGACCCTGGTTGTAACTGCGGTGACCCTGAATGTAACAGTAGTCGTAGCTGTGGCGACTCTGAAAACACAATTACCTCATGTAACATTTGGATCCTGCAAAGTCGCAGTCGAGAATGAGTTCTAGATCCGAATGTCCCATCTTCTGCTTGCTCTTGGTCGGAAAGTCAGCCAAAATCTCCATCATTCTATTTGTCCTAAGGAATTCGTCCATCAACGGTCGACGCTTCGGGTACAAGATGTTTTTGGTGTCCTTGCTAGGATCTGTAACATGTCATCATTCAGTCAGATTGTGATATATATCACCCAGACAGAAAGGTATCATATAAGCGATCGGTTTCTTTGTCAAGAAATGTTTTGTCGCGTATGCATAATTTTTTTTATGGTAAAGCTGTCGTTTAATTTAGTTTAATCTTATTCCTCTCTTTTAAGTAAGACAGCACAATCTTCGATTCCCTAGCTTGTTGTCCTTGGTGATAAGTGATGCTTTCTTTTATCCAACTGTATTATATCCAAATCTGTCTCCTTGCTTTCACCAGGCATGTTTTGTTCCTTGGTTTAGACATGTAGGATCATGTTGATATTTTCAACATGCTTAATATCGCAAAAACATACAGCTGAGTGTGTAGTCTGTGTAAGCTACAAATGCACCTTCTATAATT
>OZ024857.1:54750448-54760448 GCA_964017155.1 Oasisia sp. SBJ-2009
ACCAGACCCGATGCCATGTGATCAATAATCACCCAAACAGCACATTCAAAGTCACAGGCAAACGCACGTTTTTGAGCCTTGAACTGAGGCCTGATATTCATGCATTGGCACACAAACACACAGACACACAACGCACGCACGAGCGTGCACAAAGAAACGCACTAACCCAAACACACAAGTAGTTGTGGTCGAACTTGTTGGTGGTAGGCCTAACGTTTACATTTGACTATGCCTATCTTGACCGCATTAAACATGATAGTGTGCTTGTATACAACGTTTACTTACTTAGTCTTAGTTTAGTATCCGAAGCCAAACCACACACAATCACACTACGTATTTGTGTTATAGCTTCCAACAAAACAAACTACAGTTTTCAGTAGGTGGGAGACATGTATTACAGTTTGTGTTGTAACTATGGCACGTTGCAGTGTATTTTAAGTTGTCATACCTGTTTGGTGGTTTTGCCGCTCGCCTATATCGGAAAGAGGATGGTTTATGAAATATATATATATATATATATATATATATATATATATATATATATATATATATATATATATATATATATATATTACTTACACCTATAATATTGTTTGGAAGAAAGAGGTAGATGACAAGCAAACTTTGGAAGTATGATTATTTTAACTGACCATACTTAGCAAATGGATAATTATGGACAATCAGAAGTGGAGATGCGACGTCATTTACAAACAAACAGGAGCGAATGCATGGACAAATGTTGAGGAACTGATGTTGAACAAATTTCGAAAAGGCTGCACGGGATAGTGTTGAGAAGACGTGTCTCACCGGTAGGTCTGTATGGCCTGGAGACCATGACAGTGACGTAGGAATAACAACAGACACTGCATGTTTTTGAGGACAACTGGGTGCGAAGGGTAACAAAAACGAAGAGGATATAGAGGAGAAGGATGAACGATCTGCAGAAAGAACTTTGATTGGAAACCAGCTTATTAGTCCTGGCTCTGCCATATAGGCCCGTAAAAATGTCGAGGTAAACGCAGTTTTTCTTTACATTTGTATTCTACATACCATGCCTTTCAACAATCCAGGAGGTGCTTTTTGAAAATCCGTGGCATAAGGTCACTGGAGCGTGAAATCCAAAATGGCCGCCGCTGACCAGGCTTTTATCTATAACTTTGGATCTAGAAGGGCTAGACAGCCAAACTTGGTATCAATTCCGCCTAAAATTGACATTCCCGACACGCCTGACCTATCCATTTTACGATTTGACGCCACATTTGATGATAAATCCAACATGGCCGCTCATCCACGACGACTGTCGACTGCAGAAACACAATAAGCCGTAACTCTCGATCGAAATGAGCTAGAAACTGGATTTTTATGTCCCTCTCGATAATTGTTATTATTCCCAATCAAATACATATTATTTCATGACCTTTCAGGTTGACCATATAGGTCAAAGGTCAAGTTAATGGGTAAACATCAACATATTAAAAGCATATCTGTCACAAAACGGGATATAACTGGTATATACATGAGCCAGAGGTCGCATCTCAGTTGCTATCACCATAGCTCTGCTGAGATAAAGTCAAATTAATGAGATTATATTAACTTTTAGAGGTTGTATACGCTCTGTCAAGGTCAAATGTGCCTAAACATATGCATAAATCGTGTCCTCCTCTTAATTTAGAAAACCAAGAATTGAAAGTGATGGTCAATTCATGATATCTGACATCGGTCACACTGTTTATTTTAACATATTATGACAAACAAAAACTGTTGTAACCTGTCAAGTAATTTATAACATTAAGCACCTGTAATGTACTATATATCTAGCTAGCATGTATACACGTACAACAAACTTTCCATCCCACTTTTAGCTAACAACGATTCTGACAGTTTCGAACTTGTGATTTGTGGCAATAAATGACACACATCACCACACATTTCCTGCACGAGCGCTGCACATTACCACATTTGCACAAGGATAGCATATTAGTAGATAGGGAGCTATGACGTGTCAACGGTTTGAGGGTGCCTCCGTCACTTTCCCACCCACTCTGATAAATCTTTAGGCGCCTTCCTTCACTGGCTATAACCCCTTGAAAAACAATATAATACTCTGGTGATGTGTCTACGCACAACACTCGATGCGGGGGCATTTTGGTTATGGCATTGGGGACAGAGACACTGGTGTGGACCTGAAGATGCAATTGATAAAAACTTCTTTGCCTATGGGTTACATCTTGCACCCGCCTAACCCAGCAAAAGGTACTCTTCCACTTGCGCGTTCACCGTTTCCGGTAGCTCTGCTCTATCGTCAAACTCAGATATACATTGGGATTACAATGCATCACTGCATGCTTGGTGCCAATTCTGCTGGTGACATAATATTTTCCAGTGAATGCGTGAACCTTCTCCAGAACAAGGCCGCGATGCTCGCCCACAAGGCCGCGATGCTCGCCCACTCGCGATATAGGGGAAGGCACTCTCTCTCTCTCTCTCTCTCTCTCTCTCTCTCTCTCTCTCTCTCTCTCTTCTCACTTGTCCCAAACTTGACCTAGAGGTTTTTCAGATTATCACGGACTAGCGTATGGGTGAAATGCAGTAGGCGCATGCCTATGTCTGTATCATTTAACATAACGACTAAACGTTGGCACCCATGTTGGACTGGCCAGATGGCATGAGTCACGATCCTTTCATCTGCATCTTTCAATACTTTTGCAGGCTCTGGAAAATCACTATTGGCTGTCGACTCTGTACTATGGAGGGGAACTGGAACTTGTTCTTGGTTTACTACCATGACACTCAACACAATCGATACTACAGAAAGACTGACCAACCACTATTTTCTGAATAAGTTGCAGCAACTGATCCTTTTCCTCTCCGATGATACCCAACATTTCTCGATCTGCGTTGTGGACTCATCAGGGATAGAGCTCTCCTGAGACTATTGCTAACACCATGATTCATCAATGTAGGTATCACAAATAACCTGAAGGGCTTCACAAGAAGAAAATACAACTATCCGACTGACAGGACTTTATTTACAGCTCGACCGAAATGGTCGAAGCATGATTGGTTGGCGTACTGCCAAACCATTGGCATAAATTCCGGCAGGGTCACTGTTTCAACCCTTCATGAGATAGGTCTCCAGTAGTTGTATTATTGTGTATCGTCAGACACTACAAAACTACGTTATAATTATATTCAATCCCAACACTAACATCATCGATGAGATATGCTTCCAATTGAGCCACGTGTGACAGAGGTAAACTCGCCATCAAACAGGTGGCTGGTGAGGAGGTGGTCGTCATGCGAAAAGACGTTATTCCACGTACCCGGGCGATCTCAATGTACCGCTCGGCAGATCCACACAGTTTAGGTATGGTGGTGTAGGATGCTCTATTGGATTTGGTGTCAATTATCGACAGTATCACACTTCGGCAGGTTACACCTGTGTATTGTTACTGCAAGCTTCTTTGTCTTCAAAACCAGCTCTCTCGTCTGTATCTTTTCTCCATTCTCGAACACATCCATTACTTCAGCATTGATTAAAATGTTCGGTAGCGAAGTTATGCAATCTGACGCCAGAGGCTTTGATAATAAAGGGATTTACTACAGCTCGCACAAAGTCAAGAAGACGGGAGACGTTGCCATCAAAAATAACGGCCGTGATGCTCCTGAGTTCCTGGTATATGATGGTCTTATGATGCTCCATCATCCGCTCATCTGTGAGCTTGCGGCAGTTGTTCTGTATGATCAGGATCTCATGGGAGATCAGCTCAAACTCCGCTACAACTGCGAACATTAGTGTCTGGCTCTTTGATGCCCGCTGGATGGACTGCTCCAACTTAATATCTAATTCGACGTCGTTGAAGCTGTCACACATATAGGGTTCTGAGGCTTCCGCCTCTAACAACTAAGTTTTTCTAACGTAGAACGACCCCTAGCAATTGACTCCTGAATAACTACCGCAACATATTTACATGCAGGATACATGTATTAGCCACCACCATCTCTCCTGATCTGAAATGGTTTTATAAATGAATAGGTTGAACATATTCTGGATGTTTATGTTGAATGCAGCCATATCAAACTTAGCTTGATACTCAATCGGGAAAGTGTTGTACTTGATAAGCAAGGGCTGTATGAGTGAAAAGACATGTGGAACGTGCTACTTCGGTATTCTTCCCGCCCATAAGCACTTGCAGGTGTATTAGTTCATCAACCTCTCAACTGAAAATATCAGTCACCTTGAAAATCATCAGCATGATTGGCATTGATGTTTAGTAGTGACTTCCGGTGAGAATTGAAATGAAGACTCCCTTGACGAAGAGCTCTGCTTTGAATATGGCATCGTCCAGGTCACTACCTCTGATGAAGCAACCAATGCATCGTGGTAGAATCTTCGCATAGTGAAACACTCCAAACATGCCATAGATGTCCACCACCAATGTGACTGACTGAGAATATCTGCAACCGTGTGAAACACGCCATCATCTCACAAAACGGGCATCACCGACTGAGACAGCTGCATGCGGACATTATGACCTTTCTCGCAATGGTATAATCTGTCACAGGGTTTGGGCTGGCTGGCGGGAACCCCCACACATCAAAAGAACATATGCAATGGTGATAAATGCCATCACATGGACGTAAGCCTCCATGGGGCACATAGGGAAGACAAATACAAATCATCAAGTAAATCAACTGCGCAGTATTGCGGGCTTCATGAAGGGGTGAGCGACCTTTTGACCTTGACATAGCGCTTACAACCTTTAAAAGTTAACAGAATCTCATCAATTTGACTTTATCTCAGCAGAAATATGATGGTAGCAACTGAGATACGACATCTGGCTCATGTATATACCAGTTATATCCTGTTTTGTGACCAGATATGCTTTTAAAATGTTAATTTTAACCCATTAACTTGACCTTTGACCTATATGGTCAACCTGAAAGGTAATGAAATAATATGTATTTGATTGGGAATAATCACAATCATCGAGACGGATATAAAAATCCAGTTTCTAGCTCATTTCGATCGAGAGTTACGGCTTATTGTGTTTCTGCAGTCGACAGTCGTCGTGGATGAGCGGCCATGTTGGATTTATCATCAAATATGGCGTCAAATCGTAAAATGGATAGGTCAGGCGTGTCTGGAATGTCATCTTTAGGCGGAATTGATACCAAGTTTGGCTATCTAGCCCTTCTAGATCCAAAGTTATAGATGAAAACCTGGTCAGCGGCGGCCATTTTGGATTTCACGCTCCAGTGACCTTATGCCACGGATTTTCAAAAAGCACCTCCTGGATTGTTGAAAGACATGGTATGTAGAATACAAATCTAAAGAAAAACTGCGTTTACCTCGAAATTTTTACGGGCCTATATGGCAGAGCCTGGACTATATAGGGAGTTTTGTGGAGAAGAAGTCGGATGCGATGGGCAGGTCACGTGGAAAGATTAATTTCTCATAAAGTAGACTGTTCAACTGTGAAAGTTAAGGTATGACCCTATATAGCGCTATATTCAGTCCTGGGGACCGCTACCTGCGCTTGATACCTCACTCCCTGGCAGGCATGTACACTCCCTGGCAGGCATGTACAGTGCGTTGTGTTGAACTAACCGACAGATCTGCGGACGTGCGGCACGCCGTGCGATGTCGTCGTGTCGGTGAAGCCGCGCCACACACTGCCCGGCCCCACTCGCTCGCCGCGCCGCGCCCCGTCCGACGGCGTCAGGAACGTGTACAACTGCCTGTCCGCCTTCTCCGACATCTCGTCTGTAGTACAACGAGAACTACACACCATTACCATAGTAGTGAGGCATTCATCGCTGAGTACTACTAATTACTTGTCATTAGTCAACAAAATGGGTATTTGCAATCAGCACAATTGTTTCTACCCAACATTGTGGTCGCGGTCTGTTTTAACTTAGAGAACAGCTACACCCAATCGTCTTGCTACACCCAATCGTCTTGCTGACGATTGGGTGTAGCAAGACGATTGGGTGTAGCTGTTCTCTAAGTCAAAACAGACCGCGTTGGTATACGTCTGCCGTCAATTCCCAGTATATAGATGCTTGTTTTGTGTGTTCTTTGACAGGCATTTGGTAATTCTGTCACACCTTTAGTATTGTAACCTTTGTATTGTTATAACGTCTTCCTGACTAAATGATATCACCAGCAGATATTCCGTAATGACAACGTATAATGCAGACGACAAAATTCCTTGACTTTATAAGCCAATTCTTCGATTGGTGCGAGCATCCAAATTACGATATACAATAAGTAATATGTGTATTACCTATTACAGTTATTTCCTTTGTCAAGCTGCCTTGTGAACGTACGAACGATATGTTGCATTTAAATGTATCGAAAAGAAAATATGTTAACAGGATACATTAGTCATTTCAAGATCCGACAGCTACGAAACAGTGACTTACCTTTCAACACTGAACGACTCGATTACATATTGCAGTCCAACGATTCATGGTTCCTCTTATACAAGTTCATTCGCAATGAACTTAGGCGGTTACAGCCTCTATTATTACTTGAACAGAATTGAGTGTAGGCATAGGGAAAATAATGCTAAGGTGGGTCAATATGTTCTTTTCTTAAGTGTGCGAACAACGGAACGTTACATTGTAAGTAGGTATCAAGTGACCGTCGCTGTCAATCATTTGCATTATACATAGCTCTCTCATGATGTCGGTCAACATTGAGTGCAATGACGAAGACCATAAAACGGACATAGACTGTAGATAGACGTATGAGTATGATGAATATATACATCACAGTGTAAGATATACTTTATTCTCATATTTTACAAAAAGCACATTTGATTTTAACAGTGATTAATTATGCGTAGCTCACAATTTAATTTGTGAAGAATCATGATAATCGCATGCGTCACTATTTCTTGCGTAGTGGAACTCTGGTCCCGAGGTCGCAAGCTGTGACGTCACTATCGCGATGAAGCACTATGCCTCGTCGTAGCGACGTCATTGCTACGTTGGTGTTACGTCACCATCATTGATTTGTTCAGATTCGGTAGTGCTTCGACTTCACGACGAAACATCGGTCATTTCCAAACAAATACTGCAGGAGCTGGCTGGTGAAAGCAATAATCAGGGTTTGAACAAGAAGAAGACAAAGGTGAAGATTGAAGACAACTCGCCAATATTCATGCACCGAGACATGTTACATGGTAACATAGGCACCTTCTTCAATAGCTAATATTATAACTCATGTATACTTCCACCATTGACATACGGCCCTGACATTTGGCTACTCACCTACCAGGCAAGGAACAAGCTAGTAGCCGCACAAACAACGATGGAAAGAAGGATGTTAAAGGGAAAAGACAAACGTCACAGATATGATTAAACAAATAAGCAGACGAAAATAGACGAGACAATCTTATACTTTTAGTAGTTTAAGGTTTTTGAAAAGTGGTTCTGTATGTGAATTATATGTATTAAAGGTTATTATTCGCATAGCCCTTTTTGGATGCTTGTAATTCTATTTGTTGATATCCCCAAATCATAGAACAATAATCTATGTATAAGCATTTAAGGTGTTATATAATAACACTTTTACGTCTAATGGTAATATATATTTTAATCGTTTTAATACGCTAATTGTTTTTGAACACTTATTTGATATTTTCTCGGTGTGGTTTCTACAATTTAGATTAGTGTCTAAAGACAATCCAAGAAAGCTAAATGCATCTACTCTTTCAATATATACACCATCGATTTTAAGTGTAAGAGTTTGCATACATTTATTAGGCATGTGGAAAACCATATATTTAATTTTTTGCTGTTATTAAATAATAATTGATTAATATTTAGCCATTCATTAATTTTAGAAAGTTCTTCATTTATTATTGTTTCTAAGTTGAGGGGTTTAAAAGTGCTGCCACCTCACGGAGCCTGGGTAACCGAGGCTAAACGACTTACGAATTTGTTAGCGCCATTTGTTCGTATAAAATGTGGCGTCAAAACGTCCGTAAGTGACGATTTTTCGTAAATGCTATTCTCGAAACAATTACAGTAAGAATATTCGTATTATATGGCGCATATTTCACCGTAACTTACGATAACACAATAGGTCCCGTAACATCTACGTAACATTTGCGGTACCGATTATTAGTCACTCAAAGGCTGCAATTTGATTGGATCCGGTATATGGTGTCCATGACTAATTAAGACTATATGTCTAATAATATACTAATAAACAATTAATTCACTTGCTGTATATATTCCAAAACTTTGACCAATGCCATGGCCATGGGATCAATAAGTTCCCCTTGGCCTTGCCCGCCCCCACATGTAGAAATGGCCAATGCTCGGTAAGGAAATAATTTTGGGTGAAACGCCAAATAAATGATTTGAAGGTGGGTAAATAAACTACTTTTTAATTTCTGTTGACGTTGTTTCTTACATAGTTTTTATACCATGCAAAACACGAAATAGAGCATGAGGAAAAAGGTTTCTTAACCTTAAAATTATGTATACATTGCAGTAGTTTGTCTTTTCCCGTTTTGTCAGTGCTTTTCCTAAAGTTAAACTAATTGTCAGTTACGAGTGACTGACAGATTCATAAAATGTAAACAAACTTCTATCAAGACAAAACGTCTATAATGATTATATCTTGTAGACATCATTAATAATTTAATTCCATTATATATGACATGACATGTAACTTCTATTGTGAATATAATATTTATTGTGGATTGCTATAAAATTCATAACTCGCTCCCCACTAAACGGATAATGACAACTTACCTTTCGCCGGTAGTTTGTAGTTTCGCGCGTACTTTGATCCAGCAGACGACAACAGTAAAACAGCGAAAAGTGCTGCCCTCTTTAGAGAATGTCATGATTTCGCAAAAAATCAACGTCCTTTTTTGTTTTTGCTCATTCCGCTCTTGTTTCACTGAAGTTGCGCCCAAACCCATGAATACATTACTGTTTTTCAATGTAATTTGTAAAATGCGTTATGCTTCATTATTTATCTATAATTTACCTGTTTTCAATGAATGTTTATCTATTCTGTCGTTCAATTCATCAACATATCACGCACGTGTGCATAGGTCAAACTGTAAAAGTGTGTATAAGCGGAAGTAGATGTCGATGACAATAGCCGTTACAACGAACAAAAACCGTCGCGATATTCTACGAGATTTTCTACGTAAGGTATGAATTTTCTTAGCTGCGAAAATTCTTAACGCTTTCAAGAATACGATCTTACGAATTTTCGCAGCTAAGTAAGAGTCCGCCATATTTAAGAACATTCTTACGTACGATGTAATATTTTCGAGAATATGGGCCCTGGGCAAGTAAAAAGGCCGATAGATGTGAGTTTGTATGTCAGCAGAGCAGGATTTTAACACATTTTTTACATCGGTAGCCCAGCGATCATTTACTAAGATGCAAACACCCCCTCTGCGAGCCTTCCCAGTTTCGTCGCCAGACAGGTCACTTCTGTAGATGGTTAGTCGGGTGGGTGGGGGTGGAGGGGGGGGGGGGTTGCACGGGTGAATCAGGAATGGTAGCGTCAAGCCATGTCTCTGTGAAGCAAAATATAGAACAATCTTTGTAGTCTCTTTTAGTTTGTAGGTTACACAGGAACTCGTCGGTCTTGATGCGTAGAGACCGAACGTTCGTGGGTAACGTAAAGTTCTTGCTCCACCTGGTCTATCCCGTTTACGCACGCGCTGACCACTAGCGTTGGCCGGCTGGTCTGTGGACCAGTTTTGACCGGGTAAAAGAATGTCGTTAAAACGATAGTTTCGTTGCACGTAATACGACTTCACAGTATCTCTTATGTGCAGCAGAACATCACGATCGTATTGGGTCAAGCACAGTTTCCTTCCGACCAGGAATCCGTCGCAACACCCACTATAAACACGACGCCTAACATGCTGTCGCCATAGATCGGCGCCATTTTTGTTACCATTCGGGTGATATATCGGTAAGCTTATTAGGCCCTACTTCTGAGGTAGTAAAT
>OZ024857.1:54765448-54770448 GCA_964017155.1 Oasisia sp. SBJ-2009
CGATCACATTGTGTACAGGAGTTTAAGCGAGCATATGCACATGCTTGCACGTT
This sequence comes from Oasisia sp. SBJ-2009, assembly GCA_964017155.1. NCBI lineage: Eukaryota > Metazoa > Annelida > Polychaeta > Sabellida > Siboglinidae > Oasisia > Oasisia sp. SBJ-2009. Next base: position 54,765,502 of record OZ024857.1, read on the forward strand.
TCCATGAATGCATAATGCTTATTAAAAACTTACAAACATCAACTATTAAGATGTGTCACGTTTTACCTTCTGTGACGTCATTGGAATTACAAGCTGAGACTCGCTTGTAGTCGAACGCTGCGCCCTCCATCGGATACTGCGAGTCTGCGCAACCGCAGCGGTCGATGACGTAGCGCTGGTAACACGTGGCATAGCAGGCCTGCTCCAATGAAACCGCAACGCGAATTTAGGGGATCAAGCCAATTCGCAACTAAGTGAAATTTACGTATAATTCGTATTGTGTTTTGTGATGACGTATAGCGCCACTTGGTGACGTCTAAAAAAAGCAGTTTTCAAAAATTGTGTTGCATATATACAATAAAATCAACTTGTATGTTCGATGGAAAATATACATACGTTGCAGTTTACGTATATTCCTATTAAAACAATAGTACAAAATATAGTGAACAAAATCAATAACATTTGTTGTGGGAAATCGAGTGATACGAAAATAAACGGTATATGTATATTATGTCTGCCGTTAAATGCAGCCAAACTGTAACCACCTAATTACTTGATCAATGTGTTTAGCCTAAGTGTAGTGCAACAATTGTTTGGCCACGTACAGCAATGCTGTACCCGACGGGGTAGACCTCCTCGAAGACACTCCTCTGTATGTTCCGTTCCGTCGTGTCGGTGCAGTTGCCGTACGGCTCAGGCAGACGAAGCACATTGAACTGCAAAGGAAGATGTCCATAGCACGAGGCTAAGTCAGTGTGTTGTGTTCGTTTGTATGAGGCGGTAGACTATGTAATGTACGAGTGACTGCTAATGCGTGCGTGCGTGCGTGCGTGCGTGCGTGCGTGTGTGGCGTGCATGCCTATCTGCGTGCATTCGTGCATGATGAACGCCTGCGTGCGGGTGCCATATCTCCTGTGGTATTACTATTTTTGAGTAGGCCTAATTCACCTAATTTACAATTTGTTTCTCAATTTATGTGTTATGTTGGCGCATACATCAATTTATGTAAACATATTTGATGCATTTAATCGTATATTACTCATTGCAATATTTACTTTATGTGTACATTCATATGTATTTACACTAGACCTTTCTGAGATTGAATTTATTGATCTGTGCTTTACTGCTGCTTGTGATAAGGTGTTCCTCTAGTCCAGTTGCTTTCTACTTGCTTGCTTTGAATGTACTCCATGTATTATATGGGAACGTCATTGCAATATTTACTTTATATCTGAATTACATATACATTCATGGTGTTTATTATATTTATGGGAAATAACGGGATGTCTATGTATACATTTAATATCAAATAAACTGTAACAATATATTGTGAGCAAACATCCATTTGTCCCTCAGCACATTACCAAGGATTCTACAGCTATAAGATCCTTGACATTACCGTTGAGTGCTTGATTTACGTGAATGTGACGTCACGTCAATTTATATTCGCCGGCGCCAAAAAGTGAAGGAATGCTTTACTATGAAATTGTGACACGGCGCCTCAATAGATAGATTGGTGAACTTAGTACTCGAAGACAACATCGTTCGGAAGTATACAGAATACTGAAAACAACACGATTGCATGTCCTTGTGTAGGTAGTTTAAGGAATGAATATCGGTAAGCTGTTTATATTTTAGAATAATAAAGTGTCATCGGGTAAAGCAAAGAGACGCTATTGACCGTTGAATAGTGTATTTTGGATGTGTTTTGAGATGTACTCTTTCGCTCGCATATATATTTTAAAATAATAATACGATAACTTCTACGATGCCGAAATACTTGAAAACCGAACTCTAGAGCAACGTTCGGCAAACCCTGGTCTGCGGGCCAAATTTGGCTTCGCGAAATAGGAACCATCCCTGTGGGCCCCCTAGATCGTACGTGAAAGTCCAGCTCGGTGCTTGCAACAGTGAGTGAGATCTCGGTCTACCAACAAACCAACATAAAAACAAATTTTGTTAAAATAACTGTAGACATAACTCACCTGGCGGATGCCGATGATACTCATCTGACCCGGGGCAACAAGGACGCCCTCGTCCTTCGGGAAGGGCATCCGACCCCGGGGGTGCACGACGATCCGGGCCCCGGCCGAGCCTTCGATGTCCTTCACGTAGTCGTCTTGTCCAATGTTCAGCGTCAGACTCAATCCTAAAGTCAAACAAGTCGTGTTAGGATGACCGTTTGTTGACAAGAAAAAAAAATCCGTCGTTAATACAGGGAGTCATCGCAGAACGTCGATGTCCTCCCGTACTTCCTTCCTCCCTGTCCCCTCCCTTCCTTCCTTCCTCCCCTTCTTCCTTCCTCACAACAATGTGACGACAGCAATAATAAAAATAACTGTTGAATGTTAAAACTAAAATCTCAATAGTAAATTATTTAGTAATACATATTTCTTTCATTTGGTAACCCTCTCCTGAAACGAATATTTATAAACATTGATATGATAATGTCAGAATAGTAACATTTGCGGTCAATTTTCGGTTAATGTTTGGTGAGAAAACGGGATCCCAAAATGATTAGGCTATGCCAGTTTATACAACTCCGTGAGACCGTTGACGTTTTCCAACATAAAGTTATTGCGAATGTGTAAACCAACTGTTCACATTACGCTTCAGTTATTATCCACTACACCCGATGTACAACAGGCCACTTCGCGTCTTTGGTTACCGTATCTTGTTCCGGTGAGCTCCTGCACTCTGGGAGTCTGAGTCTGGTTCCACTCGGAGTTGAAGATGTAGCAATTGCCGTGATGTGCGTCGTAGAATGTCGCAAAATCACTGCAAACATATAATATAAAATAACACACTTAAACACACTGTGCCATATATATATATATATATATATATATATATATATATATATATATATATATATATATGTATGTTGTGTGTAGAGTTTGATCGACAGACTGGATGGTTAAAGTGAGTTATAAATGTAGTTGTTCACAGTTAGCTTACGTTCGATTTAGTTAGTTAGTTAGTCGTTTAAGAAGAAGTGTAATACCATATTATGCACACCTACAACTATATTACGACCCCGCCAAAAAAGAACACAACGAAAGTGCAGAGAAAGAGCGTTAACATACCAACCTTTACACCAGAAACCATAGAAAAAGCATAGGAACAGAATATACGCAAACCAGGTCAAACAGGTCACATGACTCACCAAATTACAAGCTGAGAAAATGCCACGTTTGTCTAAAGCGAATGGGAATGGGGTATAAGAAATACAAAGGAAGCAATCTAGATCCGATACAACAAGGACATCATGAATCGAGATGAAGGCCGATGCCGACTCTGACAGATTTGAGACGTTCTCTAGACGAGGCGGGCCCACGGAAAGCAACCGTCTGCGTGCAACGACTATCGTATCGCTAACTAGCGCTAGTCGTTTGGGTAAGGATACTGAGACCTTTCAAAACTTCACGGATAACGGTAAACGCACTGTGAAATATGTAAAAATGTCACGCATTTGTGACATGTGTTGTGTGTGATGTTTGTAAATCACAATAGCGTGTTTATGTGTGTGCATATGTTAAAGCGTGTACGAGTGCATACAGCACAACATAAAGACTGTGGCGACCATTATTGTAAATATAGCGACCCTGATTGTAACCATGGTGACTTTGATTGTCACTGTGGTGACCCTGATTGTAACCATGGTGACTTTGATTGTCACTGTGGTGACCCTGATTGTAACCATGGTGACTTTGATTGCCACTGTGGTGACCCTGATTGTAACCATGGTGACTTTGATTGTCACTGTGGTGACCCTGATTGTAACCATGGTGACTTTGATTGTCACTGTGGTGACCCTGATTGTAACCATGGTGACTTTGATTGTCACTGTGGTGACCCTGATTGTAACCATGGTGACTTTGATTGTCACTGTGGTGACCCTTATTGTAACCATGGTGACTTTGATTGTCAGTGTGGTGACCCTGATTGTAACCATGGTGACTTTGATTGTCACTGTGGTGACCCTGATTGTAACCATGGTGACTTTGATTGTCACTGTGGTGACCCTGATTATAACCACGGTGACTTTGATTGTCACTGTGGTGACCCTGATTGTAACCATGGTGACTTTGATTGTCACTGTGGTGACCCTGATTGTAACCATGGTGACTTTGATTGTCACTGTGGTGACCCTGATTGTAACCATGGTGACTTTGATTGTCACTGTGGTGACCCTGATTGTAACCATGGTGACTTTTATTGTCACTGTGGTGACCCTGATTGTAACCATTGTGACTTTTATTGTCACTGTGGTGACCCTGATTGTAACCATGGTGACTTTGATTGTAACCGCGATGACCCTGGTTGTAAAGTGACGACCCTGATTATAACCATGACATGACTCGGATCGTAACTGTGGTGACTTAGATTATAACGTGGCAACCTGATTGTAACGGTAGTAACTTTGGTTGTAACTGTGGTGACCCTGGTTGTAACTGCGGTGACCCTGAATGTAACAGTAGTCGTAGCTGTGGCGACTCTGAAAACACAATTACCTCATGTAACATTTGGATCCTGCAAATTCGCAGTCGAGAATGAGTTCTAGATCCGAAGGTCCCATCTTCTGCTTGCTCTTGGTCGGAAAGTCAGCCAAAATCTCCATCATTCTATTTGTCCTAAGGAATTCGTCCATCAACGGTCGACGCTTCGGGTACAAGATGTTTTTGGTGTCCTTGCTAGGATCTGTAACATGTCATCATTCAGTCAGATTGTGATATATATCACCCAGACAGAAAGGTATCATATAAGCGATCGGTTTCTTTGTCAAGAAATGTTTTGTCGCGTATGCATAATTTTTTTTATGGTAAAGCTGTCGTTTAATTTAGTTTAATCTTATTCCTCTCTTTTAAGTAAGACAGCACAATCTTCGATTCCCTAGCTTGTTGTCCTTGGTGATAAGTGATGCTTTCTTTTATCCAACTGTATTAT
>OZ024857.1:54775448-54847948 GCA_964017155.1 Oasisia sp. SBJ-2009
CCAGTTGAGTAACAGTGTGGCCTGTTTGTTTGCAAAGCGCTGTGCATAACCAGCCAATGACCGTTGCCAGGATACCAGACCCGATGCCATGTGATCAATAATCACCCAAACAGCACATTCAAAGTCACAGGCAAACGCACGTTTTTGAGCCTTGAACTGAGGCCTGATATTCATGCATTGGCACACAAACACACAGACACACAACGCACGCACGAGCGTGCACAAAGAAACGCACTAACCCAAACACACAAGTAGTTGTGGGCAAACTTGTTGGTGGTAGGCCTAACGTTTACATTTGACTATGCCTATCTTGACCGCATTAAACATGATAGTGTGCTTGTATACAACGTTTACTTACTTAGTCTTAGTTTCGTATCCGAAGCCAAACCACACACAATCACACTACGTATTTGTGTTATAGCTTCCAACAAAACAAACTACAGTTTTCAGTAGGTGGGAGACATGTATTACAGTTTGTGTTGTAACTATGGCACGTTGCAGTGTATTTTAAGTTGTCATACCTGTTTGGTGGTTTTGCCGCTCGCCTATATCGGAAAGAGGATGGTTTATGAAATATATATATATATATATATATATATATATATATATATATATATATATATATATATATATATATATATTACTTACACCTATAATATTGTTTGGAAGAAAGAGGTAGATGACAAGCAAACTTTGGAAGTATGATTATTTTAACTGACCATACTTAGCAAATGGATAATTATGGACAATCAGAAGTGGAGATGCGACGTCATTTACAAACAAACAGGAGCGAATGCATGGACAAATGTTGAGGAACTGATGTTGAACAAATTTCGAAAAGGCTGCACGGGATAGTGTTGAGAAGACGTGTCTCACCGGTAGGTCTGTATGGCCTGGAGACCATGACAGTGACGTAGGAATAACAACAGACACTGCATGTTTTTGAGGACAACTGGGTGCGAAGGGTAACAAAAACGAAGAGGATATAGAGGAGAAGGATGAACGATCTGCAGAAAGAACTTTGATTGGAAACCAGCTTATTAGTCCTGGCTCTGCCATATAGGCCCGTAAAAATTTCGAGGTAAACGCAGTTTTTCTTTACATTTGTATTCTACATACCATGCCTTTCAACAATCCAGGAGGTACTTTTTGAAAATCCGTGGCATAAGGTCACTAGAGCGTGAAATCCAAAATGGCCGCCGCTGACCAGGCTTTTATCTATAACTTTGGATCTAGAAGGGCTAGACAGCCAAACTTGGTATCAATTCCGCCTAAAATTGACATTCCCGACACGCCTGACCTATCCATTTTACGATTTGACGCCACATTTGATGATAAATCCAACATGGCCGCTCATCCACGACGACTGTCGACTGCAGAAACACAATAAGCCGTAACTCTCGATCGAAATGAGCTAGAAACTGGATTTTTATGTCCCTCTCGATAATTGTTATTATTCCCAATCAAATACATATTATTTCATGACCTTTCAGGTTGACCATATAGGTCAAAGGTCAAGTTAATGGGTAAAAATCAACATATTAAAAGCATATCTGTCACAAAACGGGATATAACTGGTATATACATGAGCCAGAGGTCGCATCTCAGTTGCTATCACCATAGCTCTGCTGAGATAAAGTCAAATTAATGAGATTATATTAACTTTTAAAGGTTGTATACGCTCTGTCAAGGTCAAATGTGCCTAAACATATGCATAAATCGTGTCCTCCTTTTAATTTAGAAAACCAAGAATTGAAAGTGATGGTCAATTCATGATATCTGACATCGGTCACACTGTTTATTTTAACATATTATGACAAACAAAAACTGTTGTAACCTGTCAAGTAATTTATAACATTAAGCACCTGTAATGTACTATATATCTAGCTAGCATGTATACACGTACAACAAACTTTCCATCCCACTTTTAGCTAACAACGATTCTGACAGTTTCGAACTTGTGATTTGTGGCAATAAATGACACACATCACCACACATTTCCTGCACGAGCGCTGCAACATTACCACATTTGCACATGGATAGCATATTAGTAGATAGGGAGCTATGACGTGTCAACGGTTTGAGGGTGCCTCCGTCACTTTCCCACCCACTCTGATAAATCTTTAGGCGCCTTCCTTCACTGGCTATAACCCCTTGAAAAACAATATAATACTCTGGTGATGTGGCTACGCACAACACTCGATGCGGGGGCATTTTGGTTATGGCATTGGGGACAGAGACACTGGTGTGGACCTGAAGATGCAATTGATAAAAACTTCTTTGCCTATGGGTTACATCTTGCACCCGCCTAACCCAGCAAAAGGTACTCTTCCACTTGCGCGTTCACCGTTTCCGGTAGCTCTGCTCTATCGTCAAACTCAGATATACATTGGGATTACAATGCATCACTGCATGCTTGGTGCCAATTCTGCTGGTGACATAATATTTTCCAGTGAATGCGTGAACCTTCTCCAGAACAAGGCCGCGATGCTCGCCCACAAGGCCGCAATGCTCGCCCACTCGCGATATAGGGGAAGGCACTCTCTCTCTCTCTCTTCTCACTTGTCCCAAACTTGACCTAGAGGTTTTTCAGATTATCACGGACTAGCGTATGGGTGAAATGCAGTAGGCGCATGCCTATGTCTGTATCATTTAACATAACGACTAAACGTTGGCACCCATGTTGGACTGGCCAGATGGCATGAGTCACGATCCTTTCATCTGCATCTTTCAATACTTTTGCAGGCTCTGGAAAATCACTATTGGCTGTCGACTCTGTACTATGGAGGGGAACTGGAACTTGTTCTTGGTTTACTACCATGACACTCAACACAATCGATACTACAGAAAGACTGACCAACCACTATTTTCTGAATAAGTTGCAGCAACTGATCCTTTTCCTCTCCGATGATACCCAACATTTCTCGATCTGCGTTGTGGACTCATCAGGGATAGAGCTCTCCTGAGACTATATTGCTAATACCATGATTCATCAATGTAGGTATCACAAATAACCTGAAGGGCTTCACAAGAAGAAAATACAACTATCCGACTGACAGGACTTTATTTACAACTCGACCGAAATGGTCGAAGCATGATTGGCCAAACCATTGGCATAAATTCCGGCAGGGTCACTGTTTCAACCCTTCATGAGATAGGTCTCCAGTAGTTGTATTATTGTGTATCGTCAGACACTACAAAACTACGTTATAATTATATTCAATCCCAACACTAACATCATCGATGAGATATGCTTCCAATTGAGCCACGTGTGACAGAGGTAAACTCGCCATCAAACAGGTGGCTGGTGAGGAGGTGGTCGTCATGCGAAAAGACGTTATTCCACGTACCCGAGCGATCTCAATGTACCGCTCGGCAGATCCACACAGTTTAGGTATGGTGGTGTAGGATGCTCTATTGGATTTGGTGTCAATTATCGACAGTATCACACTTCGGCAGGTTACACCTGTGTATTGTTACTGCAAGCTTCTTTGTCTTCAAAACCAGCTCTCTCGTCTCGTATCTTTTCTCCATTCTCGAACACATCCATTACTTCAGCATTGATTAAAATGTTCGGTAGCGAAGTTATGCAATCTGACGCCAGAGGCTTTGATAATAAAGGGATTTACTACAGCTCGCACAAAGTCAAGAAGACGGGAGACGTTGCCATCAAAAATAACGGCCGTGATGCTCCTGAGTTCCTGGTATATGATGGTCTTATGATGCTCCATCATCCGCTCATCTGTGAGCTTACGGCAGTTGTTCTGTATGATCAGGATCTCATGGGAGATCAGCTCAAACTCCGCTACAACTGCGAACATTAGTGTCTGGCTCTTTGATGCCCGCTGGATGGACTGCTCCAACTTAATATCTAATTCGACGTCGTTGAAGCTGTCACACATATAGGGTTCTGAGGCTTCCGCCTCTAACAACTAAGTTTTTCTAACGTAGAACGACCCCTAGCAATTGACTCCTGAATAACTACCGCAACATATTTACATGCAGGATACATGTATTAGCCACCACCATCTCTCCTGATCTGAAATGGTGATATACATGAATAGGTTGAACATATTCTGGATGTTTATGTTGAATGCAGCCATATCAAACTTAGCTTGATACTCAATCGGGAAAGTGTTGTACTTGATAAGCAAGGGCTGTATGAGTGAAAAGACATGTGGAACGTGCTACTTCGGTATTCTTCCCGCCCATAAGCACCTGCAGGTGTATTAGATCATCAACCTCTCAACTGAAAATATCAGTCACCTTGAAAATCATCAGCATGATTGGCATTGATGTTTAGTAGTGACTTCCGGTGATAATTGAAATGAAGACTCCCTTGACGAAGAGCTCTGCTTTGAATATGGCATCGTCCAGGTCACTACCTCTGATGAAGCAACCAATGCATCGTGGTAGAATCTTCGCATAGTGAAACACTCCAAACATGCCATAGATGTCCACCACCAATGTGACTGACTGAGAATATCTGCAACCGTGTGAAACACGCCATCATCTCACAAAACGGGCATCACCGACTGAGACAGCTGCATGCGGGCATTATGACCTTTCTCGCAATGGTATAATCTGTCACAGGGTTTGGGCTGGCTGGCGGGAACCCCCACACATCAAAAGAACATATGCAATGGTGATAAATGCCATCACATGGACGTAAGCCTCCATGGGGCACATAGGGAAGACAAATACAAATCATCAAGTAAATCAACTGCGCAGTATTGCGGGCTTCATGAAGGGGTGAGCGACCTTTTGACCTTGACATAGCGCTTACAACCTTTAAAAGTTAATATAATCTCATTAATTTGACTTTATCTCAGCAGAGCTATGGTGATAGCAACTGAGATGCGACCTCTGGCTCATGTATATACCAGTTATATCCTGTTTTGTGACCAGATATGCTTTTAAAATGTTAATTTTAACCCATTAACTTGACCTTTGACCTATATGGTCAACCAGAAAGGTAATGAAATAATATGTATTTGATTGGGAATAATCACAATCATCGAGACGGATATAAAAATCCAGTTTCTAGCTCATTTCGATCGAGAGTTACGGCTTATTGTGTTTCTGCAGTCGACAGTCGTCGTGGATGAGCGGCCATGTTGGATTTATCATCAAATATGGCGTCAAATCGTAAAATGGGTAGGTCAGGCGTGTCGGGAATATCATCTTTAGGCGGAATTGATACCAAGTTTGGCTATCTAGCCCTTCTAGATCCAAAGTTATAGATGAAAACCTGGTCAGCGGCGGCCATTTTGGATTTCACGCTCCAGTGACCTTATGCCACGGATTTTCAAAAAGCACCTCCTGGATTGTTGAAAGACATGGTATGTAGAATACAAATCTAAAGAAAAACTGCGTTTACCTCGAAATTTTTACGGGCCTATATGGCAGAGCTTGGACTATATAGGGAGTTTTGTGGAGAAGAAGTCGGATGCGATGGGCAGGTCACGTGGAAAGATTAATTTCTCATAAAGTAGACTGTTCAACTGTGAAAGTTGAGGTATGACCCTATATAGCGCTATATTCAGTCCTGGGGACCGCTACCTGCGCTTGATACCTCACTCCCTGGCAGGCATGTACACTCCCTGGCAGGCATGTACAGTGCGTTGTGTTGAACTAACCGACAGATCTGCGGACGTGCGGCACGCCGTGCGATGTCGTCGTGTCGGTGAAGCCGCGCCACACACTGCCCGGCCCCACTCGCTCGCCGCGTCGCGCCCCGTCCGACGGCGTCAGGAACGTGTACAACTGCCTGTCCGCCTTCTCCGACATCTCGTCTGTAGTACAACGAGAACTACACACCATTACCATAGTAGTGAGGCATTCATCGCTGAGTACTACTAATTACTTGTCATTAGTCAACAAAATGGGTATTTGCAATCAGCACAATTGTTTCTACCCAACATTGTGGTCGCGGTCTGTTTTAACTTAGAGAACAGCTACACCCAATCGTCTTGCTACACCCAATCGTCTTGCTGACGATTGGGTGTAGCAAGACGATTGGGTGTAGCTGTTCTCTAAGTCAAAACAGACCGCGTTGGTATACGTCTGCCGTCAATTCCCAGTATATAGATGCTTGTTTTGTGTGTTCTTTGACAGGCATTTGGTAATTCTGTCACACCTTTAGTATTGTAACCTTTGTATTGTTATAACGTCTTCCTGACTAAATGATATCACCAGCAGCTATTCCGTAATGACAACGTATAATGCAGACGACAAAGTTCCTTGACTTTATAAGCCAATTCTTCGATTGGTGCCAGCATCCAAATTACGATATACAATAAGTAATATGTGTATTACCTATTACTGTTATTTCCTTTGTCAAGCTGCCTTGTGAACGTACGTCGTGTACTAGTGTGGATATGTTGCATTTAAATGTATCGAAAAGAAAATATGTTAACAGGATACATTAGTCATTTCAAGATCCGACAGCTACGAAACAGTGACTTACCTTTCAACACTGAACGACTCGATTACATATTGCAGTCCAACGATTCATGGTTCCTCTTATACAAGTTCATTCGCAATGAACTTAGGCGGTTACAGCCTCTATTATTACTTGAACAGAATTGAGTGTAGGCATAGGGAAAATAATGCTAAGGTGGGTCAATATGTTCTTTTCTTAAGTGTGCGAACAACGGAACGTTACATTGTAAGTAGGTATCAAGTGACCGTCGCTGTCAATCATTTGCATTATACATAGCTCTCTCATGATGTCGGTCAACATTGAGTGCAATGACGAAGACCATAAAACGGACATAGACTGTAGATAGACGTATGAGTATGATGAATATATACATCACAGTGTAAGATATACTTTATTCTCCTATTTTACAAAAAGCACATTTGATTTTAACAGTGATTAATTATGCGTAGCTCACAATTTAATTTGTGATGAATCATGTTAATCGCATGCGTCACTATTTCTTGCATAGTGCAACTCTAGTCCCGAGGTCGCAGGCTGTGACGTCACTATCGCGATGACGGACTATGCCTCGTCGTAGCGACGTCATTGCCATGTTGTTGTCACGTCATCGCCTCGTTATGATGACAATATTGCGTCGGCGTGTTAACGACGTCATCACCATTGATTTGTACGTATTCGGTAGTGCTTCGACTTCACGACGAAACATCGGTCATTTCCAAACAAATCCTGCAGGAGCTGGCTGGTGAAAGTTACACTCAGGGTTTAAAGAAGAACTAGTAGAACACAAAGGTGAAGATTGAAGATAACTCGCCAATATATGTCGACATGACGTAGATAGCGAACTTTGACAGCAACGTCTACCTAGGACAGCGATACAATGCCAGAATAAAACACAAGAAAAAGTAATTCAAAGACTAATCACGGCCGACTGAACACCGTTAACCATGCACCGAGACATATTACATTACAGTAATCTGGTTCAATAGCTAAGGATATAACTCATGTGTACTTCCACCAGTGACATACGGCGCAGAAATATGGGTACTGACCAACAAGACAAGGAAGCTAGTAGTAGGGGGTGGTGTTATTTGGTAAATTTCGTTTTTTAATTGAATACCCCCTTGAAAATATGGACATGTCATGCTAGAGCACAACAATAAAAAAGTTGACCGGTGGTCTGATCCGAGCCCCCTCTACATACCCTCTGAAAATCATGCCCCTTAAAATGTTGTCGAAAATTATTTAATAGTGTGCTGTTGCTCTAATTCAATACAGTTTCGGGGTCTGTTTCACATTATAATTATTATCAAAGCAATATTATTAATTATTTATAATACCCCAATGAATTCTCTTTCAGAAACAACTTTCCCTTTGTCAATAATATGTTCGAAGTTAATTTTATAGCCTTTTTTAATTCAAACTGAAGAAATGTTAAGTTTTTTTTATGTGGGATGATAAATTTCACAAACAAATCATGCTGATATCTAGATATTGTAATTACCCCATATTATGACAAAACCTGTTGGTAAGTGATAGCCAATCTGAACTGGCCAATCATACTTCCTCACTCGTTGAGATAATTAACTAATTTACGTGAGTCGCTTGGAAATAAAAAATGTGTTACTTAGTATGGAAAATAACTTTAAACTATAGACTGCTATGACAAAAGTTGCACTAAGTCGTTTTGAGTGAACTTTATGAGACTGATGATGAGCTCACGAGCTGCTACCAGATCTTTGAGCCCCAAGCTGTAGCATCTATCATCCCACAAAAAGGGAACAAATTTGGACAAATATGGACAAATTTGGATTGGAAATAACACGACCAGATATCATTAATTTGGACACTCTGTCTGAATCCAGCAGTCTCAGACAAGAAGGGAATAGCATCGAAGCTCTGGCTTTAAACGAGATTGTCAAGAATATCATGAACTCTGAGTGTGATGAACAGAAACATCGAACAGAACAGACGAATCCAAAAAGCAAGAATCCATAAACAATTCAATAAGACAGCAAGTGGTGTTAAGTATAAATCTCTCGTTGTGAAAACTGACTTTGTACTGTAAAAACAAATCAGACAGAATACAACTTCAATGTCGATTAAATTGCAGCGAAAACGTTATACTCCGAGCATAATCGTCTATTCTGCAATGTACACCCAACATTGATATTTAGCATAAGGCAATATATAGAAATACAGAATGTGTAGGTAGACAGTTAATACTACACAAACTTTCTGGACAACGCAACAAAAACTGCTGGAGGTGTCACCGAGCAGGCCCTTGACTCTCTGAGTTGGCTCATGAATCAAACCCTTGTCCACAAGCCATGGGATAAATAAAATAAATTTCACTCCCACATACCCCAATGAAAAAACATGTCTGTTAGTCTGAAAGAGAATTTCAATCGCTTTTCGATGATTTAGCATTTTTCCTGCAGAAGTACGAGAATGTCCCGAACTAGTTAGCCTCTATCATCAGAAGCTTCTTCAGTTTGGACTTCATGAAGGTTATATACTGTGCAGGGGCTTTAATTGGCTACATCTGGTTGAATCGTTCATGTATCTGGCCACATCAGCCGATACTACGTGTACCAAGATCATATCTTAACGTTCCAAAAGCTGCACCAGGAGCTAACGGATACAGATGTAATTACTCTCTTGAAAGATAACCTTTTGACTGCAAGTGCTAAAGGTTCTGAAGATGTTATGCCCAAATTAGCTGCTGGCTTCCAGTAGCAAAAGGGGCACATGTTTAGCCTTTGGAACTGTGATGAGTCTGCGGAGTATTCAGTTTCCCATATGGACACATAGAAGCTAGAGAAGGCACCCATCAACAGATTGGGTGCTGAGCGGAATATTGGCTTCGTAAACTAATAGCTCTAGACAAGAAGCCAAGCAGCTTGCCAGAGCATCTTTAGTGGAATTTAATCCAAGGCAACATATCTGATTGATTGACGAGAGCCATGGTCTTGGATGTCTGTGTGATAATAAAATGATATGGAACACAAGACAGCAAGAACTAAAGAAGCAATGCCTGCATGATAAGGAAAATTGCAAATCTAGCAATACATATGTGGACCTTTAAGACTTGGACACACTTACGACAAAGGGAGGCCCACTCACATCAGCTGATGCACTTGATGAGTATATTGCAGCAACGGTTATAGATGAGGGAAACTAAGTATAACGTCTCTACATGGGGTTCATTATGCTCATGACACATCTCTTTCTCTACCATAAAACTAAGTGGCATGTTTCACCTATTAAAGGACTACTGGAGCAATACCAGATCAATAATTATGTGGTCAATTTGATACTGTATTTGAACAATATAATAACATGACTCTGAATGCAGCAGTTATTCTGGATTAATTTAGCATCATTGATGTCAGCTACTGTACATATTTACAGTGTCATGGCCCGATCGTAACCATTTTTAGTAACGACTCTTACTTTAAACAGTATTAACATAAATTAAGGTAGCAATCTATCACTAATATGTCTATATACCATGTTTATTGTCTATAATATATACAATTTTCTGTTCTGAGCAGAAACAAAATGTGCGGCATTGTTTTTTGCGATGCTACGGATCATATGCCAATTTTCGTTCCGTGTGATAACAGTACTTGTGTGGTTAAAAATAATAATAATAAAGTGAAATGTAACATAACATTAGACGGTTATGATTTAGGTAAATTTGAACAAGACATAAGCATATAAAATCTGGGAAAATATACTAAAGGAACGGAATCCTAACTTAGCATACTTGCAATTTATGCAAATACCAAGTAACACCTGCAACGATGCGTGTCCTGTCAAAATAACAATGTATCCAGAATACACTAAACATAAGGAAAATCTTGGTTATCAAGAGGCCTAAAACAATTTCCATAAAAATATCAAATAACTTGTACTTAGCATTTCTAAAAAGAAGGTCGTTATTAACAGAAAGTCGCTACAAAAACAAGTTAACAAATATTTTGCGTATTGAGAAAAAAGAACTATTATAGATAGAAACTCGAAGAGTGTAAGACCAACACTAGTGAAACATGGAAAATTCTTAGCACTATAATTGGCAAAAGAAAATCGAAAGCTAAATATTTAAATGAATTAATTGTTGATATCGATCGCGTAACATTAGACAACGAAGACATTGCTAATCATATCAACAATTTATTTGTTAAAATAGGTACAAACCTATCTAACAGCATAGAGCCCTGCCAGGGAACACAACCGACTGACTTTCTAAAAAAAAAAACAGGTATCAGAGTCAATGTATATATGTATATTCCGTTACTTAGAAAGAAATAATCAAAATTGTGTCAGTGTGCAAAAGTAAGACTTCGTACGGACTCGACGAAATCAGCATGAAAACTGTTAAACATACACTGTTGATTATAAAATACTGCTAAGAAAGTTACACTGTTATGGAATAAGGGATGTGGCACTGGATTGGATTAAAAGTTATTTAGCCAACCGTAGTCAGTATGTGTGCTATAACAAAAGTAATTCAGAAATGAAGAATATCCAGTGTAACACAGTTACCACAAGTTTGCAACAATTTAAGAAAACAATTAAAGTCGACGTTGCTTTCTTGGTATTTATGAACAGTTATCATAATGTTAAAAAAATTACCATTACTGTTATTTTGTATTATATCTTGTAACTCTTATTACCACTGCTGTGTATTTTAGTTTGAAAAGGACATAGCGCCATACAGGTCACATGACGTCTTCTGTTGTTAAATAAACTTTCATTCATTCATTTAGGTTCACAGCTTCCTTCCATGGGTTGTTATACATCAAAAGGAAATGTTTTTGTTATATTAGGGGCAACCGACCATAATGCTTTATCTGATATTTTCACATATTTAATTACAGTAATGGATTAACACCTTATGATTAAATGATTTATGTACAATAATAAAGTGTTATTTATTACTAACTGAAGTAATGGCTTCAAAAACAGCCCAACTCTTCACCTTTATGCATGTGTCCCTCAGTGCAAGATAGATTGCTGAACATGTATCTGGGATTAACTTCCCAATGGTAGTACGACCAATTCTGTACTGATACTCGATATTGGTA
Source organism: Oasisia sp. SBJ-2009 (assembly GCA_964017155.1). Lineage (NCBI taxonomy): Eukaryota > Metazoa > Annelida > Polychaeta > Sabellida > Siboglinidae > Oasisia > Oasisia sp. SBJ-2009. Next base: position 54,786,984 of record OZ024857.1, read on the forward strand.
ACTGTTACCTGTAAGGCATATATCATGAAATAATAACTTGCACGTGTAAATAATGTGTGCAAGCTAACTACATTGCTACAATTCACAAGTATTGCATATATATGGTTATATATTTTTTATTTTGGAGGAATCCAGAGTGGACTGTGTTCAGTGCAGTTGTTTTAATATGAATGTTAATACGTTCAAAATTATACTCATACCATGCACTATTTCGGGATGGTTCACATCCCGGAACAGATGTGTGTGTGGTTGATTGGTTTTCAAATATGTATGTACCCTGGATTCCTGCTGCACAAATGTATGGTAAATTATCATTCCCCTTAAAGCCTGGAAGTAGTAAATCTATCACTGCATTAGTTGATTGTTTATTTTCAGCATCAAATTCCTATCATCATCCGCTTAGTTGTTTTTCTATGAATATTAGGGTTATAGTAAAGCAAAGTGAGGTGTGTTCGACACTTATTTTAATCATAATGTTGCTAGAATGTCAAATGCAGTTCAGTTAGCCAAACTTGTGTAAAGCAGCTTACAGTTTTATTGTTGTGTGCATGACATATTCAAATTGTAAACAAAACCATCAATATTTATTTCCATACTGCTGATCGAAGTGACGCAAACTGCAAACTTAGATAGTGATGATAATTATCTACCCTAGCTAATCATGGAACAGAGAACCTCGTCTTAAATTAAACCAAGATGACCATAAGCCATTAACGGTATTATTAACTAAAGACTCCCATGCTTGCGTGTACATGCAATAGCTGTTGCATGTAAGACACGACAAGGCCATGCAAACCTTTCATTTATTTATCAAACAAATGTATACACAGAATATCATCAGTGTACAATAGTGAACATTTCTTTATTGATAGGTAGCCTGGTAACTAGTATATTCTTCTCAACAAAAATTAGTCTGTTGTGTGACAAACTGCCCCATGACGTCCTGGTTGGTTGTTTGTAGGTTTGGTTGATACCAAGTGGGGGTTTACTTTTGTGGATAATAAATAATGCATTTACGAAAATATATTTATACAGGTGATACGTGATATTTCATATAAATATTTTAAATATGTTAAAAATGCAAAATCAAACATTTCACCTTAATTACAATTAATGTATACACCACCTACATGAAAAAACATTTGTTCTAACCGCATTTCGTTCTAACCTAATGTAATATACTTTTTATATAATGTAAAAAGCGAAGAGTTACACTTACAGCAAGGCCAAGGGCGCTCAACATGTCCCCGCATTGTTGCGTCTTTGTGAACGATTAACGGCGAAACAGCGTCTAGAAGATATTTAAATTGCTGTACCGTGTACGTAAATGCATGGGCATACGGACAAACTTTGCAAATGCTGTGCCTCTAATGTAGGCCGGTATTCTCGAACGCTTACGAATTTCTTAGCGCCATTTTCTCGTAGCAATGGCTTCGAAACTTCGTAAGTTACGACTTTTTCATTTATGCTATTCTCGAAACAGTTCAGATAATATTATTATTATCTTAACTGTTTCGACGCCATTTTTACGAAACAAATGGCGCTAAGAAATTCGTAAGTTTCGACGCCATATTTACGAATTATTATCATTCGTAAATATAGCGTCTAAACTTCGTAAGTCACGATGTTTTGTAAATGCTATTCTCGAAACAGTTACGATAACAATATTCGTAAATAACGATAATAATTTACGTAACTTACGATAACGCAATAGCCTAGGTGCTGTAACGTGTTCGTAAGTGTTGTGTTTTTTCATTCAGAAATGACAGAATCGTACATAGATTTCTGCGTTATTTTGATATTACAACATCGCCAACGTATATTTAATCAAAAGTATGTTCTTCATTGACACTCACGTGTGTTTGCATAATTTTAGTGGTAATTGTGATTGCATAAATACCGTCTTTGAAAGTGGATTCCGCATCCACACTTCATGCCAATGCACAACCAAGATGCCATGATAAAATGGTATGTCAACTACCTTGGACCGGTCTTAAACGGGACCGATCAGAAATTCACCACAGTAATTTGCAGACTGCGTGCTATACAATTATGTAGACACTTAGCTACATAGCATCCTTTCCGTTCTATAATACCACTGTATTGCAATGGCATGGACATCTACATAATTTTTCCTGCAACATAATTACAATGTATCTATTGAAGAACTTCAAACATCCTGGACACGATTAAAAAATAAATATCATTACACGATATGAATGTGTGGATGGTTGAAAATGGCAATATAAGAAACATTCCCAGTGTATTACAAATTAGTTTTCACATAATACACCATCTTATGGGGGCTTTATTTACGAGGAGGTATGTAATGATTATAAATAATATTCAGTAGGCCCTACTAGCACATTTAGAGTGCATGGATATTGTACCAACACATCATTATTTATTGCATATTTTATTTAAACATAATTTATTCAAACAATGATAGTACTGTAGTTATGCAAATACAGCTACTTTTTTTACCATCCACACATTCAGACTTACAAGGATGACAAGGAGCAGTGTAGGTAGTCACTAGTCAGACTTACAAGGATGACCAGGAGCAGTGTATGTAGTCACTAGTCAGACTTACAAGGATGACCAGGATCAGTGTAGGTAGTCACTAGTCAGACTTACAAGGATGACCAAGAGCAGTGTAGGTGGTCACTGCCAGACTTACAAGGACGACCAAGAGCAGTGTAGGTAGTCACTAGCCAGACTTACAAGGACGACCAGGAGCAGTGTAGGTAGTCACTAGTCAGACTTACAAGGATGACCAGGAGCAGTGTAGGTAGTCACTAGTCAGACTTACAAGGATGACCAGGAGCTGTGTAGGTAGTCACTAGCCAGACTTACAAGGATGACCAGGAGCAGTGTAGGTGGTCACTAGCCAGACTTACAAGGGCGACCAGGAGCAGTGTAGGTAGTCACTAGTCAGACTTACAAGGACGACCAGGAGCAGTGTAGGTAGTCACTAGTCAGACTTACAAGGATGACCAGGAGCAGTGTAGGTAGTCAGTAGTCAGACTTACAAGGACGACCAGGAGCAGTGTAGGTAGTCACTAGTCAGACTTACAAGGACGACCAGGAGCAGTGTAGGTAGTCACTGCCAGACTTACAAGGATGACCACAGGAGCAGTGTAGGTGGTCACTAGCCAGACTTACAAGGATGACCAGGAGCAGTGTAGGTAGTCACTGGCCAGACTTACAAGGATGACCAGGAGCAGTGTAGGTGGTCACTGCCAGACTTACAAGGATGACAAGGAGCAGTGTAGGTAGTCAGTAGTCAGACTTACATGGACGACCAGGAGCAGTGTAGGTAGTCAGTAGTCAGACTTACAAGGATGACCAGGAGCAGTGTAGGTAGTCACTAGTCAGACTTACAAGGATGACCAGGAGCTGTGTAGGTGGTCACTAGCCGGACTTACAAGGATGACCAGGAGCAGTGTAGGTGGTCACTAGCCAGACTTACAAGGATGACCAGGAGCAGTGTAGGTAGTCACTAGCCAGACTTACAAGGGCGACCAGGAGCAGTGTAGGTAGTCACTAGTCATACTTACAAGGACGACCAGGAGCAGTGTAGGTAGTCACTAGTCATACTTACAAGGACGACCAGGAGCAGTGTAGGTAGTCACTAGTCAGACTTACAAGGATGACCAGGAGCAGTGTAGGTAGTCACTAGTCATACTTACAAGGGCGACCAGGAGCAGTGTAGGTAGTCACTAGTCAGACTTACAAGGACGACCAGGAGCAGTGTAGGTAGTCACTAGTCAGACTTACAAGGACGACCAGGAGCAGTGTAGGTAATCACTAGTCATACTTACAAGGACGACCAGGAGCAGTGTAGGTAGTCACTAGTCATACTTACAAGGGCGACCAGGAGCAGTGTAGGTAGTCATTAGTCAGACTTACAAGGACGACCAGGAGCAGTGTAGGTAGTCACTAGTCAGACTTACAAGGATGACCAGGAGCAGTGTAGGTAGTCACTAGTCATACTTACAAGGGCGACCAGGAGCAGTGTAGGTAGTCACTAGTCAGACTTACAAGGATGACCAGGAGCAGTGTAGGTAGTCAGTAGTCAGACTTACAAGGACGACCAGGAGCAGTGTAGGTAGTCACTAGTCAGACTTACAAGGACGACCAGGAGCAGTGTAGGTAGTCACTGCCATACTTACAAGGATGGCCACAGGAGCAGTGTAGGTGGTCACTAGCCAGATTTACAAGGATGACCAGGAGCAGTGTAGGTAGTCACTGGCCAGACTTACAAGGATGACCAGGAGCAGTGTAGGTAGTCACTGGCCAGACTTACAAGGATGACCAGGAGCAGTGTAGGTGGTCACTGCCAGACTTACAAGGATGACAAGGAGCAGTGTAGGTAGTCAGTAGTCAGACTTACAAGGACGACCAGGAGCAGTGTAGGTGGTCACTGCCAGACTTACAAGGATGACAAGGAGCAGTGTAGGTAGTCAGTAGCCAGACTTACATGGACGACCAGGAGCAGTGTAGGTAGTCACTAGTCAGACTTACAAGGATGACCAGGAGCAGTGTAGGTAGTTACTAGCCAGACTTACAAGGATGACCAGGATCAGTGTAGGTGGTCACTAGTCAGACTTACAAGGATGACCAGGAGCAGTGTAGGAAGTCACTAGTCAGACTTACAAGGATGACCAGGAGCAGTGTAGGTAGTCACTAGTCAGACTTACAAGGATGACCAGGAACAGTGTAGGTAGTCACTAGCCAGACTTACAAGGGCGACCAGGAGCAGTGTAGGTAGTCACTAGTCAGACTGTCAGACTTACAAGGACGACCAGGAGCAGTGTAGGTAGTCACTAGTCAGACTTACAAGGATGACCAGGAGCAGTGTAGGTAGTTACTAACCAGACGTACAAGGATGACCAGGATCAGTGTAGGTGGTCACTAGTCAGACTTACAAGGATGACCAGGAGCAGTGTAGGTGGTCACTAGACACACATTAGACACACAGTAAGTAAATTTAGTTTTGTACAGTAGCTGCGTTTGGCAGATGCATATTGCATTGTTTTTTTGTCCGTAATCCTACTGTTGATTATAAGTACGCCTATGTGTGATTGGTACATGGATGTACAGCTATAACATGCATTCTTAATGAAGATATATTTTATAACTTAACTTATTTGTGTCTGCAAATAAATGTATTTGTATAATGTTTCTGAGAGAAACGCTTGATTCATTTCTGCAAATGTAGTCAAGTGCTACATTCGTATTTGTGAAAGTGTTTGTGATGTCACATGCATGAACGTCAAGCCTGGTCGGTGACATGTTTTTATTCCCGGGTTGTTATTTATGTTACCTTTTAATAAATACAAAGTTAACCAGTCTGCTCTACTACTATAAGCAATGATATTATTACACCACATTATACTAATTAACATACATACACAATAATAAATAAATAAATGTTCAAGACAATGCACGAAGTATCAGTCATTTAACTATAGATTGATTTGATTTCGACATTTTAAGCCAAACCGAATGTCACACACAATCTTTGTAATAAAGGTGAACTGTCACATTACACCTTTTACCGAAAGACTTTATATACACTGCCTATACGACTTCTAATATATAATCATTGTCCATGTGTATTGTGCTTCACCCGTGGATCGATATGTATAACGTAGGAGTGTCTTTTGCATCACACAAATTTGTCGTAGTTGTGGTCATTTTTCTCTTCTACCAAATGGACCATCTCTATGACCCGGTAGCGCTCTCTCTATGACCCGGTAGCGCTCTCTGCCGGGCGTCGATAGCGATGAGCCTCATCTGCATCCATCACCTAAATTTGACCAAGAAGAGAAAACATGTTAGAATCTCTCAGAGACGATATACGGTGTTACTATATATCCTAATGACAGAAATCGTTTGTATCAATTATGTATGAAATATATTATAAAACACTCGTGTCGAACCAGTCCAAATAATAACTTCCTTCGAACTTAATTCCGTAATTCAAAATACATAGTGTTAGTCCAGTTCCTTGTGTAATTTCGTTCAAATTTTTGGGAGATTTGCAAAACTATACATTTTTGGAAAGATTAGGACCTACTGAACCTGAAAAGTAATGTTTAAATTTTTTCTAAACACTCTATGGCGGCCATCTTGGATTTTCAAAATGGCGACTATTTTTTGCTCACATTTTGCAATATCTCGGCTTCTAAGCATCTTAGGCTTTTGATTTTGGTGTCTAAATATACATTTTCAGAGACAAGGAATCTAATGAGACAACTTTCAATGCACTACATTTAATGCAAGACAGTATAAATCACAATGTTTACTCAAAAAATGACCAAAATGTACTTCTAGTCTAGTTCACTATGTACAAATTAAACTTTTCATTCACATTTTTTGGAGATTTGCAAAACTATATATTTTGGAAAGTTTAGAACCTACTGAACTTGAAAAATAATGTTTACATTTTTTCTAAACACTCTATGGCGGCCATCTTGGAATTTCAAAATTGCGACTATATTTTGCTCACAGTTTGCAATATCTCGGCTTCTAAGCATCTTAGGCTTTTGATTTTGGTGTCTAAACATATATTTTCACAGACAAGGAATCTAATGGGACAACTTATAATGAGATATATATAATGCATGACACTATTTTGGAAATTTTTGAAAAAATACATAAATCCAAAGTAACAACCTGAGGCTCAAATGATAAATATTAGCCAACTTTTCGAGCATTGAAAATAGTCTAGTTATTAAAATCATTGTTGCCTAGTCTAATAATTACATGTATTATTAAAGTCATTGTTGTCTAGAATCCAGTGTCCCGTTGTTGTTGTTTCAGAGAGACATGGAGTCGACCACGAATGAGGTCCCCAAACTTACTGGTGGACGGCCGTGCCAAACCACTGCCTATAAACTGTGTGTTGTGTGTCAAAAAGAAGCCGAACCTTTAGTGTTGCACCCAAGATTAACGTCATACCACAACCTCCTAGAAGCAGTGAAGGAGCATCCACCAGCTGAACTGCTTTCGAGTAGAGGGCCATGTCATAGGTTATGACAGTGATGTACTCTTCTCCAACTGTCAACTCCTTTAATTGATGTGCCTGCTTCATCACTGTTAGCAGAGTTGACCACTCGTGTGCTACTTCTGGGAGTAGGGGCAGGGCACCAACCTCGGTCAGCGGCTTGCTTGTTGACACTAAGTAGTTGTAGCCAGCCCAACCTGGAATTTGGCTTGACCTTTCATCCTTCATTCTGGAAAGAGTTGAGGCGACAACCCATCCAAGTTGTGTAAGTTGATAGCTATCTGCTACACCAGAGTTGTTGATGCTGAACTCCCTCGCCCGCTGCTGCGATGCAGTTGCTTTTGGCTTCTCACACGGTAGCATGGCTGTATGGTATGGAGTCACCAAGAGGCTCTTTGACTTTGTGTCACCAATGCGTAGAGAGAGGGGGTGTGATTGGTTCACCAGGTGCATCAGTCTTCTGGTAGATGGCAGTGACTGTCCCATGTGTTGTACCCTTGCCATCAGCAGTGTCCTCAGAAAGTCTGTGTTGTCTGAGACAAAGAACATAAACGTGCCATTCTTCAAGAAAGGTGGCACATACAGCCCCTGGCACTGCTTTGTGTTCTCCACTACAGCATTGGCAAGGGCTGTTTCCATGATTAGGGCACATCTGTAGGATGCACATTGACCCTGTGCATTGAGGAGATTAACAAGTTTCTTGTTTCTTGTGTCGTGATGGATGGTCAGGGCCAATCCCAGTACTTGGGGTTTTTCCCTAGCTTGTTGATACCGGAATCCAGCACCCTCGTCACTCGGTTTGTACGTGACTTGCCTCTTGGATTTGAAACCAAACATCAGGTTTTGGCTCAGGGTTAGTGCACCCCTGTCAACAATAGTTGTCCGCACTTCTGTTTGCAGTTTGTCTGCAGGTCCCGCCATTATCCAGCGGATCATGGTATACAGTTCCACCTGTACATCATCCAGGGTACTGTTTATTACTATGGAACTGGACGTCTTCACTGTCTTGGTGAACTGCTCAATTCGTTGGCGAAGGAGTCTGGCTGATAGGTAGAGGTTGTTCATGCTTTCAGTGCCAACTGCAGTTCTGATAGGAGTCTGGAGCATATCTGCATCACAGGCCTCTGGACCGTACAAGACTTCGCATGTTTCTGTGTCGGACTGATGTTACGTGTGGTAATTCAGAAAGGATTATGATCATTATGTCTTTCAACCATTGCCTGGTGAAGGCAGTTGAATGATTTTCCAGGGCTTCTGTTCCACCCAAATGTAGCATGCTGACATATGTGTTCTCGATGTCTTGGATTGAGAGGTATGCTCCATCTCGGGTCTGTGTATCTATGATGTTCAGCAGTTCAACGAAGCTGGATCCTTGTGTGGGACTTTGTTTTGTCTTGGGTGCTTGGTTCGTGTCATCCCGCAGAACATGGAACACGTGTTTGGTCCAGCAAGCTTTGTGATACTGGATATCCATAGCATGGGCATCGCCATCATCAATGCAAGTACTGTATCTAGTTTTCAGTTCTGGATCTGAAGACGCTTGCACTGCTTGCTTTAGTTATTGTCCGGCATTCCCTGTTCTGACAGTGAAGAGTTTCTGGTCATTGTCTGTCTGGCAAAAGAAACACATGTCCTTGTTCAAAGGTCGTGTTGATGATCGGGTATATGGTGCAGCTCAGCCAGTCACGTTATTCACGTCATCAGCACTTCTTGATCTGCGACCTTTCACCCTGGGAGTGTGTGACCCAGTAGACATGGAGTGTTGCTGTCGGTCTCTTGCACGCTCTCTATGGACTGTGTTCGTCATCCTGGAGTAGCAAGTACGATGCCAAACAGCATTCTCTCTTTGCAGTGTTTCAGCTGTGCAGTCTTTAAGCCGTTTCTGCACTGGAACACAATCGGTATCATGCAAGCTGGCTCGCTCCTTCACTGTCTCTATGAGGTTGTGGTATGACGTTAATCTTGGATGCAACACTAAAGGTTCGGCTTCTTTTTGACACACAACACACAGTTTATAGTCAGTGGTTTGGCACGGCCGTCCACCAGTAAGTTTGGGGACCTCATTCGTGGTCGACTCCATGTCTCTCAGAGCCTGAAACAATAACAATGGGACACTGGATTCTAGACAACACTGATTTTAATAATACATGTAATCATTAGACTAGACAACAATGATTTTAATAACTAGACTATTTTCAATGCTCGAAAAGGTGGCTAATATTTACCGTTTGAGCCTCATGTTGTTACTTAGAATTTATGGTTTTTTTTCTCCAAAATTTCCAAAATAGTGTCATGCATTATATATAGCTCATTATAAGTTGTCACATTAGATTCCTTTTCTCGAAAATGTATGCTTAGACACCGAAATCAAAAACCTAAGATGCTTAGAAGCCGAGATATTGCACAATGTTTGCCAAAAAAATAGTCGCCATTTTGAAATTCCAAGATGACCGCCCTAGAGTGTTTAGAAAAAATGTAAACATTACTTTTCAGGTTCAGTAGGTTCTAAACTTTCCAAAAATGTATAGTTTTGCAAATCTCCCAAAAATTTGAACGAAACGATTATTCGTGACATAGTGAACTGGACTATGTCTAGATAATACAGTGTCTCCGTCTGTGGACCAACATCACCGTCAGTGTTGCATGCATTGGGCTGAACCGTTGCGTGTGATCATGCAAAGGTTCAACGGCGGGTTGAGCTCACACGGCGGGTCCGTAGATTTAGATTTATCTAAACTCTTTCGTAACATGAACACTTGGAGAGGAACATTTCAACAAAATTCAAAATGCTATACTTGAAGTCCTATTCAATGAATTGAATATTGATCTACATCACGGTAAATATTAGTATACGATCTATTGCTATGTCGTTGGGTGTCGAAAACATTTTTGCACACTTTTAAAATGATAGGCATTTGAAATTCGACACAGCTTAACACATACACCGGCTCTGTTTGCCACACGTTAGCATTGTGTTACGTCGGTCGTTGATTGTGTGTTATGCTATTCTCCATAGGCACTATAAGACTCGAACGCCAGAACACTATTTGACACGAAATGTTCATTGCATTTTTTAAATGGCGAATACAACTTAGTTATCATTATTGTTATTATTTCGCTATATATTTCAGGGACACGTTAAAACAATGTAAAGTACTTTTCAAGCGTGTTAGGCAAGTGGGTGAATGCCTTTCCCCCAAATTCATCTCTGGGTAACTTGGCTAGTAGTCCATATACGGCATAAAATATGGTGGAATAAAATCGATCGTTAGAGCTAGTGAAGGCTATCAGAACATCTCGGTTTTTGCTACACTATCCATCACAGTGGCACTAAAATAAGGCATTACAAGTTATACCAACCAGAACGACGTGACTTTAGTCCACGGGCGGTAGATTGGTTTTATTCGGCGTCAGACTGGCTTCATCCAGTATAGGTGGCGGGGTCTTTGGTCTGACTTTCCCGGTTCGTTGTCGTCGGATTAGTCGCAGCGCCGCCAAGACGCCGAAGTCCATCGACAGTTCAAGAAACTCGAACAGACTGATGACGGAACAGCCGATCCACAATCCTAGTATGCCACCGATGTCTGAGATAAAGTTCACGGTCTACGGACAAGGAAAATATGTTATTTTGATACTACAACAACAGATAGTTTTACGTAATGTTAAATAACTGCATCATTTGTTTTATACATATTTTCATCGTACGGGCAAGTTTGTTTACTAATTATGTAATTCTAATGTTTGTGTTTATTGACAATGCAACTCCCTAAGTAACGATATTTATTGTTCTGCATCTTACCGAGTAAGATGGCGACTCTTCGATGTTTTCGTAGTTGAAGTCTTCATAATAGACTTTGACCTTTAACAAATTGTTCCATAACTTGGCATCGTCCGTCGTGTTATCGAGGTATTTTGCAATCTCAGCGGCCAACTGTTGCTTCACCAATTCCTGAAAGCAACCGTTAGTTCAATGTGTATTTAACACATGCATGTCTAGTTTGAATGCGATCGGATGAGCTTACAAAAGGTAACGAGTTGTGTACTGCATCTGAACATACATTTAATGTCCTGGTTTGGCCGTGTAACATGAGAAATAACAAATAATTTGTACTGCATATTAGCCATCGACATCTAAGGTGGTACATAGTATTCTTCACGCCACCGAGTGAAGAATAATTTGCTAATGTAACTCCATGTCCTCTAGTCCTTCTCTCTTCCTTGACCGAGGAAAATATATTTCTCAATATTTTCATATCATTCAATATTTTAAACACCTCAATCTGATCTCGTCTCAGGCAGTTTCTAGTGTTGAGAACCGCAAGATGTACAGGACGTGTACAAACTGAACGGAACTAAAGTTAGCACTTGCCTCAGAGAGGAAGCAGGAATTACGAAAGAAAGTGCGCTGTGCAGAAAGAGGACTCACTGATTCTCAGCATATCGAAACGGTAAATATCAGGACAAGATGGAGAGGGTAGACAATTAGAATATTAATAATTAAGTATTATCCAAAGAGAGGAGATAAAGTAACAGGGAAGTATCAAAGATAACCCAACAACCGACACTGAGTTAGGGCAATGGTTATTTATGATTAGTATTGCATTGACCTGAAGTTCCAGTTCCTTATAAGCATTGAAAGTAGCATCCGGTGAGTCTGAATGGGGTGCAACTGTAGGTTTGCGGTTAACTTCCGCATTTCTGAATGTCGGGGCGAAAAATATAAATAGCACCCCTCCTTTCTTCCGGTGTCGTGAACGGTGCTTGACAACGGAATTTAAACGGTGTTGATCGTGTAGTTGCGTAGCTGAAACATTCCCCAGCATCATGCCCCACCCCCACCCACGATTTCCATGTTGTGATATTATGGACAGTAGGGAGTTTTGGGCGAGCCTCGCGGGGATACAATTAAGACTTGTCGTGCCCCTCACCCATGCCCACGGTCACCTGGTCTAGCCGGAATGTTCAATCTTACCTTGTGTATAGCGGACGGCCAAACAGAACTTGACGTTTGGTAAGAATAGCCCGTTTCTCTGCAGAAAGATGTTTCAATATTCATATATGTATGTATGTATGTATGTATGTATGTATGTATGTATGTATGTATGTATGTATGTATGTATGTATGTATGTATGTATGTATGTATGTGTGTATGCACGTACGTAGTAGTAGTAGTAATATATATATATATATATATATATATATATATATATATATATATATATATATAAACCATGCTTCGTGTGTGTGTGTGTGTGTGTGTGTATGTGTGTGTGTGTGCGTGCGTGCGTGCGTGTATATGTGTACGAGAACATGTATGTATGTGTTTGTGTAGATGTGCGTGCGTGTTTGTGTGAGTGTGTGTATGTGTGGGAATGTGTTGTGTGTATGTGTATGTTTGTGTTCGCGTGTGTGGATATGTGTATACATGCGTGTGAGCTTGTGTGTCCATGCGTATATATGTGTGTGTGTGAGTGTGAGTGTTATTCTGAGTGGGTGATTGTAGCAATTGTTGTAGCAACATATCTCACAAAAACCTCCCAGTGCTGACACACTCGACATACGTCTGATATCACCACCCAGTGCTGACACACTCGACATACGTCTGATATCACCTCTCAGTGCTGACACACTAGACGTTCGTCTGATATCACCTCTCAATACTAACACACTGGACGTACGTCTGATATCACCTCTCAGTGCTGACACACTTAACACACGTCTGATATCACCTCTCAATACAAACACACTCGACGTACGTCTGATATCACCTCTCAGTGCTGACACACTTGACACACGTCTGATATTGTTTTATGAATCATATATCTACAACTCGTAGTTGAGGGTCCTTTGTAGCAACGACCAAGGAAAATGTATATCACGAACTTACTCGCACGGCAGTGGACAGTCACAGTCTAGTTTGTTGTACGTGTAGTCAACACTGACGTGGTATCTGCAGGTATCTGTAACACAAAGACGGATTCTGTGTGTAGCAAAATTAACCAAGAATCAACGATCACCACAACATGGCCGGCGTACACAATTACCCGCATCAATAACAAATCGGGATGTCATGCAACCGTAGCGTAAAGGCAACTGCTAATGCATAAGATGTGTTGAAAGAGATGATGTTTTACATGCAGAGCGAGAGAAAGACACACACTTACGCAGGACGCAAGACACAAAACATACACATTCACAATTACACGCACGCACGCACGCACGCACGCGCACACTCTCTCTCTCACACACACACACACACACACACACACACACACACACACACACACACACACACACACACACACACACACAAACAAACAAACAAACAAACAAACAAACATGCATAAAAGACGAATGGAAACGGAGATCATGGCCAACCTTCCCACTTACGGCAGGGTTGTCAGTTAAGAGGAGAACAACAAGAAACTACTTGTGCTGCACCCCTCATTATCAAACCCATTTACACACAATCTCCTCACATTACGTCACAACAAACCTTCCGTGATGTTCTCGGATTTACAGGCCTTGACCCGCTTGTAATCGAACGCAGCGCCCTCCATCGGATACTGCGAGTCGGCGCAGCCGCAGCGTTCGATGACGTGACGTTGGTAACACGTGGCGTAGCAGGCCTATGTCAACAAAAAGATAATGTATATTTATAGAGACGTGGCCGTGCATTAACGTGCTCGATCATTCTGTGAAACGGGTTTTTTATGATAATAACACAATACAACTCGACGACTTCGTAGAACGATTTCTCTGTGGGTTTCCAGTGCAGTGAACACCATTATTAAAGTCCTATAGTCCCTCTATCGGGAAAGGAAAGGAGAATAGTACAGCGCTGACACTACCATGTTTTCGACGACAGTTAGTATTTCATAAGAGGAGGAGGATTCGCTATTTTTGACCCAACCGAAGGATGTCGTGTCGCTCACTCGTAATCAGTTCAATATCGTAAGTACTACTTCGCAAATTCAAGTTTGCACCAAAGCTTCAGCTTTGCTTGGCGACTTACACCGACACTGTATCTGACGGGGTAGACCTCCTCGTAGACATTCCTCTTGATGTTCCGTTCCGTCGTGTCCGTGCAGTTGCCGTACGGCTCCGGCAGACGGGCGACGTTTAACTGAAACGTAATTCGTGGCTCTTGTTATCGTGTATTTGATGTCCCGCTCATTTCGAGTTTTTTTTAACGCATGTATAACTCACAGCATACGAGTGTTGGTCCCACATGTGTTAGATGAGGATTTGTGATTGTTTCTTGCCAACACTTCTTGGTTGATTATACGTTTATCTTGGCCGATCTCTTGCGCCAGCGTTTCACGTGATGTATTTTTTTTAATCTTCCATATACAACTTACATATTGTATATTGTTTGTGAACACTGGTAGTTGATTGCAGTAGACGTCTACCGTTCTGGCTGTCTCCATTTTATTGTTTATGATGCATCGACCACAATTATAATTATTATAATATATATTATACTTATTATTTTATATGTTATCATAATCATGATTAACGTTTAGGTATTGTTTTAATAATGTATGTGTATGCATGTTTTTTTTATTTTTTATTTATGTATTTTATGAGTGCTGCAAATGAATTTCGCCATTGGGTTAATGATGAGTTATTATATTGTATTGTCGACCATTTGATACCATGTTTACAAATAGCAAAACATTTCACATTTCTGCTACGTTTTATTTTCTATTTACCACATATGTCCTAAGATTATTTGTCAACATTTATATAATACAGTTTTTCTCACATGTGCTAATTGTTATGACTGTCTATTAGTGTAATGCCCTGACTTACGATTACTGTTAGCCTCGGATGATTAAAGTACTAATTTAAATGTTCGGGCTTGCCATCGCATGATAAGAGCATCGCTCGTGACGTTTAGCCGCTGTCAACAAACGTTCTACGTAGCTCACCTGACGAATGCCGATGATACTAAGCTGCCCTGGGGCTGCCAGGACGCCCTCGTCACTTGGGAAAGGCATTCGTTCCTGGGGGTGAACCACTATGCGGACACCGGCCGAGCCTCCGATTTCCCGCACGTAATCATCTTGTCCAATGTTCAGCGTCAGAGTCAGCCCTACACGCGAGACATGCCATATACATTGGCCGTCTGTTTCACGTTGACTAATACTACTTTCAATATTAAACGTGCTCCCACAGTGGCTAGTTGAATAACAGTTTTCACACGAAACAAACAAACATCCAGTTAATATGATAGGAACATCCCACTTCGTGACCTTGTAACATTGACTAGTTGCACTGACAGCAATAGAGGCAAATTAATATAAACATAATCATATTATCCTAGTGCTACGCTGTATAAACACTTGATACCAATGGTAGATTTTTCTTAACAAAGACTTGTTCAACTGAGGTTGCTTGAACATTTTCAAAGCGATGTTGTAAGATTCTGTCAATAGATTTAACGTCGTTCTGATTGCGTTCTTGTTGTAATTTACCGTTCCTCGTTCCCGCCCGCTGCTGTACTCGCGATGTCTTTGTCTTGTTCCAGTTGGAGTTGAAGACGTAACAGTTGCCGTGTTGAGTGTCGTAGAACGTCGCGAAGTCACTACAAAATGAAAGATTATTGTTTCTTGCTCTCACATTCTAGTAGCCAAGACTGTGACATTGCTCGTACGGGTAGCGAAGGGTCTGGCTGTGAAGTGAAATAGCGTTGAAGCATTGCTACTTGCGTACAATTGTTGTCACGATAAGTGCTGTTTCACGACGTAGCGTATCAAAGAAGGCAATATTAGCCACTGCAATAAACCTCGGTTATGATGAGTGCGCTCATGCCCGATTTTGTCTTTTTGAGTCCTCGTGAAATGCAATGTGTAAATATTTATAATAGCGAGTTTTCTACAAAAACGACAACCGTCCCAGATCCAGTGTAGCTTCATCGGACTACAAACCTGTTTCTGCTAGCACTACCGTGTTGGTGACCAACATCAAATATAAAATAATTGAGATATAAAGAAAAAATTAGCCGGAACTGATCTATTAGTTATATCTGATTTTTGTTCTGTGATATAAATGTTTGCTTATATGTTTTTATATAATTGTCTCCATGTATATCGTACTGTGCAATGGTTTCCATCGCCTCTACATCCACCCTTGGCAAACATACGGTCTGGGAAATGATGTCAAGAGTGTATACGACATGATGCTGTCCTTATACGTACCTCACCGTACACTCGGACCCGGCAAACTCACAGTCGACGATGAATTCAAGTGCAGAGTAACCCATCTGCTGCTTGCTGCTGACTGGTAAGTCCGCCACCACCTCCATCATTCTACTCGTCAGGACGAATTCTTTCGTCAGCGGCAGGCGTTCTGGATACATGTAGTCGTCGTCAGCTTTGCTCGTTGTCGTCGTCGCCGTAGTTGTCGTTGTTGTGTCGGTTGTTGTAGTAGTCGTAGGTGTTGTTGTTTCAGTTGTATGTAGTTCTTCAGGTGTTGTCGGAGTCGTTGACTGTGTCTCGGTTGTTGCCGCCGCTGTTGTCTCTTTGACGCCGGCAGTTGCTGTTGTCGCTGCTGTTGTCCTTGCTGCTGTCGCTGCTGGCGTTGTTGTTGTCGGTGTTGTTGTCGTTGTCGGTGTTGTTGTCGTTGTCGTTGTTGATGTTGTTGACGTTGTCGTTGTGATAGTTGTTGTTGTTTTCGCAGTGGTTGTGGTGTCGGTAGCTGTGTTCACTACAACCCGAGTTTCCCAATTATCATTCATACACAATAAAATGTTTTGACTATACAAATCAGTGGACGTCTACGTGTCGTGATTTGGGTTGATAAATGATCACTTTATCATAATTTGTAGCAACCACGCAAACTGTTGGATATTTGATCCTATTGGTCATATATATATATATATATATATATATATATATATATATATATATATATATATATATATATATATCGATACACTGGTCATGTTAGTTTTACCTGACACCTCTGCAGAAACAGCAGCACTTGTGTTTACGTATAATATATATATATATATATATATATATATATATATATATATATATATATATATATATATATATATATATATATATATATATATATATATATATATATATATATATATATATATATATATATATATATATATATATATATATATATATATTATATATATACATACTGTATATATAAGATTACACGAAGATCGCCGAAAAATCCTCCACTGCATTCAACCCTGACTGGATACCAACACCAATGGCTAAAAGGCGCGGCTCCTTCCCATCCACCCCCGGCCCACCCCTCCCCTACCCCATACTAATTTCGCTCCGACGCAAGACAGTTGTGACAGTGGAATACTGTGTATACTGTTTACCCGCTCTGACGTTTTTTCCCTGTATGTTTAAATATTGTAACTATTATCTCGGAGACAGGGTATTGTTCTATTCATCACGTGAAGCATGCCACTGTCGTTGTGTACACGCAATGCTGGACATTATGATTTCAATCTAGTTGTTATACTAGGTAAATGTTATATCATAGTTTTCTTCTGTACGCACAATGCAGTGATCTGACCAAGTAACAGTTACTATTTGCAATTGTTTCTGGTAAGATTCTTAATTTAGATTTCTTCTTCTTCTTCTTCCGAGTACCGCCTAGCTTCAACATGCTGAAGATACAGGCGGGCGAACAGGAAAAATCAGAAATATATATATATATGTATATATATTTTTTTCGTTTTGGGTGCATTGCAGTGTATCAGAGCCGTAATTTGTGCATGTAAAAGTAATGCGTGCAAAAAAAAAAGTTATTAGTTATATCTAAAAGGTGGAATAATGGAAAGTCTGGATATTGCTCTTAAAAGAATCAAGGCTGTTTTTATTTACAATATGTTGAGGGAGGGAGTTCCAAAGTCGAATGGTATTTGGGAAAAAAGAATACAAGTGGTAGTTACATCTGGAGTGAGGGATAACGTAAGACAAGGAATGTTGCTTTCTAGTGACTGTGTTTGAAGGAATTAGATATTTATTTGCAGGTATGCCCACTAGGTCATTTGATATTTTATATAACATGCATAGTTTTGCATCTTTTCTACGGTCTGCTAGGGATCTCCAGCCTAATGACTGGAGCATATTGGTGACACTTGACGTATTATGGTGGCGATGTAAAACATATCGAGCTGCTCGGCGTTGTATCATTTCAAGTTTATTTATTTGTGTAGCGGTGTAAGGGTCCCAGACAGTACAGCTATTTTCCAGGATAGGTCTAACAAAGGTGAAATAAGCAAGAGTTTTTATTTGGATTGATGATACTTTTAGATTTCTGCGGAGGAAGCCTAATGATCTATTTGCTTTTGAAGAGATGCTATTTATGTGGGCATTCCACCGAAGGTCAGATGTTATGGTTAGGCCAAGATATTTAGCTTGTGAAACAGTTTGAAGTGGTTGTCCGTGGAGAATGTACTGGGTTTTAGTGATAATTTCTATTGTGCTCCTGTCAGTACTAAGTAAGTGAGATCTAGTGTCCCCGTCTTTACGGTTTGTAGGTGGTAAACAACATCACACTGTTACGGGCACGTGCTCCTTGTAATGGCATAGGCCTATATTTCATATATCGAATGCTAGCGTCACGGTTATATGTCAGGCTTGCCCGTGGGATCACTTGTAATATACGTAAACTGAGCCAGTATATCGCGTTCCATTATAGTTGTGCAATGAATGTTACAGGCGTGTCATGTACACATCAATATAGACAGTTCGCAAATGTCACTAAGGATTGGGTTGTCCAAGTTCAGTGCACGCATTGGTCACACAAGCAACGTAAGCTCTAGGGGGGACATAGGGTAACACTCACACGGAAGATTAAATATATAATTATGTAAATTATATATATATATATATATATATATATATATATATATATATATTTATGCGTGTGCGTATATATTCTACAAAACCACATACCTATATTTGTCTGTTTTTGTCTGTGTGTCATTGTTCCTGCGTGTCTGTGTGTCTATGTATATGTCTGTCTGTCTGTCTGTCTGTCTGCCTGCCTGCCTGCCTGCCTGCCTGCCTGCCTGCCTGCCTGCCTGCCTGCCTGCCTGCCTGCCTGCCTGCCTGCCTGCCTGCCTGCCTGCCTGCCTGCCTGCCTGCCTGCCTGCCTGCCTGCCTGCCTGCCTGCCTGCCTACGTGCCTGCCTACATGCCTGCCTACGTGCGTGCCTACATGCCTGCCTACATGCCTGCCTACATGCCTGCCTACATGCCTGCCTGCATGCCGGCCTGCGTACCGGCATATGTCTGCATGACTGGTATGTGTTCACATACATGCATATACGCGCACACTCAAATAACAAGCATACACAGACACACACACACACACACACACACACACACACACACACACACACACACACACACACACACACACACACAACACACACACACACACACACACACACACACACACACACACCAACACACACCCACACTCACGCTCAACCATACCCACCCACTCACCCACCCACCCACCCACTCCCAACACACAAACACACACATACATACACACACTCATACAGTCTTCCTTATCGTGCTGGTGAACGTTGAATTTACTACTTACATACAAATCTTCGCTCGCACAGAGCCATATACTTGTTTGTGTTACAGTCAGTGTTCTGCCAGTGAACCAAACCCCATCCGCTGATGTAGGTACAGTTCATTTTTGTCGCAGGGAAGCCGGCACCCCACGCGTGGTAGTTGGCCAAGGCTGTTATCCCGTTCCACTTCCAAACTAATGTGTTATTCTCTTTCACAATCTTCAGCGATATCCACGCCCTGAAACAACACACGCGGATGCTGATGTCAGACATAGTTCAAGGACACTGATTCCCTCTTCAGAATACGGGGTTGTGTAGATACATGGAGCAGCACATAAAATATAAATGTTCTTCTAAATATCAGAAAACATCATACAATTACACCACTTACTTGTGACAATCGACGGTGTGTGTTGCTGTAACCTGTTAACCAGTCCGACATGTTGCACATATTTATACAAATATAAACGCTATTTCAAGCTATCAGTAATAATTGTAACACGACAGTTGTGGCATTATATTCTTTGATATCGGTTAAAGAGGAGAATGTCTTATAATCGTCTATCACACTACTGTGGTGATGTCCAATGAAAATTGACACGATCAATTAAAATTAATTCATTACGCGTTTGATTGATTTGCTGGATAACATGTTGATCGTTTTGCGTATACATAAAAAGAAGCATATTTGTCTGCCTCTGCGCCGTATCAGTTGTTTGCTTGCAAATGCTAAATATCTTTTATATAATTTTGGTGTACGAAAGTATATGTCACATCCAAAATCGCAGCACAGTAATTTGATTATTTGCATTTGGCAAAAAATCTACCTAGACTTACTCATATTGCCAATTGTTTAGCATGGACTCCTTTTGTAGATGCTGCATCTTCTCTGGCGTGTCTACAACTGCAAAGCTGCCGAGCTCGTTCTCGCAAAGTGATTGCATGTTCTCGAAGGAATCTCTGTACTCGGAGATGAAGAAACACGTGTAGTTTGTGCCGTCGTAATAGAGGCGCTTGGCACATTTCTTTGTGGAATCTAGCCGAGAACAACAATTCAATAGTGACCCATCCGTTTGATGCAATTCACATTCAATATTTCTAGCAAATCAATTCAGAAGGCAGACTATTTATTGATCCATCGCTGGAGCAGCTTTCTACACTTTTACTTAACAAATACGATACAGTTCAATGTACAACTCCACAAGCCATGGGAACTGCACCGACTATGTTATTGTGGCTGTGTTTAATATACAATGCCAAACTGCATCCCATTTTACTATAAACCCAAGTACCAAGAATGATATTCTGTAAAACAAAATATAATCCATGAGCCAAGTATGCAAATAATTGATTCTCAAATTGAGGGACTAATTGCCACTATGATAATCAGCTATACAGATATCTGTGGTGTTAAAACATTAGTGATGGCCATTTCAGAACCGTAGCTTATTATCTTTCATGACGCCATTATTAAACATTGCTGCCATATTTAAGCGGGAATCAAGTTATTCAAACCAAGAGTCCTGTATCAAAATCTACCGATCGGAACTAAAACCGCCTCATTTAAAATGTGCTCATAATAAACATACACGTATGATGATACGCATGTCATCTTTTGTGATCAATGTTGCCAAAGATAGTAAGAAGATAGCAAAGAAAACTGCCCAAAAGGTGATTTGTTTCAAAAACAATTTCATAATTTGTTTTAAATATTATTATAACATAAATTATTAACGAATATTTTGCTTTGAGACTACAAGCCATTCGCTATATTGCATTCGTTTAAGATAATTTCAAATAATCTTGTGACTGTGAACAGAAATGTTCCAATACACACTTCGTTTTTTCAGCAAAGTCACTAGTCATAAATACACAAATACGTTACATATATGATTTATTAACGGGATAACGTCTTCATATACAATGCCTATATTAGCCTATACAATTCATGAGCGAGATAATAGTTAATTTTCATATTTCTTCTCATTATCATTTTCAGAAAGATCACCCTCTGTTGTGTCCATAAATGTGTAACAAAAATTAATAACCATAGCAAAATTTGTTGATGCCACCTTTAAACTTCAACACATTTCAACACGTAATCCGATCTACTCAAAACAAGTGCTCTGAGGGGAAACGTTGCGGCTGCACATGAAAAGGTAGGTTGCTAACCATAGAATATTGAGTGTGGCTATATATATATATATATATATATATATATATATATATATATATATATATATATATATATATATATTATATATATATATTGCACTATATATATGTATGTATGTATATATATATACATATATATATATATATATATATATATATATATATATATATATATATATATATATATATATATATATATATATAGTGCAATATATATTTATATCATATTATCAAGCATACGTACTGTTTTTGAATGTGGTCAGTACATCGACAGAAAATATGATCCCGTATGTTGCCTATATTATATATTATTAATATATACCGTTAAGGAAACATTAAATTTATCTCCCTCTCTTATAAGAAAAGATAAGATACATTTATTATGTGGCAACTTTGCAGTTGGATTGTACATGTACATTCATACTAAAATCAACAATTCCATACAATATTATATCAATGCACAATGTTAGCATATCTTGTTAAAAATTAAAATCATCATTAGAAACCTACGTAATAAATTTAAAACATATACACTGTATATTAAAATATATTTTACACAAACATTGTTATAAAATAAATAAATAAATACATTAATTAATTAAGTCAAGTTAAAATACATGTCCATTACTAGCCGATCTGAAAATGTTCTAAACACCACGGAATTAAGGAATTTTTGTAGCGATTAGTTTTTGCCCTTGGGATAGGTAACTTGTTACACAACCTCAAGCCATATGGCACACTTCGACCATTTGGTAATAACGCATTCAGTTTGTGATCATTACTCTTCATTTTAGCGAAATACACTCTACACAATTCATCGCGCCTGCGGTGTAACGTCGGCAGGTTTACCATCTGCAGGATATTGTCGTACTGATAACCTGGAAATATAGTTTTGAGACACCTTTTTTGAATTATTTCTATGTTATCCGATAAGTACTTAGGTAAGTTCGTATGCCACACAGGGCACGCATATTCGACTACAGGTCTAATTACAGATACATAAATTCTGATCAAATCGTTTTGGTTGACACCAGCACGTTTCAGTTGTTAAATCATGTACACTCTCTTTCTTGCCTTTGAAATGATTTCATCTACGTGTGCATTCCAACTTAAGTCAGATGATATAGTTGCACCTAGAACCTTTGCTTGAGACACTCTTTCAATATAATTTCCATTCATATAAATATACGGCAGAGAATCTACAAATGTTCTGTCTCTTCTTAAACATATAACCATCTGTTTGGTCTTAGACATATTGATACGCATGTCATTATTAAAGGACCATTGCTTAACCAGGTCAGCAGAATCCTGGATAACAGATACCATGTTTTGGTTGCATATTTCAAATATAGTGCTGTCGTCAACATATTTATAAATAGGACAAGGCGTTTGCAAATCATTGATATTATGGACTAAAAAGCGGTTTGGCCCTGATAAAGTCCCTTGGGGAACGCCCCCATTGGGATACCCTGGTTTTGACACAGCGTCGGCGATTTTCACTCTCTCTTCGCGATCTAGTAAGAACGCTGCCATCCATCGAACCAGATGTGCAGGTACTTCCATTCCAGTCATTTTATATCGTTGTTAATCAGATATAGAAAACTGACTGTATATTTGCATACTATATACCGCAAATATGCAACGCTTTACATACTATCTAACTATATTGTCTAATATATCTTTGTAAGAAATGTAACATGTATGCCAATTGTATATTGCAATGTTTTCAATTTAAGTACTGATCCAATATTTATCTTAATACCTACATTATGCTTAGCGTTACACATAATTATAGACTTGGATCGTTGTCATAGTCGTGATAGTCATTGGCAATATCTCGTTCAACAATATCGGAGCAATTATGTAGCTTATCAACCATCCACTTAATTGTGACTTCTCCTTTCTTGCCTAAATACCACCGTTTTACTATGAATATAATTTTCAACAAAACATTTTCGTATTATTATAAAAGAACACATTATATATTCTGTAGAATATACAATACAGTAACACTTTATTGTCCAGGAAGGGAAATTCATTTGAAGCATTCGTAAAAAAACGAGTAAACAAAGTGTAAAAATACAGATAAATACAACATTAAAACATTTGGTATACATTAATCATAAAAAATATGATATTATAATTGTGGTCGTCTTTTTACAAATAAACAAATTACAACATATACACACTTTTCTCACGGAAACGTCAGAGGTGAGTCCTATTTGTTTTTGATGTGATGGTCATAAAAAACCTTCTGGACGCTGCTGACATTTCTTATATATGAAACTGCAGTGGCGATCCCAATTCAACCTATTGTCAATTGTTGTGCCGAGGTAGTTATACTCGTCAACTCCCTCTACCTTGTTATCGGGGATCACAGTATCAGAAGTGCACTATAATAATTAACATTATATAGAATAGTATCCAAAAAGACAGAGATACAAATAATACATTAGTTACAACTTGTCATTTAGTGTTTTAGGAACTGGAAGAAAAACTTATCTAACAAAGATAACAGCGGTGGCACGACTGGGATAGTATCTTGTATAATACAGAGTTATTAAATAAAAAAAGCCATTGACCACGAAAATTAGAATGAAAATATAGGCATGTATCATACATTTTAGGTGTCAGTTGGCATATTATGTTAATGTCAACAGTATTATAAAGAAACAGGAGAACAATAAGGAGTTTGACAGTGTCAATGGCAAGATATATAAAGTATCAAAGGGGGAAAGGACAGTTTCAACAGAGATCGAAATGGTTGCTATGAACAGTCGACACGACGAGAATATTGCAGAACATTGAGATCAATGGGCAAATAGAACTAAGAATGTCGAACAAACGGAGGGACTTAGGAAGACGGAAGATATGGAAGAGGACGAAGGAAGACAGAAGATATAGAGGAAGAAGATAGAAGATACAGAGGTGGAAGAAGGAGGACAGAAGATATAGAAGAGGCAGAAGGAAGACAGAAGACATAGAGGAAGAAGAAGGAAGACAGAAGATACAGAGGTGGAAGAAGGAAGACAGAAGATACAGAGGTGGAGATGGAAGACAGAAGATATAGAGGAGGAAGAAGGAAGACAGAAGATACAGAGGTGGAAGAAGGAAGACAGAATATATAAAGGAGGAAGAGGGAAGACAGAAGATATAGAGGAGGACGAAGGAAGACAGAAGATATAGAGGAGGACGAAGGAAGACAGAAGATACAGAGGAGGAAGAAGGAAGACAGAAGATATAAAGGAGGAAGAGGGAAGACAGAAGATATAGAGGAGGAAGAAGGAAGACAGACGATACAGAAGAGGAGGAAGGAAGACAGAAGATATAGAGGAGGAAGAAGGAAGACAGAAGATATAGAGGAGGAGGAAGGAAGATAGAAGATGTAGAGGAGGACGAATGAAGACAGAAGATATAGAGGAGGACGAATGAAGACCGAAGATATAGAACAGGAAGAAGGAAGACAGAATATATAGAGGAGGAAGACAGAAGATATAGAGGAGGACGAAGGAAGACAGGAGATATGGAAGAGGACGAAGGAAGACAGAATATATAGAGGAGGAAGAAGGAAGACAGGAGATATGGAGGAGGAAAAGGAAGAAAGAAGATATAAAAGAGGAGGAAGGAAAACAGAAGATATAGAGGAGGAAGAAGGAAGACAGAAGATATAGAGGAGGAAGAAGGAAGACAGAAGATATAAAGGAGGAAGAGGGAAGACAGAAGATATAGAGGAGGAAGAAGGAAGACAGAAGATGTAGAGGAGGAAGAAGGAAGACAGAAGATATAGAGGAGGAAGAAGGAAGACAGAAGATATAAAGGAGGAAGAAGGAAGACAGAAGATATAGAGGAGGAAGATGGAAGACAGAAGATATATGGAGGAGGAAGAAGGAAAACAGAAGATATGGAGGAGGAAGAACGAAGACAGGAGATATAGAAGAGAAGGAAGGAAGACAGAAAATATAAAGGAGGAAGAAGAGTACGGTGCAGCTGACCTGTTCCATCATGGCGTTCACACAGTCCGTACTTGTACTCGGTGCAACCCGTGTGTTTCCACCTGTAGTCGTGTTCTGACCCGGACCCGTTGTCGAACAGGTAGGCGCACATGGGGGATACCACGGGATTGTTAGTTTGCCATAAGCTGTTTTTCAGTTCATCTCTCTCTCCCCAAATCCATGTAGAATTGAACGGGCCGTCTTCCTTGTGTAGCCAAACCCACAGCCTGAAACGTCACAACCGGACGATGTGACATCACAGTCAGTCCAGTTGACACTGCAGTTGCTGGACTGCGCAATGAAAGGAAGTGGCTTAAATTTAAATTGCTGTATAATTGTAAAATTATTAAGAATGCTAATTAAAGTGTTTAAGTTAACACACATATGCACGTACACACACACACACCCTCACACACACACACACACACACACACACACACACACACACACACACACACACACACACACACACAAACGCACGCACGCACGCACGCACGCACGCTTAGATCCACAGACGCACCCACACACATTTTCAGAGATGCTGCTTAGTTACACTTATTGCCCACGAATAACTCATAATATTATTATATAAATATTTTAGCACGTAAAGCTGAACTCCCAATATATATGGAGAGGGACTGGAGATAGGATTAGCCTTCCAATATTGTTGAACAATTTATTTTTGGACAGCCTGAATATCAGTTTTGGGTGACCTGAGCCGAACTTCAGCCCCACTCCGCTGTAGTGCTGTGTCGGATCATGATAAGGACGGGGGCGCCTGACATTATTTCACATTACGTAATATCTAGAGAGAAAGCCAGTTGAGGATTTATGAGAGAGTAAATAACTTACAAAATTAAGAACGCCGCTGCAATTGTTTCATAACCACACCTCCCTGTCTCCAGCTGTCACGATCCGAGCCGCAGCAACAACGCAGTGGTGCTGAAGCTCCGGTTCAGCTCTGCATATATTAATTTTATTCCGGCGCCAGTATATCACATTGTCAACAGACTCCATATACTCTATATGTTGCTTTCTTGGATATGCTAATGACACAGTTTTCAGTTAAATTATTTCTTCTGATGAGCTTTAAGCTAATTGGTGATGGGTGATTGGTGATGATTTCCCCCTTTTTTGTGTACGCAACTTACTTCTTGAAACTACCGTATTCTTTTGGCCACGAGATCGTCTTGTTTAAGTGATCGATCTTCTTCTGCGAGTCGATGATAGCCAAGTGCCCGTCCTTAGCAGCGCACCAGCTGAAAGCCTCGTCAAAATGCCCACTCTTGTATGAGGTGCCCCAGTGCGTGACATCCTTCGGGATCCAGTAACAGTATGCGACGCCGTCAACTTCGAGCAGTACGTTGTCACAAACATCTGACACAAAACACTTATGTTATCATTGACAGTAATATAGATGCAAACATTCTCGAATCTTGAACGATTAACTAGAATGCTAGTAAGCAAGACAATAGTACATTATTGTTAGTGATAAAAAACCTTCCATGTACGGATATACCTTTTGAAGATAGTTTAAAATATTCACAATTGGGTGTAGTACACTTTATGTTGAGTTACACAATTTTAAATTCACGTGGCTTGATTTGTTATACGATTGGGAGTGTGCGTTGATTTTAATATAAGGTAGCATCATTTAGGGAATTGGTAACCACTCAGTTACAACTAACTGTTACCGGGTGAGGGTCAGTTTAAATACTGTTGATTCATTCCGTTAGTACATTATTCCTATAATGCTCTGAGTGTCTTTTTGTGTTTCTTTCACTTAAAAACGGCTACCTGACCTCGGCGCCTGGAGATGCACTTACACAGAGCCAACGTTAGCGCATTAATACAGAGATTACTCACACGTCATGCTTCGCTCGCACAGCGACAGTCCCGATCCAGCGCAGTCATCGTTCTTCCATTTGTCAACCGTGTCGCGTGTAATGAACGCACAATTCCCCCCGTTCTTCTGCGGGTAGCCGCCCGCCCACTCTTTCACCCTATCCGTCTTACTGCCCGCCCACATCCACGATCCAGACCACCAGCCAGATTTATAGACGAGCCAGATCCACACCTTCAGAGCCTCTGTGCCGTTACTGTCGTGACAGAATACAGACCACTGAGTTCACGTCGTGCGTAAATTAGATTTATGTGCTCTTCAACGCCTGCATTGCATTACTATATTCATCAGATCATCCCAGAACGCGAACAAAACGTATCACGAGCTTATTTCACAGTTCCCGTCTATCATGACAACAACACAATTAATATTGGAAATTGGCAACAAGATAATTAGCGGTAAACCAATTTCCAATATTTATATTTGACGTAGTAGAGTGGAAGTATGAAAAACGTTTGTGATATATTTTTAATTGTGCAGCGAACAAACCATGTAAATATATGTGTTGCGGAAATGTGATAACATTATACTTTTTGCGAAAAGCAAAAATGATTGCCGATTCAAACGATATCAGATGCGCTGCCGCAAACACACTTACAGCAAAACGTATTAAGGCAAAAACATGATAACTTCCGTAATAAAAAAAATAATAAAAATGTATACATTAGATTATGTGATGACGTAACGTATATAGTTGTTGTCGTCGTCGACGTCTTATTAGTGTTGACTAACTGTTGAGTTGTTTTTGAGTTTCCGTTAGGCTGGTGGTGAGTTGCTATTAAATTGGTGCTGTGATTAGAATTTGTATCACTGGAGTTGTTGTTGTTGTTTGTTGCGTGCGTGTGCGAAGGTGCGTTACCTGTCAACCGTTCCTTTTAACACGGTGACATTCTTGATATGTTCCACCTTGGCGTTTGTGCTCAGCACGGCCAACTGACCACCGTTTGCTTTACAAACACCTTTAGCGTCTGCAAACCTCTTCACGTCCTCCTTCTTAGTGTGGGGAACCCAGAAACAAGTGTTGCCCATATCGGTCACGTACACGTCCACAGGACAATCTATCAAAAGACAAATAGGTTATAACTTTAGTGGCGAGAAACTGTGAGAAATGTGCGACTCCTGTCGCCATCGATTTTATTATAATTATGAATTGCGACACGGTTGACTTCAATGACTGCAACAGCTCTGACGAAGACGGCTGCTGCAATACGTAGGGCCTACATCGAAACAGCAGAGGCTTAGGCTGAAGACGAGGCGTATGCCGAAGACGAGGATTTGGATGATTCCATTACAGAGGATGAGTATGTAGACGAAAGGTGTGGAGGGCATGAGGATTTCGAGGATGGTTTCGTTGATCCTGAGTACTTGAATGATGAGTGGGATTAGGTAATATATTATTATAAAGATTATTAGGGTTATCTGCAGTTACTGAGATACGATCACAGCTTATTGTGTAACGTTATCTTTAATATATTGTTATGTATGTCATTCATTGACGTTCACACATAATGTAAGGATTTCCGTCATAGACAAATGTGTAACCTGTTTCAAATAATATTTATTTTGAATGTTTTATGTTTTCCCATGAATAAATGTGTAAACTATTGTAAAATGTTCCATTTAAGTTCATGAATAAGCTTAAATATATTTGAGTAAAACGTTCCATTTATTATTCATCGAAAGTCCAACTGTAATGTTTACCTGAACTTCAGCACCTGATCTTGACCATGAAATAAATTCCCATCATAAATGGATTCTACGTACCCAGACATCCCTAAGAAGAGATATTATTCGAAATTCTACGACAAGTGGTTCACAGTAATTCTTTAAAGATAATCTCAGTCGCCATTTATGGGTTAAGCAAATTACCAAAGTTGCATTTAGACAACCAAACAAAATTTATTTTTAAGTCAAATATGAGTCCAAATCAACAAATGCGTTCATAGGACAGAACATTTCTAAGTTTGCAATTGAACAAATATGACTGACACATAGACTAGTTCTTAAATATATCACTACATTGCGACTTTACATCAACTTTGGGTGCTTTGAGAGGTCTCTTCCTTTAAAAGCATTTTGTACTGACATTGTACCACGGTATGCTTTTCAGCCAACCTCTTTACAGCGCGTCTGCCTCTTGGATTAAAATAATAATGTTCTCACCATGTAAAATGTGGCCACTCGAATTCGTACATATTATATAATACATTCACATTCTCCATGAACACCAATGAGACAGGTACCTTTTCCTGATATTTCGATCTCCGTTCTAGGTGATGCCGATGTCTTTCTTTTGTACCTCTTCTTTTTGTCGTGTTTGGTGATTCCATTGAAGACCGAGTTCTCTCTTTTCTCTCCCTTGTGTGTGTCGTCATTGACGAGTCGACTCGAGGCCGAAGTATCTCTCTTCTTCCTCTTGCGTCTGACGTCGTTGATGAGTCGACTCAAGGCCGAGCTCTCGGACACCGCCGAACTCTTCACCGGGTTCAAATTGCAGATCGTCACGGCTGGAAAGGTCAGCTGACGACGCGTTACCAAGGCAACGTTGACGTCAGTCTCGTAAGAGAAGTACAGGATGCAGGATGACGTCAGATGGTAGATCAGGATAAAGACACAAACAGCCGTCATCATACCCCAGAAACATCTCTTCACGACTCCTGGAAAACACAAAACATTTCTCCATTGACAAATCAGTATCGCATTGATGTAAGTCACTATAGAAAACCAGAACGAGATTATCAAAGTAGACAACGTCTTTGGTTCGTTCTTCTATGTTCAATGAACATCGTTGGTCTCTTTGTCTGCAGCCTGTCTTTTATTCGCATGTCTTTTATTATCGTGTATTACATTCTGATGTGTTTTGTCCTTATATCCTTTTATTCTCATGCATTTTATTCTTATGCATTTTTTTATCATACATTTTATTCCCCAGGCTGTTATTCTCATGGGTTTAATCGTTGGTCTCTTTTTGTGCAGCATGTCTTTTATTATCTTTGTGGAAATGCAAACCACATTTATTCAAGGACAGCTAAACAATGACTATGGTTATTTCTGTAACACATATTGGTGAGATCGACTTGACACTATATGGCGATGTGACGTATGTACATGAAACATCTTACAGTAAAGTGTATTTTTCAGCCGATACATTTTCCAGAATTTGTTTTGTTTTGCTTAATTTGTTCAAAACATTGTTTTACAAATAGACCAGGGTATCGACCTCAATGAACAACAGTCAGCAGCGATCGATGGTGACACACTTAGCCGACGTGTTCTTTTGAAAACACGTACCATTGTGTTAAATAATTTTATTTTTCGATTACATTGATATTAACATTCGAAAATCAAAAGACAAATGTGGGAGTATAAAGTTATTTTCGTAATTACTCTGACATAGAATATCAGGATATGATTTGCCCCATGACCATGTTATTTGGTTTGATATAGTTATGCACAGTATTAGGTAAACATTTCTGATCAACAATTAGACCTGTACATGAAATGATTACTTAGGATGGTTGCATGTCTGAATAAATATACATCTTTGTAATGTATTGTATTACTACATAAAAAGTAATAATGTTTAACTTATGTTATGGCTAAGATAAAACGCTATGGCTGAGACATTATTGTTATGACTGCAACATGTATTCCTGTATAATGTGACGAATATTTATTTTCATATTTGCATAATACTATTCTGTGTGTGTGTGTGTGTGTGTGTGTGTGTGTGTGTGTGTGTGTGTGTGTGTGTGTGTGTGTGTGTGTGTGTGAGTGTATATATATATATATATATGAGTGTGTATATATATATATATATATATATATATATATATATATATATATATATATATATATATATGATGTTGTGTGTGCATGGGTACGTGCGTGCGAATGCGCATTACCATGCACAAGAGCATGGCAATGTGCATCAATTTAAACTATATAATACTATATAATTGTTGTACAAACTTACACAATGTAGACTGTAGTTTGGCTTTTCATTATGTAGTCTTAGCCATAACGCAAATAGTCTTAGCCATAAGGTATTGTTTGTTATAGCTAAGACGTTATGGCTCAGATAACGTTCTTACACATTGTTCTCTGAAATGCATAACTCGTTTAAAGTCTGTTCCAATGACATACCATGTTGATGTGTTAGCAATTCCACATGGCTTGTATATTTTATATGTCACACTATTAATTAGTTACACCACGTTGCTGAGACAGGTAGAAAACATACGCGGCGTGATTTTACCAAATACAGTAAAACAGGTTACTGCTGCAGCGTGTATTGTTTGTACCGGCTTCAACGATTTCAAGCATTGGCACTGTTCTTGAAATGTTATCCCTAAGACACAATATCAAGGGGACAAATTTTCAAACTCGATATTTGTTTAATATTGACATTTTCTTAAAATGTTGGGTTAATAATGATTGCTAAATAAATGAAATTAGTCTGCATTAACATACAAGGTAACCTGCTGTTAAGCAAGCATGCAATATCAGTGGTTAAAATATAAATATATGAGAAAGGAGGGACACGTTATGTTCAAGACATTCCAGCATATCAAATTGAAAAATATGTCTAATGACCTAATAACTGTTATGATTGTGATTAAGCATGTTGAGGGGAACATAGCAAACATACAATAGCATTCTTTTCAGTGCGTGAAGAGGTTCTTGAAAATGGAAAGCTGAGGACAAGAATATACAAGTTACTGTAGAATAGCTCAGTTATGTCACGAAGAACAAACGTGGATGCCCTCCATGGACAGGGATGGCTGGCTCGACCAAAAGGCGATATTTTGCCACCAAATTATAATAAGTCTGAAGATATGCATGTACATACATATTGTGCAATATAACGACAACCACCGAATCATAGGTTTGTGGAAATATGCGTGAGTGGCTGAATCGGGACGTCTGTTGCAGAACATATTGCCAACGTTTGCCAGATCACCAGCGTTCTCAGCGTTATCAGAGCTAATACATACGAGCTGGGGTTCTTCAACACACAGCCTCGTCACAAGGATGGGATCAAAAGTAAAAAAAAGATACCGTACTAAACGATGAGACGTCCGAGATCGAACGAGATATGTGCGCGTTTGTTGCCGTCGGGGGGGGGGGGGGGCGGGGGGGGGGAGTGTCCCAGCGTTGTTTACACGACACCGCGAGACTGCGCTGCACGAGACTACGCCAAAACCTCGACTATTGTCACGCTGCAGCAGTAGATCTAAACCGGGCTTTCTCGCATTTTTTGTCAAATGCGAAATGTTAAAGCTTTGTTTTATGTCGTATACTCTATAAGACATTTAAATATTTTGACAATATCAACATTTAAATGAGCATCAACCATTTGTTATTAAGGGGCAGAGTAGATGTTATCCCAGGACATGGTCTTTAGCTTTGGTCGCAGGTTTGTAAACATAATTTCGTCCCAGAATGAGATTTGTTTTGGTAATCCGACACTAGAAGAACCGCCTTGGCTGGCATGGACAAAACACAATTACAATTCGTCACGTTTCTAATAGTATGACATTCGTTGTGTAACATACTGCTTAACAATTAATGGGCATATAGTGTACTTTATTTACTTTATGAAATGAGCAGATGCACAATTGCCGAGTCACGAGGTAATAATACACAGTGTTATGCGGCGTGCGTGAAACATAACCGCACACACAAAGACACGTCCACTACTGGTCTTGGTCAATGTTTGCGGTCGTACCTTGTGGTGCCCGCTCACGACGTTTACATTTGTCTGCAATTGTTATATGAACAGTATCAATTTGTTCACACGTGAACGTCATTGCTGGCGTCGGGTTCTCTATAAGAAGTTACTGTACCACGTCTTTGCCAAAATTGACTAGTTCAAAGGTCACGTTGAACAGGTGACTTAATTCGTCTATGTGGTATCCGTTTGTCAGGTGAAAAACATTATATTTAATAGTCCATACGAAATATGGTATACACCTAAAGGGCTTACATCGGCATGTGTTTAAATGTGGATATTCATTAATTGTATTCATTATGGAAATTACTGATAGCGAATCCAACAAACATGTCTAACAACACGATTCAACAACCAGCAGAATAAATATGAAATGCATCTATAATCGAACTGACAAATGTAAGTTATATATTATATATAGTATATGTATTTAAGACGTTTTCATAGTGAGTGACAGCTTGAGCGACAAAAGTTCATGGATTGTTCTTAGACACCACACAACTAATATCATCAGAAAGCAATCAGAAAATGATGGAAACAGTATTTTCTATCACTATGTATAGTTGCGCTCTTCCATCAAAGCTACGTTAACTCTTAACTTTCAAATCCAACGTATTTTCGAAGTTATTTCGACGTCGCAACTCGACGTCAAAAAATCATAATT
This sequence comes from Oasisia sp. SBJ-2009, assembly GCA_964017155.1. Taxonomy (NCBI): domain Eukaryota; kingdom Metazoa; phylum Annelida; class Polychaeta; order Sabellida; family Siboglinidae; genus Oasisia; species Oasisia sp. SBJ-2009. The sequence goes on from OZ024857.1 coordinate 54,821,047, forward strand.
ATCAGACGTCGGCACGACGTCGACAAATGACGTCGATCCAACGTACCGTATTTTTAAAGTTGTTTCGACGTCGTTGCCGACATCGCAACAACGTCGATACAATACATTTTCCCACTGGGCACGTAAGAAAACTTACAATACTTTTTAGTTCTTTATTGGTGAAGGTATTAGCTTCCTTGGGCTTGTATCGGACGATATATGGACATTAAACGTTTGTTTCAACGACAAGTATATGTTTCGGTACTGACGAGAATCAGCAAGCGTCCCGGACTCTACTCTTCCCCATTTCGATTTGACTGTCCAACAACTGAAGTGACGGCACTTGTATGATAAATGACGGACTGACGTTTTAATTAATTAGCGTTTTGAAACACTGTCTACGTGTGAGCAATATGCAAACAAGATGCGCCAATATTTCGGGAGATAGCTTTCTACGCACCGTATGCGAGTAGCGCCATCTGATAATATATCGCTGCATGTTGTAGAAGATAATAATAATAATAATAATAATAATAATAATAATAATAATAATAATAATAATAATAATAATAATAATAATAATAATAATAATAATAATAATAATAATAATAATAATAATAATAATAATAATAATAATAATAATAATAATAATAATAATAATAATAATAATAATAATAATAATAATAATAATAATAATAATAATAATAATAATAATAATAATAATAATAATAATAATAACATATTTATTTCGCACATTAACGTAACGGCCAGAGCAATCAAATAACATAACATAATCATCGGAAAGTGTACGTTTAGTTGCTAATAGTCAGCAAGAGTTGACGAGGTGGTACGTGTTTATATTTTACTGCTCGTTCAAATTTACATATTTATTCTAAATTCTGCATTTTTGTGTTTGACATTACTGCAGTTTTAAGACCAACACACTACTTTATTCGGACACGCAGAAATTGTTATAAATTACACCAGTTACGCCGCTAAAATTAATCATTTACAACATAGTGGGCGATAAAACAGGTAGTTAAGTTTTCGCGCTGGTACGGTCTTACATTATAAATAACAAACAAAGACAGGGGTAGCCCTTTTAAACTGTTAACTAACAGGCTTTTTCATAAGACGTTCCTTTACACCCAGAATCGCCCTGGGGGTGAAGACCTCTATGTTTAATCGGCACGGGCACTAAACGTCTTATTACTTTTGCACAGGCTATGCTAAACGCGAAAATTTAAACTATCTGTATTTAGCCTTTTAAACCGATTTGTATTTAGCCTTTTAAATACTCATTCTACATTTAGCATTTTACAGACTTTAGCATTTTACAGACTTATTTATTTAGCATTTTACAAACTCATTTGAAACTACTGATTTATTTTATTAATAATTTTAAATACCACTTGATTAGGTGTATGTAATATTTATTTTATAATACATTATTGATTTATTTTCTCTCTAGATTTATTAGTCTTATATCTGAGAAGCTATTGCAAACTTAAAAGTAGTGTGACCTTATACTCTCATCTATTTATTTACTATATGTTATTTATTAAGTTTTAGTGCTGTTGACCCATGCCAAACATTAAAACATTTACATTATTTTAGAACGTCTGGCTACTCTCAGTCACTAATTATTTTATGATATATTAATTTTATCACTATAGCAGATTTTGTGAAATGTCACCATTGTTCTCGCTGTGTGTTTTATTTTTATCCTGTTCTGCAGCTTCTAGAAGCCATGATTTTACCTTGTGTAACACACTGGCACAATGGTCGGATGTAATTTCAACACCTTCCAAATACATGACCACTCAAGAATCTCTAACCTATTTACACAGTCTGCCATGCCTCAATCTGTGCTTCAACCGAAAATTACTACCTATACCCCGCTCCAGACCAACATTTAAATTGGCCTTGATACTTCTGCTAGCGGGAGATGTTAGTTTAAATCAGGGACCTGTGGTCAGGCACAACATTCGCCTAGCCACCACTAACATTCGTTCAATTCGTGAAAAAACCGCCTCCCTTACGGATCTTATCATTTCCAAAACAATAGACATTCTTGCTGTGACTGAGACCTGGCTCAGACCGCACGACACAGACGCGTGTATTGCCGACATTTCCCCTCCTGGCTATACCTTTCACCATCGACCACGTCCAGTTAGACGAGGCGGTGGTGTTGATTTCCTCATCTCAAAACTATTCAACGTAACCCAGCACACCAGCCCTCACTATACCAGCTTTGAATCTATCTGTGTAAACATATCAAACTCGTGCTTCTGTGGGTTTTTCATTTGTATTTATCGCCCTCCAGGCCACCCAGCTAACTTCTTTGAAGAATTTCAGGATCTTTTGGAAAATGTTGCAACCATGCACACAGAATTTTACATTGTTGGCGATTTTAATCTTCACCTGGATACACCATCTGCAACAACTACCACGTTTAATGATATCCTGGCATCATTTGACACGAAACAACATGTCAATTTCCCAACACATATACATGGACATTGGCTTGACATCTTGATAACTCGTTCCTCTTGTAAAAACATTCAGACACCCACAGTTGCAGATGGCTTATCAGACCATAACACAGTAATTGCAGATCTTAAAGTTCCGATAGCCCCAGCCGTGTCCAAACACAACGTGTTTTACAGAGCCATTCACAGTATCAACATTGCATCATTTATGACTGATATAATCACGTCCGACCTTGTCACACATCCTAAAGAACATGTATCAGACCTATACAAACAGTACCGTCAAATACTTACGACATTGCTTGAGAAACATGCACCCATTAAATTAAAATCTGTGTCACAAAAGCAGCCAGCTCCTTGGATCAACCCGGAAATAATCCAATCTAAACGGCGCCGTCGCAATCTGGAACGTGTTTGGCGTAAATCTCTTTCATCATTAGACAGGTCACGCTACACACGGCAATGTCATCTGTGTAACCGACAAATGTCAAAAGCTAAGTCGCATTATTATGAAAACATGGTCTCAAATAACTCTGCTACACCGAAACAGCTATGGAAATGCCTAAATGAGATCTTACACAGGCGGCCTGCTCCTTCTCTACCAACCCATGCATCAATCAAGTCACTGTGTAACTCTTTTTCAAATAATTTAAAAAACAAAATCAGCCTCATACATTCAGCCTTCACAGATCACACCTTAGACATTGTAAATGCTGACTCTCCACAACTAAATTCTCAACTAGCATCGTTTGAACCAGCCACAACTGCTGAAGTGAGAAAAATTATCATGTCGTCCCCAAGTAAATCCTGTGATCTTGACCCACTTCCGACTGTATTACTGAAAGCATGCCTTGATGTTTTAATTAAACCAATAACAGACATAATAAATGCGTCACTCTGCTCTGGCTTATTTCCTGAAGATTTCAAATGTGCGCATGTAAACCCAGTACTTAAGAAGACAACCCTGCCAAAAGAAGAACTAAACAGCTATAGGCCTATTTCCAACCTTAGCTTCATTTCCAAAATACTTGAAAAGGTTGTAGCTAATCGCCTCAATTCTCACGTCTACATAAATGGTTTAAACAATGCATCACAGTCTGCATATAAACAATTTCACTCTACAGAAACTGCTCTTCTAAAAGTACACAATGACATAAACCTTAACATTGATAATGGCAAAGTTACTGCACTGGCCCTGCTTGACCTATCCGCCGCTTTCGACACCATTGACCATGACATTCTCATTACACGCTTATCAACGTGGTACCGGATATCTGGCACAGCCCTGAGCTGGTTTACTTCATACCTTACTGACAGACGGCAAGCCATTAAAATAGGTAACTGCTTCTCAGACATGCTGCCCACCTCTTGTGGTGTCCCCCAGGGTTCTGTTTTGGGGCCGTTGCTTTTCACTCTCTATACAACACCACTAAGCTCTGTTATCCAGAGTCACAACCTGGATCATCACCTTTATGCAGATGACACACAAATCTGTGTTTCTCTGACCACACCAGATACTTGTCGCTCCCTAAACCAGCTCAGGGATTGTCTCCAAGATGTCTCCCTTTGGATGAAAAACAGCAAATTAAAGCTAAACGCAGATAAAACCGAATTTCTCATCATTGGTACCCCAACGTAGCGGGCAAAACTCAGTGGCTTTTTCCCGACACATATTCTGAGTCAGAGTATCATACCAGCCGCCTCAGCTTTAAACCTTGGAGTAACTTTTGATGAAAACTTCAAATTCAAACAACATATCTCGAAAACATGCCGTTGCTGTTTTTACCATATCCGTGATCTTCACCGCATCCGCCGGTTTATAACACTTTCTGTTGCTAAGACCATCGCCACAGCTCTAGTAAGCAGCAGACTTGTCTACTGCAATTCCCTCCTTTTCAATATCACAAACAAGGACATAGCAAAACTTCAGCGTGTCCAAAACTGTTTAGCCAGGGTAGTCACGTGTTCTCCTCGTTTCTCTCGCTCAGTGCCGCTTCTGAAATCACTGCATTGGCTACCTGTGCACTATCGCAACATTTTCAAAATTTGTACAGTAGCCTATCAAGCACTCTCATCTACACAACCAGCATATCTAAATGCAATGCTAACTCCAGCAAGAAATTCCAGACAGCTACGCTCAACCAGTAGTAACCCTCTTTACATCCCTCGGGTGAAAACGAATGCCGGGACCCGAGCTTTCTCGGTTGCCGCACCAACGGTGTGGAATTCGCTTCCTGTCAGTGTCAAATCAGAAGGTAATATAGTTTCATTCCGCCGACGTCTGAAAACCCATTTCTTTGATGCTGCCTATCCTCCTTAGCCTCCTAGCTTCTTCATCCATCCGTTGACGACTCACGCATTGATTTCGATTATGAGATTGCTTAATCCCTTGGTTTTGTCGCGCCACTGAGCGTGATTTTCGAGGATATTGGCGCAAAAGAAGTTATTATTATTATTATTATAAGAAATTGGATGGTGTCTATTAGATTATTAAACGCATTCGAAAAGAAGCAACGACATCATTCGTGAAAGTCCAGCAAATGTCTAACTCCAACATCTACACATATAGAGCTATTAAACATATGGATACATCTAGAGCACCTTTCTCGGATGTCGTACAAACATCCGTTAAGATTAATTTAAAATTGCCACCTAGAGAATCAACCCCAGATGGCAAGTGGACAAGGAAGCCGTTTGGCTTATCGAGAGTCCAACCCATCTATATCTAAGTATACCCCGCCCGTCTTAGGTATATGTCGATTTTATTTTTAAATATATTAACACTACTAGTACCTACACAATCAGCTGAAAATCTGTTCCATTCATTTACTATTCTTTGTGAAAATGAAAATGTTCTAATATCCCTTCTACACTGCTTCTTTGCTAATGTAACTCATCTAGTCCTCCTGTCCTCTAGTCCTCCTGTCCTCTAGTCCTCCTGTCCTCTAGTCCTTCTCTCACAAGATGTTCTCGTAAACGTGAGATGTGGAAGAGAAACGAAGACATGAAAACTGGGAACGATTGTAAAACACATGCTGATGTTCAGACATTATATCTACGTACGTAAAATATAATTACGAAGTTCCAGCTAAAATCAAATAAAAATGTCAGTCACCGAAGGTAAGAGCGATATTTCGGCGATAATTACGGTTGTTATATGTTTTAACTTTTAATTCAATTGACGACTGTGTTGTATAATTTTTTTTATTTAACTGAATATCTTAATGTTCAAAATATTTGCCTGTATATTTAGTATTATTGTTTTGTAAAGCGACACAGAACACTGTACAATTATAGCGTAACATAAATGTCACATTTCTTTTTTTTGATTTAATACCTGTATTATTTTGTAGATCGCCAATATTTCAAGTAATGTGACCAAGCACATCTTAATGGTATTACAGCAATATGATTTCCTCCATTATAACTTGTTTCCTAGCGGTATCGTTTTTAACCATGATGATGTGTATGCGGTGTGTTCATGTGGTGTTGAACTGACCGACAGATCTGCGGACGTGCGGCACGCCGTGCGATGTCGTCGTGTCGGTGAAGCCGCGCCACACACTGCCCGGCCCCACTCGCTCGCCGCGCCCCGCCCCGTCCGACGGCGTCAGGAACGTGTACAACTGCCTGTCCGCCTTCTCCGACATCTCGCCTGTAGCACAACGAAAACTATACAGCATTACCATCGCAGTCATGATATACAGGCCTACTTCGTCTACTTCGTGTGTGAAGTGATTATAATGTTCGTATGTCCTAAACGCTTTTTTAAGAAAGCGTTTATAGCCTCTACCGTTTAATTGTGAAATGCAATTTATTATACCAGAAAGTTCCTGTATAAAGAATTATGTTTTCATATTAATGTTTATTTATCTAATATGCATTACGCCTATTTATGTACTTAATGTATTAATTTTACAAGTACGTAGTACGTTTATTATCAGCTGCATGTGAGTAACCAATCTAATTAGTAATTTGTAAATGTAGCTGAACATACATTTAATTTTTTATTATGTTTAGTCGGACAATAAATTCTTTTGAATCTTTATTTCCGCAAGAGAAACGCCGATTCGTTGTTCTCATTGCCGTGTTTTCGATTAATAAAACCGGGCTGTGATATTCCTTAGCTTTATGGACAAGCCATAGCGCACGAGTTAGTGTAGACGATATTGCGACCAATGATGGGACAAATTCACAGTATGACTAATTCATCGAAAGATTAAATACCGCAATCAACAGAACGGTCACTAGAACCTATTTATAGCAGCTAAGAGAGCCAGGCGATTAATCATTGGCAATGACCACACATCATCATCATCGTCATAAATATCATCGTCAATATTGTTGTCGACTACAGTGAATGTCTCGCTAATTCGATTAACATTGTCAAAAGAAGCTGCAACGCAGAGCATCAAAGCAAAAAACAAATCGACAGATCTTCCGACTCGCGGTGTCCACGGCGAACTGGAATGGACATCCTTCTGTAAATGTTAACACACATTTTCATATAATTGTCTTACAAATTATTGAACGTACATTAGTGTACTAATAGTGTGCGGTTAATTAATACTATGTATTTTGCCAAGCTACTTGTTTAACTGTCTGAGCATCTGACGTTTGTTCTTAACAACATTTATACATATCCTGTATACTGTAATAATGCAATATCAAATGCTGAGTTGAGACCTCGTAGACAATTTATTGACAAAATGCGTAACTATAATTTATTTGATAGCACCGATATATTGATACACGCTTGTTGTGCATATAACATCTGTATTATAATATGTAAATTAGTAATGTACATTGAAAATTTTGTTTCTTTCGCTGCTGCAAATGAAAATCTTCTGCCGAACAGTTAACATCTTACCTTTCGAAAGCGGCTAACACATTGAGTGATACGGTCTAGCGCAGGACGTCACGGTTCAGTGGACATTGTTTCATTCGCAGTGAGCGTAATCAGTGCGAGGACTTCTCTTTTGTACAGATCGAATTCGCTAAATCCGCTATGTAATGTTTACCATCACGTGACACGCTTGCGCACGGTGAGTAGTTGGAACAATGGCGGAGTTTTGGTCAATATTGGCAACTCTCAAGTGAACATTCAGCGGACCGTTACACAGCAGATTCGATTCAAGTGAAATGTCATCGACGCCGTCATTTGTAACAGATACCGGTCACACGTTCGGCGGGTCGCTCTTAATTGAGTAAACTGTGTGTGTTGCCTTCACGCACTTAGAACGCATGGCGTCGGTGTGAATATCACCTGGTTCACTTTAATATAAATCGGTCAAATTTGTTCAATGGATCCATTATATAGTTCAGTTTGTAACTGCAGCATTTCATTCTGCTTGCTTAACAATACAAAGGTGTACATTTGTATAAGGTATTTTCCTAGTTTAGATCCATATCATTTTGCATTACATTTCCAACATGATTTCAACGTCACGTAAAAATATATATTATTTTCAAAAACAACAAAAACTGAAACTATTTCTACCTACACAAGTCTAGTAACCAGTACTGCGAAGTGCACCCCGTCTCTAAATACTGGGTTGGTTAAAGTACCCTATATCCAGCTCCCACCGAAAAATATGTTGACATTGTATTCAGTGCGACAATGACTGTGGTTTTTGCAAACCGTTCACGATAGCTACACAATCTATAACGCCACACCATTTGTTGGTGTCAGTGGCTTTACTTGGTGGTGGAATAGACACGACATATCCTTCGTATTAGACACGCCGGGACCCACCACACAGAGCGGGTGGCTGTGTCTGTACTGTGCTGTGCTGTGCTGTGCTGTGCTGTGCTGTGCTGTGCTGTGCTGTGCTGTGCTGTGCTGTGCTGTGCTGTGCTGTGCTGTGCTGTGCTGTGCTGTGCTGTGCTGTGCTGTGCTGTGCTGTGCTGTGCTGTGCTGTGCTGTGCTGTGCTGTGCTGTGCTGTGCTGTGCTGTGCTGTGCTGTGCTGTGCTGTGCTGTGCTGTGCGGTGCGGTGCGGTGCGGTGCGGTGCGGTGCGGTGCGGTGCGGTGCGGTGCGGTGCGGTGCGGTGCGGTGCGGTGCGGTGCGGTGCGGTGCGGTGCGGTGCGGTGCGGTGCTGTGCTGTGCTGTGCTGTGCTGTACTGTACTGTACTGTACTGTACTTTACTGTACTGTACTGTACTAAAACGAGAATGTGTGTGTGTGTTTGTGTGTTTGTGCGCGTGCGCGTGTGCGTGTGCGTGCGCGTGCGCGTGCGCGTGCGCGTGCGCGTGCGCGTGCGCGTGCGCGTGCGCGTGCGCGTGCGCGTGCGCGTGCGCGTGCGCGTGCGCGTGCGCGTGCGCGTGCGCGTGCGCGTGCGCGTGCGCGTGCGCGTGCGTCTGCGCGTGCGCCTGCGCCTGCGCGTGCGCCTGCGCGTGTTTGTGCGCGTGCGCGTGCGCGTGCGCGTGCGCGTGCGCATGTGTGTGTTTGTGCGTGTGTGGGTGTGCGCGCGCGCGTGTTTTTGTGTGTACATGTATATGTGTGTGCCTTTGTGTGTGCCGGGTGACATTTTTGCGCATGCGCGATAATTATAAAATCATCACAGTGCAGCAATACGCAAAGCATCTTTTGGAAACGTTAACGTAACTAATGACGATTAACTCGTGCATGCGCATAAACGTCACCCGAATATTAATTAAAGGCCGGAAAAATTAAATGCTACAACGTCAAGAATCGTGCCGTGTCGAACTTATGTTTTATATCCAACATGGTGGAGTAGTTCGTTGCTGCCCGTTTATCTAATCGACCAAATGCAATATGTCTATTGTCCAAACCTAGCACTAAACCAGCATTGTTGAGATTATGATATGGTTTACTTTGTATATAGTTGACCGCAAGGCTGTTATGCTACTTCTAGTAGATCTATCGTCAGCATTCGACGCGATCGACGACAAAACTGTGTTAATACGCGTCAGAGATTGCTTTGGAATAACCACACACGGCACACATGGTCTGTGTCCTATTTGCAGTTCTTGTAGACATTCACTGGCTGCCAGTTAAACAACGCATTGAGAATGAACTACTACTGTTGATGTTTGGCAATATTCGCGGCCTATAGTTGTCTCATACTTGACCGACCTTATTATTCGATAACAGCCTACCCGTGCGTTACGCCTAATGTTCACTAATACAATTATTATATATTTATTTATTCGGAAAAATTTTTGCTGTACAGATTCATGTGTCTATTTTAATGTTTAAGCTTTTACGTAATGCGATTCTGAATGGCTATAATTGCCAGATTTGTGGCGCATAAGTATTATTATTACAGCTGCTGTTTACATATTTGCATACTTGATTTTACTGAATACATGCATTACTATGTGATGTGATTTAAATATTGTGTTATATGTATGCATCCTCCAAAGTCCAAGATGTTGATCCATTCAGTGACTGGACATTACAGTTATTATTATTATTTCCCAGATTCCTGCGCCTTGATACCCATAAATAATAGACAAAACTCACAAAGCGAATAGAGGAACAAAACATGCAGTCTGTGTATCAATTGCAGATCGTACTGAGCAGTGTGTCGGTGCTTGACGATAAATTCGAAGGAACTTAGCGCGGTTAACTTGTCATTATGGCAAGTCAGCTACCAGTGAATACACATAATATTATACCAAGGTATGTGATTTTATCCAAAGTAAGTGTAACATAACGAAGGAACTATTATATCATGCTAAGCCTTCTTTATTCACATTCGACATAGTCGCCACCTACCGTACAATAATGTTAATATAACCTGCTTTTAGTCTTTTTAAGTTGTGTGTCCCTCAAATTGCAGGCGTTTGCGACACATCTAGTCGGGTTGTCAACAGTACCGTTTCATACATGACATTCTAAAATACAGTTTTTCTTGAATGAATTAATTATTATTTGCATTTGTTGAAAATAGCAAATGAATGAATGAATGAATGAATGAATGAATGAATGAATGAATGAATGAATGAATGAATGAATGAATGAATGAATGAATGAATGAATGAAGGAATGAAGGAATGAAGGAATGAAGGAATGAAGGAATGAATGACGGAAGAAATGAATGATTGGTTGGTTGGTTGATTGATAGATAGATAGAGAGATAGATTGATTGATTGATTGATTACTTGATTGATTGATTGATTGATTGATTGGTTGGTTGGTTGGTTGGTTGATTGACCGAACGAACGAACGAACGAACGAACGAACGAACGAACGAACGAACGAACGAACGAACGAACGAACGAACGAACGAACGAACGAACGAACGAACGAACGAACGAACGAACGAACGAACGAACGAACGAACGAACGAACGAACGAACGAACGAACGAACGAACGAACGAACGAACGAACGAACGAACGAACGAACGAACGAAAATGTATTCAACGACAACAAAACTTGTACAATACATGCAAAGTATAGTGTGCTCTGTTGAAAGGACATGGCTAACGTCAAAGACTTACACATGCCCTTCTCAAACATGAACAACACCATAATATAAAAAAAAAACATTATTACAAACTAATGTACGTAATTCATGCATAAATGTGTAGTAGGCCTATTTCGCTCACTAAAATAACAGTCGCATTTCCTTTTTAAATGTGTTTTTGACACTGTGGTTGTGTAGATATGAAGAACGTAACAGCGGCCCAAGTGTGTTTTATCTTCAGTTGTGGTAAACTTGGTTACTGGGTTAAGCCATTTCACTTATTTATACCTTTGACGGTCAGTGACAATAGTCCAATGGCGTTGCATCCCTTAACGTAAAACAGTTTGCTTTCGCTGGTACCATGCATGAGTACAGACGCAGTATAGTCTTTTATATAATCAAGTCGTTCGATTTGAATATATTTGGAAAAGCCATATGTATGGCTATGCTAGTCAAGGTTATAAATGAATCCTATGGCTTTTATGTCACAAAGGTAGTTTTATGAGTTTTGATTGATACCTATTTCCCTGTATCGTGCAACAGGTTTAATAAGGTTTAACAAGGTTGCCGCCTAGAGCTAAGCTCCAGACGGCATGTGAAAAAAGAAGCCTTTGGCTTATCGAGAGTTGGACTAAAATAATAATATTATTTCTTATAAAATTGTACATGAATTAGTATCATACTTAAAAAAAAAAATATTTCTTTTTTAAATGCCCCTAAATAAAATATGAGGTATCTAAGCATATGAGTAAAATAAACATTATATAAAACGTACTACAATAATAACAATACATTCATAATAATAATAAATTAATTTAAATACACGTATGATACGTAATTGAGTCGGTATTAATATCGTTTCTAAAAATAATAAACGTGTAAGTGTAACCCGCCCTCGCCAGAAAACTGTCAATTTTATTTTTAAACACATTTACACTGTTGGCATTAACACAATCGTGACTTAATTTATTCCAGTTATTTACTGTTCTCTGGCAGAAGGACTACTTTCTTGTATCTAACTAAAATATGTTTTGACCAAGCTGCCTCTTTTCATACTAGCTTCTGTTTGCTTGACGAAAATGTTGCTATCGATATCCATTCAATATCTTAAAAACGTCTATTTGTTCTCCTCTTAATCTTTTAGTATATAATGTTGTCAATCCACATTCTAATAGGCGTCTATCATAACAGACATATTTCAGTTTAGGAATCAGCTTAGTTGTTCTTCTTTGCATTCTTTCTAGGTTGTCGATGTTTTTCTTATGATGTGGAATCCATGCTTGTAAGCATTGTTCTAAATGTTCTATTAAGTATTGCTTTGTATAATGGTATGATTACCTTTTGTTACTCCTAATTATCCCGAATATTCGGTTGCCCTTTGAAGCAGCAATTCCACATTGCTCTGGAAATGTCATGTCAGCACTAACTGTAACTCCCAGGTCCTTTTCTTTTACACTTTTACCTACAATAGTATCGCCCATAAAATATTTGTGTTCACATTTCCATATCCTATGTGGATGCATTTACATTTCTCAAAATTAAATGACAGTGGTTGCCATTTTTCAGACCATTTGACCAACTTGGTTAGATCATCTTGTAAAATGTCTTCATCTGAATCTGTTTTAACAGTTCTGAACAGTTCTGCGAATATAAGTACTTTACTTGATAAGGTATCATCCAAACCATTTAGAAATATCAGAAATAATATATTACATATCGATTCCTTTTTTGAATAACGGTGTAATATTTTGCTTCTTTCCATTGTTATGCACGATTCCCTCTTTAAGCGACAACATAAAGAATATAGCAAGTGGTGTACCAATTTGGTTTACTATATCTTTAAGCAGTTTTGGTGGTATTCTATCAACTCTAGGTGATTTGTTATCATTCATCTTAATTTTCTTTTATATCATTTCAAGAGTTATAAGCAACTGGCCTGACTTAATTCATCGCCCTCAAATATCCTATCAGGTTACGGCAGTGAACTTATATCGTCTCTAGTGAACACTGAGCTGAAATATTCTTTCGAAACCCTTTAGATATTCCATTACGTGCGTTGGTTTCTAGTGTTCCTACCTTATCTCGAACCATCTGTTTACACCTTACATAAGCGTAAACACTATTGCTATAATTTGTTATGTCACTCGCCAATTTTGCTCAAAAAATATCGTTTTGATTTTTGAAATTCAGAAGTAGCTAGATTAAGGGTCTCTTTATAATTGCTATATTCTTCTATATTTCTAGTGTTTGTGTAAACTCTCCACATCATTTCTTTGTAAGCAATCTTTCGCATAGATTCATTTGACAGATGTTTCTGCAGAATGGCATTTACGGTTCAACAGGTGACTGATATAAAGCGTGTATCGCGTGACAATGAATTGCTTGAATTCAACACAAACCGTTTCAAATATTCTTGTCTTTGTTTAGTTGCGAGATAAGCGCGTCCAGATCAGCAGCTAACGACTGAGTCTTGACGAAGTCCGATTTTGTAGCGACGTGAGTGCTTGCAGGTGTGCGTGCGTGTGTATGTACACATACATATGTGTATAGTTCAGTGCATGATAAGGAATAGTAAACATCAATACTTTTAATATTATTTTAGCATGCAACATTTATTTTAAATATATTTGATTGTAGAAAATAATACGTATGGTTTCTTGTTAAAATACATCTCTTCGAAAATGGAGGATCATTAGTAGTAAGACAAGTGAGAGAGAGGACACATTTAACATGTTCGTGTAATGAAACCCGATCTTGTCATTATGACTAATCATGCTCTAGTTCGATGCCCTATACAACAGAGTGGGTATGGTACTCAAATACGGGCACTTATACAAAGCGCCATTGCCTAGATATTTCAAACGCGTATTTCGTAAACATATAACTTAATTCCACATCTACGCTAAACAATGTGTGACATATATCTTGACTAAATGCATGGTGAGACTAATTCGAGGAGCCTAGAGCTTGTTGCCTCATTCCGTCGCGAATCTGATGCATCTCGTTGGTTAGCACTTAGCAGCTTATTCCTGTCCGAAGACGGAGCGACTTTCACACATTTCTCAGCATCATCACCTATATTGTAGAAGGAGAAACAAGAGTGTTTTGTTATTACACTTCAGCTAAGATGATATAATGTATTGACATAACACAACACGTTCAGCTGTGTTTATTTATAATAATATCATAGATCTTTAATAAGATGTTCATCCAACGCTACACGGCGCTTGAACTAGGAAGTTTAAGGCTAATCGAATATCGCAGATGCATAACCTACCGTGATCTTATTACTAGTTTTATTGTTGGACGATATGCACTCAGTCATAACACAATCATCAAATATATTATTTGTTCCTGTAAGTTATCGCCGTATGCGCGATTTAGCACTTTTCTTATCTAAACTACACAGTTATTTAATTAATACTGTATTGCACTCACTGGTTCCATTCATTCTTTAATTTTGAAAACCGGATAGTACAGCGGCGCATGCGCATGAAACATCAACGTTTTCTGGGTCGGTGATAGAGGGGGAGAATGAATAAGACATCTTGCGTTTTTCAATACCCTTTTATACAATGCCGATTCCCGCTAGATTACCGCTCACCTTGTCGGCATAAGGCGTTGGTTGTAGCCTACTTCCGGGTGGCTTCACCGATATTGACACTGGGTCAACCCTCTTGGGTCTGCGTCGTCTGAAGAGTCGCACCACGGCCAGCGCAATGCAGTCCAAGGACAGCTCGAGGAACTCGAACAGACTGATGACGGAGCAGCCGATCCACAGGCCCAGGATGCCGCCGATGTCAGACGCGAAATTCACCGTCTGGACACAAAAACGAAGATCCTTGTCATTTATGATGTCATAATGTAGTGAGTATATATATCAATATCATTCACTTGGACCGGGGTGAACCGCGTAAACTTAGGATATATATATATATATATATATATATATATATTAATTTTCAATATTGAAATAATATATATATATATATATATATTATAATATCAATATTGAAAGTTATATAAATACTTAATATATATATATATATATATATATATATATATATATATATATATATATATATATATATATATATATATATATATAATAGTAATATATGTTATATATATACATATATATAATTTTCAATATTGAAATTAAATAATATATATATATATATATATATAATTTTCAATATTGAAATTAAATAATATATATATATATAATTTCAATATTGAAAATTAATATATATATATATATATATATATATATATATTAATTTTCAATATTGAAATTATATATATATATATTATTTAATTTCATTATTGAAAATTATATATATATATATATATATATATATATATATATATATAACATATATTAATATTCAAAATTGTGAAAGTTACATAATCGATGTTTTTGCTAACATTGACGTGACAACTCAACAACTCTGAGAAAACGTGATGACTAACTATAAAATATTGATGTAGATCTTCGCCTCTGCTCTACGCCTGGGTTGTGTCTTACCGTGTACGATGGAGTCTCTTCGATCTTCTCATAGTTGAAGTCTTCATAATACACCTGCACCGTCAGCAGGTTCTTCCACAGCTTGTCGTCATCAGTTGTGTTGCCGAGATACTTGGCGATCCCAGCAGCCAGCTTTTGCTTTATGATTTCCTGTAGTATTGCAAGACGTTGTTTCAACATTCGAACAATTCGTCTTTGAACAATTCGATCAATCAACTATTGAACAAAAACAGCTGTTGTCCACTAAGAAATGAGATATTAATGTAGGGCCTATTATTAGAACATAGACATCGCATGCCACATGATTCGTATCACTATACTTCACATTCGCATAATTGTAAATGCCAATTAAATAACATCTGCTCGTATATTATGTATACTCTCTTGGTAGTTCTCAATTAATCTTCTTCTCTTGTTAAAAAAATAAGCAGTACTGCTATACGCGTAATTAATATATATTTTAATTTTAATCACGAGTCAAAAATACCTCGGTCTCACCTTATGTAGCTCTGACGGCCAAACAGAATTCGATGTTTGATATGTGTAGGCCGTCTCCCTGGAGATGTAGATCATTGTTGTTATAAGATACATCGTATTTATGCCATACAACGTGTGCATGATACACCTTCCGTGGCAAACGGCAATTATAGGATAATATCCCAGCAAATGGTAAGTGTTACACATATACCTAAAACGTTTCTGCCTGTTGATAACAATTACAAAAGCCAGAATATTAATGACGTATTGTAATTCCGAGGATAGTAACGCAAGCTGATTATAAAGCAAGCTTTATCGCGGTTTTTGTATTTATGATTACTTTGGCATTAAATACGTGATATGATTGTTTTAGAGACAATGTGCGTTCAATCTACAGTCTCCAGTGTACTTTAGTTCCTAGTTCTAATAACACAGACGGGTTGGCGTGAAACAGTTGTTTGATTGTTTTGTCACTCGTTTGTAACGGTTAATGCAATCTGTCTTCTCGATATGTTTTTGGAACATTTCGGACTTGTAACGGTAATGCAAACAGAAGTTAATATCGTCACTTACTCGCACGGCAGAGGACAAGCACAGTCCAGTCTGTTGTACGTATAGTCGATGAAGACGTGGTATCTACAAGTGTCTGCAACACAAACATGTCTATGCCCGGGTAAACATCGTCAACATAACATAAAACAAGAGATAAATAGAAAATGTATGAACTTTTCACTCGCTTGACTAAATAAAAGACAACAAAAATAAATGTAATACACGTCTGAGTTAGACATGATGTACGGAACAACTGACATATGCACACGAACACAGGAATAGGGCAACCGGATAGGGAATTGTTTGGTAGGTTACAGGAAGAACAAAATGGATTTTGAATTTTATTTTATTGTCAACGCCACACATGAGGTATTTAATGTTGATTAATACAATTTGTTGAAAAGGGGTCAAACAAGTGAACTATTTATATAATATTTACCCCATGGTCTGACTAGCATATGAATGCATGATATTTCTAAAATAAAAGTGCAGTTGAGAACAATAATAATAGTAGGATGGTATACGTGTGTGTGTGTGTGTGTGTGTGTGTGTGTGTGTGTGTGTGCGCGTGCGTCGTGCGTGCGTGTGTGCGTGTGTGCGTGCGTGCGTGCGTGCGTTTGAGGCTGGGTGGGTGTTAGGATGGGTGGATGGGTGAGCGAATGTGTGTGTGAATTTGTTATATTTTTCATTATCATACCAACATTATACGTGTGATGTTACAATAGCATTGTAGCAACCGTTTCGCCTAACCTTCCGTTTCGTTGTTCGAGTTACAAGCTGAGACTCGCTTGTAGTCGAACGCAGCGCCCTCCATCGGATACTGCGAGTCTGCGCAACCGCAGCGCTCGATGACGTAGCGCTGGTAACACGTGGCGTAGCAAGCCTGCTCCAAAGAAAGTTACGTTGTAGATCATCACATTCATTCATGCAAACAGGCCAAAGCGGTATATGCAGAATACTAAGCAATTTGTCGTTGTGTGGCCGTGGTAGCAGCATGTCGTCACATAGTCCTTTGTATGAAGACATGAAATATAAAAAAGCAAAAATGGTAGCAAATGACAAACACCAATATCGCAATGAGATCCCGACTAACTGGCAATGGACAGGAACTACACATTAAAACTGTTTAAATACATTGGACCCATCATCCACCAGAGCGAATCTGTGATAGATATTTTTGCAAGATCTGCTCAAACATCAGGAACATTGGCAAAACTGCAACCAATTTGGAAAGGAAAGAACTTCTCACTGAATTACGAACTGAAGTAATTACTTCCGGCATGCGGATCTAGCACCTTACAGCGGAACTACACAGAATAAAGTGCTGCGGTGGAAATGAAGTGTTTTTGAAGATTAAGCATACGAAGAATAATAATACTTTATTGATCCGCGCAGGGAAATTACAATTCTGCTTGTGGGCCGCATACAAATGTAAACATGTAAAGGTAATATCACACAAATATAAAATCACGTTAAAACACATAATAAGCATTATAAAACATTATTGAAACAATAATGTCATACAGAAGTATAGCTATAAGCAACTAGAATCATTTATTTCATATTAGAATCATATGTGTACATTTACCCATGAAATAACATTCACGAAACAAGGCAAACCTCACACATACGTCCTTTTTCTTATGTAACAATAACATCTTCTAACAGTTTTTTGTGTAAAGAACCATTGATATCGAACAGAATTCTGTGCAATAATATATTTCGGTCATGGTTTTTCTGGTTTTCTGCGAAGACTTGAAAATAGATAGGCAAGGCAACTTACAGCAATGCTGTACCCGACGGAATAGACCTCCTCGAAGACGCTCCTCTGGATGTTCCGTTCCGTCGTGTCGGTGCAGTTGCCGTACGGCTCAGGCAGACGGGCGACGTTTAACTGAAACAGTCGAACGTTTTAAATACTTCGTGAATATAACGTGTACATTTAATTTAAGTTCTATCGAGAGCGAAGCATCCAGTCTTTGGGATAGCTCAAAGCGCTTTACTCCCTGACAGGCATATTCAATCTACCACCATATCGGCTTCCCATGGAACCTTCTGCCGTGATATAATTAATACGCGAACAGCCTTCCCACACAAATGTCCACCGCCGCCTATTGTAGATATTCAGCCATACAGCTGGGTGAACCGGAGCAATGTAGAATGCATGAACATGCCAAAGTGCCGATGTGGTAGCACACGATTCGAACCTGAACTTACCCAGTTGCAGAGGATTCGAACCTGAACTTACCTAATAGAACAGGATTCGAACCTGAACATCCCTGGTAGCACAAGATTCGAGCCTGGTTTCTAATTATTGCGCTCCAAAAGTACTGTTGTTAGTTGATGACGCTACACCTTAATTTTCACTCACAATGACACTATTTGGTTAATAATTTAAGTTGCACGTTATCGTGTGATTGTATATTAAGCATGTTAAACCATCGAAAGGAATGGCAAGTTTAGGTTTTATCACCGTGACAACCTACCTAATGATTTGTTAACTTCAAAGTTTAACTAAACGTGTGTTTTAGTTTGTAAAATAGTCTAATAAACGTAGCTGCGTAGCGAGCCGATAAAATGACGGAGAAATAACTGCGAGCGTTTCTTATCTTGACCTTTACGCACTCTATAGTAGATATTAAGCCTTACACTCCTATTAAAGCCCGTTGTCTTAAGCTAATGCTGTAAAGTTATAACAACATATGTTATGTCTCCTCTAACATACTTTTACACAATGTGTAGGTCATTGCTCTGGATGCCACATAAAAACAACGAAAATAAAGCGTTCTGAATATTATATGTAATGCATGCATGCAATCGAATGTGGTCGTATGTGTAATGTTATATGCTACATTCCCGATTGTTTTGTAGTATGAATATCATTCTAACGCACTATGTTAAAGTAATAAAAAAATACACATAACACAATTACTATGTAACCCTAGGACAAACTGAAATCCGATTTCAAACCAGGTGCCGATCTCATATAAGCTCACCCTGCTCAGAGAGAATGTTGTAGGTCGGAGGTATATTTTATATTTTTATGACGACGAACGCTGCAAAATGAATTTCCCGGTTCGGGACAATAAAGTTTTATTGTATTGTATTGTATTGTATTGTATTGTATTGTATTGTATTGTATTGTATTGTATTGTATTGTATTGTATTGTATTGTATTGTATTGTATTGTATTGTATTGTATTGTATTGTATTGTATTGTATTGTATTGTATTGTATTGTATTGTATTGTATTGTATTGTATTGTATTGTATTGTATTGTATTGTGTTGTGTTGTATTGTATTGTAACTATAATGCAATTTACCGTAGTAAGAACCAGATTAAATAAAATACGTAAAAGAAATGTTCCAGCATTTCGTAGACAACAACTCATAAATATGTGTGTGTGTGTGTGTGTGTGTGTGTGTGTGTGTGTGTATGTGCGTGTGTGCGTGTGCGCGCGCGAGAGAGAGTGTGTGCGTGCGTGCGTGCTTGCGTGCGTGCGTGCGTGCGTGCGTGCGTGCGTGCGTGCGTGCGTGCGTGAGTGCGTGTGTGTGCGTCAAATTGAGCATTATTTAACCAATTGTTCGCTAGTCAAAGCGTAGATCTATATATTATAGACCAAGATACAGACAGTCTACATGACTCACCTGGCGGATGCCGATGACACTCATCTGTCCCGGGGCAGCCAGGACGCCCTCGTCCTTCGGGAAGGGCATTCTGTCCTGAGGATGGACGACCACACGAACCCCAGCGGCACTTCCAAACCCCTTCACATAGTCGTCCTGCCCGATGTTCAGCGTCAGACTCAACCCTGCGCGCAAAACATGTCACTGAAGGTGGTCGTGTGTTTCACGAGGCAAACTTATACACAGTCCTCGAGGAATTGGTTTAAGATTCACATTATCAACAATACCAATTTAACTGCATTTCTCTGCGCGCACTATAAACCTAGCTGTGTTGTGGTCATTCAGAGGAGCACTGCGATATTACAACTATAATTATTACGAACATACACATATTTTATAGTGTATATAATTATATATACATATATATATATATATATATATATATATATATATATATATATATATATATAGTATATATGTATATAATATATATACTGATGAGTATATATATATATATATATATATATATATATATATATATATATATATATATAGTATATATATATAGTATATATATATATATATATACTATATATATATATATATATATAGTTATCAGTATATATATATATATATATATATTATACATATATACTGTATATATATATGTATATATATATATATAATTATATACACTATAAAATATGTGTATGTTCGTAATAAGTATAGTTGTAATATCGCAGTGCTCCTCTGAATGACAACACAGCTAGGTTTACAGCGCAGAGAAATGCAATTAAATAAGTATATATATATATATATATATATATATATATATATATATGTATATCTATATATAATTACAATATGTGTGTGTTCGTAATAATTGAAACAAGTTTTAATATCGCAGTGCTCCTCTGAATGACCATAATACAGCCAATATATATATATATATATATATATATATATATATATATATATATATATATATATATATATATACTCGTAATAATTCGTAATTATTACGAACATACACATATTGTATAGTGTATGTAATTATATATATATATATATATATATATATATATATATATATATATATATATATATATATATATATATAGTATCTATATGTATATAATATATATATATATATATATATATACATACTGATAACTATATATATATATATATATATATATATATATATATATATATATATATATATATATATATATATATATATATATATATATATATATATATATATATATACTCGTAATGGTTCTGTTTAATTGTCATGCCTCAAGAATCGGTCGTGTAAACGATTATGTCGCTGAGGGGCGATTCCCAATAAACGTTGATACTGTTTCTACGTACATAGTCGTCCATTGCGGGTCACGACGGGTCGTCAGTCATCAGTGTCACGAGTACGACAAAGTGTCAAGACACGGTGTCACACGAATAAAGGCAACGAACGTTTGTAAGACAAACAAGCCGTCGGTCACTCACCGTACGACGTGCCCGCCCGCTGCTGCACTCGAGGCGTCTCTGTCTTGTCCCACTCCGAGTTGAAGATGTAACAGTTGCCGTGTTGGGTGTCGTAGAAAGATGCGAAATCGCTGCAGAACAACACAAACAATTGGTCTCGCGCTTCTCCCAGTTATCTCATATTCGTAGTGGTTCTTTTTAAGTGTAACAAGAAACGTTAGGTAATAACATTGAGGCTAGCCGGGGTGGTAGCGGGAACACTTGGCTGCTGTACATTATGACTGGACCCTTGCTTCTCATCTTGTCGAGTATGCTTCCATTGTATTCGGGTATATGGAACATAATTATGTCTAAGATATAATA
The DNA here is from genome assembly GCA_964017155.1 of Oasisia sp. SBJ-2009. Classification (NCBI taxonomy): domain Eukaryota; kingdom Metazoa; phylum Annelida; class Polychaeta; order Sabellida; family Siboglinidae; genus Oasisia; species Oasisia sp. SBJ-2009. The sequence goes on from OZ024857.1 coordinate 54,842,989, forward strand.
ATAATAATAATAATATTGGTACCAATATGTAGGTAATAACACTGTCTTATATATAAATACAACTTGTAGCAGTAAGAAATGAAGTATAAAAGATACGTCATGTAATATGTCATGTTATAGTAAAATGTTGATATGCTGGCGCATTTGTTGTGCAATGGTCAACTTTTTTAATTAATGAAAAACAACATCTCAATTCAGTGTGAAGATAATTATATGCCCTTTAAGATAATATAAATTTGCAGTAATTAAAATTCAATAATAAATGACATACGCCTCAAGAACTGACACCCCTGTAATTTGTTTAGGAATCTGGCCTAAAGGAAAACCATGTGCAAATGACAATGTCAACTCGTCCCTTTGCTTGGCAAGACAAATTACAACCGTGTCACAGTCATTTCTAATGGCCAAACAGTTGTAAGAATAGCCACATCATGCTGCGACAATAGACACGGTGCGCCAATGTTGCAGGTGTTTCACATATTTGGTCCAAAAAAATATTTATTCAAACATCAGCAATGTACATCGAACCAAACAGGATCGACCTCACTAACGTTAGTTGTTTCGCAGACAAACATCAATGATCACCATTGACTATGGATTACGCGTTCTGCAAAACGCTGTTCCCTGTTATAATAAATTGGGGTGCAGTTGTATTTGATTTCTGCTGGTGACGACGTTAATTATTTGCGTTATCTCACCATAGCATTAATATGAGAAAGGTCATAACAGTATTAATTCATAGTTATCACACGAGTACCGGATTCAACATTTCCCAACGCCATTTGGGTAATGTTCTATGCCTATTAAATTGTTCATTACTTAACTAGCTAAATATATAACTACTTGACTACGTTAATAATAAAATAGGTTAATAGTTAAATAGGCCAATAGTTTATTAGTTAATAAATAGGTACACCGGGTCAAGACATAAACCTATTTCGTAGTGGTATTTATGCGCCAAACCAAACAGGAGAACATTGAATTGGGCTGTTGCTGAAATCATATATTCGCATCTATCTCGCTTGGGCCTACCTTACGTGGCACTTTGACCCGGCAAACTCGCAGTCGAGGATGAGTTCCATATCCGAGTAACCCATCTTCTGTTTGCTGGCGGTCGGCAGGTCAGCCACGACCTCCATGATCCTTTGTGTCTTCACGAAGTCTTCCGTCAGTGGGAGGCGCTCTGGGTACAACTTGTCCGATACTGCGAGACTAGCGGATGTAGTCGTCGTCGTCGTTGTAGATATAGTTGACGTCTCCTCGGCCCGTTTGGTTGTTGCTTTCGTGTCCGTAGTCGGTGGGTCAGCAGTGGTTGTTGTTTCTTCGATTGTTGTTGGTTTCGGTTTAGTTGTCGTTGCTGTTTCAGCAGCAGTAGTCGTCAGTTTCACTTCTGTTGTTATCGCCGTGGTTTCTTTAATTTTAGTTGTAGTAATCGCCGCCGAAGTCGTTGCTGCTGTTGTAGTTGCCGCCGTTGTTGTTGCTGTCGTGGCTGCTGTTGTAGTAGTCGCTGCAGTTGTCGCTGCCGTAGTAGTTGCTGCCTTTGTTGCTGTTGATGTTGTTGCAGCTGTTGTCGTTGCTGCCGTTGTCGCCACTGTTGTCGTTTCCACTGTTGTCGTTGATGATGATGTTGTTGTTGCAGCTGTTATCGTTGTCGCAACTGTTGTCGCTGCCACCGTTGTTGTTGCTGCAGTTGTTGCTGCTGTTGTCGTGGCCACTGTAGTCGCTGCAGCTGTTGCTACCATTGTTGTCGCAGCTGTTTTCGCTGCCGCCGTTGTTGTTGCTGCTGTTGTCGGGGTCACTGCAATATGATTTCAAAGTCATATTTCATTTCAGATCCAGACGCTTTATTGCAAAGTAGCATTGTAAAATATTAACAAGTATTATTCATGGTGTTGTAGCGAATCAAATACTATTTTCAGTAGTCAAATATCGTTTCACCCGCTTGATAACAGAAACATAAGAGGATACAATTAGACTCAGATATGCATAAATTAAAAAACAACTAACAGCCGACATGTTCAAAATACATTACAGGTCTCCAGGAAACCAATCGGAGCAATAATAACATTAATTACATTAATGATACAATTAATAGTAATAGTTATTTGGTGTAGCTGTTGTTCTTGTTGTTATATGTTGTCGTGTTTGTGGTGGCGAATGTGGTGTTTGTGGTTGTGGCAGTGGTTGTGGTAATGGTGGCGGCAGTGTCGTCATATATGCCGAAGTGCAGCTGTGATGGTATCTATGCCACATGCTAACGCCAAAAATTGAGGAAGCAAATAGCGCCATCGAGATAACAGTTTACTGTCATGTGACAGCAATCTGGAACAACTCACGTGTGGTTCGTCGTTCGCACAGTGACAACCCGTTTATGGTGCATTCCTTGTTCTTCCAATTCTTTTCAATCCGATCTTCCTTTATATACACACAGTTGCCTTCGTCCTTTGGGTAATCCTCGTGCCATGTGATTTCTGTAGCATCGATCTCTCCTTTCCACTTCCAGCCGCCCTCAGTAGCACGAATCAGCCACAACCACACCCTGTATAGAGAAACATAGACGTCTACACCGGGACGGCACAAACACAACACTCTCTCACACACACACATACACACACATTCACTCACACACGCATTCACACTCACACACGCAAGCACACACACATACATATACACACACACACACACACACACACACACACACACACACACACACACACGTAACACTGACACACACTCGTACGTACACACACACTCACACACACACACACACACACACACACACACACATACACTCACACACACACATACACACACACACACACATATATATATATATATATATATATATATATATATATATATATATATACTCTCACACACATATATGCACATACACTCAAACACATACACCCACACATACACCCTCACACACATACTCAAACACAAACATATACAGTTTTTTATAATAAAAAAACCCGCACTCAGACCTACACACTCACACGCACACTCATACATACTACCACCCACACACCACCCACACGCACGCCCACACATATACACACACTTTCACACACATACACACACACACACACACACACACACACACACACACACACACACACACACACAAATGTTCATACACACACATTCACCTTGAAACAAAAGTGTTGTTACTACGAACGACGCGGTTACGTGAAATTTTGTATTACAAGAAGAAACACGGAATAAATTATACGAGAAAAGTTAGATACTGATGGAGTTGCAACTGTACACACGCCGAGTTATCACTATTATTAATGTTGATAGATCTCGTGTGCCAATTACTGACAGGTCGTCGTCTATGTTTACCTGTTATCGTCAAGCCCGTGTAAAACACTGTACGTCAGTAAGTGTTTCAACTTGGCCTTCGTGTCCAGGACCGCCAGATGTGCGTTGTTTGTCTTACACAGACTCTGGGCATCATCGAATTTCCTTCTATCATCTTTGTCCTTCTCAGGCACCCAGAAACACGTCGTACCCGACTCGTCCTTATACAGCGGTTCAGGACATGCTGCAATATTGGTAACTTCTAAAATGTGACCTTTTGTTTATTTTGGACATTCGACAAATAAAATGTTAAAGTGGCAAGCGTTGCACGATAGACGTAAGCAGTTAACTGAGTAATGCGTAGTTGTTTACGTTGACGGGTAGTGTGACCATAAACAGAATACGCTACTATTATATACTCGAACTGTGTCATAAACACTAACATCACTGAATGACCTACCCGTTCCAATGGCGAACACAAATCGCTCAAAACATAATTAATTACCTGGGATTAGTACACTGTCATAAACGTAATGGTTTTTTCTATGTTTTATGTACCAATTTACTTAAGCAAGTTAATGGTTGTGTTTATCTAATCGAATTTATGTTAATGCATGTAAAATATTTTATTGTAATGAAAGAAAGCAGTGTATCTACATGGATGTGTTGATTTTATTGAATGATTGTACAATCCAACTGAAACGATGTAATAATAAATTAATTGTTATTCTTGCACCTATTATATATTCGTTTATATATGCTTATATACATATATGCATATGTACACACGTGCATATGTACGTGAACAAAATAGTTATTTTTTAAATGAGATTATGCATTGTGGTCAGTACAAAATTACAAAAAGTAGATACGTAGGCAGTGGCAGACAAATATTCCATATATTCACACTGGTTCTGGCGGTGGTGACAAGGTTACCCAATTTAGTCAGTTATACAAATAAATAGTATTGAATAAATAAATATCTGTAAGTTAAATAAATTATTGTTTAATTACAAGTTTAACCCTAATAAAAATTAATGTTCTACATATTCTGCCACTGTATACAAAATTGTGCATCAAAACGGTGTCCTAAATATGATACAGGGTTTATGAAAAACATTACTATTTCTGTTGTATTATTCGTACTATTGATGTGTGTATATAAAAACATGCACACGAAACACAACGTCATAACTCATATATCTTATGTAAAAAAATCACTCACTCATTAAATCAATCAATCAATCAATCAATCATTTAATCGATCAATCAATCAATTAATCGATCAGTACGACCACTCAACTCACACGACAGCCGTCGTTCGCACAACGCCAGCCCCGGAGCATCGCAGTCTGTGTTGTTCCACTTTTCAACCTTGTCTTTATTTGATTTTATGAAGGCACACCCTCCCTTGTCCTTGTTCGGATTCTCGGCATTCCACGCCTTGACGGTGTCCTCGCTCTCTCCTGTCCACTTCCACACTTTGTTCTCATCACGTGTCAGCCACATCCAGACGCTGGGAAGACAAGCCATCAGCATGATGCCGATTATCAGGTGACGAACATATTTTAAACCGAGGGTTTGTCTCTCTACGCTGTGTTTAACATGTTCCGTGGCCGTATCTTTTAAATTGTAAACATACTATTTGCTTACT
>OZ024857.1:54852948-54855448 GCA_964017155.1 Oasisia sp. SBJ-2009
GTTTTACCACGTTTTTTCGATGTGTATGTGTTTAGAATGTTATTCTGCATCACACCCGCTCAAACGAAGTCGGATATCTTTTTTTAATTGTGTTTTATATCAATTTAATGTTGTCGAGACGACGAAAATAAGCTGATGTCACTGGGCGTGAGCAATACTTAGCGCTCCTCGGACCTATCACGACCGCAAAGCCAATGTCTTGCGATTTGCGAATATGTCCCCAAAACTAAGGTTACATAATTAACTTTTTATTCTATATAATCCAGATATATTAGTTTTAAGCAAAATGTATATAAAATATGGCTAATTGTATTTTTTGACTTTGCAGTGCACACGCTAGACATCGGGTTTGATAAAGCCGGGTTTGAGGCCCCGATGTGTCTGGGCTGCGCTAATTTAACTGTTCGCGTCTTGTGACATCACCATCGGCTTATTTACGTAGATTCGACGATCTAAAACACAATTAAAAATATATCTTTTTAGCGGGAATAGTGCAGAATGACATTCCAAACACATACACATACGTTTTGAAAAGGCCTTAATAACTTAGGCCAGTTAAATAGAAGATTTGATTAGTGATACGGATTGATACGGATTCTTACATAATTTTAGGTTACAAATACGGATTGCCATCCCAAAAATGTGGCATGTCTGAATATTATTCTTGTGTCCAGTCCCCAATTAGTATCGCTTAGTCCCCAATAAGCTCCAGTCGCGCGGAGTTACGCCATGTATCGTGACCCACTATTCTCTGAAAACGAGCCGAAAAGGACTGCGATCTCGAAACAGGTCTCCGCGAAACGTCTGGCTTAATTGTTTTTAAAAAAAGTATTCGTTCGCAATCTTAAGATATATGTATGCTCCCTATGATGACCAGCATTTGTACGTAGTACATAAGAATATCGATCCAAATGTTGTCCTTGAAAACACAACTGGGCGAACAGAAAGCGCGGAAAATCAATATGCATCTTCCAAAAGGTCCAGTGGCACAGCACAACGTGTGCAATTTCTAATGTGGAAATGAGTCTATATAACTACATGTATGATAATATTTATCCAGGCAATAGGTGTTTTTATTTCTTGAATGATAGGACATTCCAGTAAATATTTTGTACATACCAGTGACGTTTTCACTTTCGCACAGCGCCAGCGCAGGGGCGTCGCAGGCTTTGTTCTGCCAACCGACAACGTTGTTGTCTTTATCTAATTTGATGTACGCACACCCGCCCTTGTTTGTCGGATACTCGTCATTCCACGCCTTGACTGTGTCCTCGGTCCTTCCCTTCCACTTCCACGCGTTGTCCTTGTGTTTCAGCCCTATCCACACGCTGGGAGTGGAATCGTCATTTTAAAATGTAGACGCAAAAACTTAGACGATATATATATATATATATATATATATATATATATATATATATATATATATATATATATATATATATATTTACTGTAAAATCTCTGCCCAAAATTAACTATCGCAGAAGTTTGTAAAAGGAATTATGCGGTGTTTAACGTGGGAATATGACATATATTAACACCAAATGTACCGTGATTATCTTGATCCGCGTCAGCGACGATGACAATAATTTGTTATACAAAATGCGTGTATTATTAACCATTTGAACGTATTCCGTCGTCGTATCCTTCTCAATACAAGCGCATCGTGTTTACTAATGTAACTGTATTATGCAACTTGCTGGTAGTATAATATTACCTTCAACTTAATTTTAAGAATATTGAATCATACATATTTATAATATAATATACATAAATATATATATATATATATAATATATATATATATAATATATATATCCATATAATTTATATATAATATATATATATAATTATATGTATATATATATATTATATATAATATACATATAATGATATGTATATATTATATATGTGTAATATTATATATTTAAATATATATATAATTATATGAATATATTATATATGTATAATATACATATAATTATATGTATATTATATATTTAAATATACATATAATTATAAGTATATATATATATAAATAATATACATATAATTATATATATATATATATATGTGTGTGTGTGTGTGTGTGTGTGTGTGTGTGTGTGTGTGTGTGTGTGTGTGTGTGTGTGTGTGTGTGTGTGTGTGTGTGTGTGTGTGTGTGTGTGTGTGTGTGTGTGTGTGTGTGTGTGTGTGTGTGTGTGTGTGTGTGTGTGTGTGTGTGTGTGTGTGTGTGTGTGTGTGTGTGTATTATGTACGTACTCGTATGTTGTGTCATCTAACACCCCTTTGTCGACGATGTGTTTCCACTTCTCTTCCGTGTCCAGCACGGCTAGCCGCGCATTGTGTTTGTCACAAAGCTTTTGTTCTGCTTCAAAACTGTAGTCTTTCTGAGGCACCCAGAAACACCACCTTGCACCAGTGTCGTCCGTATATACATCGTCCGGACAATCTTCTTCTAAAATGCGAAGTTGATAACATCTTAATTTATGTATTCAGTTAA
>OZ024857.1:54860448-54862948 GCA_964017155.1 Oasisia sp. SBJ-2009
ATAATTTGTGGTTTTTTTTTATTTATAATAACGATACTACTGCGTTGTGGTTCTCTGTCTTATGTCATTGTGTAGATTCATTGCAATTGTTCATGAACGACATCGAACATACAACTAAGTCAGTCGCTTGTATTTATTCTCCATTTTTCTACGATTCCATTTACCTAATAAGTTAGCTTTGTTTTTATTGGGAATTAATATTTCTATGTGTCACATTTATGTTGTTGAAAAAATAAGATGATGATAATTTTGCATATAGAAAAATCAAAAATTCAATTCGTCTTAACAAGTTAAACAATTTGAAAACATGTAGACACTTTCGCCGTCATTCCAAGATGGCGTCTCCAGTGCTGTCGACAGTTTGTTGAGACATCAGTCGTACCAGTGACGTCATCTTCTTTATATGTTACTAAAGGTATATAACCAGATTTTACAATATTGTCATCGAAGTAATTAACGCCAGTGAAAAGTTGACAATGAAACTTTTAGAATCCGACCCCATTTCCTATGAGTGTGTCGACATTGTTTTTTCAATAAGTATGAACCTAAGGTTTATCAGCAAAAAACATACTTATAACATCTATGTTGTCGCGAGCTTTAATTATCCTGACGAATATTCAGTAATCGGTTAACGACTTACCGTTTAGTTCCGGCCAACCAAGTTATATATTCCCATCAAACAATTCATAGCGCACTAAGTATTATTTCACTCGCAGTGACATCCGCCTACTTCTGATCCTGTGTATAACAACACCCGGCTTTTTCAATCCCAAATGCAATGGCCACAAACACGAAGAACAAATGCATGACTCAGACACGGCATTGATTGTATTTGAACACAGGCGCTGGGTCAGGTCAATATTGGAGTTTTCTCACGTGTTGACATATCAATGCACTGCACGGGACAGTTATGTTGGCCCGCGAGAGTCGGGGCACCGGTTGTATGGCGACAGGAGACGGGGACATTGTCTTGCCAGAACTGAGGCCTAGAACAGACAAGAACAAGCCGCATTGACGGCGCCACGTGCCAACAAACAAATACTCGTTAGTAAGTGAGTAAATATGATACACTTACAAATGTCAGGTCGCCTCGACCTTTCGGTACTGAAGCTTCACAAATGTACATGACTAATATTTTGTTTCTAACATTGCATTAGTCGAGACTAGTAAACATGGTGTGGTAGAACCTACATACTTTGGGAAGTGTGTAGGTTTGATTTAGCTCATTCTTAACCAATGGGTCGCGCTACCCAACACTGTGTCGTGACGCCATTTTGAGAGGGTCGCCAAGGCTCTCCGGTGACGCTCCGACCTTATCTTCGTGTTCCGCTTGCCCAACATGTCTGGTGTGTGTGGGTAGGATAATTGAGGTCACTTGACAAGGAAATCCAGTTGGCGGTTTTTGGTGCGTCCCAGTCCCCACTCGATCTACCTTCTGACGCCACGTATATAATTGAGCGAGAGTACGTTGGAGTTACTGAAAAACAGACACAGATATTTAGGTACATCCAAAGTGTGTACATTAAAAGTAAAGGTTAACCTTTCGACAATCACTAAGCTAAGGAACCGAACGGTGTGTCCACTTAAATTGAAATGTCGACAGCCAGTTAACATTACAAAATATGCGACTGTTGCATTAGTGTGGGTTTGTCCGTTGTGTGGCACCACTGTCGCACCTAGCGCTTTCACAGTGTGACCCAAACGTTATGCTTTGATTTGTGTCGGTATTAGGCCTACCTACGCACGCTTGCCCACACCCACGCGCGCGCGCATACACACACACACACACACACACACACACACACACACACACACACACACACACACTGGTGTATACGATGCAATGATGTAAGACAGTACTCTAAAAGAAAGGCCTTTGCCATCGAAATATAATTAATTGGGTTTCTTGTGTGACACAGTTTTAGGTAAATCTCGCAAAAGCTAATCCCGATTACACAACGGTTGTAATCAGTACTGCTTGTGCTTATGTAATATGTTTATCGTTCACCTTATTCATCGTGTCATTTTCACGAACACTGATATGCGCCGTGGCTCTGCGATAATGCATCAAGTTGTTAATCGAATTCGCAGAGCCATTCAAAACTACCATCTGCAAATTTGCAGTTTGCGGCATGATATTTTCGTTATATTGACATCTGATTTGCGTATTTACGATATACTTTTTAACTTACTATAAAACAGTATACTATACTTCGCAACTGATTTATTTAAGATTTTTGAGAAGGTACCTTACTTTATTAATTCAGTCCATTCTTCTACACTTTCGCTAACCGGCGCCTTAGGGACGGCGCACTGCACCACTGCGCCACTGCGCCACTGCACCACTGCACCACTGCACCACTGCGCCACTGCGCCACTGCGCCACTGCGCCACTGCGCCACTGCGCCACTGCGCCACTGCGCCACTGCGCCACTGCGCCACTGCGCCACTGCGCCACTGCGCCACTGCGCCACTGCACCACTGCACCACTGCACCACTG
>OZ024857.1:54867948-54878392 GCA_964017155.1 Oasisia sp. SBJ-2009
TTGTGAATGTCCGTATTGTGAATGTCCGCATTATGAATGTCCGCATTGTGAATGTCCGCATTGTGAATGTCCGCATTGTGAATGTCCGTAACGGTGTCAATGGTGTCAGGATGCTGACATCTCCGGATGATCAGATATCCACCGTAATACTATAATAACAGTAATAGTAATATAGTAACAGTAATGTCATAAGAGTTCTAATAACAATACTTGTTGTAATGATAATAATAATACTATAAAGTTAAATTATTATATAGCTTAGTATCCAATCCTCAAGATTGCTGAAAGCGCCTTACACAAATGGTTTTGTGTCAATTTGTCAAAAAAGAAACGTTGTACGAAAGCGTCCATTCAACTGAAGACGGAGGCCCCGAGACGACGTCTTGTGTCTGCACATCGGCCGTATACTACGCGGTTACTCGCGTTTCTGTGGCGCTTTTCTTGCAAACAACTGTTCCGGCGCATGTTTATTGATGTTTTTATTTTCAAAAGACCCCCGAGGGACACGGACGAGTGTATTAGCTGCGAGCTGCCGTCAGAAGAATGAATAGTGTCGTCTGCCGCATTAGGCAGGCGAGTGAATGAGACGTACTTGCCCGACTGCCCGACTTGTCAGAAGTGCCACACTGACTTCGGTGATTGCTTCTACTCGTTCTGCTTAATTATTACTCTTTACATTCCGATTCCATGATTTAAAATCTGCTTTTAGTGCATTGTTATTATTATTATTTTATTTATTATGTATTATTATTTACTATGAGTTTGTATTAGTTATTATTATTTATTATTGTTTATTGTTATATATTATTATTTCCATTATTTATTATTATTTATTGGTATTCATTATTATTTAGTACTATTTACTAGTGTTATTGATTATTATTGATTATTATTGATTATTATTTATTATTATTTATTATTATTTATTATTTGTAGTATTAGTTATTATTTATTTTTTATTCATGTTTATTTATTATACTGTTTATTATTATTTATTATTTAACATTATTTATTATAATTTTGTATTCTTTATTATTATTTAACATTATTTATTGTTATTTATTATAATTTATTGATATTTATTATTATTTTTTATTATTATTTATTACTTAACATAATTTTTTGTTATTTATTATAATTTATTGATATTTATTATTATTTGTTATTATTATTTATTATTTAACATTATTTATTAGTATTTATTATTCTTTATTTTTATTTATTATTTATGTTATTATTTATTGTTATTTGTTATTATTTGTTGTTATTATAATTTTTTTATTATTTATTATTATTTATTATTATTCATTAGTATTTATTATTATTTATTATTATTTATTATTATTGATTATTATTTATTATTATTTATTATTATTTATTATTATTTATTATTATTTATTATTATTTATTATTATTTATTATTATTTATTATTATTCATTATTATTTATTAATATTTATTATTATTTATTATTATTCATTATTATTTATTAATATTTATTATTATTCATTATTATTCATTATTATTCATTATTTATTATTATGTATTATTATTTATTATTATTTATTATTATTTATTATTATTTATTATCATTTATTATCATTTATTATTATGTATTTATTGTTTATTGTTTATTGCTTATTGCTTATTGCTTATTGCTTATTGCTTATTGCTTATTGCTTATTGCTTATTGCTTATTGCTTATTGTTTATTGTTTATTGTTTATTGTTTATTGTTTATTGTTTATTGTTTATTATTTATTAGTTATTAGTTATTAGTTATTAGTTATTAGTTATTAGTTATTCGTTATTCGTTATTCGTTATTCGTTATTCGTTATTCGTTATTCGTTATTCGTTATTCGTTATTCGTTATTCGTTATTCGTTATTCGTTATTCGTTATTCGTTATTACTTATTACTTATTACTTATTACTTATTACTTATTACTTATTACTTATTACTTATTACTTATTATTTATTATTTATTATTTATTATTTATTATTTATTATTTATTATTTATTATTTATTATTTATTATCATCATCATCATCATCATCATCATCATCATCATCATCATCATCATCATCATCATCATCATCATCATCATCATCATCATCATCATCATTATCATTATTATTATTAAGATTATTATTATATTTGAATTGATGTGAAATAGATTAATTTAATGGGCTTCCACAAATCCACGCTAGTCGCTAGAGGCGCTTATACGCTGAGACCGTAGTTGCGTCTCAGCGCCTCCAGCGACTAGCATGGATTTGTTTGCTTGTTTTGCGGAATGCTTGTTTAAATTATCCTCAATTAGCTGTTGAGGTAGCATGAATCCGAAACCTCACACATAGCTAAATATGGATATAATCTAACATGTCAGTCAATGTGAAGGCATAATATGTACATTAATGTACATTTACAGCCGAGTCGATGGAACGTTGACTGATGGCGACGTATGCTAGAACGATTCCGGAACGGATGTTTAAAATAATCTGCAGCTCGGCGTATGATTCACACGAGACTGGTACTTCACACATAGTTAACAATTGATTTTGTATTATTTGTCATTGTGAAAGCATAATGCCTACATTAATGCACATTTACAATAAAAATGGCGCGGTCCCGGTTATTTTGTAGTGCTCTGATCACATGTTCTCGGTCTTGACTTTGTCGAACATACCCACATCTCAGAATCAGGCTACACGGTCAACCTTCATTTTTGCAGATACCGATAGCGATACCTGGTTTATTACGACTGAACAGCTTATATCTCACTCACCCTCTATCTCAAGAACAACCTTAAAAACTGTATCCACCTGAGTCTGAGATAATTTCGAAATAGCCCGTATTTTCTTGCCCCGAACCGATCACATTGTCTTACAAAACATACTAATTTTTATTTGTTTTGTACTAATATCGACGAATAGCAGTGCGCGATATTTTAGGTGGGTAAAATATGTTACATTGTATCGTATTCGGCCGTGAAATTAAGGTTGGTGTGTCACTTGGTGAATTTGGCTGTTTATTTAACAAAATAATTAATGTTATTGAATTGAATTCTATTTTGGTTACATATACACATTTGATAGTGTCAGTGAAACCAGCGTGAGGTCATTGACATTGTAAATAAAATCGTGTACGTCTGGATTAGGGTGCATGTAATTATTTGTTTAAAAGAAACGGCACCAGGTCCAGGATCATGTTTCCACGTTGTCGTTGGTGTCGTTGCACAGCTTTTATCAACAGAAACCATGACAAATGCAATTATGTCACCCTTTTTCTATATGGTGAAATACCTTTTCATATATATGAAGGGTACGTAAGCTATTGACCGTGCAGGCGCATAGCCAGCGATAGTTTGTATGTGTGTGCATGTCATGACATGTGTGCTCAATAGACAGAACAGCCAAAACAACGCCATCTTTGCACTGAATTCGATCGAACGTCCCACGACGTTCCATCAACTGTAAAGGTATATTAATGTAGACATTATGCTTTCATATTGACGGACATGTTATACGATTTAAATATTGAACTATTTGTGAAGTAGCAGTCTCGTGTGATGCATACGACGAGCTGTAGGTGATTTTAAACATCCGTTTCGGCATCGTCGTCATCGAGCCAGGACCCCTGTCGTCGGGCCACCAGTCGACGTTCAATCGGCTGTAAATGTATACTAATGTACATATTATGCCTTCACATTGATGGTCATGTCAGACTGTATCCATATTTGGCTATGTATGAGGCTTCGGAGTCATGCGAGTTCAACAACTAGATTGTAGGATGATTTAAGCAAGCGTTCCGCAAATCGTTTCGCAAACCGTTCCGCATTTTACACACGTCAAGAATACGTAAAAGACGGCACACAGACCCTAGTTGCGTCAGAGCGTCCTCTGTCGGATTAGTTATTGTGGTACCTCATTGTTTATGTTACGAAACGTTAAAATGACGTCACGTGTACGTATACGCGCCTTGCCAACAATATAAAATATGTGTAGTACGTCATCAATGCCGCTAGTCTGGAAATGTTCGTTTAGAAAACGGGAAACACGGAGAAATGTTGTCTCTCGGCTCCTTGTGGAAGTAGGGCCAGGTACGTATATGCCAAATATTGTTATCTTCTAGACAAAAAGGTGTAAGAAGGTTGATGAGATGAAAAACGCCAAAGCACATAATGTTTACTCATAGCCACGTATATAACTTGCAGTAGCACAAACACCGGCATAACGACAATGCAACATCCAACACTTGAGAGAACATTGGAAAAGCGTTGTGTTTATTTATGCATTTTATATTAATTCTTCGCTATCTTACTGCTCAACGCATCGCATCGTTAAGGAGCGTTTGACAATTAACAAATGCAGTGTTATTGTGGACATTTCATGATTATTAGTAGTAACGTTGTCACGTTTGACGCACGCCGGCAGTCCGTGACATGTGCCAATGATAGTCCGAGAGAAATGATGAAATGTAATTTCATGTCATCTTCTTTGCGGTTCTAAGCGATCATAGATCAGGGGCATTCTCCGAATGAGTCCGCGTCATATTCTCTTATGTGACAGGCGGCAAAATTGTCTAGCTGCCGGAGTGGTATTAGCATATATCGAAAAAGCGCATCACGTAGATTGTACTTTATGGAGAGATCGCCGTTGGATATACACTGCCTCAGACCAGGCTCGTAGATAACGGGCCTGGGTGAGCCGAGACCACATCTGTGAGCGCTGTGGACTACCGCAGGCTGCTGTTGTATAGCGTCCACACGGCCGTACGATAACTGGACATAATGTGTCAACAAAACCGCGTGACCAATGTCCAGGGTGTCCATTCTTGTGACACTGCTTCGCGTCTATTAAAACGACCACATTGACAGCTCTGGTAGTACAGCGTGTAGTGATCACGTAAACTCACAGTGTCCACACTTCTGGTTTCGTTCGAAGGTTCTACGTCCTACGGTTTGCCTGTTTAAATAAATGTTATATTTCTGTGCACCTGTACGAGTATAATGTTCGTCCATCGTGGTCGATGATGACCATAAGTTCATGAAATTTCGTGTCGGAAATGAGTCCAACTTGCAACGGTGCAACATGTAATGGTTCAAATAATTGCCTTTACAGAGGCAAAGTTCTACACGCTCAAACGACACGAATAAGTATCTGACTATAGGCAGTTGTAGAAATATGTGCACAAATAGTTTTCGTGTATTAATTGCAACGTGGCTGTTGACTTCCCACAGATGGTATTCGATTGAACATCTGTGCCCGGGAGTAGAGCGCCTTTACAGCCTGGGGGACCTGATGCTGGTCTATCAAAGAACTTACCTTTATGCCAGTAACGGTAGAACAAGCGTGCACACATGGCATCTGCAAAGTGTGCAAGACGTACTACGTGGTGCAAGTTGTTCCGATACAGATTGCTCCTGCACGTGGAGGGAGACCGGGGCAGTTCATCCTTCGGGGTCAGTTCGTCCTCCCTCGTTCCTTCCTTGTCTTCGACGGATTAGAGCAATAAATGACAGATTCAGATTAAGACATGCATTATTTACGTTTCATTTCGATCAAACTTCAGAAATCTGTACTGACGTTGGTTAGACATTTGGCGCGTCTGGTAAACCCGTTGTTGGGCGGGACACATCGGGTAGGATTGGGCGGGACTCATGGGGTAGGATTGGGCGGGACTCATGGGGTAGGATTGGGCGGGACACATGGGGTAGGATTGGGCGGTAGGCACCTGAATGGAACCGGGTTATACAATTCAGTCTATTTAGATTGCTAGTTTGCATAACTTGCCTGAGAACAATCGTATCGTGACAAGATGGTCAGACACGCTTATGGGCTCATCTAGGGTTAGTTTGATTGCGCGTTTCGCCTTCAACCGGAAATAGCCCAATCCTCTGTCCGGCGGAAGCGACTGACAGCCAGAATCTGTTAGCACCTGACCAGACCTACAGTTCCGTAACAAGAAGACTCAGTCAAAACCATTATGTTGGTCTATGGGTCGGATCAGCAAACAATGCGACGAATTGTGCATGTGTGTGTGTGTGTGTGTGTGTGTGTGTGTGTGTGTGTGTGTGTGTGTGTGTGTGTGTGTGTGTGTGTGTGTGTGTGTGTGTGTGTGTATGTGTGTGTGTGTGTGTGTGTGTGTGTGTGTGTGTGTGTTTGTGTGTGTGTGTGTGTGTGTGTGTGTGTGTGTGTGTGTGTGTGTATGTAAGTGAAATAAATAGATAGCTTATTTGTGTGCGTACGCGTGTGCATCTTCGCATGTTTATGCGCGCGTGTGTGCGTGTGTTAGTGCTTGCCTACGTACATGTGGTTGCGTTTGTGCACCCGTTTATGTGTGTGTGCTTGTTTGCTTTATCGTGGCCTTGCGTGCTTGCGTGCGTGCGTGCGTGCGTGCGTGCATGCGTCCGGCGTGTATGCGTATTTGTATGGAGTTGTCGCCTTTATGATTTGGCCTAATTCCATCAAACGTGTATTTGTTATTTGCTAGAATAAATGCTTTTGATTTAATGTGAGGTTGGTCATTATTGTTCCGTTTCGTGTGCGCGCAAGCGTATGCATGTCTTTAACGGCGTTATGTAGTTTGCGGGGCGCCGTGGCCGAGTGGTTACAGTGGCAGATTGTCGGCCAGAATTATCGGCTTTGTAAACTAGAGCTACGGACAGGGGTATTAATATTTATGGATTAAGACAAGCCGCCGAAAAGGTAACAACATATAACGTGCGAAATCTACTAAGAGATGAACAGGTTCTAGAACGGGAATTAGAACTTATGGAAATCAGATCGGTATGTGATGTATTGAGGTTATAGCCGTAAGAAGAAAAGAGGAATATGAATGCTTCACTACTTTACAAAAGGGCCACCGACTTTACTATTCTAGGGCAAACAACGAACAATTCACGGCATACGTCATAGTTGGGCTACAAACGAGCAAAACGAAAGAGACGGCATATTGGTAGAATGCGCGTCAAGAATGAACACAATCATGAATATCCTGTTTCAGCACAAAGCACGGAGACAGTGGATATGGAAAGGCCCAACGGAATAACGAGGAACGAGTTTAACTACAACCTTACAAACAGCCCAGTTATATTCGCTTATGGTCAGCCAAATCAACACTGGCCGCGGAATGGTATTGAAGACAATTAAACTGGACAGAGTGGTGGACAGGAACACGTTGATGAACAAGAGACCACGACGAGTAGATACAGAAACAGGTCCAAGGAGGTTAATTTCCAACTCAAACTGCGAAATCGATTCTAGACACTGCGCTAACTAGACACATCGACACGATAAGCGAACATTTCATATATATGTCTGACCAAAGTGCGACAGGCATAGCCAAAGCAATCAATGAGCAAGGCAAATTCGAGGATATCGTCACCAACTCAAGCCCTAATGGAGAAACGACGAGAAATGGTGGAAAATAGCAGCAACAAAGAAGGCAGAAATATACAAGGCCTTCAACAATAAAGCAAAACACCAAAAGGTACAACCAATAGATCATACGAGAAAGTATATGACAACACAGAACCAGAGGAATGTCAGAAGAACTCTGACCCTTATAGGCAAGACAGATTGAGTACATTTCTAAGCAAGTAGGGTAGAGATATCACACAGACCCGAGATAATTTACAGGAAATAGATGCAGTGCTAAGACATATGAAGATTGGAACAGCATCAGGAAACGACCACACGAACACCGAGACATTAAAAGCAGGAGTAGATACCATCTCGAAAACACAAGCTACGCTGTACACTAAAAGCTTATCAGAAAGACGAATACAAACAGCGTGGATAAACGCAAATGATGGTGATAATATTCTAGAAAACATATAAGAATCAAATTAAAGAATCACAAATTACACACCGAGATAGTTATTACCAAACACGTATAAAGTACTCATGAAATTATTAATAATAAGACAAGAGAAGGACTCAAATGCAGATACGCAATAACAGATTACATCGACGTCGTAAACCAATTGAAGGAGAAGTGCCGAGAATACAATAACTCGCTCTGGATCATGTTCATCGACTAAGAGAAGACTTTCGACTCAGTACAAACTCGGACAGTACTGACCTAACTTCAAGGTGTAGAGGAATTGTAGTTCGAATTCTTAAAAAAAAACATCTACACCACTAGCTCAACAAACAAAAAACGAAAGTAACATTATGATCTGAAGATGAACAAATGCGAAATCAGATAAAACATCAAGGCAAGGATATTCAAAGAACAAACACGGCATTGGCCAAGCAGCATTTTCTAGGGTACCTTTTGCTACCTGCTTGAAGAGGCAATTGTACAACTCATGCATACGTCCAGAAGTAGCATGTAGAGCAGAATCATGGAGCAGACCAACCAGGCAAAGAACAGACCAGCGGCCGCTCAAACAAATATAGAAAGAGGAAAGTTAAACACAACATACCGGGACAAAAAACAGTTGCGTGAGTAGACAAAGGTCATAGACGTAACTGAACAAATCTGGAGGCGTACGTGGACCTGGACAGAGCAGGGCACATCGGTCGAATACCGGATAATCGATGGACATCGCTTGTTACCACCTGGAAACCTTCCGAAGGGAAGCGACCTAGAGGAAGGCCGGCGACACGATGGAGACAAACGAGATGAGCACTGTAAGGGCAGGAGTGCGTGACAGATTTGGCCAATTCAACGACCGCTCGTCGTGACAACTGCGATCGTCGTGGCGACGTAATAGACCCCCTGCGCACTTGTCAAACAGTCGGCCTCTGTGTGACGTAAAACACGTGATTTTTGTTGTGTGTTAACGATTATGTAAGGTTATATTATTATTATTATTAGTAGTAGTAGTAGTAGTAGCAGCAGCAGCAGCAGCAGCAGCAGCAGCAGCAGCAGCAGCAGCAGCAGCAGCAGCAGCAGCAGCAGCAGCAGCAGCAGCAGCAGCAGCAGCAGCAGCAGCAGCAGCAGCAGCAGCAGCAGCAGCAGCAGCAGCAGCAGCAGCAGCAGTAGTAGTATTTTTTATTATTATTATTATTATTATTAGTAGTAGTAGTAGTAGTAGTAGTAGTAGTAGTAGCAGTAGCAGTAGCAGTAGCAGTAGCAGTAGCAGTAGCAGTAGCAGTAGCAGTAGCAGTAGCAGTAGCAGTAGCAGTAGCAGTAGCAGTAGCAGCAGCAGCAGCAGCAGCAGCAGCAGCAGCAGCAGTAGTATTGTTGTTATTACTGTTGTTATTGTTGGTGTTGTTGCTGTTATTATTATTATTGTTGTTGTTATTATTATTGTTGTTGTTGTTGTTGTTGGTTGTTATTATTATTATTATTGTTGCTGTTGTTATTGTTGCTGTTGTTTAATATTATATCAACTAAACGGTGCATTAAAAAACTCATTTCGTTGGCTAATGTTGTAACGTGGTATCCATAAAATGGGTCGTCCCCAAACAGTCTTCTGTTGTTGACACTCAAACCTTCCCTCACCTTCCACGCACCGACGGGTAATCGGTCATCGCACTGATTGTTGTAGATCTCTAGAATAACTCGTAATATATCCGTGCCCCAGCGTGTTAGTAAAGGTTATCTTCTAGTACGTACGACGGAGCATCTGTTTGGTTTTCAACGTGTGCTGTGTCGTCCTGCAATGCTCACGCCAATGGACTCATTTATTTGGCAATCCGGACGTCCTTTCTTGTTTTGTTGTTATTTTATAGACGAATTATAATTTTAAAAGATTAATTTCACATTATAAATTAGTTACTCAGCATTATTTATTTACAGTTATACCATCGTAAAGCAGCATATACACGTTTTTAAATGTTTGATGCAAACTACGACAACAATATAATGATCGGTGTGTAATGTGCTGAGACCGGAAGATGTATCTTCGAGTGATGTTGACCTATTGTTGCTACGTATGCCCTTTGAACAACGGGGCTGCATAAGCCACCCACCATTTAATATGTTTTCACAAAGTAATCTCTACAGTTCTATTTGTGCTCGGTCACCTTTCACCAGCCACTTGTTCTGAGTAGCCATATTGTCATTCGTCTTACCCGGTGGAAAGGCTAAATTGGTATCGCCAAAAGTGGCGTCCCAACCGACCGTGACGATGCAATAAATGCAGTGAAAGACCGTGCCCTCACATGATCCTAACAAACCAACAGTTAATGGAACAATTATCTTACAAATCACATGATCCTAACAAAGAAACAGTTAATGGAACAGCTATCTTATAAATTACACCGTTCGACTTAATAATTGTTCTCAGCTATTAATAATGCATACCCACAATTATATAAACGTCTGAAAGCGGAAAGCGATTCGTGTATTTTTATGTTAATGTTAACGTACACACACACACACACACACACATATATATATATATATATATATATATATATATATATATATATAATTATATGATATATATACTTATATATAATTATATTGTATATATAATTATATATA
>OZ024857.1:54878592-54908592 GCA_964017155.1 Oasisia sp. SBJ-2009
TGGCCGAATGCTAAGGCCTTCATATTCTGTACATGGCATGGCCGTGTCATTTCGGCCTGTTTCCTAATCCATGTTAACATGATGTTTACTCTTGTGTCCCTTTTGCCCACACACAAAACACGAAACTGCATTTACATGTCGGCAAGTCCGGGTGACGTGATTTGTCTCACCACACTTGTTACACTGGCCTGCAATACGCACGTGTTCAGCGGCGGCACGGTGACCAGCCCCAGTTGGGCGAGAATCTGGCGAATTGCGTTTGTGTTTCGGTGGTCGCTTCCCAGTTGCATTCGGCGTATCGCGGCCTTCTTGAGACAAGAGATGAGCAGACGACATCCTCCGTTGTTGTTTCGAAGACCTATTGCCAGTCGGCCTCGCCTTGTTGTATCCCGTTCCGTCGTCCCGATGGCTCAGGTGCCTAAGTGATAGGTTGTGCATCAACTTCTCCACACCGTTAGCAGACAGACAAATGCCATCACTCTTGAAGGCTGACGTGTCGCAAGATCCATCGCGAAACAAGAAATTGTTGTCGTTGTCGACAAACTTGGCACCTGTATCGCGACACTTATTTCTAATAAAATTGTTAATTTCCTGAATTTTGTCGTCTTGTGCCCCCGCTGTGGAAGGCAAAACACTGCTGATATTCACTCGCTTTATATCCTCTGTGGCAGTGGTGATCAGGTCGCTGAAGTCCTGCTTCAACTCCTCCATGTTTGCATTTTCCGTAATTCCATCGCTGCACACGATAGTCAGTTCGTCAGCGTTTTTGCAGACGTCGCTCCACTGGACGGCTACTAGAAGGTCTTTCGGTGTAGCTTTGGATGCCTTGTGCAACTCCACTTCTTCGTTGTCCGCAGTGGTGACCGTGTTCATGTTTCGCAGAATCTGCTCATCATACATGAGGACACTACGTTTGCAACGGGCCACTGCAGCGTGGGATTTCTTCCCACTTGTCGGCTGCGTTAAGCTTTCAATGTCCGATGATAGTTTATCAAGCTTCTCGTGCACCGCTCTGATGCCGTCGTTATAGTGCGCTTCGATTCGTAGCGTTGCCACTTGTTGGATTAGTGCTGTGTTCTCGCTTCTGATGACATCATTTATATTGCATTGATCCTTCACCAGCTGAACTAGTTCGGCATTGTTGTCTTTTAGCTGCATCAATGTCGCCTCTAGTTTTGCTACAGTGTTCACAAGTTGCACAACAGTAGCCGGCAATTTTCGGCATGTCTGACAGCTCCACAAGCCAATGATCGTTTCTGGCCGTTCTCCCACGCATTCGTAATGTACCCACAGCTGGCACAGGTGGCATTGTACCATGCTGTCTGTTTCTCTGCCGTTGTGTTTGCACTGTTGTACGCAAAATGATGTGTTTGCCTTTTTTGTTCTCCCCTTCGCCTTCGTGCCGTGTTTAATGGGAGGATCTGCAGAAACGGACAACTGTGTTGACGTGTGACATGGTGAAAGTGTTAATTTGGCAAGCATGATGTCAGTGGCGCTGAGTTCAATCTCGTCAACACAATTGTCGCTTTCTGCCATTGTGTCGCTCGCCGTGCAGAACAAGGTTTCAACCGAGCGTCTAGTAGTCATACCGCCTTGTCTGCCGCTAGGTGGCCCGCGCAGTGGGGTGGTCCGCTTAGCCCGAGTCAAGTTCATCGTCAATACGCCTCTGCAGCACTGATGCGTGACGGTTGACAAGGGGCACCAGTATTCAGCCAAGCGTGACTTAGGCCTACGCCTAGTATTGCGAAATCGCCACAAACTGGGCGATATATGGTGGTATATTCACAGTCACTTCAAATATTGTTCGAATTGATGTTAAAACTATATTTAAAAGTATATTTAAAAGACACACCAGTATCTGGATACACTGTTCACTCAACTGGCCTGGGTCTGATGAGTCTGACCTCGGTCGTTATTCTGTCACGCAAGATTATACTGGCAAGGCATACAAGCAGCGGCAACGCGAAATTCGAATAGGAACGTAAAGTTTTGAAGTGGTTGTCCGTGGAGAATGTACTGGGTTTTAGTGATAATTTCTATTGTGCTCCTGTCAGTACTAAGTGAGTGAGATCTAGTGTCCCCGTCTTTACGGTTTGTAGGTGGTAAACAACATCACACTGTTACGGGCACGTGCTCCTTGTAATGGCATAGGCCTATATTTCATATATCGAATGCTAGCGTCACGGTTATATGTCAGGCTTGCCCGTGGGATCACTTGTAATATACGTAAACTGAGCCAGTATATCGCGTTCCATTATAGTTGTGCAATGAATGTTACAGGCGTGTCATGTACACATCAATATGGACAGTTCGCAAATGTCACTAAGGATTGGGTTGTCCAAGTTCAGTGCACGCATTGGTCACACAAGCAACGTAAGCTCTAGGGGGGACATAGGGTAACACTCACACGGAAGATTAAATATATAATTATGTAAATTATATATATATATATATATATATATATATATATATATATATATGCGTGTGCGTATGTATTCTACAAAACCACATACCTATATTTGTCTGTTTTTGTCTGTGTGTCATTGTTCCTGCGTGTCTGTGTGTCTATGTATATGTCTGTCTGTCTGTCTGTCTGTCTGTCTGTCTGCCTGCCTGCCTGCCTGCCTGCCTGCCTGCCTGCCTGCCTGCCTGCCTGCCTGCCTGCCTGCCTGCCTGCCTGCCTGCCTGCCTGCCTGCCTGCCTGCCTGCCTGCCTGCCTGCCTGCCTGCCTGCCTGCCTGCCTGCCTGCCTGCCTGCCTGCCTGCCTGCCTGCCTGCCTGCCTGCCTGCCTGCCTGCCTGCCTGCCTGCTTGCCTGCCTGCCTACGTGCCTGCCTACATGCCTGCCTACGTGCGTGCCTACATGCCTGCCTACATGCCTGCCTACATGCCTGCCTACATGCCTGCCTGCATGCCGGCCTGCGTACCGGCATATGTCTGCATGACTGGTATGTGTTCACATACATGCATATACGCGCACACTCAAATAACAAGCATACACAGACACACACACACACACACACACACACACACACACACACACACACACACACACACACACACATACACACACACACACACACACACACACACACACACACAAACACACACACACACACACACACACACACACACCCACACCCACCCACACTCACGCTCAACCATACCCACCCACTCACCCACCCACCCACCCACTCCCCACACACAAACACACACATACATACACACACTCATACAGTCTTCCTTATCGTGCTGGTGAACGTTGAATTTACTACTTACATACAAATCTTCGCTCGCACAGAGCCATATACTTGTTTGTGTTACAGTCAGTGTTCTGCCAGTGAACCAAACCCCATCCGCTGATGTAGGTACAGTTCATTTTTGTCGCAGGGAAGCCGGCACCCCACGCGTGGTAGTTGGCCAAGGCTGTTATCCCGTTCCACTTCCAAACTAATGTGTTATTCTCTTTCACAATCTTCAGCGATATCCACGCCCTGAAACAACACACGCGGATGCTGATGTCAGACATAGTTCAAGGACACTGATTCCCTCTTCAGAATACGGGGTTGTGTAGATACATGGAGCAGCACATAAAATATAAATGTTCTTCTAAATATCAGAAAACATCATACAATTACACCACTTACTTGTGACAATCGACGGTGTGTGTTGCTGTAACCTGTTAACCAGTCCGACATGTTGCACATATTTATACAAATATAAACGCTATTTCAAGCTATCAGTAATAATTGTAACACGACAGTTGTGGCATTATATTCTTTGATATCGGTTAAAGAGGAGAATGTCTTATTATCGTCTATCACACTACTGTGGTGATGTCCAATGAAAATTGACACGATCAATTAAAATTAATTCATTACGCGTTTGATTGATTTGCTGGATAACATGTTGATCGTTTTGCGTATACATAAAAAGAAGCATATTTGTCTGCCTCTGCGCCGTATCAGTTGTTTGCTTGCAAATGCTAAATATCTTTTATATAATTTTGGTGTACGAAAGTATATGTCACATCCAAAATCGCAGCACAGTAATTTGATTATTTGCATTTGGCAAAAAATCTACCTAGACTTACTCATATGGCCAATTGTTTAGCATGGACTCCTTTTGTAGATGCTGCATCTTCTCTGGCGTGTCTACAACTGCAAAGCTGCCGAGCTCGTTCTCGCAAAGTGACTGCATGTTCTCGAAGGAATCTCTGTACTCGGAGATGAAGAAACACGTGTAGTTTGTGCCGTCGTAATAGAGGCGCTTGGCAC
Source organism: Oasisia sp. SBJ-2009 (assembly GCA_964017155.1). Taxonomy (NCBI): domain Eukaryota; kingdom Metazoa; phylum Annelida; class Polychaeta; order Sabellida; family Siboglinidae; genus Oasisia; species Oasisia sp. SBJ-2009. The sequence continues at coordinate 54,882,868 of OZ024857.1, forward strand.
ATTTCTTTGTGGAATCTAGCCGAGAACAACAATTCAATAGTGACCCATCCGTTTGATGCAATTCACATTCAATATTTCTAGCAAATCAATTCAGAAGGCAGACTATTTATTGATCCATCGCTGGAGCAGCTTTCTACACTTTTACTTAACAAATACGATACAGTTCAATGTACAACTCCACAAGCCATGGGAACTGCACCGACTATGTTATTGTGGCTGTGTTTAATATACAATGCCAAACTGCATCCCATTTTACTATAAACCCAAGTACCAAGAATGATATTCTGTAAAACAAAATATAATCCATGAGCCAAGTATGCAAATAATTGATTCTCAAATTGAGGGACTAATTGCCACTATGATAATCAGCTATACAGGTATCTGTGGTGTTAAAACATTAGTGATGGCCATTTCAGAACCGTAGCTTATTATCTTTCATGACGCCATTATTAAACATTGCTGCCATATTTAAGCGGGAATCAAGTTATTCAAACCAAGTGTCCTGTATCAAAATCTACCGATCGGAACTAAAACCGCCTCATTTAAAATGTGCTCATAATAAACATACACGTATGATGATACGCATGTCATCTTTTGTGATCAATGTTGCCAAAGATATTAAGAAGATAGCAAAGAAAACTGCCCAAAAGGTGATTTGTTTCAAAAACAATTTCATAATTTGTTTTAAATATTATTATAACATAAATTATTAACGAATATTTTGCTTTGAGACTACAAGCCATTCGCTATATTGCATTCGTTTAAGATAATTTCAAATAATCTTGTGACTGTGAACAGAAATGTTCCAATACACACTTCGTTTTTTCAGCAAAGTCACTAGTCATAAATACACAAATACGTTACATATATGATTTATTAACGGGATAACCTCTTCATATACAATGCCTATATTAGCCTATACAATTCATGAGCGAGATAATAGTTAATTTTCATATTTCTTCTCATTATCATTTTCAGAAAGATCACCATCTGTTGTGTCCATAAATGTGTAACAAAAATTAATAACCATAGCAAAATTTGTTGATGCCACCTTTAAACTTCAACACATTTCAACACGTAATCCGATCTACTCAAAACAAGTGCTCTGAGGGGAAACGTTGCGGCTGCACATGAAAAGGTAGGTTGCTAACCATAGAATATTGAGTGTGGCTATATATACATATATATATATATATATATATATATATATATATATATATATATATATATATATATATATATATATATATATATATATATATATAGTGCAATATATATTTATATCATATTATCAAGCATACGTACTGTTTTTGAATGTGGTCAGTACATCGACAGAAAATATGATCCCGTATGTTGCCTATATTATATATTATTAATATATACCGTTAAGGAAACATTAAATTTATCTCCCTCTCTTATAAGAAAAGATAAGATACATTTATTATGTGGCAACTTTGCAGTTGGATTGTACATGTACATTCATACTAAAATCAACAATTCCATACAATATTATATCAATGCACAATGTTAGCATATCTTGTTAAAAATTAAAATCATCATTAGAAACCTACGTAATAAATTTAAAACATATACACTGTATATTAAAATATATTTTACACAAACATTGTTATAAAATAAATAAATACATTAATTAATTAAGTCAAGTTAAAATACATGTCCATTACTAGCCGATCTGAAAATGTTCTAAACACCACGGAATTAAGGAATTTTTGTAGCGATTAGTTTTTGCCCTTGGGATAGGTAACTTGTTACACAACCTCAAGGAATATGGCACACTTCGACCATTTGGTAATAACGCATTCAGTTTGTGATCATTACTCTTCATTTTAGCGAAATACACTCTACACAATTCATCGCGCCTGCGGTGTAACGTCGGCAGGTTTACCATCTGCAGGATATTTTCGTACTGATAACCTGGAAATATAGTTTTGAGACACCTTTTTTGAATTATTTCTATGTTATCCGATAAGTACTTAGGTAAGTTCGTATGCCACACAGGGCACGCATATTCGACTACAGGTCTAATTACAGATACATAAATTCTGATCAAATCGTTTTGGTTGATACCAGCACGTTTCAGTTGTTAAATCATGTACACTCTCTTTCTTGCCTTTGAAATGATTTCATCTACGTGTGCATTCCAACTTAAGTCAGATGATATAGTTGCACCTAGAACCTTTGCTTGAGACACTCTTTCAATATAATTTCCATTCATATAAATATACGGCAGAGAATCTACAAATGTTCTGTCTCTTCTTAAACATATAACCATCTCTTTGGTCTTAGACATATTGATACGCATGTCATTATTAGAGGACCATTGCTTAACAAGGTCAGCAGAATCCTGGATAACAGATACCATGTTTTGGTTGCATATTTCAAATATAGTGCTGTCGTCAACATATTTATAAATAGGACAAGGCGTTTGCAAATCATTGATATTATGGACTAAAAAGTGGTTTGGCCCTGATAAAGTCCCTTGGGGAACGCCCCCATTGGGATACCCTGGTTTTGACACAGCGTCGGCGATTTTCACTCTCTGTTCGCGATCTAGTAAGAACGCTGCCATCCATCGAACCAGATGTGCAGGTACTTCCATTCCAGTCATTTTATATCGTTGTTAATCAGATATAGAAAACTGACTGTATATTTGCATACTATATACCGCAAATATGCAACGCTTTACATACTATCTAACTATATTGTCTAATATATCTTTGTAAGAAATGTAACATGTATGCCAATTGTATATTGCAAATTTTTTCAATTTAAATACTGATCCAATATTTATCTTAATACCTACACTATGCTTAGCGTTACACATAATTATAGACTTGGGTCGTTGTCATAGTCGTTATAGTCATTGGCAATATCTCGTTCAACAATATCGGAGCAATTATGTAGCTTATCAACCATCCACTTAATTGTGACTTCTCCTTTCTTGCCTAAATACCACCGTTTTACTATGAATATAATTTTCACCAAAACATTTTCGTATTATTATAAAAGAACACATTATATATTCTGTAGAATATACAATACAGTAACACTTTATTGTCCCGGAAGGGAAATTCATTTGAAGCATTCGTAAAAAAACGAGTAAACAAAGTGTAAAAATACAGATAAATACAACATTAAAACATTTGGTATACATTAATCATAAAAAATATGATATTATAATTGTGGTCGTTTTTTTACAAATAAACAAATTACAACATATACACACTTTTCTCACGGAAACGTCAGAGGTGAGTCCTATTTGTTTTTGATGTGATGGTCATAAAAAACCTTCTGGACGCTGCTGACATTTCTTATATATGAAACTGCAGTGGCGATCCCAATTCAACCTATTGTCAATTGTTGTGCCGAGGTAGTTATACTCGTCAACTCCCTCTACCTTCTTATCGTGGATCACAGTATCAGAAGTGCACTATAATAATTAACATGATATAGAATAGTATCCAAAAAGACAGAGATACAAATAATACATTAGTTACAACTTGTCATTTAGTGTTTTAGGAACTGGAAGAAAAACTTATCTAACAAAGATAACAGCGGTGGCACGACTGGGATAGTATCTTGTATAATACAGAGTTATTAAATAAATAAAGCCATTGACCACGAAAATTTGAATGAAAATATAGGCATGTATCATACATTTTAGGTGTCAGTTGGCATATTATGTTAATGTCAACAGTATTATAAAGAAACAGGAGAACAATAAGGAGTTTGACAGTGTCAATGGCAAGATATATAAAGTATCAAAGGGGGAAAGGACAGTTTCAACAGAGATCGAAATGGTTGCTATGAACAGTTGACACGACGAGAATATTGCAGAACATTGAGATCAATGGGCAAATAGAACTAAGAATATCGAACAAACGGAGGGACTTAGGAAGACGGAAGATATGGAAGAGGACGAAGCAAGACAGAAAATATAGAGGAAGAAGATAGAAGATACAGAGGTGGAAGAAGGAGGACAGAAGATATAGAAGAGGCAGAAGGAAGACAGAAGATACAGAGGAGGAAGACGGAAGACAGAAGATACAGAGGTGGAGATGGAAGACAGAAGATATAGAGGAGGAAGAAGGAAGACAGAAGATACAGAGGTGGAAGAAGGAAGACAGAATATATAAAGGAGGAAGAGGGAAGACAGAAGATATAGAGGAGGACGAAGGAAGACAGACAGAAGATATAGAGGAGGACGAAGGAAGACAGAAGATACAGAGGAGGAAGAAGGAAGACAGAAGATACAGAGGTGGAAGAAGGAAGACAGAAGATATAAAGGAGGAAGAGGGAAGACAGAAGATATAGAGGAGGAAGAAGGAAGACAGACGATACAGAAGAGGAGGAAGGAAGACAGAAGATATAGAGGAGGAAGAAGGAAGACAGAAGATATAGAGGAGGAGGAAGGAAGATAGAAGATGTAGAGGAGGACGAATGAAGACAGAAGATATAGAGGAGGACGAATGAAGACCGAAGATATAGAACAGGAAGAAGGAAGACAGAATATATAGAGGAGGAAGACAGAAGATATAGAGGAGGACGAAGGAAGACATGAGATATGGAAGAGGACGAAGGAAGACAGAATATATAGAGGAGGAAGAAGGAAGACAGGAGATATGGAGGAGGAAAAGGAAGAAAGAAGATATAAAAGAGGAGGAAGGAAAACAGAAGATATAGAGGAGGAAGAAGGAAGACAGAAGATATAGAGGAGGAAGAAGGAAGACAGAAGATATAAAGGAGGAAGAGGGAAGACAGAAGATATAGAGGAGGAAGAAGGAAGACAGAAGATGTAGAGGAGGAAGAAGGAAGACAGAAGATATAGAGGAGGAAGAAGGAAGACAGAAGATATAAAGGAGGAAGAAGGAAGACAGAAGATATAGAGGAGGAAGATGGAAGACAGAAGATATATGGAGGAGGAAGAAGGAAAACAGAAGATATGGAGGAGGAAGAACGAAGACAGGAGATATAGAAGAGAAGGAAGGAAGACAGAAAATATAAAGGAGGAAGAAGAGTACGGTGCAGCTGACCTGTTCCATCATGGCGTTCACACAGTCCGTACTTGTACTCGGTGCAACCCGTGTGTTTCCACCTGTAGTCGTGTTCTGACCCGGACCCGGTGTCGCACAGGCAGGCGCACGTGGGGGATACCACGGGATTGTTAGTTTGCCATAAGCTGTTTTTCAGTTCATCTCTCTCTCCCCAAATCCATGTAGAATTGAACGGGCCGTCTTCCTTGTGTAGCCAAACCCACAGCCTGAAACGTCACAACCGGACGATGTGACATCACAGTCAGTCCAGTTGACACTGCAGTTGCTGGACTGCGCAATGAAAGGAAGTGGCTTAAATTTAAATTGCTGTATAATTGTAAAATTATGAAGAATGCTAATTAAAGTGTTTAAGTTAACACACATATGCACGTACACACACACACACACACACACACACACACACACACACACACACACACACACACACAAACGCACGCACGCACGCACGCACGCACGCTTAGATCCACAGACGCACCCACACAAATTTTCAGAGATGCTGCTTAGTTACACTTATTGCCCACGAATGACTCATAATATTATTATATAAATATTTTAGCACGTAAAGCTGAACTCCCAATACATATGGAGAGGGACTGGAGATAGGATTAGCCTTCCAATATTGTTGAACAATTTATTTTTGGACAGCCTGAATATCAGTTTTGGGTGACCTGAGCCGAACTTCAGCCCCACTCCGCTGTAGTGCTGTGTCGGATCATGATAAGGACGGGGGCGCCTGACATTATTTCACATTATGTAATATCTAGAGAGAAAGCCAGTTGAGGATTTATGAGAGAGTAAATAACTTACAAAATTAAGAACGCCGCTGCAATTGTTTCATCACCACACCTCCCTGTCTCCAGCTGTCACGATCCGAGCCGCAGCAACAACGCAGTGGTGCTGAAGCTCCGGCTCAGCTCTGCCAATATTAATTTTATTCCGGCGCCAGTATATCAGATTGTCAACAGACTCCATATACTCTATATGTTGCTTTCTTGGATATGCTAATGACACAGTTTTCAGTTAAATTATTTCTTCTGATGAGCTTTAAGCTAATTGGTGATGGGTGATTGGTGATGATTTTCCCCTTTTTTGTGTACGCGACTTACTTCTTGAAACTACCGTATTCTTTTGGCCACGAGATCGTCTTGTTTAAGTGATCGATCTTCTTCTGCGAGTCGATGATAGCCAAGTGCCCGTCGTTAGCAGCGCACCAGCTGAAAGCGTCGTCAAAATTCCCACTCTTGTCCCGCCCAGTCGGGATCCAGTAACAGTATGCGACTCCATCAACTTCGAGCAGTCCTTTTTCACAAACATCTGACACAAAACACTGATGTTATCATTGACAGTAGTATAGATGCAAACATTCTCGAATCTTGAACGATTAACTAGAATGCTAGTAAGCAAGACAATAGTACATTATTGTTAGTGATAAAAACATTCCATGTACGGATATACCTATTGAAGATGGTTTAAAATATTCACAGTTGGGTGTAGTACGCATTAAGTCGAGTTACGCAATTTTAAATTCACTTGGTTTGATTTGTTATACGATTGGGAGTGGGCGTTGATTTTAATATAAGGTAGCATCATTTAGGGAATTGGTAACCACTCAGTTACAACAGGGTCAGTTTAAATACTGTTGAATCATTCCGTTAGTATATTCTTTCTAAAGTGCTCTGGGTGTGTTTTTTGTGTTTCTTTCACTTAACAAAGGCGACCTGACCTCGGCGTCTGGAGATGCACTTACAAAGAGCCAACGTTAGCGCATTAATACAGAGATTACTCACACGTCATGCTTCGCTCGCACAGCGACAGTCCTGATTCAGCGCAGTCACTGTTCTTCCATTTGTCAACCGTGTCGCGTGTAATGAAGGCACAATTCCGCCCGTTCCTCTTCGGGTAGTAGGTCGCCCACATATTCATACTATTCCTCTTACTTCCCGCCCACAACCACGATCCAGACAACCAGCCAGTTTTATAGACGAGCCAAATCCACACCTTCAGAGGGTCTGTGTCATCACTGTCGTAACAGAATACAGACCACCGAGTTCACGTCGTGCGTAAATTAGATTTGCGTGCTCCGCAACGCCTGCATTGCATTACTATATTCACCAGATCATGCCAGAACGCGAACTTAACCTATCACGAGCTCATTGCACATTTCTAGTCTATTTTGACAACTACACAATTGATAATGGAAAGTGGCAACAAGATAATTTTAGCCAATTTCCAATATTTATATTTGACGTAGTAGAGTGGAAGTATGAAAAACGTTCGTGATACATTCAGCGGAAAAACCATGTAAATATGTGTTGCGGTAATGACATTGTACTTTTTGGCGAAAAGTAATAATTGTTGATTCCAACGATATTAGATGCGCTACCGCAGACACAGTTACAACAAAATGTATTAAGGAAAAACATGGTAAATTCCGTAATAAAAAATAATAAAAAATCATACATTACATTATGTGATGACGTAACGTATATAGTTGTCGTCGTCGTCGACGTCTTATTAGTGTTGACTAACTGTTGAGTTGTTTTTGAGTTTGCGTTAGGCTGGTGGTGAGTTGCTATTGAATTGGTGCTGTGATTAGAATTTGTATCACTGGAGTTGGTGTTGTTGTTTGTTGCGTGCGCGTGTGTGTGCGTGTGCGAAGGTGCGTTACCTGTCAACCGTTCCTTCTAACACGTTGGCATTCTTGATATGTTCCACCTTGGCGTTTGTGCTCAGCACGGCCAAATGACCACCGTTGTCTTTACAAACACCTTTAGCGTCTGCAAACCTCTTCATGTCCTCCTTCTTCGTGTGGGGAACCCAGAAACAAGTGTTGCCCATATCGGTCACGTACACGTCCACAGGACAATCTATCAAAAGACAAATAGGTTATAACTTTAGTGGCGAGAAACTGTGAGAAATGTGCGACTCCTGTCGCCATCGACTTGATTATAATTATGAATTGCGACACGATTTGGAAGTCAATGACTGCAACAGCTCTGACGAAGACGGCTGCTGCAATACGTAGGGCCTACATCGAAACAGCAGAGGCTTAGGCTGAAGACGAGGCGTATGCCGAAGACGAGGATTTGGATGATATCATTACAGAGGATGAGTATATAGACGAAAGGTGTGGAGGGCATGAGGATTTCGAGGATGGTTTCGTTGATCCTGAGTACTTGGATGATGAGTGGGATTAGGTAATAGATTATTATAAAGATTATTAAGGTTATCTGCAGTTACTGAGATACGATTACAGCTTATTGTGTAACGTTATCGTTAATATATTGTTATGTATGTCATTCATTGACGTTCACACACAATGCAAGGATTTCCGTCATAGACCTGTTTTAAATAATTTTGATTGTGAATGTTTTATGTTTTTCCCATGAATAAATGTGTAAACTATTATAAAAGTGTCCATTTAAGTTCATTAATAAGCTAAAATATAATTTAGTAAAACGTTCCATTTATTATTCATCGAAAGTCCAACTGTAATGTTTACCTGAACTTCAGCACCCGATCTTTACCACGAAATAAACCCTTACCATCATAAATGGATTCTACGTATCCAGGCACCCCTAAGAAGAGATATTATTCGAAATTCTACGACAAGTGGTTCACAGTAATTCTTTAAAGATAATCTCAGTCGCCATTTATGGGTTAAAGCAAATTACCAAAGTTGCATTTAGACAACCAAACAGAATTTATTTTAAGTCAAATATGAGTCCAAATCAACAAATGCGTTCATAGGACAGAACATTTCTAGGTTGCAATTGAACAAATATGACTAACACATAGACTAGTTCTTAAATATATCACTACATTGCGACTTTACGCCAACTTTGGGTGCTTTGAGAGGTCTCTTCCTTTAAAAGCATTTTGTTCTGAGATTGTACCACGGTATGTTTTTCAGCCAAACTCTTTACAGCGCATCTGCCTCTTGGATTAAAATAATAATTTTCTCACCATGTAAAACGTGGCCACTCGAATTCATACATATTATATAATACATTCACATTCTCCATGAACAGCAACGAGACAAGTACCTTTTCCTGATATTTCGATGTGCGTTCTAAGTGATGCCGATGTCTCTCTTTTGTACCTCTTCTTTTTGTCGTGTTTGGTGATTCCACTAAAGACCGAGTTCTCTCTTTTCTCTCCCTTGTGTGTGTCGTCGTTGACAAGTCGACTCGAGGCCGAAGTATCTCTCTTCTTCCTCTTGCGTCTGACGTCGTTGATGAGGCGACTCAAAGCCGAGCTATCGGACACCGCCGAGCTCTTCACCGGGTTCAAATTGCAGATCGTCACGGCCGGAAAGGTCAGCTGGCGACGCGTTATCAGGGCAACGTTGACGTCAGTCTCGTAAGAGAAGTAGAGGATGCAGGACGACGTCAGATGGTAGACGAGGATAAAGACACAAACAGCCGTCATCATACCCCAGAAACATCTCTTCACGACTCCTGGAGAACACAAAACATGTCTACATTGACAAATCAGTATCGCATTAATGTAAGTCACTGAAGAAAACCAGAACGGGATTATCAAAGTAGACAACGTCTTTGGTTCGATCCTCTTGTGTTCAGTGAAGACATTAGACATATGTTACACACACACGCACGCACGCACGCACGCACGCACACATACACACACACACGCACGCATGCGAGGTGGACACAACAAACATAAGAGCTTTCTTTTCATTGTGTAAAGCGGTTCTTGAAAATGGAAAGCTGGGGACAAGAATATACAAGTTACAGTAGAATGGCTAAGTTATGTCACGAAGAACAAAGTGGATGCCCTCCACGGGCAGAGATGGACGGCTCGACCAAAAGGCGATATTTTGCCTCCAAATTATAATCAGTCTGAAGATATGCATGTACATATGTATTATGCAATATGACGACAACCCCCGAATCACAGGTTTGTGGAAATATCTTTAAAATTGTTATTGGACGTATGTTGTCGCTGTGCCGGCTTGGAAAAAGTCTGTTTTGGGAAAATGCGCGACGGGCTGAATCGTGTCGTCAGTTGCGGAAATTATTGCCAACGTTTGCCGGATCAACAGCGTTCTCATCGTTATCAGAGCTAATACATACGAGCTGGGGCTCTTCAACACACAGCGCCATCTGTGGATGGGATCAAAACGTTAAAAAGATACCGTACTAAACGATGAGATGTCTGAGATTTAGTGAGATCTGTGCTCGTTTGTTCCTGTCGGGGGGGGGGGGGGGGGGGGGGAGAGTGTCCAAGCGTTGTTTACATGAAACCGCAAGACTGCGCTGCACGAGATTACGCCAAAACTTCGACTATTGTCACGCCGGAGCAGTAGATTCAAACCGGGCATCCTCGCATTTTTTTTGTAAAATGAGAAGTGTTAAAGCTTTGTTTTATGTCGTATACTCTATAAGATATTTAAATATTTTGACAATATCATCATTTGAATGAGCATCAACCATTTGTTATTAAGGGGCAGAGTAGATGTGATCCCACGACATGGTCTTTAGATTTGGTCGCAGTTTTGTAAATATAATTTCGTCCCAGAATGAGATTTGTTTTGGTGATCTGACACTAGAAGAACCGTCTTGGCTAGCATGGAAGAAACACAACTAACATTCGTCACGTTTCTAATAGTATGACATTCGTTGTGTAACATACTGCTTAACAATTAGTGGGCATATAGTGTACTTTATTTACTTTATGAAATGAACAAACCAACAATTGCCTAGTCACGAGGTAATAATACAGTGTTATGCGGCGTGCGTGAAACATAACCGCACACACAAAGACACGTCCACTAATGGTCTTGGTCAATGTTTGCGGTCGTACCTTGTGGTGCCCGCTCACGACGTTTACATTTGTCTGCAATTGTTATATGAACAGTATCAATTTGTTCACACGCGAACGTTATTGCTGACGACGAGTTCTCTATAAGAAGTTACTGTACCACGTCGTTGCCACAATATGCTAGTTCAAAGGTCACGTTGAACAGGTGACTTAATTCATCTATGTGATATCCGCTTGTCAAGTGAAAATCATCACATTTAATAACACAAACGAAATATGATATACATCTAAAGAGCTTACATCGGCATCTGTTTAAATGTGGATATTCATGAATTGTATTCATTATGGGAATTACTAATACCGAACCCAACAAACGTGTCTAACAACACGATTCAACAACCAGCAGAATAAATATGAAATGCATCTACAATCGAACTGACAAATGTAAGTTATATATTATGTATAGTATATGTAGTTAAGACGTTTTCATACTGAGTGACAGCTTGAGCGACAAAGGTTCATGGATTGTTCTTAGACACCACACAACTAATATCATCAGAAAGCAATCAGAACATGATGGAAACAGTATTTTCTAAAAATATTTATATTTACGTTGTTCCGTCAGAACAACGTTAACTCTCGACGTCGATCCAACTTTCAAGTTCAACGTATTTTCGATGTTATTCCGACGTCGGAACTCGACGTCAAAAAATCATCATTATCAGACGTCGGCACGACGTCGATAAATGACGTCGATCCAACGTCTTTTTGCCCACTGGGCACATAAGAAAACTTACAATACTTTTTTATTCTTTATTGGTGAAGGTATTAGCTTGCTTGGGCTTGTATCGGACGATATACGGACATTAAACGTTTGTTTCAACGACAAGTATGTGTTTCGAAACTGGCGAAAATCAGCAAGCGTCGCGGACTTTACACTTCCCCATTTCGATTTGACTGTCCAACAACTGAAGTGACGGCAGTTGTATGATAAATGACGGACGGACGTTTGGATTAATTTGCGTTTTGAAACATTGCCTAAGTGTGCGCAATATGCAAACGAGATGCGCCAATATTTCGGGAGACAGTTTTCTACGCACCGTATGTGAATACGCCATCAGGTAATATATCGTTGCATGTTGTAGAAGATAATAATAATAATAACATATTTATTTCTCACATTACATTAACGTAACGGCAAGAGCAATCAAATAACATAAATGTTTGCCAAGCGCCAACTAAAACACATCATTCGTGAAACTGCAGCAAATGTCTAAATACACATATAGAGCTATTAAACATATGAATACTAATAGAGAACCTTTCTCGGATGTCGTACAAACATCCGTTATGATATATTCGTAAACGTGAGATGTGGAAGAGAAAAGAAAACATGAACATTGGGAACGTTTATAAAAAATGCTGATGTTCAGACATTATATCTACGTACGTAATATACAATTACGAAAGTTCAAGTAAAAATCAAATGAAAACTACAGTCAGCGAAGCCATGGTTACACATGCGGCATTTGTTTTGAAGGTAACAACGATTATTTCGGCGATAATTACGGTTGTTATATGTTTTAACATTTAGTTCAACTGACGACTACGTGTTGTAGTTTTAAATTGATTTAACTGAATATATTAATGTTCCAAATATGTGCCTGTATATTTAGTATTATTGTTTTGCAATGCGGCACAGAGCACTGTATGATTATAGCGTAACTTATATATCACATTTCATTTTTATTTAATACCTGTATTCGTTTGTAGATCACCAATATTTCAAGTAATGTGACCAAGCACATCTTAATAGTATTATAACTTGTTTCCTTGCAACTTAATTTTAGAAACGACTTAACCAGTATGATGTGTATGCGTTGTTTCATGTGTTGTTGAACTGACCGACAGATCTGCGGACGTGCGGCACGCCGTGCGATGTCGTCGTGTCGGTGAAGCCGCGCCACACACTGCCCGGCCCCACTCGCTCGCCGCGCCCCGCCCCGTCCGACGGCGTCAGGAACGTGTACAACTGCCTGTCCGCCTTCTCCGACATCTCGTCTGTAGCACAACGAGAACTACACAGCATTACTATCGCAGTCATGAGACACAGGCATGAGCATGTCAGTTGTCCTCACCTCCGGCCAGAAGTGATTATACTGTTCGCATGTCTTAACACTTTTTTTTAAATGAATCGTTTACCGTTTAATTGTGAAAGACAATTTATTATACCAGAGACTTCCTGTATAAAGAATTATGTTATTATGTTAATGTTTATTTATCTAATATTTATTACGCCTACCCGGGGCTACTTATGTACTTACTTTATTAAGTTTACAAATGTTAATGCTGATTATTATAATTATTATTAGTAGTATTACATGTCTTATCAGCTGTATCTGGATAACAAATATTTTCAGTAACTTTAATTTGTAGCTGAACATACATTTCGTTTTGATGTAATTTTTAAATGGACAATACATTCGTTTGAATCTTGATTTCCACAAGAGAAACGTCGATTCGTGGTTCTCATGGCTGTGTTTTCGATTCATAAAACCTGGCTGTGATATTCCGTAGCGTTGTGGGCAAGCCATAGCGCACGACTTAGTGTAGACGATATTGCGACCAAAGATGGGATAAATTCATAGTATGACTAATTCATCGAAATATTAAATACAGCAATCAATAGAACGGTCACTAGAACCTATTTATAGCAGCTAAGAGTCGCTGGCAATGACTACACATTATCATCATCGTCATAAATATCATCATCAATATTGTCATCGATTACAGTGAATGTCTCGCTAATTCAATTGACATTGTCAAAAGAAGCGGCAACGCAGAGCATCAAAATAAAAAACAAATCGACAGATCTCCCGACTCGCAATGTCCATGGCGAACTGGAATGGACATCTTTCTGTAAATGTTAACACACATTTTCTTATATATGTATTACACCTTATTGAACGTATATTAGTGTACTAATAGTGTGCGGTTAGTTAATATCATGTATTTTGCCAGGCTACTTTGTTTAACTGTCTGAGCACCTGACGTTTGTTCTTAACAACGTTTATTCATATGCTATATACTGTCATAATGTAATGTCAAATGCTGAGTTGAGACCTTTTACAATTTTTGACAAAATGCGTAACTATAATTTATGTGATAGCACTGATATATTGATACACGCTTGTTGTGCTTATAACATCTGTATTATAATTTGTAAATTAATAATGTACATTGAAAATTGTTGTCTCTTTCGCTGCTGCAAATGAAAATCTTCTGCCGAATAGTTGACATCTTACCTTTCGAAAGCGGTTAACAGAGTGAGTGATACGGTCTAGCGCAGGACGTCACGGTTCAGTGAACATTGTTTCATTCGCAGTGAGCGTAATCAGTGCGAGGACTTCTCTTTTGTACAGATCGAATTCGCTAAATCCGCTATGTAATGTTTACCGTCACGTGACACGCTTGCGCACAATGAGTAGTTCGAACAATGGCAGTGTTTTGGTCAATATTGGCCACTCTCAAATGTTCATTCAGCGGATTCGATTCAAGTGAAATGTCTTCGACGCCGTCATTTGTAACATATACAGGTCGCACGTGACGTGTGTCGCCCTTTACTGAGTAAACTGTATGTGTTGCATTCATGCACATAGAACGCATGTCGTCGTTGTGAATATCATCTGGTTCGCTGTAATATAAACCGATCAAATTTGTTCAATGGATCCATTATATAGCTTAGAATACGTTGGGTTGCGCGTGGGTTTGTATGCCACATTTTATTCTACTGACTTAGCAATACAAAGGTGTACAGTTTAATAAGCAATTTTCCTAATTTAGATACACAGAGTTAGATCATTAATCTTTCCCTATAGACTAGAGTGCGGATGGAAACTCATGTACTAAGACGCTCGGACATTGTAGACAGTAGTGCTGCCAGAAAGAGAGTGAACAAGGTAGGTGCCAAGACATTCTTGCTTTAGTCCATGGCTAATTTCAAAAGGATCAGTAGTTGATCCACTGATAGACACTGCTGCAGCCATACCATCGTGGAATTCTTGAATTCCAAATGTTGAAGTCTTGAGACGGGCTAATATGTCCAGCATAGAAGCCACTCTAACGGCTTCCCAACTCCGTTGGACTGGACATATCATCCGTATAAATGACAACAAATTACCAAAGGCTGTATTCTATGGAGAATTAGCCAAAGGGAAACGTCTTCGTGGTGGACAACGGCTGCGATACAAAGATGTAGTCAAACGACACCTAAGACCACACACATCACCGTAGACCACTGGGAGACCCTTGCACAAGATCGACAACAGTGGAGGCAGGCCTTTCACAAAGGAAAAAGCCACATTGAAGAAAAGATATCACAAACATACCAACATGATCACAATCTCCGCAATGGCTTTCCTAAAGCTTCTGCCCCTATCATCTTCTGTGTCAACTGCGGGAGTGGCTTTAAATCTCAAATTGGACTGTTCTCTCACCAACGAGCAAAGCACGTAACGGACGAAACCCTACACTGATGTCATCATCGGACACGATGGACAGCAAAGAAGAAGATATACTAGAGTGACAAGCTGGCCCGCTGCACTGAAGCCTCTGTGGCTGCCATCTACTTGCCAGGCTAAAGTGCTGTACTCACTGGCAGGATATGTAGAATAGAAATGTTGAGCAACGTAATAAGTGTAAAAAAGTCTGCTAAGACGAAAGTTTTAACTTGGATATGTGTTGCTGTGCCCCTAGCCCTAATTAAGACAGCTCATGATTAATTTCTGGGGTAGGCCAGCAGGGCCAGCTTTTGAATGTTTTGAGTTGGTTCACTGTGTTGGGGTAGCGATTTAAATATTTGTCACTATAGTTCCTTGGCAATGTGAATAATGATCCAATGTGATAGCGCCACGAGCGCCACTACGTGGCGGATACCGGCGCTATAGAAATTGCCATTATTATTATTATTATTATAGCCTGGAGGCTCCAGCTTAGTCAATAGGGAAGGGCTGTGACCCGGATTGTATAGAACCCAAACACTGGACAGTTTGGTGGTTGACACTGATGTGAGCAACGTTAATCCATTTCGGGAATGCTGGCTACAACAGTCATTGTGACAGTGCGGACAAAGACATATGCAAAAAAATGGGATTATCGCACATGGGAATATGCCATCGTCCCGTCATGAAATGATCAAACTAATTCTGTTTAGGAGACAAGAAAGAGAAACTGTGGTCATGTTAAGGAAACCTGTTACTATGACATCCCTGTTATTTTGTTGTAATTTGCCTAATTGTATTTATTCATTGGTATTATTATTATTATCACAGTATAATTAGTTAGTTGACTATCTTAATATTACTACTTTTCTATCTTTTCTACTACTGTTGTTGTTAGTTAGCGGCAATGTCTATATTGTGTTTGACAAGTTCCATTGCTACTAGTGCCGTACGTCGTTCTGGTCGGTTAGCTCCTTTTCGGTCGAGGAGAGTCCTGACGTTCCATTGTCCTGTTGTCAGTAGTTGTCTTCTTTGACTTCTTCTCCCTAGCTAATTTTCCACTGTCGACGGAAGATGGGGTCGAGCAGCGCGGTCCTTGGTAACCCAGGCGACGGCGAAACGGAGTTTCGTGCAGTTGTAAATTTCATGGAAGCTGCTAACGAAAAGTGTTGAAATGCCGCTGGCTTTTGTAAGTTACTAGCGACACTCTCTCGGGGAACAAATAGAGGTCTCACACCGGCAAGAACATGGCGCAAACTGTTTGTCCCTGCAGTGGCTGTTCGAGAGATGTTGGGAGATCCATACATCAACCGCCCTTGATGCTGCTCTGATTAAAATTAATTCACGTTATAGCGTTTGGCAGCTACAGGATCCACACCATCGTCGTTACTCTAGCTATGGAATTATCTAGGTCACCTCGTGTCACGCGCATAGCGGAACACTTCCCGAAGCTGACGTCATAACGGAGAACGCCAAATAAGGAGATAGTCGGTCGGGCATTTATTTGGATTTCCCGTATATACAGATCAAAGGGCGGGGATGCCGTCTATGCAAGCAGTTAGAGGTCAGTTTACTGGTTCTATTCGTACCACACAACATGGCGAACAGTGAAAGTACGGTGGCGTTACTAAGGTCTAAACATCGCGTATTTTCGAACATATCCTGCGTCTTCAAAATTAAAATGGATTTCACAATCGATAGGGGCTCATTTGTTATGGCAAACAAATAACTTAGAGGTAGGTAATTAATATAAAAGTGAACTTTATTGATAGAATACATACAAATGAATTAGAAAACGGCAAAAACACGTTTTTGATTATTTGTCATTTCAGCTGCCGTTTCTATTTTAATGTCCTAAATATAAACAAATATATTGCATTGTACAATGTACCTATTTTTATCAGTATAAATGTGTATTCCTACAACAAAAAAGTTCGGGCCAGTAACTTTTTTCGGGGGCCAGTAACTTTTAAAGTCCACTGGCCCCCCGGGCCCGTGAATACAACACGTTATTGTCGACCCCTGTTGGTGGTGGAATCAACACGACATATCCTAAGTAGTATACACGCCTGGACCCACCATATAGAGCGGGTGGCGGTGTTTGTACTGTACTCAAAACGATAATATGTGCGTGCGCGCGCGCGTGTGTGTGTGTGTGCGTGTGCGAGTGCGTGCGCGTGCGCTTGCGCGTGTGTGTGCGTGTGTGCATGCGTGTTTGTCTGTGTACGTGTATATGCGTTTGCCTCGTGTATGCCGAGTGACGTTTCTGCGCGATAAATGTAAAATCATCACAGTGCAGCAAAACGCAAAGCATTGATAGTATAAATACCACGGGTTGTTCGCTATCTTTCCGGTGGTTATTATATTAGTGTGAAGAGTTGCTTAAATTTTCATTCGATAAATTAAAGTATTACGTTTGTTTACCTCACTGTCGCGGATTATGGTGCACTGAAAACACATGATTTGCGTTTGCTATCAAAACATGCATCGAAATCAATTTTGCCTCGTGTTAATGAGAGACAAATAACTGTTGAAAGGTTATACACGTCCTTTCACTCACAGTGGCCGATAAATATCAGACTAAAGATATAGTTAATATAATATTCTGCAGGAAACGTTAACTTAACTAATACTTAAACTGACTCGTACATGCGCATAAACGTCACCCGAGTATAAATTAAAGCCCGGAAACAAATAAACGCTACAACGTCAAGAATCGTGCCGTGTCGAACTTATGTTTTGTATCCAACATCTAAACGAGCAAATGCAATCTGTCTATTGTTCAAACCTTGCACTAAACCAGCATTGTTTAGAGTTTGAATGGTTTACTTTGTATACTAGTTGACCGCAAGGCTGTTATCCTAGTTCTACTAGATCTATCGGCAGCTTTCGACGACAAAACTTTAACAAGATTGAACAAGGTTGCCATTTAGAGATTCAACTCTAGATGGCGGGTGGATTAGGAAGCCCTTTGGCTTATCGAGAGCCCAACCTATCTAACTAAGTATACCCCGCCAGTCTTAGGTACATGTCGATTTTATTTTTAAATATATTTATACTACTAGCACCCACACAATCAGCTGACAATATGTTCCATTCGTTAACTGTTCTTTGTGAAAATGAACAATTTCTAATATCTAGTCTACACTGCTTGTTTTCTAATGTAACTCCATGTCCTCTAGTCCCTCTCTCTCTTCC
Source organism: Oasisia sp. SBJ-2009 (assembly GCA_964017155.1). Classification (NCBI taxonomy): domain Eukaryota; kingdom Metazoa; phylum Annelida; class Polychaeta; order Sabellida; family Siboglinidae; genus Oasisia; species Oasisia sp. SBJ-2009. The sequence goes on from OZ024857.1 coordinate 54,901,424, forward strand.
TTGACAGAGAAAAACAAATTTCTGTCAATATATTCATACCCATTCAATATGAAACACCTCAATCTGATCTCCCCTCAATCTTCTGGTTTGTAGTGTTGTTAAACCACATTCTTTTAGACGCATTTCGTAACTAATATTCCTGAGTTTTTGTATCCTTTTGGTTGCTCTCCTTTGTACTCTTTCTAGCTTGTATCCCTTCGCTGCTGCAATTCCACACTGCTTTGATACCTTCATTTCAACACTAATAGTTAACCCTAAGTGCTTTTCCTTTAAGATAGTATTTAGTACAGTACCACCCATTGTATATTGTGCTTCTTCATTCCCATGTCCTGTGTGGAGACACTTACACTTTCCAAAATTAAACAGCATTTGCCACTTCTCAGACCATTCTGTCAACTTATTAAGATCATCTTGTAAATGCTGTCCATCTGCATCATTTATTATTTTCCTAAACACTTTTGTGTCATCCGCAAACTTCAACACCTTGCTTGTTATGTCATCATCCAAATTATTTATATATATTAAGAATAAAATAGGTCCCAATACTGATCCCTGCGGTACTCCACTCAAAACCGATTTCCAGTTTGAAACCTCTCCATCAACTACTACTCTTTGTCTTCTATCAATACGCCATTTTTCTATCCAGTTAATCATACCATTTCCTATGCCATGGGCCTTTAGTTTAAGTAGTAATCTTTAATGCGACACTTTGTCAAAGGCTTTTTTAAAATCTAAGTAGATTATATCTACTGGTGATCCCTTATCTACCCACTTTGTGACATCTTCCAAAAAACATAGCGTATTTGTTATGCATTACTTTGCTTTTAAAAACCCATGTTGAGATGGGTTTATCAATTAATTTTTAACAAGAAAATCAACCAAGTGATCTTTAATTATTATATTTAATAGTTTGCAAAAATCACCGATATTAAACTCACTGGTCTATTGTTTTCTGACTTTTTTCTCGAACCTTTTTTAAATAATGGTATAATGTTTGCTTCTTTCCATGCTAACGGAACTATTCCCTCCTCTAATGACAAATTGAACAATGTCGCAAGCGGTATGCTGATTTGTTCTACAATTTGCAGTAGTAATTTGGGAGGAATCCCATCCACTCCTGGTGATTTATTATCCTTCATATCTCTTATTTTCATAGCTACCATTTTTGGGGTTACAGTTAGTTGTCCTAAATAGTCACACTCTCTCCCTTCGAATTTAGTCTCTAGTACTGGTAATGTACTAATATCTTCCCTGGTAAACACCGAACTAAAGTATTCATTTAGGTTTTCTGCCATTAAGAATCCCTCTGTTATTATGGTTCCATCACTACCTTCTAGAGGAACAACCTTATCCTGCACTTTATGTATACTTCGAACATACGCATAGCAACTCTTGCTGTCATTTTTTATATTAAAAGCTATCTTTTGTTCGTAGCTTCTCTTTGAATTTCTTATTTCAGCTGTAGCTTGATTAAGTGCTTCTTTATAAATGGCATAGCATTCTTCACTTCCAGTATGTCTATGTGTCTTCCACATCATTTGCTTGTACTTGATTTGTCTAATGGCTTCCTTCGATAAGTGTTTCTTCTTTGATCGTTTCCACTGTTTTTTCAAGGGAACACATTTGTTGATGACGCAGTCAATTTCACTCTAAGATATTCCAGCATTCTGTTGCTTTCTTATTCTTCAGTGTGTTATTCCAGTCTAACTTTGCTAAATATTCCCTCATGTCCTTATGTCTTCCTTAGTGAAAAATTCCTCTCACGCGCAAAACACAATTTCCGGGAAAATTGTGGTTTCGACCACAGACATAACATAACTAAACATTTGGAAGTGATAATTATGTCAAATATTCGTATTTTACTTAGTCATTATCGTAACTTCCCAATCAAATCTAGAAACAATGTTGGTTTGTTACAAAATATTCGGTTGCGACCTCACGACGCTAGACGCTAACCCCATCTGGCGGATAATCATAAATTTATATTTGACGGCAGCGTTATCTAGCGGACAAAAACAACCACTAACTAGGGTTACACACAGTAAAAACGTGGGTTGAAACATCACTACTTTAACAGCTAGCCCCATCTAGCGGATTACCATAACACTGCATTAGACGCTAGTCCCCTCTAGCGGATAACCCTAACACTACATTATACGCCAGCATAATCTCGCGGACAAAACAACTAACTAGGGTTAGACACAGAATTTATTTAGGTAAACTAGGGTTTGACATAGGAACAAGGTGGATTTATTTATCGAAAATTTTAGACCAAAACTCCATTCCGCTCCAATAAACAAAATTGATCAGATCAGGTAGTCACTAGCCAGGCTTACAAGGATGACCAGGAGCAGTGTAGGTATTCATGAGCCAGGCTTACAAGGATGACCAGGAGCAGTTTAGGTAATCACTAGCCAGACTTATAAGGATGACCAGGAGCAGTATAGGTAGTCACGTATTGCATTGTTGTTGTACCGTAATCCTACTGTTATGTTATAAGTACGCATATATGTGACTGGCACATGGATGTGCAGCTACAACATGCACGTTAATGAAGATATATTTTCTACAAATACCTTTTAATCATAGCATCTATGGTACAAACAGGAATATCTGGCAAATTCAAAGCGTCTTCGGATCAAACAGGAATGTCTGGCAAATTTATTTGCGTCTGCAAATAAATTTGCCAGATATTCCTGTTTAAACCGACGAAAGTATTTGCATAATTTGTCTGAGAGAAACGCTTGATTTATTGTCTGCGAATGTAGTCAAGTGCTACATTCGTATTTGTGAAAGTGTTTTTGATGTCACAGGCATGAACGTCCAGCGTGGTCGGTGACATGTTTTATTTGCGGGTTGTTATTTATGTTACCTTTTAATAAATACAAAGTTAACCAGTCTGCCCTACTATTACAAGCAATGATATTATTACAACACATTATAACAATTACCATACATACACAAATGTTCAAGACAATGCACGAAGCATCAATCATTTAACAACAGATTGATTTGTTTTCGACATTTTAAGCCAAACCGAATGTGATACACAATCTTTGTAATAAATGTGAAATGTCACACCTTTTAACGAAATATTTTATATACACTACCATTACGACTTATAATATATAATCTTTGTCCATGTTTATTGTCCTTCACATGTCGATCGATATGTATAACGTGGGAGTGTCTTTTGCATCACACAAGTTTGTCGTACTTGAGGTAATTTTACACTTCTACCAAGTGGGTCAGCTCTATGACCCGGTAGCGCTCTCTGCCGAACGTCGATGGCGATAAGTCTACTCTGCATCCATCACCTAAAGTTGATCAAGAAGAGAAAGGTTGTTAGAATCTCTCAAAGACTAAACAAGTTGTAAATATATATATATATATATCCTATTGGCGGTAATCATCTGCGTTAAGCCAGTCCAAATAATAACTTCATTCGAACTTATTTCCGTAATTCAAAATACAGTGTCTAAATAAAACAGTGTCTTCATCAGTGGTCCAACATCACCGTCAGTTTTGCGTGTTTTGGGCTGAATCTTTGCATGTGATCTGACGAGCTCACACGGATGGTTCGGAGATCTAGATTTTTCAAAATTCGTCCGTAACGGGAACACTTGGATGGATGGATTTATTTAATATAAAATGTAAAACATTGTACAGGTATACATAACATATAAATACAAAGTACATTAAATAAAGTGATGACACAAAAAAGTCCAAGCACTTATTTCCACAGTGGTCCCAGTTGTGTAAGAACATTTCAACACAATTCAAAATGCTATACATGGAGTTCTATTCAATGAATTGAATATCTATCTACATCACGGCAAATATTACTATACGATCAATTGCTATGTAGTTGGTTGTCGAAACATTTCTGCACACGTTTAAGATGATAGGCATTTGGAATTCGTCACAGTTTAACATATTCACCAGCTCTGTCTGCCACACGTTAGCATTGTGTGACGTCATACGTTGATTATATTACATGCAATTCTGCAGAGGCACTACAAGACTCAAACGCCAGAACACTATTTGACAAGAAATTTTAATTGTATTTAAAAATGGCGAATACAGCTTTGTTGTCATTGTTATTACGCGATATATTTCAGAGACACGGTAAAACAATAAAAAGCACTTTTCGAACGTGTTAGGTAAGCGGGTGAATGTCTCGGTAACTTGGCTAGTAGTCCATATAAGGTAATAAATATGGCTTATACCAACCAGAACGACGTGACTTTAGTCCAACGGGGGTAGATTGGTTTTATCCGTCGTCAGAGTGGTTTCATCCGGCGTCAGTGGCGGGATCTCTGGTCTGACTTTCCCGGTTCGTTGTCGTCTGATTAGTCGCAGCGCCGCCAACACGCCGAAATCCATCGACAGTTCAAGAAACTCGAACAGACTGATGACGGAACAGCCGATCCACAGTCCTAGTATGCCACCGATGTCTGAGATGAAGTTCACAGTCTGCGGACAAGGACAATTTTTTTATTTTGATATTACAACAGTTGATAATTTTATGTAATATTAAATAACTGCTTCGTTTGCTTTACAAAATGTCATCGTACGAGCAAGTTTGTTTACAAATTCATTTTCAGCAATGCTTCATTATAGGTATAATTTCCGTAATTTGCTGAATGGGCCTTTGATAGCCAATCAATATTAAATTAATTAATTTACTAGTAACGTTATTGATCGATTACACCATGTTCAAATTTGTAATGGTTATATTTATTGACAATGCAACTGGCTAAGTAACGATATTTGTTGTTTGAAAGTTGCAATTTTACATCTTACCGAGTAAGACGGCGACTCTTCGATGTTTTCGTAGTTGAAGTCTTCATAATAGACTTTGACCTTTAACAAATTGTTCCATAACTTGGCATCGTCCGTCGTGTTATCGAGATATTTTACAATCTCAGCGGCCAACTGTTGCTTCACCAATTCCTGAAAGCAAACATTAGTTCAATGTACATTTAATACATGAGTGTCTAGTTTGAATGCGATCGGATGAGCTTACAGATGGCAACGAATTGTGTACTGCATCTGAACACACATTTAATGTCTTGATTTAGTCGTGTAACATGAGAAGTAACAAAGAGTTTGTACAGCTTAGCCATGTGACATCTAAGGTGATACAGCGTATTCTTCACGCCACCGAGTGACATATATAGCGATAGCGTCTAGAACACATGAGTGTTTCAGAAAGTTCGTAGCGACGACCCCACCAAAAGAAACGTACAATCCCGTTATTGAGAACCCCAAGATGCTTAGGACATGTTCAAACTGAACGGAACGAATGTTAGCACCTGCATCAGAGAGGAAGCAGGAATTAAGAAAGAACGTGCGCTGTGCAGAAGGAAGACTCACTGATTCTTGGCACTTCGAAACGGTAAATATCAGGATGATATGAAGATGGTAGACAATTAGAATACTATAAGAATAGTAATATAACGAAGTATTATCCAAAGAGCGGAGATGAAGTAGCAGGGAAGTATCAAGGATAACCCAACAACGGGCACTGAGTTAGGGCAATGGTTATGCATGATTAATATTGCATTGACCTGAAGTTCCAGTTCCTTATAAGCACTGAAATTGGCATTCGGTGAATATGGGTGAGATGCAACTGTAGGTTTGCGGTTAGCTTCATTTCTGAAAGTCGGGGAGAAAAATGTAAACATCACAACATTTTCTTCAAGTGTCGTAAACGGTGCTTGACAACGGAACTTTAACGGTGTTGATTGTGAAGCTACGTCGCTAAGGCATCCTTCAGCAACCTGCCCCCCTCCCTCACCCCATCCACGATTTCGATGTCATGAGCCTATGGACAGCAGGGAGCGAGATTGAAGGTTTTTGCGTAGCGGTGCGGTTTTGGGCGAACCTCGCGGGGATACAATTAACACTTGTCCTGACCCTCACCCTTGCCCATAGCGCTCACCTGGTCTACCCTGGAACGTTTAATCTCACCTTGTGTATAGCGGACGGCCAAACAGAACTTGACGTTTGGTAAGAATAGCCCGTTTCTCTGCAAACAGATGTAACAATGTTCATCGTGCGCGCACGCACGCACGCACGCACGCACGCACGCACGTACACACGCACACACACACACACACACACACACACACACAACACACATATATATATGTGACCCAGCACAGCAAAATCAGGAATAAGTAGGAAAATTAGGGCTTTCAAACGGTACCAAACACAAATGTCTATCTGTATTGTTCGCCAAGTTATTGTTTTATAAAGAGAAGGTGTACCAAGTCATTTTCTGAAAAACGATTCTGAGAAAAACTGCTTTAAAATTTAATGAAGTATTTTAATACATTTGCAACATAAAGACAGCTCACAGGAATGTGAAATTTGGCCTGGTTGTTGACCACCTCAATGTGCACAGTGTGGTGAAAGCTCTTATAGTTCCAGAGATATCCCTTTCGAACATTCTGCACCAAATCGAAAATCGACAGTAAAATGTTCACATAACCTAGCCATGTGTTCTGTCTGTTTCTGACACAGCACGACACAGTAATTGCTTCTTTTGTAATGTTTGTGGTGTGCCAATGGCAGCAGCCACTTCATTTGATGGGCAGACTGTTGCAGCAGTGGACTGGTGCAGCTTCGGACAATCGGATGTGTTGGCTCTGCTCTGGACAGTTGATGTCCGCAGAATATTCATTGATCTTGTCAAACAAACACTGTTGGTGAATGTTGAGGCCTGGGTGGTGGTACTGGTCTATGACGCTGTAAGCAGAGCAGCAGATGGGTAGACTCCTCGCCTGTGCTGCAAATCGAACCGCTCTTTGTCATCGGATGGCTGCTTCCTGGCGAACACGACACTGGGTTCTTCAGACGTAAACCTGACAAAAAACAAACATAATGGTCTTAACTTCCCATATACAAAACATAATTTTAATCCTGCAAAAAGTTTATGTAATAACTGACTATTATTTCAAACTAGAGACATGGACATTTGATCATTAAATCAGATGACATACACATAGTGAGCTGAGCAGCTATGTAAATAAGCAGGCTAACAGCATAATTGACAAATCGATCATTAAATTGTAGAGTTTGTTCTGAATGTTATACACCTTCCATCCCATCCCTTACATGCACTAAAGCAGTAAATCAAAATGTCTTCTTTCTTACCTGTT
>OZ024857.1:54913592-54956092 GCA_964017155.1 Oasisia sp. SBJ-2009
ATGTATTTATGTATCTGTTTATATTTTCAGCTAGGTAGTCTATGAATGCTGCAACTGGGTTTCAACTGAGTTGTATTGCATTGTATTGTCCAGAATTTGTTACCGTTCTTACAAGTTGTAGATCGCTTCACATCTCTGCTACATTTTATTTTCGATTATCGTTCAGTTTTCTTAATAACGTTTTTCTCACATATATGTGTTAATTGTTATGAATATCTATTAATTTAATGAAATGACTTAGGATTGTGGTTTATCTTATGGTTCTTAATAGTTTGTCTGCAATGATTATAATGCAGTATTAAATTACATTTTTGGGTTTGCCATCGCATGATAAGACGTGACGTTTAGCCGCTGTCAACAAACGTTCTGCGTAGCTCACCTGACGAATGCCGATGATACTCAGCTGCCCTGGGGCTGCGAGGACGCCCTCGTCACTTGGGAAAGGCATTCGTTCCTGGGGGTGAACCACTATGCGGACACCGGCCGAGCCTCCGAATTCCCGCACGTAATCATCTTGTCCAATGTTCAGCGTCAGAGTCAGCCCTACACGCGAGATATGCCGTAAATTGACCGTCTGGTTTATGGTGTCTAATTCTACTTCGGCTATTTTAATGACGCTGGCTAGTTGAATAATGACTTCCACACGAAACAAAGGTACAATTACCATGAGAGGAACATCCAACTTCATGACGTTGTACCCTTAGCGCATTTACACATGGCAAGTTCCGCTGACAGTAATAGTGGCGAATGTACATAAACATAATACTTTTATTCTTGGACTGCTCTGTATAAACACTTGAAACAAAGGGTAGGCTTTTCATGACAGAAAACTAAGGTTGCTTGAAACATTTCACAACGATGTTTAAAGAAGTTTTCAATAGATTTGACGTTGCACTGATTGCGTTCTAGTTGTATTTACCGTTCCTCGTTCCCGCCCGCTGCTGCACTCGCGATGTCTTTGTCTTGTTCCAGTTGGAGTTGAAGACGTAACAGTTGCCGTGTTGTGTGTCGTAGAACGTTGCGAAGTCACTACACACATGTAAAAGATAAATATCTCTTGCTCACAAATTCGTGTAGTCAAGACTGTTATTGCCTATACGAGTAGCGAAGTATTCGCCTGTGAAGGGAAATCTCATTGAAACATTCGAGGGGTATCGCGATAAATATTTTTTTTAACGTAGCATACCAATTAGTCAATATTACTCAATGCGGTAAACCTCGCATATCTGGTGAAATACAGAGTGTAATCATAGCGAGTTTTTTTTATACATGCATAGCAGTCAGCAGTCTTAAATGCGGTGTAGCTTCAACGGACTTCAAGACAATTATTTCTGTTAGCATCCCCTTTTTGATGGTCAATGTCAGATTAGAACAAAGTTGTGATAACAAATGAGTAAGTTAACCGATACTAACGATTCGTTATACATGCTGTTTATTATGCTATATTAAAGTTTGCTTACATGTTTTTCTATTATTATATAAAGTGCAACTGTTGCAATCGCCTGTACATTGACCATTAGCAAACATGCCTGCTGGGAAAAGATGTAAAGAGATGTGCATCACACGACACCGTCCCTGCACGTACCTCACCGTACACTCGGACCCGGCAAACTCACAGTCGACGATGAGTTCAAGTGCAGAGTAACCCATCTGCTGCTTGCTGCTGACTGGTAAGTCCGCCACCACCTCCATCATTCTACTCGTCAAGACGAATTCTTTCGTCAGCGGCAGGCGTTCTGGATACATGTAGTCGTCGTCAGCTTTGCTCGTTGTCGTCGTCGCCGTAGTTGTTGTTGTGTCGGTTGTTGTGGAAGACGTAGTTGTTGTTGTTGTTTTACTTGTATTTATTTCTTCACGTGTTGTCGAAGTCGATGACTGTGATTCGGTTGTTGACGCCGTCGTTGTCTCCTTGACGCTGTCAGTTGTCGCTACTGGTGTCGCTGCTGTTGTTGTTGCCTTTGTCGGTGTTGTCGGTGTTGTCGTTGTTGTTGTTGTTGTTGTTGACGTTGTTGTTGTTGTTGTTTGCGCGGTGGTTGTGCTGTCGGTAGCTGTGCCCGCTACAACGCGAGTTTCTGAATTGTCCTTCATACACAATAAAATACTTTGACTGTACACATCTCTGGCCGTCGACATGCCGTGATTTGGGTTGATAAATCAAGTTGTTATTTTCGTTATATATAATATTACATATTTCTACTGTATGGATCATTCATCGTTCTGCCAAGCAACAGTTGCTATTTGCAACTGTTTCTGGTAAGAATATTAATTTAGGTTTATATTGTACTCATGTCAGTTCTAAATGAATGGGAATTAATGTTGCCGTGCTTACTGTTTGCAGTTGGTAAATAGTATCATACCGTTACGGGCGCGTGTGTATTGAAACAAAGTACATATTTCATATATCAAATGTTATCGTAAAGGGTTTAAATCCAGCTTGCCGCGTTCCGTTGCCCGTGGAACAATTTGTAATGTACGTAAACTGAGCCAGTATATCGCATTCCATTTTAGTTGTGGTGCGTTCAATGTTACAGGCGTGTCGTATACATATTATCAATATGGACAGTTCGCAAATGTCAATAAACATCGGATTGTGAAAGTTCACTCCACGCTGTAGTCGGTTTCTTTCCACAAGTAACGTTAGCGCTACGGGATACAGGGCAACACGCACACGGAAGGTTATATATATACTCACACACTCACACATCAACGTACACATAAATGCACACACACGCACACACACGCACGCACACACATGCACGCACACACACGCACACACACACACGCACGCACCCACACACGCACGCACACACGCACGCACGCACACGCACACACACGCACGCACGCACACACACACGCACGCACACGCACACGACACACACACACACACCCACACACACACACACACACACACACAGACACACACACACACACACACACACACACACACACACACACACACACACACACACACACACACACACAGCCTTCCGTGTCCTGCTTACTATACTTACTTTCAAAACGTCGTTCGCACAAAGCGTAGTAGTCCGTTTCACAGTCAGTGTTCCGCCAGTTCTCAATATCCAAACTGGTAATGTAGGCACATTTCAAAGTCGTCCTGGGGCAGCCGGCTGCCCACGCGTGGTAGTTGGCCAAGGCTGTTTTCCCGTTCCATTTCCAAACTAATATGTCATCCTCTTCCACAGTCTTCAGCGATATCCACGCCCTGAGACAACACAGGCGGATGGTAATGCCAGACTTGCTCCAATATACGAATTCTCTTTACAAAATACGGCGATGTACTTACATATGGCGAACCACGATCGCAATATAATTGTTTTGCAGCTTGTTTAACCAGTCCGACATGTTGCAAACATTTATAAGGATTTAAACCCAATTTCAAACCAACAACACGTAGTGTGACATGACAATTGTGGCAAATCTTTTATATTCTTTAAAGATGAAAAGGTATCAGTAGTACCTCTCACATCACTGTCACGACGTCCAACTTGAATTTACACCGTTATTTAAAATTTATTTATTTTTTATCGATTCGCAACTTGCTGGGTGTCACGTGAATCGATCTACAGGTAAATAAAAAGAAGTCGAGTTGTCTGTCTCTTCGCCGTGTCGTTTGTTTGCCTGTAAATGTTCAATACTTTGTGAACAACTTTGGTGTACGAAAGTAAATGTCACATACACAACGCAGCACAATGATGTGTATATTTACATATGACTAAAAATGTATTGGACTTACTCATATGACGTATATTCCGTTTCCTGAAGCATGGACGTTTTTTTTAGGTGCTGCATCTTCTCATGCGTGTCCACAACTGCAATGGTGGCGCCCTCGGTCTTGCATGCTAACGTCATGTTTTTGAAGGAACCCGCGGACGTGGTGATGAAGAAAGACGTATTGTCTGTGCCGTGGGAATAGTGATAATAGTGCAGTCGCTTAGGAGTATGATCGTGACACGCTGGCCCAAAGCACCGAATTTGGCACAGTTGTACGTTAGGACGATATAAAACTTTTTAGAGGGGGCTATCCGATTTTAAAGGTCAAGGTCAGGTCAAGGTCAAAGATCAGTAATTAAATAATCATATTGTCCAATATTTCGAGATTGTAATGATATTTTTAAATGTTTTCAAAAGCTCATCTATATACGGACCCACGTCTTTCCATGAGATGATTATCTAATTTGAATACATTCAAAATGGCCGACAAATTAGCAATCACATAAATATCGTTATTCTTTATCACTGCCATTTCTCAAACGTTCCAAAACAAATATTTTGCAGACCGATACCTTATGGATACATACAACTTCTGAGATGGGGCTGCCCGGATATAAAGGTCAAGGACAAGGTCAGATGAAGGTCAAAAGACAAAATATTTCAGTATTCCAATTTTATTATCTACTAACACTATAACAATAGTTGTATTTAGGAATGTTACAGGAGACGCGTATGGCTGCAAAACTGTATTTTATATTTTGTATTTTGCAATTTGCATAAATAAAAAATGGCTGCCAATATGCTCAAAACTGATTATTATAATTTCAGTGTGCACGCGTAGCTGCTGGGTACCGATACGTTGTGCACATCTACATTTATAGAGGCAGTCACATTTACTCAGTTAATTAACTAGTTCACTCAAACTTCCATTGCTAACCAATTGCTCACATGCCGCTACAATGAGCTTGTTCTTAACTCTCATATTTCTTCGCACAAGTGGGTTCAGCCTTGCAACCACACTTGATCAATTCTCTACAACCTACAGCAGCAGCCGGTAGAGATGTCCAAACTGGACGCTATCCGGTGTTTTCTCATGTCCATCCAAAGGCTTCACGGTTGGCTGCAGCTGTGATAGGCTTCAGGCTATTTCTCCAGATACTGGCTTCTTGCCGAAGATCGTTCACCTTGTCATAAGATGTCGTCCTGTCGTAAATGATACTTGTAAATCGCTCAATCAATCTAACTGCTGCATATGTAAATTACAAAGGAAAAAATCCATCCTGAGACGCGCTGGTGAACCCAGCAGTGGCTGCCGGATATGCTTTCTATGATTTACCGCAGAACTGAGTGAGATGTTGCATCAGAATCCGAGAAGGGGTGAACATACAGCATGAGCTTGTTCCTCCCCAAGTTGTTGGCAGATTGAGTTGATGTGATAGTAGCGGAAGTGCCTCCCTGTGTCAAAGCTGACCCATAACTGCATTTCTGGATGGTGCTGGGCAAGATCGTAAAAGATTCCAACCAAAATGACAACCACATCTGTGTCTACGGTTCTGACGAGAACAGTATTTCCCCCTCATTCAGCGCATCATCTACATATAGACATATTCTGCTGTCTGTCTCTTGGTGGTCATTCGCCGACATCGATATGTCAGCACTATTCGACTTTACATGTTTACACTGGTAGTGTACACATGTTTACTTGGTGGGCAGTCATGTTTGACTACATCTTCCGTCAGAATATTGAACAATTCTTCCTTGTTTGTGGCATCTTGGAAGAACCCCGCAAAGCACATTGGCAACACCGTTATTCTCGGATAATGGCTTTCAAGCTCTCTGGTCGGTACGTGTCCCAGACAGTGTCTGATCTAGAACAGCCTTGTTGTTGTCTTTCAGTCCAGGGAATGAAGATAGTGTCACTGTATTCACCGAACGTTTATGTGTTGTCGAGTGGCAGGGGTGCACTGTCGCTGCACCATCGAACTCTTTAGCGTCAAAATAATAGGGTGTTTCTTGTTGAAAATGTGGTTCATTGCAATGCAGCAACTCATGTTTTGTGCTCGTTAGTCGACATTTCCCATGCAGTGACAATGCTGGCGGCCACGGATGGTTTTCATGTGCAAAAACTCAGCCAGTCTGCTGTTACGAACTTGTGCACCAATGAACAGTTGGCTGAAGAGATTGCAGTTTCTCTTTATTTGTTGAAACTATTGTTTTGCCTTTGAGTTTGTCATAGTGAAGTGACGACGCTTGGATAAGGGTAGTTGTTTTGTCTTGATGGCCTTGTGGATAGAGATCTTCCTTTCAATAAGCAACGTATTTTGAATTGTGCTCTTTCCTAGAGCCTACGAATGTTTGTTTAAACATAAAAAGTATGTTTCTTATGGCTTAGTGCAAGCTTGAAATGACAAATTTCTGATCAACACTGAACCCACTTATGCAAAGAAATGCAGAAGTAAGAGCGCCGGGCGCACATGCACAGCACTTTGTCTCTGCCATGGACTTTGTGAGAGTATCTTTGTTGCGGCATGTGAGGAATTGGTTATGAGGTATGAGTTAATTAGTGAATTAACTGAGTAAATGTGAATGCCTCTATGAATGCAGATGTGCACTACGTATCGGTACCCAATGTTATAATACACGCGTGCAGCTACGTGTGCATATTGAAATTATAATAATCAGTTTTGAGCAAACTGGCAGCCATTTTGAATTTATGCAAATTGTATAAAGTACAAAATATAAAAGAGTTTTGCAGCCATAGACGTCTCCTATAACCTTCCGAAATACAAACATTGTTATAGTGTTAGTAGATGATAAAATTGGAATTATGAAATATTTTGTTTTTGGCCTTCGTCTGACCTTGACTTTTACATTTAAATCCGGGCAGCCCCATCTCAGAAGTTGTATATGTCCATAAGGCATATGTGTGCAACATATGTATTTTGGACATTTTGTGAAAATGACTGATAAAGAATAACGATATTTATATATTTGCTAATTTGTCGGCCATTTTGCATTTATGCAATTTAAATAATCATCTCATGGAAAGACGTGGGTCCGAAAATAAATGAGCTTTTGAAAACATTTCAAATTATCATTAAAATCTCCATATATTGGACAATAGGATTATATAACAACTAATCTTTGAGCTTGATCTGACCCTGACCTTGGCCTTTAAAATCGGGCAGCCCCCTCTAACAAGTTTTATATGGTCCTAAGGTACACCTGTGCCACATTTGGTGCTTTGGCCCAGCGTGTCACAATTCCTTTAAAATGTTGACTTAAGAGACTCCGCTATAACAGCCTTCTGTGGATTCTAGCCGCGAAAAATCAGTTCAAGATTGGCCCATTGATTTGATACAGTTCACATTCAATATATCTAGCAAATCAGTTCAGAAAACAAAACCTTTAGTGATTCGTCGCTGGAACGGCTTTGCACAATTTCACGTAGCATACAATGCAGTTCAATGTGCAACTCGACAAGCCACGGGAACTACACTAACTGTGTAATAGTGGTGGTGTGTAATATACACAATGCTTAACAGTATCCGATTTATTATAAGCACAAGTAGTAAGAAATATATACTGTAAAGACACATGCTAATTAACAAAGACTAATTTAGCTAAAATATCAAATAGCCATGCACGTGCATTGACGATGAAATACAGAGGAGGATGGCCAAGGCTAGTGCATCTTTTGGCCGACTACGCCAGAGACTCTGGAACAACCACCATGTGTCCATGCGGGTTAAAGGCAAGATATACCGTGCAATCGTGCTGTCCACCCTCCTATACGGAGCCGAGGCCTGGACAGTGTACAGACGACAGGTGAACAAGCTGCATGCCTTCATGATGCGACATCTGCGATCGATCATGAGGATAACATGGATGGACAAAGTGACAAACAAGGAAATACTCGAACGGACAGGGCTGCCATCTATGGAAGATCTTCTGATTAGAAAGAATCTCCGGTGGACTGGACACCTCATGAGGATGTCACCAGAGAGGCTACCAAAGCAGGTTCTCTACTCCCAACTGTCTTCTGGTCAGAGAAAGAGAGGGCGCCCTCGTCTCCGGTTCAAGGATACCATCAAGAGAAACCTGAAGCTGAGAGACATAAAGATCGACTCCTGGATATCACTCTCACAGCAGAGAGATAAATGGAGAGCAACAGTCAAGTGATGGAAGCAGTCTTTGTCGCTTCGCGACCGACAGCAAGATGATGATGACTGTATATGTTATTCTGTTAAACCAGTCGAAAGTGGCTATGATACGAAATATAAATGAGGCGAGACATCAAGTGACCATCTGACCTGGGAGTGGAGAACAGTGAAGTGATATGAAGTGAATATATATGTGTTTAGATCAACATACATGTATGTGCGTGTGTGTATGTGTTTGTGTGTGTGCGTGACGTGACGTGGCGTGGCGTGGCGTGGCGTGGCGTGGCGTGGCGTGGCGTGGCGTGGCGTGGCGTGACGTGACGTGACGGGACGGGACGTGACGGGACGGGACGGGACGGGACGGGACGGGACGTGACGTGACGTGACGTGACGTGACGTGACGTGACGTGACGTGGCGTGGCGTGGCGTGGCGTGGCGTGGCGTGGCGTGACGTGGCGTGACGTGACGTGACGTGACGTGACGTGACGTGACGTGACGTGACGTGACGTGACGTGACGTGACGTGACGTGAGGCGAGGCGAGGCGAGGCGAGGCGAGGCGAGGCGAGGCGAGGCGAGGCGAGGCGAGGCGAGGCGAGGCGAGGCGAGGCGAGGCGAGGCGAGGCGAGGCGACGCGACGCGACGCGACGCGACGCGACGCGACGCGACGCGACGCGACGCGACGCGAGGCGAGGCGACGCGACGCGACGCGACGCGACGCGACGCGACGCGACGCGACGCGAAGCGACGCGACGCGACGCGACGCGACGCGACGCGACGCGACGCGACGCGACGCGACGCGACGCGACGCGACGCGACGCGACGCGACGCGACGCGACGCGACGCGACGCGACGCGACGCGACGCGACGCGACGCGACGCGACGCGACGCGACGCGACGCGACGCGACGCGACGCGACGCGACGCGACGCGACGCGACGCGACGCGACGCGACGCGACGCGACGCGACGCGACAAGATGCTAGTGTGAAAAACTTTACACATTTTAGCATCTGTGTTACTATGAATACAATTTTCAGCAAACAAAATGGTCAAATTATATTGACAGAACAAAATATATATGACAGCGAAATATGCTATAATAGCAAGAATATAATAATTAACATATATAAAACAGAATTCAAAAAGATATACAAATAATACATTAATTACAACATGTCATTTATATATTGTGTTTTAGGAACTGGGATAACAGCGGTGGTAGTATAATGCATAGCTATTAAATAAATAAATAAAACCATTCACCAAGAAAATGATAATTAAAAAATAGACATGTATCATACATGTTAGGTGTCAGTTGGCATATTTTGTCAAGTATTATAAAGAGAGAGGTGAATAGTAAGAGAGCTCGACAGTGTCAATAGCAAGATATATAAAGTCTCAAACGTCAGACAGGATAGTTTTAACAGAGACCAACATGGTTGCTATGACCAGTCGAGACGAGGAGATTGTCGAACAAACCGAGGCATTTAAGAAGAAGGAAGACAGTAGTTATAGAGGAGGAAGAAGGAAGACAGGAGATGTAGAGGAGGAAGTAGGAAGCCAGAAGATGCAGAGGAGGAAGAAGGAAGACAGAAGATATAGAGGAGGAAGAAGGAAGACAGAAGATGTAGAGGAGGAATAAGGAAGACAGAAGATATAGAGGAGGAAGATGGAAGACATAAGATGTAGAGGAGGAAGAAGGAAGACAGAAGATATAGAGGAGGAAGACAGAAGTTGTAGAGGAGGAAGAAGGAAAACAGAAGATATAGAGGAGGAAGAAAGAAGACAGAAGATATAGAGGAGGAAGAATGAAGACAGAAGATATAGAGGAGGAAGAAGGAAGACAGACGATATAGAGGAGGAAGAAGGAAGACAGAAGATGTAGAGAAGGAAGAAGGAACTCAGAAGATATAGAGGACGAAGAAGGCAGACAGGAGATGTAGAGGAGGAAGAAGGAAGACAGAAGATGTAGAGGAGGAAGAAGGAAGACAGAATATATAGAGGAGGAAGAATGAAGACAGAAGATGTAGAGGAGGAAGAAGAAAGACAGAAGATATAGAGGACGAAGAAGGAAGACAGGAGATGTTGAGGAGGAAGAAGGAAGACAGACGATATAGAGGAGGAAGAAGGAAGACAGAAGATGTAGAGGAGGAAGAAGGAAGACAGAAGATATAGACGAGGAAGAATGAAAACAGAAGATGTAGAGGAGGAAGACAGAAGATGTAGAGGAGGAAGACAGAAGATATAGAGGACAAAGAAGGAAGACAGGAGATGTTGAGGAGGAAGAAGGAAGACAGACGATATAGAGGAGGAAGAAGGAAGACAGAAGATGCAGAGAAGGAAGAAGGAACTCAGAAGATATAGAGGACGAAGAAGGAAGACAGGAGATGTAGAGGAGGAAGAAGGAAGACAGGAGATGTAGAGGAGGAAGAAGGAAGACAGAAGATGTAGATGAGGAAGAAGGAAGACAGAATATATAGAGGAGGAAGAATGAAGACAGAAGATATAGAGGGGAAGAAGGAAGACAGAAGATGTAGAGGAGGAAGAAGAAAGACAGAAGATGTAGAGGAGGAAGAAGAAAGACAGAAGATATAGAGGACGAAGAAGGAAGACAGGAGATGTTGAGGAGGAAGAAGGAAGAAAGAAGATGTAGAGGATGAAGAAGGAAGACAGAAGATATAGAGGACGACGAAGGAAGACAGGAGATGTAGAGGAGGAAGAAGGAAGACAGAAGATATAGAGGAGGAAGAAGGAAGACAGAAGATGTAGAGAAGGAAGAAGGAAGACAGAATATATAGAGGAGGAAGAAGGAAGACAGGAGATATAGAGGAGGAAGAATGAAGACAGAAGATATAGAGGAGGAAGAAGGAAGACAGACGATATAGAGGAGGAAGAAGGAAGACAGAAGATGTAGAGAAGGAAGAAGGAACTCAGAAGATATAGAGGACGAAGAAGGAAGACAGGAGATGTAGAGGAGGAAGAAGGAAGACAGAAGATGTAGAGGAGAAAGAAGGAAGATAGAAGATGTAGAGGAGGAAGAAGGAAGACAGAAGATATAGAGGAGGAAGAAGGAAGACTGAAGATGTAGAGGAGGAAGACAGAAGATGTAGAGGAGGAAGAAGGAAAACAGAAGATGTAGAGGAGAAAGAAGGAAGATAGAAGATGTAGAGGAGGAAGAAGGAAGACAGACGATGTAGAGGAGGAAGAAGGAAAACAGAAGATGTAGAGGAGAAAGAAGGAAGATAGAAGATGTAGAGGAGGAAGAAGGAAGACAGACGATATAGAGGAGGAAGAAGGAAGACAGAAGATGTAGAGGAGGAAGAAGGAAGACAGAAGATATAGACGAGGAAGAATGAAGACAGAAGATGTAGAGGAGGAAGACAGAAGATGTAGAGGAGGAAGACAGAAGATATAGAGGAGGGAGAAGGAAGACATAAGATGTAGAGGAGGGAGAAGGAAGACAGAAGATATAGAGGGAGGAAGAAGGAAGACGGAAGATATAGAGGAGGAAGAAGGAAGACATAAGATGTAGAGGAGGGAGAAGGAAGACAGAAGATATAGAGGAGGAAGAAGGAAGACAGAAGATATAGAGGAGGAAGAAGGAAGACAGAAGATGTAGAGAAGGAAGAGGGAACTCAGAAGATATAGAGGACGAAGAAGGAAGACAGAAGATACAGAGGAGGAAGAAGGAAGACAGAATATATAGAGGAGGGAGAAGGAAGACAGAAGATATAGAGAAGGAAGAAGGAAGACAGAAGATATTGAGGAGGGAAAAGGAAGACAGAAGATACAGAGGAGGAAGAAGAGTACGGACCTGCTCCATCATGGCGTTCACACAGTCCGTACTTGGACAACCTGCAGCGCGTGTCTTGCCATATGTAGACGTTTTCTGACTCGGATAGATAGGCGCACATGTGTTCTACCTGGGGATTGTCAGTAGCCCATGAGCTTGTTTTCAGTTCACTACTCTTTCCCCAGATCCATGTAGAATTGAACGGGCCGTCTTCCTTGTGTAGCCCAATCCAGAGCCTGAAACGTCACAACCGGACGATGTGACGTCACACTCAGTTCAGTTGACACGGCAGTCTACGGACGCGCAGTGAAGGGAAGCGGCTTAAGTTGAAGTTTTCTAAAACTATTAAGAATGCTAATTAATGTGTTAAATTTTACATAAACACTTTCACGCAGACGCACGCACACACGCACGTTTTCAGACGTGCTGCTTTATTACACGTATTGCGTATAAAGGACACGTGAAATAGTTTACCACGTAAAGCTGAGCTCCCAATATATATGGAGAGGGACTGGAGGTAGCATTATCCCCCCACTATTGTTTAACAATTTATTTTTGGACAGTCGAAATATGTTTTGTTTGTTGATAATTTAATACACTGGCGCCGGTACAACATTTATATTGGGTGACCTGAGCCAAACTTCAGCCCCACTAGGCTGTAGTGCTAGGAGACGAGCGGCTGAAATTATTTCGCATAACTTAATCTCTAGAGAGAAAGCCGATTAAGGATTTGTGAGAAAATAACTCATTTACAAAATTTGGAATGTGGTCTCCTGATATCACGATCCGAGACACATCGACAACGGAATGGTGCTAAAGCTCCGGCGCCAGTATATTAGATTGTCAACAGACTCCATATACTCGAAATGTTCCCTTCTTGGATATGCTAATGACACAGTTTTCTCCTGATGAACGTTAAGCTAATTGGTGATGGTTGTTTGTTGACTTTCTATGTACGCAACTTACGGATTGTTTTCACTGTCCGATAAGATCTTATTTGTTAAGTGATGGACCTTCTTCTGCGAGTCGATGATAGCTAAGTGCCCGCCCTTTTCATGGCACCAATTGAAAGCCATGTCAAAATGCCCTGTCCTGTATTTGGCACTGAACGGCATGTGGAATGTATTTGTCGGGATCCAGTAGCAGTATGATACACCGTCCTCTTCAAATAAATCATTTCCACACTCTGAAACATAATGCTGACACTACCGTCGACAGTTGCATATAGAATCAAGCAGTATCTATTAATTAGAATGCTACTAATAACTGTAAATCGTGTTAGTGAATGAAATATATGATATACGTATTATGTATTATATCGAGTTATCAAACTTTGTTTTTAACAACAATATTCAATACAAGAAATAATATGACTGTTAGTAACGTGTTCAAAAACTATTAACAAATACAATATTTAAGTTGTTTTCTTCTTATATAATTACGTTTAAGAAGAATTTCCCTATAAAATTACGAATCAGTTATAACATTAGTCGCGATAAAATGTGTGCAAATGTGTTCACTCGAGTCGCGAAATGAGACTATATAATACTTGAAGGTTTTTCTCTTGAGATTTGATTCATTCTGATTAGGGTCTCGGCTTTCACAGTTGTCCAGTTTTGATTTATGATGTCGAACATAAAGAGTAGATGCACTGGCGGTGCATCTAATAGGACCAAGTCAAGTCTAGCAGCCATCACTCGTGGTCTTTGCTTCCTGCAATTATCTAAAGTTGCCGCATTTTGTTCACACACTCGCACACGCACACACACTACGCACCCATACATATGCTCTCTCTCGCTCTCTCGCTCTCTCGCTCTCTCTCTCTCTCTCTTTCTCTCTCTCTCTCACTCCCTCTCTCTCTCTCTCTCTCTCTCTCTCTAAATTAATTCGACTCAAGACTGAGTTCTCGTTATACTTCTTCGTTCGTTTTTCTTCGTTGCTGATATGATTTAATGGCAAAGTCTCTCTCATCGTTCGCCTGGTTTTGTTATTGGTGATGAGTCGACTGAAGGCTGACTTATTGATTTTATTACCATTGTTGTTGTTGTTGTTGTTGTTGTTGTTGTTGTTGTGGCGGCGGCCAAATTGCTTCAAGGCCAAATTAACTCTCTTCATCCTCTTGCGGTTGTCGTCGTTGACGAGTCGACTCGAGGCCGAAGTATCTCTCTTCTTCCTCTTGCGTCTGGCGTCGTTGATGAGTCGACTCAAGGCCGAGCTCTCGGACACCGCCGAACTCTTCACCGGGTTCAAATTGCAGATCGTCACGGCCGGAAAGGTCAGCTGACGACGCGTTACCAAGGCAACGTTGACGTCAGTCTCGTAAGAGAAGTACAGGATGCAGGATGACGTCAGATGGTAGATCAGGATAAAGACACAAGCAGCCGTCATCATACCCCAGAAACACCTCTTCACAACTCCTGGAGAACACAAAACAAGTTTCCATTGACAAAATCAGTATCGCATTTATGTAAGTCACTGAAGACAACCAGAACGGGATTATCAAAGTAGACAACATCTTTGGTTCGATCTTCTTGTGTTCAGTGAAAACATTAGACATATGTTACACACGCACGCACACACACACACACGCACACGCACACGCACACACACACGCACACGCACACACACACACACGCACACCCGCACACGCACACGCACACACACATGCACGCACGCGCGCACACACACACATACGCACACACACACACACACACACACACACACACACACACACACACACACACACACACGCACACACACACATACGCACACACACACACACACACACACACACACACACACACACACACACACACACACACACACACACACACACACACACGCACACACACACATACGCACACACACACACACACACACACACACACACACACACACACACACACACACACACACACACACACACGCACACACACACATACGCACACACACACACACACACACACACACACACACACACACACACACACACACACACACACACACACACACACACACACACACACACACACACACACATAACCATGCACACGAGCATGGTAATGTGCATCTCTTTAAACTATATAAATACTATTTAATTTAATTAAGACATTCCAGCATATCAAATTGAAAACAATATGTCTAATTACTTAATAACTGTTACAGTAGTGACTAAGCATATTGAGGGGGAGATAGCAAACACAACAGCTTTCTTTTCATTGTGTAAAGCGGTTCTTTAAGTTACTCTAGAATGGCTCAGTTATGTAACGAAGAAAAAAGTGGATGCCCTCCACGGGCAGAGAGGCGACCAAAAGGCGATATTTTGCATCCAAATTATAATCAGTCTGAAAATATGCATGTACATATGTACTATGCAATATAACGACAACCTCCGAATCATAGGTTTGTGGAAATATCTTTAAAATTGATATTGGACGGGTGTTGTCGCTGTGCCGGCTTAAAAAAAGTATGTTTTGGGAAAATGCGCGAGGGGCTGAATCGTGACGTCAGTTGCAGAAAATATTGCCAAAATTTGCCGGATCACCAGCGTTCTCAGCGTTATCAGAGCCAATACATACGAGCTGGGGCTCTTCAACACACAGCGCCATCTGTGTGTGGGATCAAAACGTTAAAAGGATACCGTACTAAACGATGAGACGTCCGAGATTTAGCGAGACCTGTGCGCGTTTGGTCACGTCGGGGGGAGTGCCCCCAGCTCCTACCAAATTGCTCTGGCGTTGTTTTCACGATATCGCGAGACTGCGCTGCACGAGATTACGCCAAAACCTCGACTATTTTCACGCTGGAGTAATAAATCCAAACCGGGCATTCTCGCATTTTTAGTAAAATGAGAAATTTTAAAGCTTTGTGTTATGTCGTATACTCTATAAGACATTTAAATATTTTCACAATATCATCATTTGAATGAGCATCAACCATTTATTATTAAGGGGCAGAGTAGATGTTATCCCACGACATGGTCTTTAGTTTTGGTCGCAGGTTTGTAAACATAATTTCGTCCCAGAATGAGATTTGTTTTGGTGATCTGACACTAGAAGAACCGTCTTGGCTGGCATGGAAGAAACACAACTAACATTCGTCACGTTTCTAATAGTATGACATTCGTTGTGTAACATACTGCTTAACAATTAGTGGGCATATAGTGTACTTTATTTACTTTATGAAATGAACAAACCCACAATTGCCTAGTCACGAGGTAATAATACAGTGTTATGCGGCGTGCGTGAAACATAACCGCACACACAAAGACACGTCCACTACTGGTCTTGGTCAATGTTTGCGGTCGTACCTTGTGGTGCCCGCTCACGACGTTTACATGTCGTACCTTGTGGTGCCCGCTCACGACGTTTACATTTGTCTGCAATTGTTATATGAACAGTATCAATTTGTTCACACGCGAACGTCATCGCTGGCGTCGGGTTCTCTATAAGAAGTTACTGTACCACGTCGTTGCCACAATAGGCTAGTTCAAAGGTCACGTTGAACAGGTGACTTAATTCATCTATGTGATATCCGCTTGTCAGGTGAAAAACATTATATTTAATAGCCCATACGAAATATGGTATACACCTAAAGGGCTTACATCGGCATGTGTTTAAATGTGGATATTCATTAATTGTATTCATTATGGAAATTACTGATAGCGAATCCAACAAACATGTCTAACAACACGATTCAACAACCAGCAGAATAAATATGAAATGCATCTATAATCGAACTGACAAATGTAAGTTATATATTATATATAGTATATGTATTTAAGACGTTTTCATAGTGAGTGACAGCTTGAGCGACAAAAGTTCATGGATTGTTCTTAGACACCACACAACTAATATCATCAGAAAGCAATCAGAAAATGATGGAAACAGTATTTTCTATCACTATGTATAGTTGCGCTCTTCCATCAAAGCTACGTTAACTCTTAACTTTCAAATCCAACGTATTTTCGAAGTTATTTCGACGTCGCAACTCGACGTCAAAAAATCATAATTATCAGACGTCGGCACGACGTCGACAAATGACGTCGATCCAACGTACCGTATTTTTAAAGTTGTTTCGACGTCGTTGCCGACATCGCAACAACGTCGATACAATACATTTTCCCACTGGGCACGTAAGAAAACTTACAATACTTTTTAGTTCTTTATTGGTGAAGGTATTAGCTTCCTTGGGCTTGTATCGGACGATATATGGACATTAAACGTTTGTTTCAACGACAAGTATATGTTTCGGTACTGACGAGAATCAGCAAGCGTCCCGGACTCTACTCTTCCCCATTTCGATTTGACTGTCCAACAACTGAAGTGACGGCACTTGTATGATAAATGACGGACTGACGTTTTAATTAATTAGCGTTTTGAAACACTGTCTACGTGTGAGCAATATGCAAACAAGATGCGCCAATATTTCGGGAGATAGCTTTCTACGCACCGTATGCGAGTAGCGCCATCTGATAATATATCGCTGCATGTTGTAGAAGATAATAATAATAATAATAATAATAATAATAATAATAATAATAATAATAATAATAATAATAATAATAATAATAATAATAATAATAATAATAATAATAATAATAATAATAATAATAATAATAATAATAATAATAATAATAATAATAATCATCATCATAATAATAATAATAATAATAATAATAATAATAATAATAATAATAATAATAATAATAATAATAATAATAATAATAACATATTTATTTCGCACATTAACGTAACGGCCAGAGCAATCAAATAACATAACATAATCATCGGAAAGTGTACGTTTAGTTGCTAATAGTCAGCAAGAGTTGACGAGGTGGTACGTGTTTATATTTTACTGCTCGTTCAAATTTACATATTTATTCTAAATTCTGCATTTTTGTGTTTGACATTACTGCAGTTTTAAGACCAACACACTACTTTATTCGGACACGCAGAAATTGTTATAAATTACACCAGTTACGCCGCTAAAATTAATCATTTACAACATAGTGGGCGATAAAACAGGTAGTTAAGTTTTCGCGCTGGTACGGTCTTACATTATAAATAACAAACAAAGACAGGGGTAGCCCTTTTAAACTGTTAACTAACAGGCTTTTTCATAAGACGTTCCTTTACACCCAGAATCGCCCTGGGGGTGAAGACCTCTATGTCTAATCGGCACGGGCACTAAACGTCTTATTACTTTTGCACAGGCTTTGCTAAACGCGAAAATTTTAACTATCTGTATTTAGCCTTTTAAGCCGATTTGTATTTAGCCTTTTAAATACTCATTCTACATTTAGCATTTTACAGACTTTAGCATTTTACAGACTTATTTATTTAGCATTTTACAAACTCATTTGAAACTACTGATTTATTTTATTAATAATTTTAAATACCACTTGATTAGGTGTATGTAATATTTATTTTATAATACATTATTGATTTATTTTCTCTCTAGATTTATTAGTCTTATATCTGAGAAGCTATTGCAAACTTAAAAGTAGTGTGACCTTATACTCTCATCTATTTATTTACTATATGTTATTTATTAAGTTTTAGTGCTGTTGACCCATGCCAAACATTAAAACATTTACATTATTTTAGAACGTCTGGCTACTCTCAGTCACTAATTATTTTATGATATATTAATTTTATCACTATAGCAGATTTTGTGAAATGTCACCATTGTTCTCGCTGTGTGTTTTATTTTTATCCTGTTCTGCAGCTTCTAGAAGCCATGATTTTACCTTGTGTAACACACTGGCACAATGGTCGGATGTAATTTCAACACCTTCCAAATACATGACCACTCAAGAATCTCTAACCTATTTACACAGTCTGCCATGCCTCAATCTGTGCTTCAACCGAAAATTACTACCTATACCCCGCTCCAGGCCAACATTTAAATTGGCCTTGATACTTCTGCTAGCGGGAGATGTTAGTTTAAATCAGGGACCTGTGGTCAGGCACAACATTCGCCTAGCCACCACTAACATTCGTTCAATTCGTGAAAAAACCGCCTCCCTTACGGATCTTATCATTTCCAAAACAATAGACATTCTTGCTGTGACTGAGACCTGGCTCAGACCGCACGACACAGACGCGTGTATTGCCGACATTTCCCCTCCTGGCTATACCTTTCACCATCGACCACGTCCAGTTAGACGAGGCGGTGGTGTTGATTTCCTCATCTCAAAACTATTCAACGTAACCCAGCACACCAGCCCTCACTATACCAGCTTTGAATCTATCTGTGTAAACATATCAAACTCGTGCTTCTGTGGGTTTTTCATTTGTATTTATCGCCCTCCAGGCCACCCAGCTAACTTCTTTGAAGAATTTCAGGATCTTTTGGAAAATGTTGCAACCATGCACACAGAATTTTACATTGTTGGCGATTTTAATCTTCACCTGGATACACCATCTGCAACAACTACCACGTTTAATGATATCCTGGCATCATTTGACACGAAACAACATGTCAATTTCCCAACACATATACATGGACATTGGCTTGACATCTTGATAACTCGTTCCTCTTGTAAAAACATTCAGACACCCACAGTTGCAGATGGCTTATCAGACCATAACACAGTAATTGCAGATCTTAAAGTTCCGATAGCCCCAGCCGTGTCCAAACACAACGTGTTTTACAGAGCCATTCACAGTATCAACATTGCATCATTTATGACTGATATAATCACGTCCGACCTTGTCACACATCCTAAAGAACATGTATCAGACCTATACAAACAGTACCGTCAAATACTTACGACATTGCTTGAGAAACATGCACCCATTAAATTAAAATCTGTGTCACAAAAGCAGCCAGCTCCTTGGATCAACCCGGAAATAATCCAATCTAAACGGCGCCGTCGCTATCTGGAACGTGTTTGGCGTAAATCTCTTTCATCATTAGACAGGTCACGCTACACACGGCAATGTCATCTGTGTAACCGACAAATGTCAAAAGCTAAGTCGCATTATTATGAAAACATGGTCTCAAATAACTCTGCTACACCGAAACAGCTATGGAAATGCCTAAATGAGATCTTACACAGGCGGCCTGCTCCTTCTCTACCAACCCATGCATCAATCAAGTCACTGTGTAACTCTTTTTCAAATCATTTTAAAAACAAAATCAGCCTCATACATTCAGCCTTCACAGATCACACCTTAGACATTGTAAATGCTGACTCTCCACAACTAAATTCTCAACTAGCATCGTTTGAACCAGCCACAACTGCTGAAGTGAGAAAAATTATCATGTCGTCCCCAAGTAAATCCTGTGATCTTGACCCACTTCCGACTGTATTACTGAAAGCTTGCCTTGATGTTTTAATTAAACCAATAACAGACATAATAAATGCGTCACTCTGCTCTGGCTTATTTCCTGAAGATTTCAAATGTGCGCATGTAAACCCAGTACTTAAGAAGACAACCCTGCCAAAAGAAGAACTAAACAGCTATAGGCCTATTTCCAACCTTAGCTTCATTTCCAAAATACTTGAAAAGGTTGTAGCTAATCGCCTCAATTCTCACGTCTACATAAATGGTTTAAACAATGCATCACAGTCTGCATATAAACAATTTCACTCTACAGAAACTGCTCTTCTAAAAGTACACAATGACATAAACCTTAACATTGATAATGGCAAAGTTACTGCACTGGCCCTGCTTGACCTATCCGCCGCTTTCGACACCATTGACCATGACATTCTCATTACACGTTTATCAACGTGGTACGGGATATCTGGCACAGCCTTGAGCTGGTTTACTTCATACCTGACTGACAGACGGCAAGCCATTCAAATAGGTAACTGCTTCTCAGACATGCTGCCCACCTCTTGTGGTGTCCCCCAGGGTTCTGTTTTGGGGCCGTTGCTTTTCACTCTCTATACAACACCACTAAGCTCTGTTATCCAGAGTCACAACCTAGATCATCACCTTTATGCAGATGACACACAAATCTATGTTTCTCTGACCACACCAGATACTTGTCGCTCCCTAAACCAGCTCAGGGTTGTCTCCAAGATGTCTCCCTCTGGATGAAAAACAGCAAATTAAAGCTAAACGCAGATAAAACCGAATTTCTCATCATTGGTACCCCAACGTAGCGGGCAAAACTCAGTGGCTTTTTCCCGACACATATTCTGAGTCAGAGTATCATACCAGCCGCCTCAGCTTTAAACCTTGGAGTAACTTTTGATGAAAACTTCAAATTCAAACAACATATCTCGAAAACATGCCGTTGCTGTTTTTACCATATCCGTGATCTTCACCGCATCCGCCGGTTTATAACACTTTCTGTTGCTAAGACCATCGCCACAGCTCTAGTAAGCAGCAGACTTGTCTACTGCAATTCCCTCCTTTTCAATATCACAAACAAGGACATAGCAAAACTTCAGCGTGTCCAAAACTGTTTAGCCAGGGTAGTCACGTGTTCTCCTCGTTTCTCTCGCTCAGTGCCGCTTCTGAAATCACTGCATTGGCTACCTGTGCACTATCGCAACATTTTCAAAATTTGTACAGTAGCCTATCAAGCACTCTCATCTACACAACCAGCATATCTAAATGCAATGCTAACTCCAGCAAGAAATTCCAGACAGCTACGCTCAACCAGTAGTAACCCTCTTTACATCCCTCGGGTGAAAACGAATGCCGGGACCCGAGCTTTCTCGGTTGCCGCACCAACGGTGTGGAATTCGCTTCCTGTCAGTGTCAAATCAGAAGGTAATATAGTTTCATTCCGCCGACGTCTGAAAACCCATTTCTTTGATGCTGCCTATCCTCCTTAGCCTCCTAGCTTCTTCATCCATCCGTTGACGACTCACGCATTGATTTCGATTATGAGATTGCTTAATCCCTTGGTTTTGTCGCGCCACTGAGCGTGATTTTCGAGGATATTGGCGCAAAAGAAGTTATTATTATTATTATTATAAGAAATTGGATGGTGTCTATTAGATTATTAAACGCATTCGAAAAGAAGCAACGACATCATTCGTGAAAGTCCAGCAAATGTCTAACTCCAACATCTACACATATAGAGCTATTAAACATATGGATACATCTAGAGCACCTTTCTCGGATGTCGTACAAACATCCGTTAAGATTAATTTAAAATTGCCACCTAGAGAATCAACCCCAGATGGCAAGTGGACAAGGAAGCCGTTTGGCTTATCGAGAGTCCAACCCATCTATATCTAAGTATACCCCGCCCGTCTTAGGTATATGTCGATTTTATTTTTAAATATATTAACACTACTAGTACCTACACAATCAGCTGAAAATCTGTTCCATTCATTTACTATTCTTTGTGAAAATGAAAATGTTCTAATATCCCTTCTACACTGCTTCTTTGCTAATGTAACTCATCTAGTCCTCCTGTCCTCTAGTCCTCCTGTCCTCTAGTCCTCCTGTCCTCTAGTCCTTCTCTCACAAGATGTTCTCGTAAACGTGAGATGTGGAAGAGAAACGAAGACATGAAAACTGGGAACGATTGTAAAACACATGCTGATGTTCAGACATTATATCTACGTACGTAAAATATAATTACGAAGTTCCAGCTAAAATCAAATAAAAATGTCAGTCACCGAAGGTAAGAGCGATATTTCGGCGATAATTACGGTTGTTATATGTTTTAACTTTTAATTCAATTGACGACTGTGTTGTTTAATTTTTTTTTATTTAACTGAATATCTTAATGTTCAAAATATTTGCCTGTATATTTAGTATTATTGTTTTGTAAAGCGACACAGAACACTGTACAATTATAGCGTAACATAAATGTCACATTTCTTTTTTTTGATTTAATACCTGTATTATTTTGTAGATCGCCAATATTTCAAGTAATGTGACCAAGCACATCTTAATGGTATTACAGCAATATGATTTCCTCCATTATAACTTGTTTCCTAGCGGTATCGTTTTTAACCATGATGATGTGTATGCGGTGTGTTCATGTGGTGTTGAACTGACCGACAGATCTGCGGACGTGCGGCACGCCGTGCGATGTCGTCGTGTCGGTGAAGCCGCGCCACACACTGCCCGGCCCCACTCGCTCGCCGCGCCCCGCCCCGTCCGACGGCGTCAGGAACGTGTACAACTGCCTGTCCGCCTTCTCCGACATCTCGCCTGTAGCACAACGAAAACTATACAGCATTACCATCGCAGTCATGATATACAGGCCTACTTCGTCTACTTCGTGTGTGAAGTGATTATAATGTTCGTATGTCCTAAACGCTTTTTTAAGAAAGCGTTTATAGCCTCTACCGTTTAATTGTGAAATGCAATTTATTATACCAGAAAGTTCCTGTATAAAGAATTATGTTTTCATATTAATGTTTATTTATCTAATATGCATTACGCCTATTTATGTACTTAATGTATTAATTTTACAAGTACGTAGTACGTTTATTATCAGCTGCATGTGAGTAACCAATCTAATTAGTAATTTGTAAATGTAGCTGAACATACATTTAATTTTTTATTATGTTTAGTCGGACAATAAATTCTTTTGAATCTTTATTTCCGCAAGAGAAACGCCGATTCGTTGTTCTCATTGCCGTGTTTTCGATTAATAAAACCGGGCTGTGATATTCCTTAGCTTTATGGACAAGCCATAGCGCACGAGTTAGTGTAGACGATATTGCGACCAATGATGGGACAAATTCACAGTATGACTAATTCATCGAAAGATTAAATACCGCAATCAACAGAACGGTCACTAGAACCTATTTATAGCAGCTAAGAGAGCCAGGCGATTAATCATTGGCAATGACCACACATCATCATCATCGTCATAAATATCATCGTCAATATTGTTGTCGACTACAGTGAATGTCTCGCTAATTCGATTAACATTGTCAAAAGAAGCTGCAACGCAGAGCATCAAAGCAAAAAACAAATCGACAGATCTTCCGACTCGCGGTGTCCACGGCGAACTGGAATGGACATCCTTCTGTAAATGTTAACACACATTTTCATATAATTGTCTTACAAATTATTGAACGTACATTAGTGTACTAATAGTGTGCGGTTAATTAATACTATGTATTTTGCCAAGCTACTTGTTTAACTGTCTGAGCATCTGACGTTTGTTCTTAACAACATTTATACATATCCTGTATACTGTAATAATGCAATATCAAATGCTGAGTTGAGACCTCGTAGACAATTTATTGACAAAATGCGTAACTATAATTTATTTGATAGCACCGATATATTGATACACGCTTGTTGTGCATATAACATCTGTATTATAATATGTAAATTAGTAATGTACATTGAAAATGTTTGTTTCTTTCGCTGCTGCAAATGAAAATCTTCTGCCGAACAGTTAACATCTTACCTTTCGAAAGCGGCTAACACATTGAGTGATACGGTCTAGCGCAGTACGTCACGGTTCAGTGGACATTGTTTCATTCGCAGTGAGCGTAATCAGTGCGAGGACTTCTCTTTTGTACAGATCGAATTCGCTAAATCCGCTATGTAATGTTTACCATCACGTGACACGCTTGCGCACGGTGAGTAGTTGGAACAATGGCGGAGTTTTGGTCAATATTGGCAACTCTCAAGTGAACATTCAGCGGACCGTTACACAGCAGATTCGATTCAAGTGAAATGTCATCGACGCCGTCATTTGTAACAGATACAGGTCACACGTTCGGCGGGTCGCTCTTAATTGAGTAAACTGTGTGTGTTGCCTTCACGCACTTAGAACGCATGGCGTCGGTGTGAATATCACCTGGTTCACTTTAATATAAATCGGTCAAATTTGTTCAATGGATCCATTATATAGTTCAGTTTGTAACTGCAGCATTTCATTCTGCTTGCTTAACAATACAAAGGTGTACATTTGTATAAGGTATTTTCCTAGTTTAGATCCATATCATTTTGCATTACATTTCCAACATGATTTCAACGTCACGTAAAAATATATATTATTTTCAAAAACAACAAAAACTGAAACTATTTCTACCTACACAAGTCTAGTAACCAGTACTGCGAAGTGCACCCCGTCTCTAAATACTGGGTTGGTTAAAGTACCCTATATCCAGCTCCCACCGAAAAATATGTTGACATTGTATTCAGTGCGACAATGACTGTGGTTTTTGCAAACCGTTCACGATAGCTACACAATCTATAACGCCACACCATTTGTTGGTGTCAGTGGCTTTACTTGGTGGTGGAATAGACACGACATATCCTTCGTATTAGACACGCCGGGACCCACCACACAGAGCGGGTGGCTGTGTCTGTACTGTGCTGTACTGTGCTGTGCTGTGCTGTGCTGTGCTGTGCTGTGCTGTGCTGTGCTGTGCTGTGCTGTGCTGTGCTGTGCTGTGCTGTGCTGTGCTGTGCGGTGCGGTGCGGTGCGGTGCGGTGCGGTGCGGTGCGGTGCGGTGCGGTGCGGTGCGGTGCGGTGCGGTGCTGTGCTGTGCTGTACTGTACTGTACTGTACTTTACTGTACTGTACTGTACTGTACTGTACTAAAACGAGAATGTGTGTGTGTGTTTGTGTGTTTGTGCGCGTGCGCGTGCGCGTGCGCGTGCGCGTGCGCGTGCGCGTGCGCGTGCGCGTGCGTCTGCGCGTGCGCCTGCGCCTGCGCGTGCGCCTGCGCGTGTTTGTGCGCGTGCGCGTGCGCGTGCGCATGTGTGTGTTTGTGCGTGTGTGGGTGTGCGCGCGCGCGTGTTTTTGTGTGTACATGTATATGTGTGTGCCTTTGTGTGTGCCGGGTGACATTTTTGCGCATGCGCGATAATTATAAAATCATCACAGTGCAGCAATACGCAAAGCATCTTTTGGAAACGTTAACGTAACTAATGACGATTAACTCGTGCATGCGCATAAACGTCACCCGAATATTAATTAAAGGCCGGAAAAATTAAATGCTACAACGTCAAGAATCGTGCCGTGTCGAACTTATGTTTTATATCCAACATGGTGGAGTAGTTCGTTACTGCCCGTTTATCTAATCGACCAAATGCAATATGTCTATTGTCCAAACCTAGCACTAAACCAGCATTGTTGAGATTATGATATGGTTTACTTTGTATATAGTTGACCGCAAGGCTGTTATGCTACTTCTAGTAGATCTATCGTCAGCATTCGACGCGATCGACGACAAAACTGTGTTAATACGCGTCAGAGATTGCTTTGGAATAACCACACACGGCACACATGGTCTGTGTCCTATTTGCAGTTCTTGTAGACATTCACTGGCTGCCAGTTAAACAACGCATTGAGAATGAACTACTACTGTTGATGTTTGGCAATATTCGCGGCCTATAGTTGTCTCATACTTGACCGACCTTATTATTCGATAACAGCCTACCCGTGCGTTACGCCTAATGTTCACTAATACAATTATTATATATTTATTTATTCGGAAAAATTTTTGCTGTACAGATTCATGTGTCTATTTTAATGTTTAAGCTTTTACGTAATGCGATTCTGAATGGCTATAATTGCCAGATTTGTGGCGCATAAGTATTATTATTACAGCTGCTGTTTACATATTTGCATACTTGATTTTACTGAATACATGCATTACTATGTGATGTGATTTAAATATTGTGTTATATGTATGCATCCTCCAAAGTCCAAGATGTTGATCCATTCAGTGACTGGACATTACAGTTATTATTATTATTTCCCAGATTCCTGCGCCTTGATACCCATAAATAATAGACAAAACTCACAAAGCGAATAGAGGAACAAAACATGCAGTCTGTGTATCAATTGCAGATCGTACTGAGCAGTGTGTCGGTGCTTGACGATAAATTCGAAGGAACTTAGCGCGGTTAACTTGTCATTATGGCAAGTCAGCTACCAGTGAATACACATAATATTATACCAAGGTATGTGATTTTATCCAAAGTAAGTGTAACATAACGAAGGAACTATTATATCATGCTAAGCCTTCTTTATTCACATTCGACATAGTCGCCACCTACCGTACAATAATGTTAATATAACCTGCTTTTAGTCTTTTTAAGTTGTGTGTCCCTCAAATTGCAGGCGTTTGCGACACATCTAGTCGGGTTGTCAACAGTACCGTTTCATACATGACATTCTAAAATACAGTTTTTCTTGAATGAATTAATTATTATTTGCATTTGTTGAAAATAGCAAATGAATGAATGAATGAATGAATGAATGAATGAATGAATGAATGAATGAATGAATGAATGAATGAATGAATGAATGAATGAAGGAATGAATGAATGAAGGAATGAAGGAATGAAGGAATGAATGACGGAAGAAATGAATGATTGGTTGGTTGGTTGATTGATAGATAGATAGAGAGATAGATTGATTGATTGATTGATTACTTGATTGATTGATTGATTGATTGATTGGTTGGTTGGTTGGTTGGTTGGTTGATTGACCGAACGAACGAACGAACGAACGAACGAACGAACGAACGAACGAACGAACGAACGAACGAACGAACGAACGAACGAACGAACGAACGAACGAACGAACGAACGAACGAACGAACGAACGAACGAACGAACGAACGAACGAACGAACGAACGAACGAACGAACGAACGAACGAACGAACGAACGAACGAACGAACGAACGAACGAACGAACGAACGAACGAACGAAAATGTATTCAACGACAACAAAACTTGTACAATACATGCAAAGTATAGTGTGCTCTGTTGAAAGGACATGGCTAACGTCAAAGACTTACACATGCCCTTCTCAAACATGAACAACACCATAATATAAAAAAAAACATTATTACAAACTAATGTACGTAATTCATGCATAAATGTGTAGTAGGCCTATTTCGCTCACTAAAATAACAGTCGCATTTCCTTTTTAAATGTGTTTTTGACACTGTGGTTGTGTAGATATGAAGAACGTAACAGCGGCCCAAGTGTGTTTTATCTTCAGTTGTGGTAAACTTGGTTACTGGGTTAAGCCATTTCACTTATTTATACCTTTGACGGTCAGTGACAATAGTCCAATGGCGTTGCATCCCTTAACGTAAAACAGTTTGCTTTCGCTGGTACCATGCATGAGTACAGACGCAGTATAGTCTTTCATATAATCAAGTCGTTCGATTTGAATATATTTGGAAAAGCCATATGTATGGCTATGCTAGTCAAGGTTATAAATGAATCCTATGGCTTTTATGTCACAAAGGTAGTTTTATGAGTTTTGATTGATACCTATTTCCCTGTATCGTGCAACAGGTTTAATAAGGTTTAACAAGGTTGCCGCCTAGAGCTAAGCTCCAGACGGCATGTGAAAAAAGAAGCCTTTGGCTTATCGAGAGTTGGACTAAAATAATAATATTATTTCTTATAAAATTGTACATGAATTAGTATGATACTTAAAAAAAAAATATTTCTTTTTTAAATGCCCCTAAATAAAATATGAGGTATCTAAGCATATGAGTAAAATAAACATTATATAAAACGTACTACAATAATAACAATACATTCATAATAATAATAAATTAATTTAAATACACGTATGATACGTAATTGAGTCGGTATTAATATCGTTTCTAAAAATAATAAACGTGTAAGTGTAACCCGCCCTCGCCAGAAAACTGTCAATTTTATTTTTAAACACATTTACACTGTTGGCATTAACACAATCGTGACTTAATTTATTCCAGTTATTTACTGTTCTCTGGCAGAAGGACTACTTTCTTGTATCTAACTAAAATATGTTTTGACCAAGCTGCCTCTTTTCATACTAGCTTCTGTTTGCTTGACGAAAATGTTGCTATCGATATCCATTCAATATCTTAAAAACGTCTATTTGTTCTCCTCTTAATCTTTTAGTATATAATGTTGTCAATCCACATTCTAATAGGCGTCTATCATAACAGACATATTTCAGTTTAGGAATCAGCTTAGTTGTTCTTCTTTGCATTCTTTCTAGGTTGTCGATGTTTTTCTTATGATGTGGAATCCATGCTTGTAAGCATTGTTCTAAATGTTCTATTAAGTATTGCTTTGTATAATGGTATGATTACCTTTTGTTACTCCTAATTATCCCGAATATTCGGTTGCCCTTTGAAGCAGCAATTCCACATTGCTCTGGAAATGTCATGTCAGCACTAACTGTAACTCCCAGGTCCTTTTCTTTTACACTTTTACCTACAATAGTATCGCCCATAAAATATTTGTGTTCACATTTCCATATCCTATGTGGATGCATTTACATTTCTCAAAATTAAATGACAGTGGTTGCCATTTTTCAGACCATTTGACCAACTTGGTTAGATCATCTTGTAAAATGTCTTCATCTGAATCTGTTTTAACAGTTCTGAACAGTTCTGCGAATATAAGTACTTTACTTGATAAGGTATCATCCAAACCATTTAGAAATATCAGAAATAATATATTACATATCGATTCCTTTTTTGAATAACGGTGTAATATTTTGCTTCTTTCCATTGTTATGCACGATTCCCTCTTTAAGCGACAACATAAAGAATATAGCAAGTGGTGTACCAATTTGGTTTACTATATCTTTAAGCAGTTTTGGTGGTATTCTATCAACTCTAGGTGATTTGTTATCATTCATCTTAATTTTCTTTTATATCATTTCAAGAGTTATAAGCAACTGGCCTGACTTAATTCATCGCCCTCAAATATCCTATCAGGTTACGGCAGTGAACTTATATCGTCTCTAGTGAACACTGAGCTGAAATATTCTTTCGAAACCCTTTAGATATTCCATTACGTGCGTTGGTTTCTAGTGTTCCTACCTTATCTCGAACCATCTGTTTACACCTTACATAAGCGTAAACACTATTGCTATAATTTGTTATGTCACTCGCCAATTTTGCTCAAAAAATATCGTTTTGATTTTTGAAATTCAGAAGTAGCTAGATTAAGGGTCTCTTTATAATTGCTATATTCTTCTATA
Organism: Oasisia sp. SBJ-2009; assembly: GCA_964017155.1. Taxonomy (NCBI): domain Eukaryota; kingdom Metazoa; phylum Annelida; class Polychaeta; order Sabellida; family Siboglinidae; genus Oasisia; species Oasisia sp. SBJ-2009. The sequence continues at coordinate 54,943,191 of OZ024857.1, forward strand.
TTTCTAGTGTTTGTGTAAACTCTCCACATCATTTCTTTGTAAGCAATCTTTCGCATAGATTCATTTGACAGATGTTTCTGCAGAATGGCATTTACGGTTCAACAGGTGACTGATATAAAGCGTGTATCGCGTGACAATGAATTGCTTGAATTCAACACAAACCGTTTCAAATATTCTTGTCTTTGTTTAGTTGCGAGATAAGCGCGTCCAGATCAGCAGCTAACGACTGAGTCTTGACGAAGTCCGATTTTGTAGCGACGTGAGTGCTTGCAGGTGTGCGTGCGTGTGTATGTACACATACATATGTGTATAGTTCAGTGCATGATAAGGAATAGTAAACATCAATACTTTTAATATTATTTTAGCATGCAACATTTATTTTAAATATATTTGATTGTAGAAAATAATACGTATGGTTTCTTGTTAAAATACATCTCTTCGAAAATGGAGGATCATTAGTAGTAAGACAAGTGAGAGAGAGGACACATTTAACATGTTCGTGTAATGAAACCCGATCTTGTCATTATGACTAATCATGCTCTAGTTCGATGCCCTATACAACAGAGTGGGTATGGTACTCAAATACGGGCACTTATACAAAGCGCCATTGCCTAGATATTTCAAACGCGTATTTCGTAAACATATAACTTAATTCCACATCTACGCTAAACAATGTGTGACATATATCTTGACTAAATGCATGGTGAGACTAATTCGAGGAGCCTAGAGCTTGTTGCCTCATTCCGTCGCGAATCTGATGCATCTCGTTGGTTAGCACTTAGCAGCTTATTCCTGTCCGAAGACGGAGCGACTTTCACACATTTCTCAGCATCATCACCTATATTGTAGAAGGAGAAACAAGAGTGTTTTGTTATTACACTTCAGCTAAGATGATATAATGTATTGACATAACACAACACGTTCAGCTGTGTTTATTTATAATAATATCATAGATCTTTAATAAGATGTTCATCCAACGCTACACGGCGCTTGAACTAGGAAGTTTAAGGCTAATCGAATATCGCAGATGCATAACCTACCGTGATCTTATTACTAGTTTTATTGTTGGACGATATGCACTCAGTCATAACACAATCATCAAATATATTATTTGTTCCTGTAAGTTATCGCCGTATGCGCGATTTAGCACTTTTCTTATCTAAACTACACAGTTATTTAATTAATACTGTATTGCACTCACTGGTTCCATTCATTCTTTAATTTTGAAAACCGGATAGTACAGCGGCGCATGCGCATGAAACATCAACGTTTTCTGGGTCGGTGATAGAGGGGGAGAATGAATAAGACATCTTGCGTTTTTCAATACCCTTTTATACAATGCCGATTCCCGCTAGATTACCGCTCACCTTGTCGGCATAAGGCGTTGGTTGTAGCCTACTTCCGGGTGGCTTCACCGATATTGACACTGGGTCAACCCTCTTGGGTCTGCGTCGTCTGAAGAGTCGCACCACGGCCAGCGCAATGCAGTCCAAGGACAGCTCGAGGAACTCGAACAGACTGATGACGGAGCAGCCGATCCACAGGCCCAGGATGCCGCCGATGTCAGACGCGAAATTCACCGTCTGGACACAAAAACGAAGATCCTTGTCATTTATGATGTCATAATGTAGTGAGTATATATATCAATATCATTCACTTGGACCGGGGTGAACCGCGTAAACTTAGGATATATATATATATATATATATATATATATATTAATTTTCAATATTGAAATAATATATATATATATATATATATATATATATATTATAATATCAATATTGAAAGTTATATAAATACTTAATATATATATATATATATATATATATATATATATATATATATATAATAGTAATATATGTTATATATATATATATATATAATTTTCAATATTGAAATTAAATAATATATATATATATATAATTTTCAATATTGAAATTAAATAATATATATATATATAATTTCAATATTGAAAATTAATATATATATATATATATATATATATATATATATATATATATTAATTTTCAATATTGAAATTATATATATATATATTATTTAATTTCATTATTGAAAATTATATATATATATATATATATATATATATATATATATATATATATATATATAACATATATTAATATTCAAAATTGTGAAAGTTACATAATCGATGTTTTTGCTAACATTGACGTGACAACTCAACAACTCTGAGAAAACGTGATGACTAACTATAAAATATTGATGTAGATCTTCGCTCTGCTCTACGCCTGGGTTGTGTCTTACCGTGTACGATGGAGTCTCTTCGATCTTCTCATAGTTGAAGTCTTCATAATACACCTGCACCGTCAGCAGGTTCTTCCACAGCTTGTCGTCATCAGTTGTGTTGCCGAGATACTTGGCGATCCCAGCAGCCAGCTTTTGCTTTATGATTTCCTGTAGTATTGCAAGACGTTGTTTCAACATTCGAACAATTCGTCTTTGAACAATTCGATCAATCAACTATTGAACAAAAACAGCTGTTGTCCACTAAGAAATGAGATATTAATGTAGGGCCTATTATTAGAACATAGACATCGCATGCCACATGATTCGTATCACTATACTTCACATTCGCATAATTGTAAATGCCAATTAAATAACATCTGCTCGTATATTATGTATACTCTCTTGGTAGTTCTCAATTAATCTTCTTCTCTTGTTAAAAAAATAAGCAGTACTGCTATACGCGTAATTAATATATATTTTAATTTTAATCACGAGTCAAAAATACCTCGGTCTCACCTTATGTAGCTCTGACGGCCAAACAGAATTCGATGTTTGATATGTGTAGGCCGTCTCCCTGGAGATGTAGATCATTGTTGTTATAAGATACATCGTATTTATGCCATACAACGTGTGCATGATACACCTTCCGTGGCAAACGGCAATTATAGGATAATATCCCAGCAAATGGTAAGTGTTACACATATACCTAAAACGTTTCTGCCTGTTGATAACAATTACAAAAGCCAGAATATTAATGACGTATTGTAATTCCGAGGATAGTAACGCAAGCTGATTATAAAGCAAGCTGTATCGCGGTTTTTGTATTTATGATTACTTTGGCATTAAATACGTGATATGATTGTTTTAGAGACAATGTGCGTTCAATCTACAGTCTCCAGTGTACTTTAGTTCCTAGTTCTAATAACACAGACGGGTTGGCGTGAAACAGTTGTTTGATTGTTTTGTCACTCGTTTGTAACGGTTAATGCAATCTGTCTTCTCGATATGTTTTTGGAACATTTCGGACTTGTAACGGTAATGCAAACAGAAGTTAATATCGTCACTTACTCGCACGGCAGAGGACAAGCACAGTCCAGTCTGTTGTACGTATAATCGATGAAGACGTGGTATCTACAAGTGTCTGCAACACAAACATGTCTATGCCCGGGTAAACATCGTCAACATAACATAAAACAAGAGATAAATAGAAAATGTATGAACTTTTCACTCGCTTGACTAAATAAAAGACAACAAAAATAAATGTAATACACGTCTGAGTTAGACATGATGTACGGAACAACTGACATATGCACACGAAAACAGGAATAGGGCAACCGGATAGGGAATTGTTTGGTAGGTTACAGGAAGAACAAAATGGATTTTGAATTTTATTTTATTGTCAACGCCACACATGAGGTATTTAATGTTGATTAATACAATTTGTTGAAAAGGGGTCAAACAAGTGAACTATTTATATAATATTTACCCCATGGTCTGACTAGCATATGAATGCATGATATTTCTAAAATAAAAGTGCAGTTGAGAACAATAATAATAGTAGGATGGTATACGTGTGTGTGTGTGTGTGTGTGTGTGTGTGTGTGTGTGTGTGTGTGTGTGTGTGTGTGTGTGTGTGTGTGTGTGTGCGTGCGTCGTGCGTGCGTGTGTGCGTGCGTGCGTGCGTGCGTTTGAGGCTGGGTGGGTGTTAGGATGGGTGGATGGGTGAGCGAATGTGTGTGTGAATTTGTTATATTTTTCATTATCATACCAACATTATACGTGTGATGTTACAATAGCATTGTAGCAACCGTTTCGCCTAACCTTCCGTTTCGTTGTTCGAGTTACAAGCTGAGACTCGCTTGTAGTCGAACGCAGCGCCCTCCATCGGATACTGCGAGTCTGCGCAACCGCAGCGCTCGATGACGTAGCGCTGGTAACACGTGGCGTAGCAAGCCTGCTCCAAAGAAAGTTACGTTGTAGATCATCACATTCATTCATGCAAACAGGCCAAAGCGGTATATGCAGAATACTAAGCAATTTGTCGTTGTGTGGCCGTGGTAGCAGCATGTCGTCACATAGTCCTTTGTATGAAGACATGAAATATAAAAAAGCAAAAATGGTAGCAAATGACAAACACCAATATCGCAATGAGATCCCGACTAACTGGCAATGGACAGGAACTACACATTAAAACTGTTTAAATACATTGGACCCATCATCCACCAGAGCGAATCTGTGATAGATATTTTTGCAAGATCTGCTCAAACATCAGGAACATTGGCAAAACTGCAACCAATTTGGAAAGGAAAGAACTTCTCACTGAATTACGAACTGAAGTAATTACTTCCGGCATGCGGATCTAGCACCTTACAGCGGAACTACACAGAATAAAGTGCTGCGGTGGAAATGAAATGTTTTTGAAGATTAAGCATACGAAGAATAAGAATACTTTATTGATCCGCGCAGGGAAATTACAATTCTGCTTGTGGGCCGCATACAAATGTAAACATGTAAAGGTAATATCACACAAATATAAAATCACGTTAAAACACATAATAAGCATTATAAAACATTATTGAAACAATAATGTCATACAGAAGTATAGCTATAAGCAACTAGAATCATTTATTTCATATTAGAATCATATGTGTACATTTACCCATGAAATAACATTCACGAAACAAGGCAAACCTCACACATACGTCCTTTTTCTTATGTAACAATAACATCTTCTAACAGTTTTTTGTGTAAAGAACCATTGATATCGAACAGAATTCTGTGCAATAATATATTTCGGTCATGGTTTTTCTGGTTTTCTGCGAAGACTTGAAAATAGATAGGCAAGGCAACTTACAGCAATGCTGTACCCGACGGAATAGACCTCCTCGAAGACGCTCCTCTGGATGTTCCGTTCCGTCGTGTCGGTGCAGTTGCCGTACGGCTCAGGCAGACGGGCGACGTTTAACTGAAACAGTCGAACGTTTTAAATACTTCGTGAATATAACGTGTACATTTAATTTAAGTTCTATCGAGAGCGAAGCATCCAGTCTTTGGGATAGCTCAAAGCGCTTTACTCCCTGGCAGGCATATTCAATCTACCACCATATCGGCTTCCCATGGAACCTTCTGCCGTGATATAATTAATACGCGAACAGCCTTCCCACACAAATGTCCACCGCCGCCTATTGTAGATATTCAGCCATACAGCTGGGTGAACCGGAGCAATGTAGAATGCATGAACATGCCAAAGTGCCGATGTGGTAGCACACGATTGGAACCTGAACTTACCCAGTTGCAGAGGATTCGAACCTGAACTTACCTAATAGAACAGGATTCGAACCTGAACATCCCTGGTAGCACAAGATTCGAGCCTGGTTTCTAATTATTGCGCTCCAAAAGTACTGTTGTTAGTTGATGACGCTACACCTTAATTTTCACTCACAATGACACTATTTGGTTAATAATTTAAGTTGCACGTTATCGTGTGATTGTATATTAAGCATGTTAAACCATCGAAAGGAATGGCAAGTTTAGGTTTTATGACCGTGACAACCTACCTAATGATTTGTTAACTTCAAAGTTTAACTAAACGTGTGTTTTAGTTTGTAAAATAGTCTAATAAACGTAGCTGCGTAGCGAGCCGATAAAATGACGGAGAAATAACTGCGAGCGTTTCTTATCTTGACCTTTACGCACTCTATAGTAGATATTAAGCCTTACACTCCTATTAAAGCCCGTTGTCTTAAGCTAATGCTGTAAAGTTATAACAACATATGTTATGTCTCCTCTAACATACTTTTACACAATGTGTAGGTCATTGCTCTGGATGCCACATAAAAACAACGAAAATAAAGCGTTCTGAATATTATATGTAATGCATGCATGCAATCGAATGTGGTCGTATGTGTAATGTTATATGCTACATTCCCGATTGTTTTGTAGTATGAATATCATTCTAACGCACTATGTTAAAGTAATACAAAAATACACATAACACAATTACTATGTAACCCTAGGACAAACTGAAATCCGATTTCAAACCAGGTGCCGATCTCATATAAGCTCACCCTGCTCAGAGAGAATGTTGTAGGTCGGAGGTATATTTTATATTTTTATGACGACGAACGCTGCAAAATGAATTTCCCGGTTCGGGACAATAAAGTTTTATTGTATTGTATTGTATTGTATTGTATTGTATTGTATTGTATTGTATTGTATTGTATTGTATTGTATTGTATTGTATTGTATTGTATTGTATTGTATTGTATTGTATTGTAACTATAATGCAATTTACCGTAGTAAGAACCAGATTAAATAAAATACGTAAAAGAAATGTTCCAGCATTTCGTAGACAACAACTCATAAATATGTGTGTGTGTGTGTGTGTGTGTATGTGCGTGTGTGCGTGTGCGCGCGCGAGAGAGAGTGTGTGCGTGCGTGCGTGCGTGCGTGCGTGCGTGAGTGCGTGTGTGTGCGTCAAATTGAGCATTATTTAACCAATTGTTCGCTAGTCAAAGCGTAGATCTATATATTATAGACCAAGATACAGACAGTCTACATGACTCACCTGGCGGATGCCGATGACACTCATCTGTCCCGGGGCAGCCAGGACGCCCTCGTCCTTCGGGAAGGGCATTCTGTCCTGAGGATGGACGACCACACGAACCCCAGCGGCACTTCCAAACCCCTTCACATAGTCGTCCTGCCCGATGTTCAGCGTCAGACTCAACCCTGCGCGCAAAACATGTCACTGAAGGTGGTCGTGTGTTTCACGAGGCAAACTTATACACAGTCCTCGAGGAATTGGTTTAAGATTCACATTATCAACAATACCAATTTAACTGCATTTCTCTGCGCGCACTATAAACCTAGCTGTGTTGTGGTCATTCAGAGGAGCACTGCGATATTACAACTATAATTATTACGAACATACACATATTTTATAGTGTATATAATTATATATACATATATATATATATATATATATATATATATATATATATATATATATATATATAGTATATATATATATATATATATATATATATATATATATATATATATATATATATATATATATATAGTATATATATATAGTATATATATATATATATATATATATATATACTATATATATATATATATAGTTATCAGTATATATATATATATATATTATACATATATACTGTATATATATATGTATATATATATATATATAATTATATACACTATAAAATATGTGTATGTTCGTAATAAGTATAGTTGTAATATCGCAGTGCTCCTCTGAATGACAACACAGCTAGGTTTACAGCGCAGAGAAATGCAATTAAATAAGTATATATATATATATATATATATATATATATATATATATATATATATGTATATCTATATATAATTACAATATGTGTGTGTTCGTAATAATTGAAACAAGTTTTAATATCGCAGTGCTCCTCTGAATGACCATAATACAGCCAATATATATATATATATATATATATATATATATATATATATATATATATATATATATATATATATATATATATACTCGTAATAATTCGTAATTATTACGAACATACACATATTGTATAGTGTATGTAATTATATATATATATATATATATATATATATATATATATATATATATATAGTATCTATAGTATCTATATGTATATAATATATATATATATATACATACTGATAACTATATATATATATATATATATATATATATATATATATATATATATATATATATATATATATATATATATATATACTCGTAATGGTTCTGTTTAATTGTCATGCCTCAAGAATCGGTCGTGTAAACGATTATGTCGCTGAGGGGCGATTCCCAATAAACGTTGATACTGTTTCTACGTACATAGTCGTCCATTGCGGGTCACGACGGGTCGTCAGTCATCAGTGTCACGAGTACGACAAAGTGTCAAGACACGGTGTCACACGAATAAAGGCAACGAACGTTTGTAAGACAAACAAGCCGTCGGTCACTCACCGTACGACGTGCCCGCCCGCTGCTGCACTCGAGGCGTCTCTGTCTTGTCCCACTCCGAGTTGAAGATGTAACAGTTGCCGTGTTGGGTGTCGTAGAAAGATGCGAAATCGCTGCAGAACAACACAAACAATTGGTCTCGCGCTTCTCCCAGTTATCTCATATTCGTAGTGGTTCTTTTTAAGTGTAACAAGAAACGTTAGGTAATAACATTGAGGCTAGCCGGGGTGGTAGCGGGAACACCTGGCTGCTGTACATTATGACTGGACCCTTGCTTCTCATCTTGTCGAGTATGCTTCCATTGTATTCGGGTATATGGAACATAATTATGTCTAAGATATAATAATAATAATAATAATATTGGTACCAATATGTAGGTAATAACACTGTCTTATATATAAATACAACTTGTAGCAGTAAGAAATGAAGTATAAAAGATACGTCATGTAATATGTCATGTTATAGTAAAATGTTGATATGCTGGCGCATTTGTTGTGCAATGGTCAACTTTTTTAATTAATGAAAAACAACATCTCAATTCAGTGTGAAGATAATTATATGCCCTTTAAGATAATATAAATTTGCAGTAATTAAAATTCAATAATAAATGACATACGCCTCAAGAACTGACACCCCTGTAATTTGTTTAGGAATCTGGCCTAAAGGAAAACCATGTGCAAATGACAATGTCAACTCGTCCCTTTGCTTGGCAAGACAAATTACAACCGTGTCACAGTCATTTCTAATGGCCAAACAGTTGTAAGAATAGCCACATCATGCTGCGACAATAGACACGGTGCGCCAATGTTGCAGGTGTTTCACATATTTGGTCCAAAAAAATATTTATTCAAACATCAGCAATGTACATCGAACCAAACAGGATCGACCTCACTAACGTTAGTTGTTTCGCAGACAAACATCAATGATCACCATTGACTATGGATTACGCGTTCTGCAAAACGCTGTTCCCTGTTATAATAAATTGGGGTGCAGTTGTATTTGATTTCTGCTGGTGACGACGTTAATTATTTGCGTTATCTCACCATAGCATTAATATGAGAAAGGTCATAACAGTATTAATTCATAGTTATCACACGAGTACCGGATTCAACATTTCCCAACGCCATTTGGGTAATGTTCTATGCCTATTAGGACCAACTCTTTGGAACGCACTACCTGAGGACTTGCGTTCTACAATGTGCATGAACAAGTTTAAAACACACCTTAAGACTTATTATTTCAAGATTGCTTTTTAATGTCTAGTTTTTCTACACCTTTCATCCTTTTATATTTTTATTTATTTACTTATTTACTCTTAATTAGCTCAACCAGCATGTCATTTTAATTATTTATTAATTAATAGTTTACAAATTAACATATATTTGAGTTTTTGTTTTTTATAATTACAATTGACACAACTATTATATTGCTGTAGTCATTTGTTAATAATTAAGTACTATGTATATTATTATATATTTATTTATTCTGCTACTTTATTTATTACTTATTTACTCTTAATTAGCTCAACCAGCATGTCATTTTAATTATTTATTAATTAATAGTTTACAAATTAACATATATTTGAGTTATTAATAATTACAATTGACACAACTATTACATTGCTATAGTAATTTGTTAAAAATTAAGTACTATGTATATTATTATATATTTATTTATTCTGCTACTTTATACACACATATATATGTATGCATATTTTCTTGACTACATTGACATATGATATAGACTACAACAATGCCATCTCTGTTTAATTTTAGTTTCTCTTGTAGTTCTCTACAACACTGATTTAGACAAACGTTCTTATATGTTTTACTTGTACTTTTATTTTATTTATTTCTTAGGATGTTTTAATGTTGTAAACACTACCGAACAGAGTTTGTACTTTGGATTTTAGTGTCTAAATAAAGTGTATTATTATTATTATTATTATTAAATTGTTCATTACTTAACTAGCTAAATATATAACTACTTGACTACGTTAATAATAAAATAGGTTAATAGTTAAATAGGCCAATAGTTTATTAGTTAATAAATAGGTACACCGGGTCAAGACATAAACCTATTTCGTAGTGGTATTTATGCGCCAAACCAAACAGGAGAACATTGAATTGGGCTGTTGCTGAAATCATATATTCGCATCTATCTCGCTTGGGCCTACCTTACGTGGCACTTTGACCCGGCAAACTCGCAGTCGAGGATGAGTTCCATATCCGAGTAACCCATCTTCTGTTTGCTGGCGGTCGGCAGGTCAGCCACGACCTCCATGATCCTTTGTGTCTTCACGAAGTCTTCCGTCAGTGGGAGGCGCTCTGGGTACAACTTGTCCGATACTGCGAGACTAGCGGATGTAGTCGTCGTCGTCGTTGTAGATATAGTTGACGTCTCCTCGGCCCGTTTGGTTGTTGCTTTCGTGTCCGTAGTCGGTGGGTCAGCAGTGGTTGTTGTTTCTTCGATTGTTGTTGGTTTCGGTTTAGTTGTCGTTGCTGTTTCAGCAGCAGTAGTCGTCAGTTTCACTTCTGTTGTTATCGCCGTGGTTTCTTTAATTTTAGTTGTAGTAATCGCCGCCGAAGTCGTTGCTGCTGTTGTAGTTGCCGCCGTTGTTGTTGCTGTCGTGGCTGCTGTTGTAGTAGTCGCTGCAGTTGTCGCTGCCGTAGTAGTTGCTGCCTTTGTTGCTGTTGATGTTGTTGCAGCTGTTGTCGTTGCTGCCGTTGTCGCCACTGTTGTCGTTTCCACTGTTGTCGTTGATGATGATGTTGTTGTTGCAGCTGTTATCGTTGTCGCAACTGTTGTCGCTGCCACCGTTGTTGTTGCTGCAGTTGTTGCTGCTGTTGTCGTGGCCACTGTAGTCGCTGCAGCTGTTGCTACCATTGTTGTCGCAGCTGTTTTCGCTGCCGCCGTTGTTGTTGCTGCTGTTGTCGGGGTCACTGCAATATGATTTCAAAGTCATATTTCATTTCAGATCCAGACGCTTTATTGCAAAGTAGCATTGTAAAATATTAACAAGTATTATTCATGGTGTTGTAGCGAATCAAATACTATTTTCAGTAGTCAAATATCGTTTCACCCGCTTGATAACAGAAACATAAGAGGATACAATTAGACTCAGATATGCATAAATTAAAAAACAACTAACAGCCGACATGTTCAAAATACATTACAGGTCTCCAGGAAACCAATCGGAGCAATAATAACATTAATTACATTAATGATACAATTAATAGTAATAGTTATTTGGTGTAGCTGTTGTTCTTGTTGTTAGATGTTGTCGTGTTTGTGGTGGCGAATGTGGTGTTTGTGGTTGTGGCAGTGGTTGTGGTAATGGTGGCGGCAGTGTCGTCATATATGCCGAAGTGCAGCTGTGATGGTATCTATGCCACATGCTAACGCCAAAAATTGAGGAAGCAAATAGCGCCATCGAGATAACAGTTTACTGTCATGTGACAGCAATCTGGAACAACTCACGTGTGGTTCGTCGTTCGCACAGTGACAACCCGTTTATGGTGCATTCCTTGTTCTTCCAATTCTTTTCAATCCGATCTTCCTTTATATACACACAGTTGCCTTCGTCCTTTGGGTAATCCTCGTGCCATGTGATTTCTGTAGCATCGATCTCTCCTTTCCACTTCCAGCCGCCCTCAGTAGCACGAATCAGCCACAACCACACCCTGTATAGAGAAACATAGACGTCTACACCGGGACGGCACAAACACAACACTCTCTCACACACACACATACACACACATTCACTCACACACGCATTCACACTCACACACGCAAGCACACACACATACATATACACACACACACACACACACACACACACACACACACACACACACACACACACACACACACACACGTAACACTGACACACACTCGTACGTACACACACACTCACACACACACACACACACACACACACACACACACACACATACACTCACACACACACATACACACACACACACACACACACATATATATATATATATATATATATATATATATATATATATATATATATATATACTCTCACACACATATATGCACATACACTCAAACACATACACCCACACATACACCCTCACACACATACTCAAACACAAACATATACAGTTTTTTATAAAAAAAAAAACCGCACTCAGACCTACACACTCACACGCACACTCATACATACTACCACCCACACACCACCCACACGCACGCCCACACATATACACACACTTTCACATACACACACACACACACACACACACACACACACACACACACACACACACACACACACACACACACACACACACACATGTTCATACACACACATTCACCTTGAAACAAAAGTGTTGTTACTACGAACGACGCGGTTACGTGAAATTTTGTTTTACAAGAAGAAACACGGAATAAATTATACGAGAAAAGTTAGATACTGATGGAGTTGCAACTGTACACACGCCGAGTTATCACTATTATTAATGTTGATAGATCTCGTGTGCCAATTACTGACAGGTCGTCGTCTATGTTTACCTGTTATCGTCAAGCCCGTGTAAAACACTGTACGTCAGTAAGTGTTTCAACTTGGCCTTCGTGTCCAGGACCGCCA
>OZ024857.1:54961092-54963592 GCA_964017155.1 Oasisia sp. SBJ-2009
ATGATTATTTATGATTTACACAACATTTATTTATGACGTTAAATACATACTATCTGTTTAAAAATTGTTTATTGGGGACTAAGCGAGACTAATTGGGGACTCGGCACAAGAATAATATTCTAACGATGGATGACAGTTGATGAATACTAGGAAAATAAGGTCATAAATATCTTGCGTTATGCGTTTCTTATCTTAAATGTCCTATAGGGCGTGTAAGTCTCGCGCGCGAAAACGAGACTGGGGGCAGCTGGGGGCAGGAGGTCCATATTCTCCATCTTAACATATAGGACTTTGTTTTGTTTTTGGTTGTAATAATCGAACGGTTCCAGTCTAACTATTTCAGTTATACTGTCCGAAGGATTATTACGAGCAGAAGCAGTGGAACACTTTGCCGGTGACATTGATCACGGAAATCATGAATTGTATTCGATTATTATGGTGGTTGCCATGGCAATAGCGGCAAGTACTTGTGTTTGGCGATTTTGACTAATAATGAAAGTGCCAGTTTTCGCGCAGTACAACCTGTTTGGGGCAAACGTATACATGTGTTATGATTATGTGCATTTAGACAACTTTTCAGATATAAGTGCTTATCGAAACTACAACGTATAGCAATGTAAAATGCAAATCCCGTAAAAGACACATGCGGCCTAACATCGTGTCTATTAACTGCACTACGAAAATTGCTATGTGTCTATGAGTATGATAGTGTGATAAACTCAATATTAAATCGGACATTTAAGATAAGAAACGTATAACACAAGATATTTATGACCTGATTTTCCTAGTATTCATCAGTCGGAAGATACAACTGTCATCCATCGTTAGAATATTCAGACATGCCACATGGCACATGATACGGATTACCCGTATCCGATACGGATTTTGGCCGTTTTTTAAGTGATACGGCCGTACTCCTTTTTTGTTACGGATTTTAACTACAATGGAATTTAACACAATGGAATACTTGCTTACTGTTAGTGACTAATTAATTCGATTCGAAACGAATGCACGAACTAAACCACCGATTAGTTTATTGTAGCGCGTAATAGATGGCGCGCTGGTAAATTTGTTCTGAAAACTGTGGCACGTGGCTCAACGGGTGGGAACGGGGCGCGTGGCAGGCGCGTGACGATTATGAAAAGCAGTACAGGAAATGGAGCTCGACGCGGCGAAACCGCCTGTATTTCTGATTTCCAGATGTTGACGCTTGCCTGTGAAACTTCGATATGCGCGCGAACTGCTGAGATAAATTGTTATTATTTGATGACACTGTCTGTTTTGCTGTATGCAGTTTAAACCTGCTGAAGTGAACTAAAATGTCGATAATTTTCCAGTTAATTAATTATTAGGGCCTTTTCAAAACGGTTTTACCACGTTTTTTCGATGTGTATGTGTTTAGAATGTTATTCTGCATCACACCCGCTCAAACGAAGTCGGATATCTTTTTTTAATTGTGTTTTATATCAATTTAATGTTGTCGAGACGACGAAAATAAGCTGATGTCACTGGGCGTGAGCAATACTTAGCGCTCCTCGGACCTATCACGACCGCAAAGCCAATGTCTTGCGATTTGCGAATATGTCCCCAAAACTAAGGTTACATAATTAACTTTTTATTCTATATAATCCAGATATATTAGTTTTAAGCAAAATGTATATAAAATATGGCTAATTGTATTTTTTGACTTTGCAGTGCACACGCTAGACATCGGGTTTGATAAAGCCGGGTTTGAGGCCCCGATGTGTCTGGGCTGCGCTAATTTAACTGTTCGCGTCTTGTGACATCACCATCGGCTTATTTACGTAGATTCGACGATCTAAAACACAATTAAAAATATATCTTTTTAGCGGGAATAGTGCAGAATGACATTCCAAACACATACACATACGTTTTGAAAAGGCCTTAATAACTTAGGCCAGTTAAATAGAAGATTTGATTAGTGATACGGATTGATACGGATTCTTACATAATTTTAGGTTACAAATACGGATTGCCATCCCAAAAATGTGGCATGTCTGAATATTATTCTTGTGTCCAGTCCCCAATTAGTATCGCTTAGTCCCCAATAAGCTCCAGTCGCGCGGAGTTACGCCATGTATCGTGACCCACTATTCTCTGAAAACGAGCCGAAAAGGACTGCGATCTCGAAACAGGTCTCCGCGAAACGTCTGGCTTAATTGTTTTTAAAAAAAGTATTCGTTCGCAATCTTAAGATATATGTATGCTCCCTATGATGACCAGCATTTGTACGTAGTACATAAGAATATCGATCCAAATGTTGTCCTTGAAAACACAACTGGGCGAACAGAAAGCGCGGAAAATCAATATGCATCTTCCAAAAGGTCCAGTGGCACAGCACAACGTGTGCAATTTCTAATGTGGAAATGAGTCTATATAACTACATGTATGATAATATTTATCCAGGCAATAGGTGTTTTTATTTCTTGAATGATAGGACATTCCAGTAAATATTTTGTACATACCAGTGACGTTTTCA
>OZ024857.1:54968592-54971092 GCA_964017155.1 Oasisia sp. SBJ-2009
GTGTGTGTGTGCGTGTGCGTGTGCGTGTGCGTGTGCGTGTGCGTGTGCGTGTGCGTGTGCGTGTGCGTGTGCGTGTGCGTGTGCGTGTGCGTGTGCGTTTGCGTTTGCGTGTGCGTGTGCGTGTGCGTGTACGTGTACGTGTTCGTGTTCGTGTGCGTGTGCGTGTGCGTGCGTGTGCGTGTGTGTGTGGGTGCGAGTGTGTGTGTGTATATGTGCGTGTGCGTGTGAGTGTGAGTGTGAGTGTGCGTGCGCATGTGCGCGTGTGTGTGTTTACTTGTAGCACTGTGTTTGTAGATCACCAATAGTTCCAGTAATGTGACCAAGCACATGCTGCTGGTATTATAGCAATATGATTCCCTCCATTATTACTTGTTTCCTTGCAACTTTATTTTAGAAACGACTTAACCATTATGATGTGCATACGTTGTTTCATGTGTTGTTGAACTGACCGACAGATCTGCGGACGTGCGGCACGCCGTGCGATGTCGTCGTGTCGGTGAAGCCGCGCCACACACTGCCCGGCCCCACTCGCTCGCCGCGCCCCGCCCCGTCCGACGGCGTCAGGAACGTGTACAACTGCCTGTCCGCCTTCTCCGACATCTCGTCTGTAGCACAACGAGAACTATACAGCACTATACCAAGTGGAGTAGCAAATA
Organism: Oasisia sp. SBJ-2009; assembly: GCA_964017155.1. Taxonomy (NCBI): domain Eukaryota; kingdom Metazoa; phylum Annelida; class Polychaeta; order Sabellida; family Siboglinidae; genus Oasisia; species Oasisia sp. SBJ-2009. Next base: position 54,969,249 of record OZ024857.1, read on the forward strand.
CCAGTGATCTGTATCTAGTTGTTGCCATTCATAATGCATATTCATGAGAGTAAATATTATTGTTGAAATAAATATTAAGTTGTAATTATACAATTAGATAGTTATTTAAAAGGAAATAAAATGTAATTTCGGGCCCGTGCTGTTCATAGTTACTAAAATAATAAAATGAATCTACGTGACTATTTCAGATATATATGTGTATCTACCAGTCTGTCTTCGCGGAGTAATTGCAGCATAACCTTCATAGCGAAGTCAAGACACACTGAACAGGATTACCAGGGAGTACAGTGTAGAGCGTTTTGAGCGGTCCTGAGGACTGGATATTGACTTTATATCCAGTGGATACCGTTACTGCCAAACTCAGTGTTTACAACCAGTTAGACATAACCACCTGGTATATTACGTCGCCTACATGTAACTAAACTATTCATACATCACATAACTGAATTGCAATGGTCGTTGCAAAGTCATGACTGTTTCCACCTGCATCCAGTTGGTTCTAGATTATAGTAGCCAATTGGTCTATATTTTTATTAACTCGTGACGGTCCAACCATCTGCTACAAGTTACAACTCACACATTTAATGTGTTGAATGTTGAGTGTGTTGACGCGGCATCACACTTCAACCTGTATCATTTCGACACGTGTTTTATCCCCTGATTAACATACTTGACATTATTTATAATTATGTATAATAACGTTTTTTAGGCAAATTCTGCATAGATTGATTGCTTCAGCACAAAAAAAAATTGTTTTGCTCTATGAGTTGTTATAATTTGTGGGTTTTTTTTATTTATAATAACGATACTACTGCGTTGTGGTTCTCTGTCTTATGTCATTGTGTAGATTCATTGCAATTGTTCATGAACGACATCGAACATACAACTAAGTCAGTCGCTTGTATTTATTCTCCATTTTTCTACGATTCCATTTACCTAATAAGTTAGCTTTGTTTTTATTGGGAATTAATATTTCTATGTGTCACATTTATGTTGTTGAAAAAATAAGATGATGATAATTTTGCATATAGAAAAATCAAAAATTCAATTCGTCTTAACAAGTTAAACAATTTGAAAACATGTAGACACTTTCGCCGTCATTCCAAGATGGCGTCTCCAGTGCTGTCGACAGTTTGTTGAGACATCAGTCGTACCAGTGACGTCATCTTCTTTATATGTTACTAAAGGTATATAACCAGATTTTACAATATTGTCATCGAAGTAATTAACGCCAGTGAAAAGTTGACAATGAAACTTTTAGAATCCGACCCCATTTCCTATGAGTGTGTCGACATTGTTTTTTCAATAAGTATGAACCTAAGGTTTATCAGCAAAAAACATACTTATAACATCTATGTTGTCGCGAGCTTTAATTATCCTGACGAATATTCAGTAATCGGTTAACGACTTACCGTTTAGTTCCGGCCAACCAAGTTATATATTCCCATCAAACAATTCATAGCGCACTAAGTATTATTTCACTCGCAGTGACATCCGCCTACTTCTGATCCTGTGTATAACAACACCCGGCTTTTTCAATCCCAAATGCAATGGCCACAAACACGAAGAACAAATGCATGACTCAGACACGGCATTGATTGTATTTGAACACAGGCGCTGGGTCAGGTCAATATTGGAGTTTTCTCACGTGTTGACATATCAATGCACTGCACGGGACAGTTATGTTGGCCCGCGAGAGTCGGGGCACCGGTTGTATGGCGACAGGAGACGGGGACATTGTCTTGCCAGAACTGAGGCCTAGAACAGACAAGAACAAGCCGCATTGACGGCGCCACGTGCCAACAAACAAATACTCGTTAGTAAGTGAGTAAATATGATACACT
>OZ024857.1:54976092-54991092 GCA_964017155.1 Oasisia sp. SBJ-2009
AGAGAGAGAGAGAGAGAGAGAGTAGACAGGGGAGAGAGAGGGAGAGGCGAGAGAGGCGAGATAGGGAATATAGGTGAGAGAGGCGAGAGAGGGAAAAAGAGGGGGGGAGGGATAGAGTAGCAGGGGAGAGAGCGGTTGAGAAAGGGGGAGTGGGAGGGGGCGAGAGAGGGGAGAGAGGGGTTGCTGGTAGAAAACAATGGCGAGAAAGAACTGGATTTGTAATAATATTCACAAACTTCACCCTTGCCAAACTAGGAACAGCGAGGAATAATTTGTTAAACACTTTTATATGAAACCGATGTTGTTCCTCGTTATTAATAAGGATAAACCCAGAACATTGTGCGCACATTAATTGTTGCGTCAAATGAATAGTCATGTAATATACTCAAATAATAAAGAGTTTGGCATATGTACACAAGTCTGAACGCACATTCTTGGAAATCCTCTTTAGTATGCCCGGTTTTATAATTATGGTAGCCAGTAGTTTGAACAAGCGATTTCAGTGACATAACAGACAAGACAATAGTGTAATTATGTAACATGACACTGAAGGTTTTTTTAAATTACACACACACACGTTTGGCTGTCTTGTGTCTACATCAGCAGGGTTGCTGGCGTTGCTCAGCGCGGTCTGAGGGCGCGACTGCAGCGAACATTCCGCGCGCCACGTCGACGATCGATGGCTGAACAATATGAACAGTTGGATATCGATAAGGAAAGGTTAATCTCAGGGAGCATAATTGAAGTCGTCTGCCTGTGCCGCGTCTCTCCCAGAAGTCATTACGCAACGTCATATGTTATCTCTGCGACTGCGCGCCACGCTCACAGCGCCAGCCCCGGTCTAATCTAAGGATCGACGTTAAATTAACCGAGTTAATTTTTTACTCAGGTGTAACGAAATGTCATATACTCAGCTACGAATGAATTCATCACAGTTCGCGATAAGCAGTGGTTGATATTGATTTATATTAGTCAATAATGTAATACTATGTGCGTGTGTATGTTTTGTAAACATGGCGCTAAGTAATGTCGTTGTCCTTGAACTCGTGTGGAGCGACGCTAACTCTACGCAGGGTTACGAATAGTTTCATGGGACAAGAAATCGGATATTCCAAAGAGGGTTTTTAGATGTTTTATTTTCATGGAAGCATGTGTAGCATAGCGTTGTTCATACAGAAAATTAATGTACTGCTATTATGTGTAATAGTGTGAGCCCTGTTTACTCCGGACATCTCCATTCTCATTGTGAATGTCCGCATTATGAATGTCCGCATTGTGAATGTCCGCATTGTGAATGTCCGCATTGTGAATGTCCGCATTGTGAATTTCCGCATTGTGAATGTCCCCATTGTAAATGTCCGTATTGTGAATGTCCGCATTGTGAATGTCCGCATTGTGAATGTCCGCATTGTGAATGTCCGCATTGTGAAAGTCCGCATTGTGAATGTCCGCATTGTGAATGTCCCCATTGTGAATGTCCGTATTGTGAATGTCCGCATTATGAATGTCCGCATTGTGAATGTCCGCATTGTGAATGTCCGCATTGTGAATGTCCGTAACGGTGTCAATGGTGTCAGGATGCTGACATCTCCGGATGATCAGATATCCACCGTAATACTATAATAACAGTAATAGTAATATAGTAACAGTAATGTCATAAGAGTTCTAATAACAATACTTGTTGTAATGATAATAATAATACTATAAAGTTAAATTATTATATAGCTTAGTATCCAATCCTCAAGATTGCTGAAAGCGCCTTACACAAATGGTTTTGTGTCAATTTGTCAAAAAAGAAACGTTGTACGAAAGCGTCCATTCAACTGAAGACGGAGGCCCCGAGACGACGTCTTGTGTCTGCACATCGGCCGTATACTACGCGGTTACTCGCGTTTCTGTGGCGCTTTTCTTGCAAACAACTGTTCCGGCGCATGTTTATTGATGTTTTTATTTTCAAAAGACCCCCGAGGGACACGGACGAGTGTATTAGCTGCGAGCTGCCGTCAGAAGAATGAATAGTGTCGTCTGCCGCATTAGGCAGGCGAGTGAATGAGACGTACTTGCCCGACTGCCCGACTTGTCAGAAGTGCCACACTGACTTCGGTGATTGCTTCTACTCGTTCTGCTTAATTATTACTCTTTACATTCCGATTCCATGATTTAAAATCTGCTTTTAGTGCATTGTTATTATTATTATTTTATTTATTATGTATTATTATTTACTATGAGTTTGTATTAGTTATTATTATTTATTATTGTTTATTGTTATATATTATTATTTCCATTATTTATTATTATTTATTGGTATTCATTATTATTTAGTACTATTTACTAGTGTTATTGATTATTATTGATTATTATTGATTATTATTTATTATTATTTATTATTATTTATTATTTGTAGTATTAGTTATTATTTATTTTTTATTCATGTTTATTTATTATACTGTTTATTATTATTTATTATTTAACATTATTTATTATAATTTTGTATTCTTTATTATTATTTAACATTATTTATTGTTATTTATTATAATTTATTGATATTTATTATTATTTTTTATTATTATTTATTACTTAACATAATTTTTTGTTATTTATTATAATTTATTGATATTTATTATTATTTGTTATTATTATTTATTATTTAACATTATTTATTAGTATTTATTATTCTTTATTTTTATTTATTATTTATGTTATTATTTATTGTTATTTGTTATTATTTGTTGTTATTATAATTTTTTTATTATTTATTATTATTTATTATTATTCATTAGTATTTATTATTATTTATTATTATTTATTATTATTTATTATTATTGATTATTATTTATTATTATTTATTATTATTTATTATTATTTATTATTATTTATTATTATTTATTATTATTTATTATTATTCATTATTATTTATTAATATTTATTATTATTTATTATTATTCATTATTATTTATTAATATTTATTATTATTCATTATTATTCATTATTATTCATTATTTATTATTATGTATTATTATTTATTATTATTTATTATTATTTATTATTATTTATTATCATTTATTATCATTTATTATTATGTATTTATTGTTTATTGTTTATTGCTTATTGCTTATTGCTTATTGCTTATTGCTTATTGCTTATTGCTTATTGCTTATTGCTTATTGCTTATTGCTTATTGCTTATTGTTTATTGTTTATTGTTTATTGTTTATTGTTTATTGTTTATTGTTTATTATTTATTAGTTATTAGTTATTAGTTATTAGTTATTAGTTATTAGTTATTCGTTATTCGTTATTCGTTATTCGTTATTCGTTATTCGTTATTCGTTATTCGTTATTCGTTATTCGTTATTCGTTATTCGTTATTCGTTATTCGTTATTCGTTATTCGTTATTCGTTATTCGTTATTACTTATTACTTATTACTTATTACTTATTACTTATTACTTATTACTTATTACTTATTACTTATTATTTATTATTTATTATTTATTATTTATTATTTATTATTTATTATTTATTATTTATTATTTATTATTTATTATCATCATCATCATCATCATCATCATCATCATCATCATCATCATCATCATCATCATCATCATCATCATCATCATCATCATCATCATCATCATCATCATCATCATCATCATCATCATCATTATCATTATTATTATTAAGATTATTATTATATTTGAATTGATGTGAAATAGATTAATTTAATGGGCTTCCACAAATCCACGCTAGTCGCTAGAGGCGCTTATACGCTGAGACCGTAGTTGCGTCTCAGCGCCTCCAGCGACTAGCATGGATTTGTTTGCTTGTTTTGCGGAATGCTTGTTTAAATTATCCTCAATTAGCTGTTGAGGTAGCATGAATCCGAAACCTCACACATAGCTAAATATGGATATAATCTAACATGTCAGTCAATGTGAAGGCATAATATGTACATTAATGTACATTTACAGCCGAGTCGATGGAACGTTGACTGATGGCGACGTATGCTAGAACGATTCCGGAACGGATGTTTAAAATAATCTGCAGCTCGGCGTATGATTCACACGAGACTGGTACTTCACACATAGTTAACAATTGATTTTGTATTATTACATGTCCGTCATTGTGAAAGCATAATGCCTACATTAATGCACATTTACAATAAAAATGGCGCGGTCCCGGTTATTTTGTAGTGCTCTGATCACATGTTCTCGGTCTTGACTTTGTCGAACATACCCACATCTCAGAATCAGGCTACACGGTCAACCTTCATTTTTGCAGATACCGATAGCGATACCTGGTTTATTACGACTGAACAGCTTATATCTCACTCACCCTCTATCTCAAGAACAACCTTAAAAACTGTATCCACCTGAGTCTGAGATAATTTCGAAATAGCCCGTATTTTCTTGCCCCGAACCGATCACATTGTCTTACAAAACATACTAATTTTTATTTGTTTTGTACTAATATCGACGAATAGCAGTGCGCGATATTTTAGGTGGGTAAAATATGTTACATTGTATCGTATTCGGCCGTGAAATTAAGGTTGGTGTGTCACTTGGTGAATTTGGCTGTTTATTTAACAAAATAATTAATGTTATTGAATTGAATTCTATTTTGGTTACATATACACATTTGATAGTGTCAGTGAAACCAGCGTGAGGTCATTGACATTGTAAATAAAATCGTGTACGTCTGGATTAGGGTGCATGTAATTATTTGTTTAAAAGAAACGGCACCAGGTCCAGGATCATGTTTCCACGTTGTCGTTGGTGTCGTTGCACAGCTTTTATCAACAGAAACCATGACAAATGCAATTATGTCACCCTTTTTCTATATGGTGAAATACCTTTTCATATATATGAAGGGTACGTAAGCTATTGACCGTGCAGGCGCATAGCCAGCGATAGTTTGTATGTGTGTGCATGTCATGACATGTGTGCTCAATAGACAGAACAGCCAAAACAACGCCATCTTTGCACTGAATTCGATCGAACGTCCCACGACGTTCCATCAACTGTAAAGGTATATTAATGTAGACATTATGCTTTCATATTGACGGACATGTTATACGATTTAAATATTGAACTATTTGTGAAGTAGCAGTCTCGTGTGATGCATACGACGAGCTGTAGGTGATTTTAAACATCCGTTTCGGCATCGTCGTCATCGAGCCAGGACCCCTGTCGTCGGGCCACCAGTCGACGTTCAATCGGCTGTAAATGTATACTAATGTACATATTATGCCTTCACATTGATGGTCATGTCAGACTGTATCCATATTTGGCTATGTATGAGGCTTCGGAGTCATGCGAGTTCAACAACTAGATTGTAGGATGATTTAAGCAAGCGTTCCGCAAATCGTTTCGCAAACCGTTCCGCATTTTACACACGTCAAGAATACGTAAAAGACGGCACACAGACCCTAGTTGCGTCAGAGCGTCCTCTGTCGGATTAGTTATTGTGGTACCTCATTGTTTATGTTACGAAACGTTAAAATGACGTCACGTGTACGTATACGCGCCTTGCCAACAATATAAAATATGTGTAGTACGTCATCAATGCCGCTAGTCTGGAAATGTTCGTTTAGAAAACGGGAAACACGGAGAAATGTTGTCTCTCGGCTCCTTGTGGAAGTAGGGCCAGGTACGTATATGCCAAATATTGTTATCTTCTAGACAAAAAGGTGTAAGAAGGTTGATGAGATGAAAAACGCCAAAGCACATAATGTTTACTCATAGCCACGTATATAACTTGCAGTAGCACAAACACCGGCATAACGACAATGCAACATCCAACACTTGAGAGAACATTGGAAAAGCGTTGTGTTTATTTATGCATTTTATATTAATTCTTCGCTATCTTACTGCTCAACGCATCGCATCGTTAAGGAGCGTTTGACAATTAACAAATGCAGTGTTATTGTGGACATTTCATGATTATTAGTAGTAACGTTGTCACGTTTGACGCACGCCGGCAGTCCGTGACATGTGCCAATGATAGTCCGAGAGAAATGATGAAATGTAATTTCATGTCATCTTCTTTGCGGTTCTAAGCGATCATAGATCAGGGGCATTCTCCGAATGAGTCCGCGTCATATTCTCTTATGTGACAGGCGGCAAAATTGTCTAGCTGCCGGAGTGGTATTAGCATATATCGAAAAAGCGCATCACGTAGATTGTACTTTATGGAGAGATCGCCGTTGGATATACACTGCCTCAGACCAGGCTCGTAGATAACGGGCCTGGGTGAGCCGAGACCACATCTGTGAGCGCTGTGGACTACCGCAGGCTGCTGTTGTATAGCGTCCACACGGCCGTACGATAACTGGACATAATGTGTCAACAAAACCGCGTGACCAATGTCCAGGGTGTCCATTCTTGTGACACTGCTTCGCGTCTATTAAAACGACCACATTGACAGCTCTGGTAGTACAGCGTGTAGTGATCACGTAAACTCACAGTGTCCACACTTCTGGTTTCGTTCGAAGGTTCTACGTCCTACGGTTTGCCTGTTTAAATAAATGTTATATTTCTGTGCACCTGTACGAGTATAATGTTCGTCCATCGTGGTCGATGATGACCATAAGTTCATGAAATTTCGTGTCGGAAATGAGTCCAACTTGCAACGGTGCAACATGTAATGGTTCAAATAATTGCCTTTACAGAGGCAAAGTTCTACACGCTCAAACGACACGAATAAGTATCTGACTATAGGCAGTTGTAGAAATATGTGCACAAATAGTTTTCGTGTATTAATTGCAACGTGGCTGTTGACTTCCCACAGATGGTATTCGATTGAACATCTGTGCCCGGGAGTAGAGCGCCTTTACAGCCTGGGGGACCTGATGCTGGTCTATCAAAGAACTTACCTTTATGCCAGTAACGGTAGAACAAGCGTGCACACATGGCATCTGCAAAGTGTGCAAGACGTACTACGTGGTGCAAGTTGTTCCGATACAGATTGCTCCTGCACGTGGAGGGAGACCGGGGCAGTTCATCCTTCGGGGTCAGTTCGTCCTCCCTCGTTCCTTCCTTGTCTTCGACGGATTAGAGCAATAAATGACAGATTCAGATTAAGACATGCATTATTTACGTTTCATTTCGATCAAACTTCAGAAATCTGTACTGACGTTGGTTAGACATTTGGCGCGTCTGGTAAACCCGTTGTTGGGCGGGACACATCGGGTAGGATTGGGCGGGACTCATGGGGTAGGATTGGGCGGGACTCATGGGGTAGGATTGGGCGGGACACATGGGGTAGGATTGGGCGGTAGGCACCTGAATGGAACCGGGTTATACAATTCAGTCTATTTAGATTGCTAGTTTGCATAACTTGCCTGAGAACAATCGTATCGTGACAAGATGGTCAGACACGCTTATGGGCTCATCTAGGGTTAGTTTGATTGCGCGTTTCGCCTTCAACCGGAAATAGCCCAATCCTCTGTCCGGCGGAAGCGACTGACAGCCAGAATCTGTTAGCACCTGACCAGACCTACAGTTCCGTAACAAGAAGACTCAGTCAAAACCATTATGTTGGTCTATGGGTCGGATCAGCAAACAATGCGACGAATTGTGCATGTGTGTGTGTGTGTGTGTGTGTGTGTGTGTGTGTGTGTGTGTGTGTGTGTGTGTGTGTGTGTGTGTGTATGTGTGTGTGTGTGTGTGTGTGTGTGTGTGTGTGTGTGTTTGTGTGTGTGTGTGTGTGTGTGTGTGTGTGTGTGTGTGTATGTAAGTGAAATAAATAGATAGCTTATTTGTGTGCGTACGCGTGTGCATCTTCGCATGTTTATGCGCGCGTGTGTGCGTGTGTTAGTGCTTGCCTACGTACATGTGGTTGCGTTTGTGCACCCGTTTATGTGTGTGTGCTTGTTTGCTTTATCGTGGCCTTGCGTGCTTGCGTGCGTGCGTGCGTGCGTGCGTGCGTGCATGCGTCCGGCGTGTATGCGTATTTGTATGGAGTTGTCGCCTTTATGATTTGGCCTAATTCCATCAAACGTGTATTTGTTATTTGCTAGAATAAATGCTTTTGATTTAATGTGAGGTTGGTCATTATTGTTCCGTTTCGTGTGCGCGCAAGCGTATGCATGTCTTTAACGGCGTTATGTAGTTTGCGGGGCGCCGTGGCCGAGTGGTTACAGTGGCAGATTGTCGGCCAGAATTATCGGCTTTGTAAACTAGAGCTACGGACAGGGGTATTAATATTTATGGATTAAGACAAGCCGCCGAAAAGGTAACAACATATAACGTGCGAAATCTACTAAGAGATGAACAGGTTCTAGAACGGGAATTAGAACTTATGGAAATCAGATCGGTATGTGATGTATTGAGGTTATAGCCGTAAGAAGAAAAGAGGAATATGAATGCTTCACTACTTTACAAAAGGGCCACCGACTTTACTATTCTAGGGCAAACAACGAACAATTCACGGCATACGTCATAGTTGGGCTACAAACGAGCAAAACGAAAGAGACGGCATATTGGTAGAATGCGCGTCAAGAATGAACACAATCATGAATATCCTGTTTCAGCACAAAGCACGGAGACAGTGGATATGGAAAGGCCCAACGGAATAACGAGGAACGAGTTTAACTACAACCTTACAAACAGCCCAGTTATATTCGCTTATGGTCAGCCAAATCAACACTGGCCGCGGAATGGTATTGAAGACAATTAAACTGGACAGAGTGGTGGACAGGAACACGTTGATGAACAAGAGACCACGACGAGTAGATACAGAAACAGGTCCAAGGAGGTTAATTTCCAACTCAAACTGCGAAATCGATTCTAGACACTGCGCTAACTAGACACATCGACACGATAAGCGAACATTTCATATATATGTCTGACCAAAGTGCGACAGGCATAGCCAAAGCAATCAATGAGCAAGGCAAATTCGAGGATATCGTCACCAACTCAAGCCCTAATGGAGAAACGACGAGAAATGGTGGAAAATAGCAGCAACAAAGAAGGCAGAAATATACAAGGCCTTCAACAATAAAGCAAAACACCAAAAGGTACAACCAATAGATCATACGAGAAAGTATATGACAACACAGAACCAGAGGAATGTCAGAAGAACTCTGACCCTTATAGGCAAGACAGATTGAGTACATTTCTAAGCAAGTAGGGTAGAGATATCACACAGACCCGAGATAATTTACAGGAAATAGATGCAGTGCTAAGACATATGAAGATTGGAACAGCATCAGGAAACGACCACACGAACACCGAGACATTAAAAGCAGGAGTAGATACCATCTCGAAAACACAAGCTACGCTGTACACTAAAAGCTTATCAGAAAGACGAATACAAACAGCGTGGATAAACGCAAATGATGGTGATAATATTCTAGAAAACATATAAGAATCAAATTAAAGAATCACAAATTACACACCGAGATAGTTATTACCAAACACGTATAAAGTACTCATGAAATTATTAATAATAAGACAAGAGAAGGACTCAAATGCAGATACGCAATAACAGATTACATCGACGTCGTAAACCAATTGAAGGAGAAGTGCCGAGAATACAATAACTCGCTCTGGATCATGTTCATCGACTAAGAGAAGACTTTCGACTCAGTACAAACTCGGACAGTACTGACCTAACTTCAAGGTGTAGAGGAATTGTAGTTCGAATTCTTAAAAAAAAACATCTACACCACTAGCTCAACAAACAAAAAACGAAAGTAACATTATGATCTGAAGATGAACAAATGCGAAATCAGATAAAACATCAAGGCAAGGATATTCAAAGAACAAACACGGCATTGGCCAAGCAGCATTTTCTAGGGTACCTTTTGCTACCTGCTTGAAGAGGCAATTGTACAACTCATGCATACGTCCAGAAGTAGCATGTAGAGCAGAATCATGGAGCAGACCAACCAGGCAAAGAACAGACCAGCGGCCGCTCAAACAAATATAGAAAGAGGAAAGTTAAACACAACATACCGGGACAAAAAACAGTTGCGTGAGTAGACAAAGGTCATAGACGTAACTGAACAAATCTGGAGGCGTACGTGGACCTGGACAGAGCAGGGCACATCGGTCGAATACCGGATAATCGATGGACATCGCTTGTTACCACCTGGAAACCTTCCGAAGGGAAGCGACCTAGAGGAAGGCCGGCGACACGATGGAGACAAACGAGATGAGCACTGTAAGGGCAGGAGTGCGTGACAGATTTGGCCAATTCAACGACCGCTCGTCGTGACAACTGCGATCGTCGTGGCGACGTAATAGACCCCCTGCGCACTTGTCAAACAGTCGGCCTCTGTGTGACGTAAAACACGTGATTTTTGTTGTGTGTTAACGATTATGTAAGGTTATATTATTATTATTATTATTAGTAGTAGTAGTAGTAGCAGCAGCAGCAGCAGCAGCAGCAGCAGCAGCAGCAGCAGCAGCAGCAGCAGCAGCAGCAGCAGCAGCAGCAGCAGCAGCAGCAGCAGCAGCAGCAGCAGCAGCAGCAGCAGCAGCAGTAGTAGTATTTTTTATTATTATTATTATTATTATTAGTAGTAGTAGTAGTAGTAGTAGTAGTAGTAGTAGCAGTAGCAGTAGCAGTAGCAGTAGCAGTAGCAGTAGCAGTAGCAGTAGCAGTAGCAGTAGCAGTAGCAGCAGCAGCAGCAGCAGCAGCAGCAGCAGCAGCAGTAGTATTGTTGTTATTACTGTTGTTATTGTTGGTGTTGTTGCTGTTATTATTATTATTGTTGTTGTTATTATTATTGTTGTTGTTGTTGTTGTTGGTTGTTATTATTATTATTATTGTTGCTGTTGTTATTGTTGCTGTTGTTTAATATTATATCAACTAAACGGTGCATTAAAAAACTCATTTCGTTGGCTAATGTTGTAACGTGGTATCCATAAAATGGGTCGTCCCCAAACAGTCTTCTGTTGTTGACACTCAAACCTTCCCTCACCTTCCACGCACCGACGGGTAATCGGTCATCGCACTGATTGTTGTAGATCTCTAGAATAACTCGTAATATATCCGTGCCCCAGCGTGTTAGTAAAGGTTATCTTCTAGTACGTACGACGGAGCATCTGTTTGGTTTTCAACGTGTGCTGTGTCGTCCTGCAATGCTCACGCCAATGGACTCATTTATTTGGCAATCCGGACGTCCTTTCTTGTTTTGTTGTTATTTTATAGACGAATTATAATTTTAAAAGATTAATTTCACATTATAAATTAGTTACTCAGCATTATTTATTTACAGTTATACCATCGTAAAGCAGCATATACACGTTTTTAAATGTTTGATGCAAACTACGACAACAATATAATGATCGGTGTGTAATGTGCTGAGACCGGAAGATGTATCTTCGAGTGATGTTGACCTATTGTTGCTACGTATGCCCTTTGAACAACGGGGCTGCATAAGCCACCCACCATTTAATATGTTTTCACAAAGTAATCTCTACAGTTCTATTTGTGCTCGGTCACCTTTCACCAGCCACTTGTTCTGAGTAGCCATATTGTCATTCGTCTTACCCGGTGGAAAGGCTAAATTGGTATCGCCAAAAGTGGCGTCCCAACCGACCGTGACGATGCAATAAATGCAGTGAAAGACCGTGCCCTCACATGATCCTAACAAACCAACAGTTAATGGAACAATTATCTTACAAATCACATGATCCTAACAAAGAAACAGTTAATGGAACAGCTATCTTATAAATTACACCGTTCGACTTAATAATTGTTCTCAGCTATTAATAATGCATACCCACAATTATATAAACGTCTGAAAGCGGAAAGCGATTCGTGTATTTTTATGTTAATGTTAACGTACACACACACACACACACACATATATATATATATATATATATATATATATAATTATATGATATATATACTTATATATAATTATATTGTATATATAATTATATATATATATAATATTATATATATGTTATATTTAATTATATAATATATTATATATATATATATAATACAATATATGTATATAATATTATATATATGTAATATTATATATATATATATATATATATATATATATATATATATATATATATATATATATATAAATATATATATATATATATATATATACATATATATACATTATATGTTTATATATACATACGTTTGTTTATATATATATATATATATATATATATATATATATATATATATATATATATATATATATATATACAGGCGTATGGTATTGACTCTTATACTATAATTTATTCCTCCGATACTAATTCCAGGTTACATGATAATCTTAATAGTTATATAATAAAATAACAACAACATTGTAATGTAATTAATTAAATGGTATCGCACCTGGTCGCTCCCGTATCACATTAGTCGTCCGTTTGCGGAGTGCATCTCGCGTAATCTCGCGTAATCTCGTATCCTCTGAAAGGTCAACGGATATACAAAAACTACTATCAGCGAAGTAGTCTATTCTCATTCTAATTCACAACGGTTGTCACGCATAAATTCGACCAATCAACAGTTGGCTGCATGATTTACCTTACACCGACGGGCAGATAAATTTTTTTTAGTTTTTAAAACCAGATTTATCCAGATTGCCTTTTACTGGGACAGTTGGCAAGGACACTAGAGCCTCACTTGGAGCCCAACAATTGATCGCCCGCCTTTGTCAGATATTTATCAAAGCACTGTGTGTGTGTGTGTGTGTGTGTGTGTGTGTGTGTGTGTGCGTGCGTGTGCGTGTGCGTGTGCGTGTGCGTGTGCGTGTGTGTGTGTGAGGGGGTGTACATGTGCGTGCGTGTATGTGTGTGTGTGCGTGCGTGCGTGCATGTGTGTGTGCATGTGTGTGTGTGTGAGTGTGTGTGTTGTGTGTGTGTGTGTGTGTGTGTGTGTGTGTGTGTGTGCGTGCGTGTAAATAGTTATATATATATATATATATATATATATATATATATATATATATATATATATATATATATATATATATATATGAGTGTGTGTTTCTCTCTTCGGCCTTGTCTATTTGTGTGTGCACCAGCGGGAAAGGTTTGATAAATACACTAATTAATAATATACCGATTTACATTAATTGTAACGAATATACCTTTGATCAGGCTGCTATGTAAAACGCCGTCCTCGTCCGTTTCATCCGCAGTTCCTTCACTCTGTCTGGCTCTTTCAGTTCCACCTCCTCTCCAATTTTTCAAGTTGTCAAACAATCCCATTTCTCTACCCCTTCGGCTTTTGTTCTTGCCAATTGTCCTTAAATGCTGCTTAGTACAGACGTTAGATTCTTCCCAAAGACCGCACTTAGCCTGTGTTCGTCTCAAGATTGGATTTAGCAAACATTTTTCTTCCTCAAACACTATTTTACTCTGACCAGCTGATGGTTTGTCTCTGTCTCCTGCACTTCCCGATCAGTTTGCACTAAATGATCGTGGAACTGGTGGAGACTTCTCGCGTGATCAGAACACACTCTCAACGTGACTAATGCACCACGCTAAGGAGACCACAAATACCTTCTTCAGGCTTATTGTTGCCGATGGCGTCGTTGTCCCAGATGTTAGCGACTGCAACACAGGGCTCCACGTAGTAGACAGTTTGGTTCTAATTCCGTTGGCCGGTGACTGACACTTCTCAGTCGGCTCAGCGTTGGTCCTAACAATTCCCACTGGACTTATTCCATTCCCACAATCACAACCTTCCGTTGACTGTTTGACAGGAACTATCACTCTCATCTTTCTCGTATGTTTTCCTATCAATCTTCTTTTGACCTACCGAGTGATGTCATCTCACCCCCAGATATATCCTCCTACGATACACCAAACCTAAACCACCTGTATTGCATGTTGGCCTTATTCTACCAAGAAACATCACATGTGTCGTCACGTGACCAATTCTTAGGGCGAAACTCTCGCAATGTCGTTCTACTGCAGTAGCTCCTAGAGGTCACGATCTCCCGTTGGAACTTTTATGTGGGAGACATAGTCCACGTTCTTTCTTCCGTGAAAATGTACCCAGCATATGCACACCCACATCTCTTACGTCAGGCAATCCTTCTTCTGTGAAACGCAACATCGTCTGTGTATCCATTCAGAAAGGTGTAGGCGAGTCTGTCTATCCTTGTCTTGCACTATTCACAAAATGAAATCCGTAAATCTATCCGCCTGAGCATCTGCATCTGTTCATTTTTTGTGTGGCTTTCGAGCAATCCAAAAAACGTGCTTTGTTATAGCAAATCCCAACAGGGATCTCCACGTGGAAGAATGAAAGAAACCATGACTTGACATGGCCTAGAAATATCAGCCATGGTTCAGTTCGTGTTTCCTGGCTTCACTGCCTGAGATGTCACGAAGGACCAACATGCATGCGTACAATGCTGCCCTTTCCCTGCACAAAGTGAAACTGTTTTACATTTACCTATTCTCTTATATATGTTTATGTTACTATTTACGTGTATCATATACTAAATCAGAATAATGATAATGAAAACAACATTGACTATATACATCTATACATATCTACATAATCTATTGCACTTACAGTACAGTTATCAGTAGTAAATATATCGAGAGCTGTGTATATCCTATGCTGCTTGCAACGTGCAAATTGCACATCAATCGTCAGACAAAGGATAGCTTCCTGCTCAAGTGAAGCGTACCACGCTACACTGTGTCGGTCTGAGAGGTTATCACGTACAAAGGTGTCGGGCAGAGATGGTAATCGCACATTGTAAAACTCACTCCACGTAAGTGCAGATTTATCGATATTTCCACAGTGATAGCCTCAATGAACACTGACTGTGCAGGCTCGATCGCCTTGCCCAGGGATACTCGCACGTGTCTGCCTGGCCCAGCTCAAAGGACGTAAATTATAACGTTTCTCAACTCAAGACAATGGTTTTGTGCAGTCGTGCAACTGCCGAAGTAAGTATAATTTATGCCGGGCCATAAAACACCTCGGCGTATGTCAGAAATCATACGCTTCGTAATCGTATGGTGTTTAATCTGTTTGATTAGCTTAATTAA
>OZ024857.1:54998592-55021092 GCA_964017155.1 Oasisia sp. SBJ-2009
CAGTGAACCGGTCGGCTCGGTTTGACGACAATCGTGTCTTGCGTCAAATGCTAAGTCCAGTAAGTGTCCACGTTTACGGCGGGACTTACTCATCCATTGTCTCTTAATAGCCCGGCGTCTTCACAGGGGAAACATAAATACTTGTACCTCCAAGTGCAGTGTTCTTCACTGCTGCTTTTCGCAAACATGCTTGCGTTTATTGACATGCCCTTTGCGACAAGTACGCTCGTTGTCCAAACTTACTATAGTGAAAAGCTACAATGAAAACACATCAAGTTATCCATGTTGACACTCAGCCGTGAATCTTTCAAGTTTTAGGTACGTCATATTATTGTTACGTTCCCATTCGGTTCCAATATATATGCTGTAGTAGTAGTAGTAGTAGTAGTAGTAGTAGTAGTAGTAGTAGTAGTAGTGGTAGTGGTAGTGGTAGTGGTAGTGGTAGTGGTAGTGGTAGCGGTAGCGGTAGCGGTAGCGGTAGCGGTAGCGGTAGCGGTAGCGGTAGCGGTAGCGGTAGCGGTAGCGGTAGCGGTAGCGGTAGCGGTAGCGGTAGCGGTAGCGGTAGCGGCAGCAGCAGCAGCAGCAGCAGCAGCAGTAGCAGCAGCAGTAGCAGCAGCAGTAGTTATAGAAGTAAATTTACTCATACACTAAAATTCGAGGTAAAACTGCCTTCAGCAGTGCTTAGAAGCATTGTACTAATAAATAAACAGAATAATAGTAAAACCAAAATAAATAAGAATACCGAAGTTAGTGTCACACTTATGAGTTTGTATAAAATGTAGGCTTCGTACTGCATGAACCTGTTCATATGTTGTGGTAATATCATTCTGGATATTAGTGACATTTAAGACGAACTTCGTTTGTTCGAACCGTGTAGGTACAAACGTAATATATTGCATTAACTTTAATCGTGTCTCCAGTATCAAATGATTTTGCGATTACATTTCAAATACACATAAACATAAGACGTTATGTTATTGAAATGAATTCGCAAATTACAAAAGCCAAACTGTGTAAAACTAGTTTTATAAAACGGTCTTTTTCTAGACGCTCACATAACTCAAATTTGTAATAGTTGTTATTAAAAAGTCGCCGAGATTTATAACATTTCCAGAGAGATTGTCTTAATGAAACAATGGCTATCTACACAGTGTACACACAACAAAACAATGCCCACGCCCCCTCGTGTGATCCAGGGCAGACAGTAATTAAATATCCCGACCCTGGACGTCGAGTCCACGTCACGTGTCAGTCCCGGACTCGGTGCTGCGGATATTGGCGCGTGTCAGTCTCTCATATTATCTGTGATGATGCATCGGTCTCTCTCACTCTCTCGTCATAATTTGCCAGGCCAGTTAATAAGATCACTTATATCGAATTAAGCGTTGATATATACGATGTGCCCCAGCATCACTCGCCCACACATGATGCTGACCACATATTAGTTTTGCGTGAAAGATGAAGACATGATCGCACCGTAACGTGGTCAAATCATGAGTTACTGTGATCGAGACACGTGGTTTCTAAAAAAAGAGATAAGACGCAATATCGACTGTTAGCATACGTTTAGAGAATAAAGACAATGCGTTAATAATACATCAAACAGCGTGCATATAGCGTAGATCGTTAACGCTAATGAGAAAACATAAGCGGCGTATGGACAGTTAATAGACGTTTATATATAGTAACGGAAGCTAACAAAAGTGATCAGACTTGATCACACAGCTGGATTATATCATTAACCTTCTGGAGCGAGTGACTCAATATCGGTTATATATAGATTGTACAATATTAGATTGACGTATATTTTCTTAAAATAATGTGCTGTATTTGTAATGCGTCTGCGTGTGTGTGGGTGTTTATATATTCATTAAATTAAATATTTTCCGAAAAACCGAAGCGGTTTATTCAAAGGCAACTTATTCTTTAGTATATCCTGAATATAATTTGTTCTTTACATTTCGTAATTTTCAAATGCCAACTGCAGACACAACGTTGAACTTGTCGGTCACGTGTTATGCAATAGCATGGATATCAACAGTACCAACTCACACACACACACACACACACACACACACACACACACACACACACACACACACACACACACACACACACACACACACACACACACACACACACACACACACACACACACACACACACACACACACACACACACACACACACACACACACACACACACACACACACACACACACACACACACACACACACACACATATATATATGTATATATATATGTATATATATATATATGTATGTATATATATATATGTATATATATATATATATATATATATATATATATATATATTCATACCTTATTGTAAGGTATTTCACTTTTTCAGAAATTGTTCCTGATAGACATAACCAGCGAATATAAACAGGCCACCCGTGGCATGTACAGATAACCAGACGTAGGTCGTTGGCGGCATATGCTACGCACATGAGGACATAAACATCTTACTACAACCTTATTGAATACTTGCCGTGTGTAGTATCTGTAAGCGAATTGGCACACGAAGCCAGAGTAAGGTCGTCGTTGACAATTTATGGACGTGAGTCGTGGCGCTTTAACCAATAGCCACAACATGCACGTGCCACAGTCCTCAAAGAACACTGATACACTGGATATTTCTATCAAGCCATGGGTTGGTCAAAGATGGCTGCTGCACAGGTTCCACTGGTACATCATTGGCCCAATGAGTTTGTGCTTAGGGTGAGAGTAATCCTGATCTAGGCCCTATATGATTGTATGTTTAGCTTACATTATAGATGTATGGTTATATAGCTTTCTATAAAGGCAAAACTTACCCACATTCTTCAGGTATCATGACCGACAAGGATGTAGTTGCTTCAATTTTCATTTACCATAACAAATTTATAATCATTTCCTTCCCATTTCAGTAGAGGTTTTTGCCAAACCTCAAATGGGGTTCACTTGCAAGTTTTAGGCCCCGCCCAAACAAGTCAACCCTCAGCGGCTTGCCTCCTGACTTCATCTAAGGGCCACAACAATATGGATCAGATGCCTGGGCCTACGAATATTTTAATCACTTACTTGAAAACAGTGACTGTGCTGAACATTGCACCACGATGAACGTCGTGATCAAGGTTAACGGCTACTTAAGGCGTGTTTCGACTCACAAAGGTACAAAACATGCCAATTGCCACAGACAGAATACGCTAGAAAGGATTACAAATACATCTAGACGTATGCATTAGAACAGTACGACATTCTAATCACGTCGAAATACAATATGTGGCTTTGTTAAAGTTTGTTTCCAGTTGTGAAATATGACCGCTGGTGACCTAATATTGTTGACGACAAAAACTAATAATGCACGGAACACCGTCGATACGGCTGTAACGTACGTACCGCAAAACCACGAGGTGAACACAACAACCTTGAAGATGGCGTGACGCCGCAGTTGAATGTGACGTAATGCAAGACTAGTTGACATTGTGACGTAACGATTCTCTCAAACACTATCCCACCGTACAAACCCCGTTATTAAAAATATTAATACAAATAATCCACATACATTACAGCTAAGATCCCATTAAAAATTAGTATTTTGGTACAATTGAAAATATGAGTAAATCTAGAAGAACCTGTACAAATGTGTGTCCTCTTTGCTTCCTGATGTAAGCCTACAAATACTGCTGAATTCGTTTTTTCCACAGTCCATCTCCACCTCTCTCCATCCCATATCACATCATTGTTGTTTCCACAGAATAAATATATTTATGGTGAATGCTAGCGTACTAGAGCTATATTTTGACTTTATGTCCGGGACAGATTTTCGTATGGTCTTATCAGAGATCCTAAATATCTGGACGACTCAGTATCCACAACATCCGCTCCGGGGTGTCTCCGGGGAATGTAGGGAAACGGCACAGGTCTATTTCCGATGCTACGTTCCTTTCTTCTTGCGATATTTATTCAACTTCATCTTCGATTGAGATGGATACGCGTTTGTTTGTCAGATAATATTTAGCTAATGCTGTGTCATTCGGCAAAGCAGTATCGGTTAGTGTAGACTATTTCCAGCGTTTTTCTAGGCTATTTCCAGCGTCCACGGGGGTGTCGGAGGGGCGATGTCCACGCCATCGTGGAAATAAAAAGTCATGCTGTAGTGAATACGATACAAAATATTCACAACGCACCGTGATACAAATAGGTCATCTTGCGTGACCCTCTCTAATCAAAGGTCGCCTCGCTCTGCTGCGTCTCTTGCAACAGGAATGTCGCCATGGTATTGCAGATTTCATCTACTATTGACACGTATATAAACATCGGTATTGCATAAAACGCATCATTTAGGTTCATTTCATAAAAAGATATCATTGATTTTCCCTTATTCGCGTACGTCACAACCTGTTACACGGCAAACTATTTATCTTTCACATAACCACGTATCTAGAGATAACGCTGTCGAAGCTATGATTACCCGAACTGGCGGAGGGAATGCTCCAGCGAAACTATGACGTGGTGGCTATAGTGACGTCACGATGTGTTGACATCACACATGTATCTGTTGGGAGAGTTCTTCGAAATGCAGACGTCCACTTCCGTTTCCGGTGGGCGTATTCGCCGGCTGCTTCGTTAATATGGACAAGTATTTCGATTTCTTTCGTAAACATGGCAAAACATATCTTATAAACGTACTTCTCTATTGTAAGATTCTAATGAAAAGTAAGAATACCTCAATACAAAGTTTGAGTATAAGTAAGATGTTGCATCAAGTTAACATAAAAAAATCCTTTTTTATAAAACATTAAGCGAAGACTTTCACCTCTAAGCGGTACATTTCCTCATCGATTCGCACGCAACGAAATTGCTAAGTTGATATCGATTCTGTCACGCGATGTTCCCAAACAAATCTAAAAGATGCAGGTGGTCTCAGGACGTGGGTACGAATGAAACGGCCAGTAACGCAAGAACTAGTTTCATTTTTGGAGGCACGAACTGCTGCCTGGCTGGGAGGGGGGCACAACTCTATGTATGTACCCCAAACAAAAGATCTACGACCACCTTGCCCCGTTTCCCCGTCTGTTCAGACTTTTTGTGTGCGTACTCTTCACATATTTTTGCACCCGTTATTTCTAACTTACTTGGTGACAGAACCATATGTCTACCCCTCCCACTTAAATGTCAGGGGCAGCTTCCTCTCTGGCCCGCCCCCCCTGTTCCCGCGTTAGTTGAAACGGCAACATTTTGATTTTACGATTGTGAATTTGAACCCAGTAGTAGCAAGATGTAACAAGACTATGCGCCAGTATAATCAAGTATGGGACGTCTATATGAATATGTTTAATACTGAAGTGTTTTGAAACAATACTTCGCAACGTATCCTTGTACATTGTCTGCTGCCGTTGAAATAAATAAATAAATTCAACGTCGTTCAGTATATAAATTATTGAATATCAAGTGGTTTAAAAGAATACATCAAACATATATTGCTAAAACGACTTTGCATATTTCGGTACATATTATTTTGGATATTGATTATTTCATCGCCGCATATCTGTAAATCTCACAACTAACAGTTACAACAATTACAATAATTACTTTACTGTAAAATTGGGCCTAGCAGGACATATACAGCACAGTTCTGCATCAATCGCGATTGTGTTATTCAAATTTATATAATTATAACGTACGTAAACTTCATGTTGATATTTCAATATCTATGGTCGGTGTCGCTGACCGTTGTTAATAAATCTTAAAAAAGAAATTGAACTTCCTATTATACGTTAGATGCTTTCGCATGACTGGTAGTAGAGACCTACTTGACAAATTCATATCAAACTCATTTATCAACGTGCCCGACTAAACGGCAATGCAAAATATGTGGAAAATATGTACGTATGTTTATACATTATGTACGTATGTACATCTGTACGTACGTTTGTACATATGTACGTACGTATGTACGTATGTATATATGTACATTTGTACATATGTTCGTTTGTACATATGCACGTTTGTACATATATGTATGTGTGTGTGTGTGTGTGTGTGTGTGTGTGTGTGTTTGTGTGTGTGTGTGTGTGTGTGTGTGTGTGTGTGTGTGTGTGTGTGTGTGTGTGTGTGTGTGTGTGTGTGTTTGTGTGTGTGTGTGTGTGTGTGTGTACATGTGTACGTTTGTATATTTGTACATATATCGTTTGTATGTCTATATGTACGTGTGTACATATGTATGTTTGTACGTGTGTACGTATGTACGTGTTAGGCATGTATGTAAAAACTATGTATGCATAAGATCCTGCCGTAAGCAGCTGCTTAAGGTACAGATGAGCTGCTTGAGGTTCAGAGGAACCTAATACCTAGTGTACAGCACTCAGTCTCTGCCGCGCAGATTTATTAATATCTATACCTACCCAATATGTGCGATCTTAATCTTAGAAGTAATGATTTTGATGCGTCTATATGGGGATAATATATATTTATAAACAGCTGCGCGATATAGTTAATAAATTAATACTATTTAACAACGACCATAAAGCAAGACTCGTGTTTATCGTCATGTGTATACTATCGTGTGTGTTTCACGTGCACTATCGTGTGTGTTTCACGTGCACTATCGTGTGTGTTTCACGTGCACTATCGTGTGTGTTTCACGTGCACTATCGTGTGTGTTTCACGTGCACTATCGTGTGTGTTTCACGTGCACTATCGTGTGTGTTTCACGTGCACTATCGTGTGTGTTTCACGTGCACTATCGTGTGTGTTTCACGTGCACTATCGTGTGTGTTTCACGTGCACTATCGTGTGTGTTTCACGTGCACTATCGTGTGTGTTTCACGTGCACTATCGTGTGTGTTTCACGTGCACTATCGTGTGTGTTTCACGTGCACTATCGTGTGTGTTTCACGTGCACTATCGTGTGTGTTTCACGTGCACTATCGTGTGTGTTTCACGTGCACTATCGTGTGTGTTTCACGTGCACTATCGTGTGTGTTTCACGTGCACTATCGTGTGTGTTTCACGTGCACTATCGTGTGTGTTTCACGTGCACTATCGTGTGTGTTTCACGTGCACTATCGTGTGTGTTTCACGTGCACTATCGTGTGTGTTTCACGTGCACTATCGTGTGTGTTTCACGTGCACTATCGTGTGTGTTTCACGTGCACTATCGTGTGTATTTTACGTGCACTATCATGTGTGTTTCACGTGCACTATCGTGTGTGTTTCACGTGCACTATCGTGTGTGTTTCACGTGCACTATCGTGTGTGTTTCACGTGCACTATCATGTGTGTTACACGTGTTCTCGTCAGTGGATATGTTTCTATATTACGCGGTTTGATACTAACACGTCCACCGGAACCGGAACAAGACGATAAACATTTGAACACATCCGTCGCTGACGTTAACACGTCGTGACGTTGTTCACGTGGAGATGTTTCATTAACGCCAAGCGTAGATAACGCCCAATACGTCATCGTGTAGAATGATATTCCCAAAGACTTTTCCCGTCACCAGGGGCCGCTGTTTGTGGTATTTTTCTGTAACTCTATTTACCATTACTATTTAACTAACGCATCTTATAACACTTGAAAGTCTCACAACTAAAAGATAACACCTGTCAAGACTAAAAAAACAATTTCATTCATCCTTCGCATCGTGTTGCTACATCCACACTCGGAAGGTCATAACCAGATGTTTTCGTAGTTGATGTTTAAAAACACGGCATTAATTCCGACACTTTGTCACCACGCCGCACGTGTTTTCTACACGTGGTCGTCGGGTGATTGATCGTGGATATCGTGATAAGATCAGAAACGGATGGCGCTTATCGCGTTTTGAAAACGAAAGATCTTTTGTCTACATCGTTTTGTCGTGTTTTTGTTTAATTAGATAATATCTTAGTTCAACACGTGTCTACATAAATATTTCATCTTGGTTTGGGCGAAATGTCAAAAATGGCGTTTATCGTGTTTCGCCTTGTTATTATGTACATACATACATATACGTACATACGTACATACGTACATACGTACATACGTACATACGTACATACGTACATACGTACATACATACATACACACACACACACACACACACACACACACACACACACACACACACACACATACATACATACATACATACATACATACATACATACATACATACATACATACATACATACATACATACATACATACATACGTACATACGTACATATATACATACGTACATACATACATACGTACATACATACATACATACACACACATACATACATACATACATAAACACACACACACACACACACACACACACACACACACACACACACACACACACACACACACACACACACACACACTATGCTGTAATTAGACGATCATCGAAATAAAAATGGGCAGAGGTAAAATATTTTATGCACATTTCTCTATGGCTGATTTATGTTTGTGAACGTTGACGTGTTTAAGTTAATACATGTATTTGACTTATTGAGAGTCCAACAGTTTATATAAAAAATATAATCGGCGGGTCTTCCCAGCGGCACAAACACACACAAACACACACGACCCCCGAACACCGCGTGTTCCACACCACACCGCAAGCAGTAGGCACTTCCTGAAACCAAAACTACGTCACTACGAACACATTGCGTCCACCTCGCGCCTATTCCTGGCTGGACACGGGCATTTTATCTGTCACTCGACCACAGCGGGGAGGACAGATGGACGAAGTGGGTTTATGACGAGATAAAAGAACCCGCCACAAGCCGTATGGGACGGCGGCGGGAGTGGTGGGCGGTGTACCGCAGCTACGGCGAACTCACGTCTGATTGGACGATATTCGCGCCGATCGTTACACGTCGGATTGCCGCAGTCGAAGCGCGGATATAAATCGACGATTGAGCGTCGAGAGCGAATTGTTCCGTATTGCATGCACGGGCGCCTCACGAAGATAATCCGCCGGCCAGTTAATTGGGGACCACACGAGTCGCCTCGCACGACGCACGGTAAGTGGTTGTTTGTTGTTCCGTTGTGACGCGTTGGTTGCATTGTTTCGTTAATTAACGCGTAGTTGAAACAGTTTACTAGTCTCCACTGTCTATGTCCTTGATATCTGCGGTACCTATATAGTGATACGTGTATTTTTCACATGACATATTTATATAACTGATATAACTGATTTACTTACTTAATTTTTGCACATCGGACTGACTTCTCGTTGGGAATACAGATGTTTGCATCGTAATATAATTCTAATTTTTATTGTGTTTTATTCAACCGGGTAACGAATTTAAATATATTACGAATTGAATATATTTATTTTTATTAACACGTAAGAAAAATGTGGATTTCATCGAACACATTCTTGTATTTTAGATTATATCTTCTAGCTATACAATTTTGTATTTGTTTCTTCGACTTTCGCTGTTGGGAACATTACCTAATGCGTAGCGTTGACACTTTGTACTTAGAAATACACCTACTGCGCGCTTATTTCCACTGCGCGAGTAGGCGTATGCGTTATGACGGTTCTACGAGAAGTACGCGCATGACGCAAGCATTTCTATATACGGTATTGATATTTCCCTTCTTTGGTGTAAGCAAGGATTATCTCACCTAGCACCAATCATCCCTGCGACACCCGCTGTGCGAGTTCTCCCACGGCGGACGTTTGAGGCGTCATCGAAATCCCGTCAAAAGCGACGCTGGGGATATCGAGTCTTTTCGCTGGTGTGATCCAGTCTAATTACACCTAACACTTGGTGTCTTTATTTGCGACACCCGCAGTGCGCGTGTACACACATTGGGAACTGTGACGTGCTGTCGTTTTCGTGGTCGTGACATTGGTGTCAAAACCGCCGCCTGTTTACATTTAAAAAGAAATCGTTTTGTTCCGATGTGTTACTATTTTACCACGTCCTTTAGTTCCCTATGTACTACACGCAAGTGTATTGCTCGCTATGGCTACTAAAGCTGCAGTTGAATTGTCAACAAGTTCCCGATCGCGGCTTTGAAGGAGATGTTCCGACAATTTGTTGTCGCTTTCTGACATGCGCATCATGACTCTGTTTGCGTCCCCGACATTGACCGCCAGGTCTGAGGTTTCTCGGAGTATTCCTCTCAATTAGAGGGTCATTTGCTATAATGTGCGTCAACCGCCACTTATAGGAATTGATTATCTGTAATTAAATTGAAAAGTGACCTCTAAATAAAGTCTGCTTGTGAAAAAGATCTGCATTCAGGCGTGCTGCGTAAATCAATGTGAAGCGTAGTGGAATTACTACGCGTCGAGATGTGAACGGGCAGATTAGCGACGTCACACGCCGTATTGTAGTCCCTTAACTCTGTCACTTGACGAAGTGGATCCAGATTCCAGATAGCTTAATTTACTGCTCAAAATGCGCAGCAATTTCTGCTGCGAATAGCGCTAACTGCTTTAGCAAACAATGTACAGCAGTAACCGGATCACCAGCGCGTCAAGTACGGAACGAAATTCGTAGAATGAGATCGTCTTTCGTTGGAACTGTGCAGTTGTAATTTGAGAAAACAGGGCTTGGCAAAAATACCACAGTGTGAAGGCATCGCAGGAGAAATATCAAAAATACCACAGTGTGAAAGCGACGGAGGAGAAATATCGCAGAAAAAAATCTGACGTACCTTGAAATGACGCAATGTAAAATGGAATCAGAGTAAACTTCCTTTCTTCGTACTCAGAAGACACCATAAATACGAATGAGAAAACGCGAACAATCAGTTGTGCGGACTCTCCCCGAACGACACTGGAACGCTGTTAAACCCGATACAGATAATACGAATATTGATCATTGAGGCACGGAAAAACCGGACATTGAGAATCAATATATCGATAATATCGTAATATATATATATATATATATATATATATATATATATATATATATATATATATATATATATATATATATATATATATATATATATATATATATATATATATATATATATATATATATATATATATATATAAACGGACAGTCTATAACCCTCCACACCCGGACATCATTTCGCAGGTACGGATTTCCACACGCTAACAGTAAATAAATGATTCTTTTATCCGGAAAACAAACTTGCTAATCCCTGCAACGCACCGGAGTGTCCGTATATTAACGATATTCTAATACACAGCGACGACCTAAACTAGCCGCGCTCACGACAGGTTAGATTATAGAATTCACAACGTACTCGACGTCACGTACGGGCGGCGTGTGCGCGGAGAGTAAATTGGCTGATTGTGGCGGCCTGTGACGCTGCCAGTGGTCCGCCAGCTATTGCTAAACGAATATTGCACCGCTACACACGCGGGGATTACGAGCTGACCTCAACCGCATCACTCGTGGCCGTCCGTAACCACGCCAAGATCAAGAAAAACGAGTACACCGGCATGACGGAATAAATTTATAACTGTATTCTGCGTCTGTTGTTTTTATGAAAGTTCCCGTCAAAAATAACTGCATTAGCGGGAGAAATATCGCCAAAGACGTACGTCTGTGTTCGTCTGTAGGCGGGACTTTTGTCGGCGGACAAGTGAGCGCATTCACGATCGCGCGTCGTTATTGATAAGAGCCTTTGACTTTCGTCAGCATACCTTGGCCAATCGATGGGAATCTTCACATGGTGCGCGCGTCTGCACGCAACAGCGCACACGGGCGGGTGGAGTGTGGCTGGTGAATCAAGGAATACCCGACGACGTCGAGCCTAGAGTAAACAGCTCACGGTAAACGACCGCTGGTTGTTTTGGGGGATAATGATGTTAGTGTCGCTTCTGTTGTCAACGCTCATGTCTTAATTATTACTGCCAGCACCACACCAACCACACCACACCACACCACAATCACAACCACAACCACAACCAACATAGCTATCACAAGCTGCTACAACGGTAACTAATTCCCATTCATAACTAATATTTTTTCATCATTACCAAAATAATACTATGCGAATAATAATAAAAATTATATATATATATATATATATATATATATATATATATATATATATATATATACGACGCGAAAGAAGTAATCGAACGAAACTTCACAAAAACAGTTCTCTGTTTAATTGGAAACGTGCACGCATGCACGCACGCACGCACGTACGTACACACACACACATTGCTGGTAGGAGAAAAGCCCTCGTAAAACCAGAGTTTGTGAAAACCGTGTATGTAAATAACTATACATAACTGTCCTTTTTCTTTTTATTTAAAATATAAGAAGATACCAAGAGTTGAAAGAAATGATTGATGATAAGAGGTGGTTGTATGAAGTAAGCACTTCGAAGGAGGTGAACATGCAAACTCCAAGGTTTGTGGTATATATTTACTGACTGAACCTCCAGAGTAACTTTGGGGCGTGGCGATGGGCGAGGCGACATTGCAATATCAGTAATAATAACTCTAGACATCGAACATTATCGAATATTCCCTACTGCCCGCATATCGATAATAGCCAGTTGGTGAAACACATCACCATGGTTTCCTGGGCACAAATGAGACTTTTTCAAAAATAATTTTTAAGTCCAGTTATCTGTCTAACATCGACAGTCGACCTTGTCGTAGTCGCTCTAGTCTAAGAAATGTCATTGGCCACTCGCTGACAACACAGGTATTAGGTAAATGTTTCTTACAGTCACTGCTTAACTGGCGTATTGTCATTGCATGATATTGTCACGTAATTGTCACGCACGATTCACAAAGCACGTCTAAGAAAATCAATCACACCAATAAAAATGCCGCAGTAAAACTAGATACTACCTGCAACAACAAAAACAAACAAAGCAAATAACACAGTAGATACGCATTTTTATTAAAACTGTTTTAATAACTAACATTCACTCGCTATTTTTGCAAAACGCACGAATTTATCGCGTTCCCTGTGTTCCTTATCACACCTAGAGTAATCTCCTGTTTGCGCCCCCCCCCCCCCACAGCACCCCCCCCAAGCGATTGGCCACTGGCTAGTTTACGACGTACGTGGAATTCACTTAAACTTCGGCTTCCGGCGAAATCGTTTTAACGGGTTTCCGTCTGCCCGATTTGTGGCGCGTCTCTGGAGAGTCGGCTCAAGTTTAACGACAAACGCCAGCGTATCGTCGGAAGTGTCGGGATCCGGCGCATCTCCCGTTCTTAGACGGCCGGCCTATCTGCGCCGTCTTCAAAGGAGATGCCTCCTATCCTTGACGCCATCGAAAGCTGAATGTTTGCGGCCTTGTGACGCGTCAGACTCCCACGGAAACTCTCCTGCGCAGACGTCATTAACTCGACTATAGCGAGGCGTCAGAGCTGACAAAAGGCCCCACTCCGCCGAGTGCAGCTATCTCTTAGATCCGTCTGTCGGGAATATTCTATTACGCGTTTTTTCACTGGCGCTAGAAGGAATATTAATTATTTGTCCGCTCGTGATTCCTTTTATTCCGCATCGGTTAGAAGTTGTCGCGTTTTTGACAGGGCATCCTTGTTATGTTTGTGGCTGCGTCTTCAAGGTTGTTTCGTCGGGAAAGAGGTGATTTTTGTTGTTTGTAAATACTTAGGTAATGTGAGAAGTCTTTGTTTAATAACAAACCGTGTCCTGGTTTTGTAATGGCAACAATTGCTGGTTAAAGTTTATATAAAGTGCATGTGTATGATGATAGTAATAACAACAAAATAATGATAATAATGTTGGCCTACTGTAATTTTGTGTACTGGTGTCGGTTGAAAAAAGGCAAAGGCCTTTATAGCGCTTATGTACAGTTAATTTTGTTCACACACGCACACGCACACGCACAGGCACACGCACACGCACACGCACACGCACACGCACACGCACACGCACACGCACACGCACACGCACACGCACACGCACACGCACACGCACACGCACACGCACACGCACACGCACACGCACACGCACACGCACACGCACACGCACACGCACACGCACACGCACACGCACACGCACACGCACACGCACACGCACACGCACACGCACACGCACACGCAATAAATTAATAGTGGCAGCCAAGTCAATTATGGCATTTCCGTAATTGTTCTTTCCTTTTCGTTTTTGATAATGCGACAACGGATGACCGTTTGGCTCGTTTCAGATCTGCGCAAACGCCCTCTGACGACTCGTTGTGACGTCACAGCAATGGCCGACACGATAAAGTTATGGCTGTCCGTCGTCGTCTCGACACTGCTGCTCCTGTGTGTCGCCGCCGACGCCGACAGTGGCGCCACGGGCGGCTGTAGCGACCTTTGCAACCAGATGGCGCTGCACCTGGACTTCGACACGTGCATGGTCGAGTGCATGGTGAGCGTCGCCGGCGCGTCGCCGACGGGAAACGCCCCGGGCCGGTTACCGCCGGGCGCCACGATGCCCGGCGACGGCATCAACGCTCCGTCGAAGCGACGCTTCGTCCGTCTCGGCCGCAACCCGTTCGTGCGCATCGGTCGGCCGCAGCGCCGGGCAGTCAGCTCATTCATGCGTATCGGCAAGCGCTGGCCATACGGGCGGACGGACGACGTGGACGGGGACCGACTGTCGGCCAAGAGGGTCGCCTCCTTCGTGCGCATCGGCCGGGCGGCGGGGGGCGGGAAGAGGACGAGCGCCTTCGTGAGGATAGGCAAGCGTAGTGCGACCGACGACGCCCGGGCCGGGGAGCTGGCGCGACTCATCGACCGCCTGTCGGCCTACACGGCGGACTCGACGCCGGGCGCCGATAAACGCGGTTCACCATTCGTTCGCATCGGCCGAGGACCGCTGACCAAGACGCCCCAATACTACAGCGAGCAGAAGCGGCCCCAATTTGTACGCATCGGCCGCCGATAGACCCGACCGGTGACGTCACACCCACCCACAGACATCATCTTCTCCGTATGACGTCACAGAGACCGCTGAGCGTCGCGTCGAGTAGCTATAGCTATCCGCAGTAGCTAACCGAGTCGAGGCCCACGGGGCCTATTGCTGACTTAACTAGCCGCCACACGGCGACTGTTTCGCCATTCCTCGTTGCCCGCTAATGCTCGCTAAGTAAAATAGAAGCATCTTCGAAATCCTTATTGTCAATAAAATCGGTCAATTGCCTCGGCAAATGCGCAAAATGGACGACGCATAAAGATAATCGGTCGTTTATAGATGTGATTCTTTAGGAGGTCGCCGGCAGTTGCAGAGACGGACGCCGTCTTTGGGCTGATTTACGCTTCCGGTAAACGGCGTTGTGAATACACATAAACGCGGCGAATATGAGCGTGTTGGTAATAGGTCTATACAATCGACATTAGAACTGGTATTCACGTTAGACCGAACTTATTCAAACCGTAAAAAAACTGTGCGAGCGCTATCAAGATGACGCGTCGCAGAACGTGACGTAGGCACAGAATCGAAGTTTGAATAAAACGTGAAAGACACTGAGGTAATCGAGACACATGCAGAGAAGTATTAAATGAGACATGATGATGTTTATCAAAGACTGCATTACAACCATATTAAATCAAAGTTATATACCACAATGAACGCAAGCAGGAGGTCCTCTATTAAAATCATTGGTTGTTATTCAGAGTATATTGCAAAATTGGAGTGAGAGTTCTACGTAGCGTATTTGACATGTCCGGTAATATTGAAGGAATTAAAAATGCCTGGGGTATATAGGGCACGGTTAGAACGTCGGGGTATATAACAAGGCGATGTGTCCTCACTGAACTCGGCCGCACTGGGTGCTAATGACATTCGCTAATGTTTGCGTTTGCGATGGCTTGGCTTCGTGAACAGAGACTGGAGAGGCGACGACATCATGTATAC
The DNA here is from genome assembly GCA_964017155.1 of Oasisia sp. SBJ-2009. Taxonomy (NCBI): domain Eukaryota; kingdom Metazoa; phylum Annelida; class Polychaeta; order Sabellida; family Siboglinidae; genus Oasisia; species Oasisia sp. SBJ-2009. The sequence goes on from OZ024857.1 coordinate 55,014,412, forward strand.
GGCCGTCTTGTGGCCACATCATTATGCGGCTTACCTCTGGACGCAGAGGATTAACTACCAGGGCATTAGTGACAACACGTCAGCGGTACGGCTATGAGCAGTTTACAACGTACTTTAGGTCATCTGTGTATGTTTGTAGAAACGACGATCGCTGCTAATTCACAAAATACATATACGTGCGATGTCAAGCCTACCGACAAACCTCAACGGCTCTCTGAAATGTTTTAAATCGTGACTGGTTAAAGATAAATATTTGAAAATCTCGATGATGACAAATATTAATAACGTAATCTAAATCCAACCTCTCATTATCTGCGAGTAATTGTTTACCGTTTCATCTTTATCATACAAGTCGTTAGCTTATGCAAATGTTTCTGTTGTGACGTGTCTCCTTCTGATTGGTCAATTTGTGGCGGAAGCCGTCATCATATATTTTGTTCAACGCCCTATACTTGCGAGTATGTTTCTTCGTAAGTCACCGACCATAACGTAGCTGACTAAATACGGTTGTACGAGTCTGACTTAAATTCACTGAGCCGCGCGGCGCCCGGACGGACGTGGTTTGCTGTGTCATCACTGAGTATGTGTCGGACGGCACAGCCAGGCAGGCCGGGGTTGACAACTGAGATTTCGCGCATTCGTTCGCGAATCGTGTCATTGTCGTCGAAGACTTAAAACGGACACACCAATGTCGGCGTACGAAAGATGGAGAAATAAAACGAGAATCGTAGGAGGACTTTATGTGCGTTGTCGTCAATGTGGGGTCCGTAGGAAGGAAGCAGCGACGCGGGCGAAAATAGGGGTTAATATACGTGAGTTGTGGAGGGATGTGGGACCATTTGGAGATGGGGCTAGAGGAAGAGAACGAGGAGCTGAGTCAGAGCAAACCTTGTAGAGGGACGGAAATGTGTTTCGAGCGAGAGGGACAAAACAGAAATGAGATAGAGAGAGAGAGAGAGAGAGAGAGAGAGAGAGAGAGAGACAGGAGAGAGAGAGAGAGAGTTGGAGGATGTAGACTAGGGGAATAGATGGGAGGAGGGAGTTGGAGGGTGTAGACTGAAGGAATAGATGGGTGAGGAGGGAGTTGGAGGGTGCAAACTGAAGGAATAGATGGGTGAGGAGAGAGTTGGAGGGTGTAGACTGAAGGAATAGATGGGTGAGGAGGGAGTTGGAGGGTGTAGACTGAAGGAATAGATGGATGAGGAGGGAGTTGGAGGGTGTAGACTGAAGGAATAGATGGGTGAGGAGGGAGTTGGAGGGTGTAGACTGAAGGAATAGATGGGTGAGGAGGGAGTTGGAGGGTGTAGACTGAAGGAATAGATGGGTGAGGAGAGAGTTGGAGGGTGTAGACTGAAGGAATAGATGGGTGAGGAGGGAATTGGAGGGTGCAGACTGAAGGAATAGATGGGTGAGGAGGGAGTTGGAGGGTGTCGACTGAGGGAATAGATGGGTGAGGAGGGAGTTGGAGGGTGTAGACTGAGGGAATAGATGGGTGAGGAGGGAGTTGGAGGGTGTAGACTGAGGGAATAGATGGACGAGGAGGGAGTTGGAGGGTGTAGACTGAGGGAATAGATGGGTGAGGAGGGAGTTGGAGGGTGTAGACTGAGGGAATAGATGGGTGAGGAGGGAGTTGGAGGGTGTAGACTGAGGGAATAGATGGGTGAGGAGGGAGTTGGAGGGTGTAGACTGAGGGAATAGATGGGTGAGGAGGGAGTTGGAGGGTGTAGACTGAGGGAATAGATGGGTGAGGAGGGAGTTGGAGGGTGTAGACTGAGGGAATAGATGGGTGAGGAGGGAGTTGGAGGGTGTAGACTGAAGGAATAGATGGGTGAGGAGGGAGTTGGAGGGTGTAGACTGAGGGAATAGATGGGTGAGGAGGGAGTTGGAGGGTGTAGACTGAGGGAATAGATGGGTGAGGAGGGAGTTGGAGGGTGTAGACTGAGGAAATAGATGGACGAGGAGGGAGTTGGAGGGTGTAGACTGAGGGAATAGATGGGTGAGGAGGGAGTTGGAGGGTGTAGACTGAGGGAATAGATGGACGAGGAGGGAGTTGGAGGGTGTAGACTGAGGGAATAGATGGGTGAGGAGGAAGTTGGAGGGTGTAGACTGAGGGAATAGATGGACGAGGAGGGAGTTGGAGGGTGTAGACTGAGGGAATAGATGGGTGAGGAGGGAGTTGGAGGGTGTAGACTGAGGGAATAGATGGGTGAGGAGGGAGTTGGAGGGTGTAGACTAAGGGAATGGATAGGTGAGGAGAGAGTTGGAGGGTGTAGACTGAGGGTGGGGGAATAGTTGAGTGAGGAGAGAGTTGGAGGGTGTAGGCTGAAGCAATCGATGGGTGAGGAGGAAGTTGGAGGGTGTAGACTGAGGGTGGGGGAATCGATGGGTGAGGAGGGAGTTGGAGGGTGTAGACTGAAGGAATCGCTGGGTGAGGAGGGAGTTGGAGGGTGTAGACTGAAGGAATAGATGGGTGAGGAGGGAGTTGGAGGGTGTAGACTGAAGGAATCGCTGGGTGAGGAGAGAGTTGGAGGGTGTAGACTGAAGGAATAGATGGGTGAGGAGAGAGTTGGAGGGTGTAGACTGGGGGAATAGATGGGTGAGGAGAGAGTTGGAGGGTGTAGACTGGGGGAATAGATGGGTGAGGAGAGAGTTGGAGGGTGTAGACTGAGGGAATAGATGGGTGAGGAGAGAGTTGGAGGGTGTAGACTGAGGGAATAGATGGGTGAGGAGAGAGGTGGAGGGTGTAGACTGAGGGAATAGATAGGTGAGGAGGGAGTTGGAGGGTGTAGACTGAGGGAATAGATGGGTGAGGAGAGAGTTGGAGGGTGTAGACTGAAGGAATCGCTGGGTGGGGAGAGAGTTGGAGGGTGTAGACTGAAGGAATCGCTGGGTGAGGAGAGAGTTGGAGGGTGTAGACTGAAGGAATAGATGGGTGAGGAGAGAGTTGGAGGGTGTAGACTGGGGGAATAGATGGGTGAGGAGAGAGTTGGAGGGTGTAGACTGGGGGAATAGATGGGTGAGGAGAGAGTTGGAGGGTGTAGACTGAGGGAATAGATGGGTGAGGAGAGAGTTGGAGGGTGTAGACTGAGGGAATAGATGGGTGAGGAGGGAGTTGGAGGGTGTAGACTGAGGGAATAGATGGGTGAGGAGAGAGTTGGAGGGTGTAGACTGAGGGAATAGATGGGTGAGGAGGGAGTTGGAGGGTGTAGACTGAGGGAATAGATGGGTGAGGAGAGAGTTGGAGGGTGTAGACTGAGGGAATAGATGGGTGAGGAGGGAGTTGGAGGGTGTAGACTGATGGAATAGATGGGTGATGAGGGAGTTGGAGGGTGTAGACTGAGGGAATAGATGGGTGAGGAGGGAGTTGGAGGGTGTAGACTGAGGGAATAGATGGGTGAGGAGGGAGTTGGAGGGTGTAGACTGAGGGAATAGATGGGTGAGGAGGGAGTTGGAGGGTGTAGACTGAGGGAATAGATGGGTGAGGAGGGAGTTGGAGGGTGTAGACTGAAGGAATCGATGGGTGAGGAGGGAGTTGGAGGGTGTAGACTGAGGGAATAGATGGGTGAGGAGGGAGTTGGAGGGTGTAGACTGGGGGAATAGATGGGTGAGGAGGAAGTTGGAGGGTGTAGACTGAGGGAATAGATGGGTGAGGAGAGAGTTGGAGGGTGTAGACTGAAGGAATCGATGGGTGAGGAGGGAGTTGGAGGGTGTAGACTGAGGGAATAGATGGGTGAGGAGGGAGTTGGAGGATGTAGACTGAGGGAATCGATGGGTGAGGAGAGAGTTGGAGGGTGTAGACTGAAGGAATCGATGGGTGAGGAGAGAGTTGGAGGGTGTAGACTGAAGGAATCGATGGGTGAGGAGAGAGTTGGAGGGTGTAGACTGAAGGAATCGATGGGTGAGGAGAGAGTTGGGGGGTGTAGACTGAAGGAATCGATGGGTGAGGAGAGAGTTGGAGGGTGTAGACTGAAGGAATCGATGGGTGAGGAGAGAGTTGGAGGGTGTAGACTGAAGGAATCGATGGGTGAGGAGGGAGTTGGAGGGTGTAGACTGAGGGTGGGGGAATAGATGGGTGAGGAGGGAGTTGGAGGGTGTAGACTGAGTGAATAGATGGGTGAGGAGGGATTTGGAGGGTGTAGACTGAGGGAATAGATGGGTGAGGAGGGAGTTGGAGGGTGTAGACTGAGGGAATAGATGGGTGAGGAGAGAGTTGGAGGGTGTAGACTGAGGGAATAGATGGGTGAGGAGAGAGTTGGAGGGTGTAGACTGAGGGAATAGATGGGTGAGGAGAGAGTTGGAGGGTGTAGACTGAGGGAATAGATGGGTGAGGAGAGAGTTGGAGGGTGTAGACTGAGGGAATCGATGGGTGAGGAGGGAGTTGGAGGGTGTAGACTGAGGGAATAGATGGGTGAGGAGAGAGTTGGAGGGTGTAGACTGGGGGAATAGATGGGTGAGGAGAGAGTTGGAGGGTGTAGACTGAGGGAATAGATGGGTGAGGAGAGAGTTGGAGGGTGTAGCCTGAGGGAATAGATGGGTGAGGAGGGAGTTGGAGGGTGTAGACTGAGGGAATCGATGGGTGAGGAGGGAGTTGGAGAGTGTGTAGACTGAGGGAATCGATGGGTGAGGAGGGAGTTGGAGGGTGTAGACTGAGGGAATCGATGGGTGAGGAGGGAGTTCGAGGGTGTAGCCTGAGGGAATAGATGCCATGTATCCTACTCTCTGTCCATCGCCATCTCTCATACTCTCTGTCCATCGCCATCTGTCCTAATCTCTGTCCATCGCCACCTGTCCTACTCTCTTTCCATTGCCATCTGTCCTATTCTCTGTCCATCGCCACCTGTCCTACTCTGTGTCCATCCCCATATGTCCTACTCTGTATCCATCCCCATATGTCCTACTCTTTGTCCATCGCCATCTGTCCTACTGTCTGTCCATCGCCATCTGTCCTACTCTGTGTCCATCGCCGTATGTTCTACTCTCTATCCATCTCTGTCCCTTATTTTCTCCGCTCATCTCTGTCTGTCCTTCTCTCCGCCAATCTATGTCTGTCGTGTTCTCTGCCCATCGTCCACTGTCCTATAAGAAGATGGTGTCTATGTGTAGCAGGACAAAGACATGGACCGTGTGTTACGAAACACACCCCGCTGTCATCTGAACAAGCACGTGACCAACCCTTGGAGGACTTCGAAGTTTCAACGAACGAGTTTATCGGGATGCGTTACTTACAGTCAGTAGGTAGCTTCCTAACTTACACGATATATTAACCCAACGAACATATTCTTCCTATCTAAAGATATCAACCAAAACACAGTGTGACATACGTAACTAAAGCCACGAACACCACGCCTTCATCTCATGACGCGAGAGAGATAATTTCCAGACTTGTCTATGCAACTGTTCTTCTTCTTGCCTTTCGACGTTCACGCTCCAGTCTGGCTGCTTCGACCTGCGGTTGTTTGAATGTGATTGCACCTTTCCCGACCACAACTCTCTAGGCGAGATGGCTTACCGCATTCTATTCACAGGCGACTGGCGCAATTTCGAAGGTGTTTAGGGTCTCTAAAAAAGTGGGTCTGAACCGAAGCTTCGGCCCCACTCGCGTTGACATCCGCCGGTTCGCCGAAGACGAGTCTCTTCGAAATGTTCAGCCCGTTGCTGCTGAGACTTCTTGGCGAGTGGGTGAATGCCGGAAGTCCTGTTCAAGGACGTTTGTGCGTGGGACTCGATCATGCCAGCAGTTTTTTTAGCAAGCGGGGGCGAGACGTCACGTGTAAATAGTTAAGCTTGTGGACATTCTTCTGGTAGGCAGTAATTTGTAGACACACGTAGACATTCTACATGAAAGGTGCATAACTTTACTTTTTTCTCTAAAGGTAAGGCCGAAGTTATCCCATGCATTAGGCAATCCCTGCATTAGCTAGTTCACTGTTCAGAGCGCAGTGTGTGTGTGTGTGTGTGTGCGCGTGCGGGCGTGCGTGCGTGCGTGCGTGCGCCTGTGTGTGTGCATGCCCGCGTGCGTGCGTGTGTGTGTGCGCGCGTGTGTGCGTGTGTGCGTGTGTGTATGTGTGTGTGTGCGTGCGTGCGTGTGTGCGCGCGTGTGCGTGCGTGCGTGCGTGCGGGCGGGCGGGCGGGCGGGCGGGCGGGCGAGCGGGCGGGCGTGTGTGTGAGCATGTCCCGGCTCACACTCATGGTTTAAGGCTGAAGTACATCGCCAATCAGTTACAATAAATCGCAGCGCCCTCTATGGATGGGGCGACGGAGGTCGCTTCTGCAGTAGGTGGGAAACACTTAGTGGTGACTAACCGTGGGATAGACCGCTCCGCAAGGATCGACAGAGTTGTGGCGCCAAAACAAGAAAACTCAAAGAAACTCGTCCATGTTTTGTCCATGTTGTGACATGTCGCGGGCTCATAGTTGTATGAATAAAATTCCAACGCTGTAAGGTGTAACCTGGTGTATATGAATTTAGCTATCGCGGTTAGGATGTTGATACACACGTGCATGCACGCACACACGCACACGCACACACACACACACACGCACACACACGCACACACGCACGCACACACGCATGCACACACACGCACACACACACGCACACACGCACACGCATGCACACACATGCACACACGCACACACACGCACACACGCACGCACACACGCATGCACACACACGCACAC
>OZ024857.1:55026092-55043592 GCA_964017155.1 Oasisia sp. SBJ-2009
AAAAAGACTGAACCGTCCGCGTACAACAATAGCTAGAATTTAACTGCAGCAGACATACCGTTTACATATAAAAGAAATAATAGAGGCCCCATTATAGAACCTTGTGGCATGCCGCAAGTGAGACCTTTTGCCACAGACCTTGTTTCGTCGACATCGGTAACATGTGCTCGACCCGTCAAATACGATCTCAACTAGTCAACCTCATGTGTTTTACGGGGTGAACCACTGATGACAACGCCTCCAATGATGACCAACTAAGACAACTGACGAGGCGGCCAATGCAGTGTATACGCCTATATGGTATAGGCCTACAACTAAAAGAGAAATATTCACAACCATTAGAGATGTTCTAACACATTGGGCCGCCTGTGAGACATGGTTACGGCGAATTGCGCGAGCAAATCCGCTCACATTATAGTCCAAAAGCTGGCAAAACGCTTCTTCAGACGCACTATAGAGAATTGCCAAGAGTACGAATTATCGCATTTCTCACTCGCCCATTTTTCCGATTTGCAACTTGACATTCAAACAGACAACTAGAGACTTGACGGAGACGAAATTGAATTGAGTCTTGAGTCGACTTGCTCAAGGGAGGTCCGTTCTCAAGACCAAGTCTACAACTCCGCAGTCTGGTATTGATTATACGTAGTTAACACCGCCTATCAGAAACGATTGTAGGAAATACACTGAACATGAACCTTTGCGATTCGTATTAATCATAATTGTTATAAACAATATAATTAATAATGTGCTAATTATTAACTAACCAATATTATCTTCCTAGAAATAACTAGCAACTGTACCGTGTTTGCTTGACACTTGAATTGGAACTTATATTTATATAGCTTATATTTCAATTAGATTCTTCCAAACTTTGGCTTTGCCATCACTTGAGCTTTAAATGTTTGACATAGATCGTTTATATTTGACTTGAATAAAGCAATACTTACAAAGAAGTATGTTAAAGAGTACAGCGGTGTAGACATCCGGATTGGCGGCGAGATCATGGACAATTGTAATCAGCTGAGTAAATTATTGTAAAGGAATACGGTTAAGAATGTACCAATGAACTGTCAACCAAAACCTAACAGTACAGCAATATAATAATTTTTCGTGTGGATTATGTTGCTGGGTCTACTGTTGAACAAATTAATTTAACCAAATAATTAAAGTCAACGCATTCAATAGAACATATCTGCGCAAGATAGCGACAATGCACTGGAATATAATATTCGGGGCCAGGCATACCCTTAACGATAATTAATAGTCACCGACAGCTCGTCTAGCGAATAGTCCAAGAGTCAGAGACATCCGCTCCTCTTTGTAGTAGTCGCCTACCCACGGTAACAGTTGTAGGACCTACTGCCTCACTCAAGGACTATTTGCTGGCCAACAAGTTGATGACGCAATATGTATGGGGGACATTTTATACAGGCCACTGTAAGATGAGGGCAATGTTTAGTCACAACAACATCGACGATAAGCGGGAGGCGAAGGTCTGATTTTATGAGCGGCTCAACCATGTCTCGAGACTCTCACAACTAGCTATGTCCATCAATCATTGCAGTGGACATAGCGCATCAGAGGAGAGAAGGACGGTGAATGAACTCGTAACTGGACGTTGACGGTGAGCTACTACTGGTCAACACAACATGGAGCGAAGTCAGGCCGCGGAGTGCTGGTCAATCCACGTGGAGCTCAATGACTGGCTCGTGCGTGACTAAGTATGTCTGCCCTATACGGGTATAGTATATATATATATATATATATATACATATAATTATGTATGTATATAATATATATGTATATATAATATATATATATACATATATATATCATCTCAGGTCTGCCAGGCCTGTTCAATTTACATCTTCCGGTAGTGAGACGTAAAGTGCTTTGAACTGACCTAAGAACTGGACGCTGCCCACCAGTTGTAATGTTGGAATCCGACGATTGTTTTACATGAACAACGGCGACACCTGGCGAATCCATTGAAACTAGATTTGTGTGTGTGACACTACAAAACCGAACTGCAAATCATTTAAAACACTCTAATTCAAGACCATACATTTACGTCAAATAAAAAAAATAGTAATTGTATTTTCCTTGATGTAGTAGCATTACGCTAATTCTGTAGTTCCTCCGACGAACAATTAGTAACAGACGGAGACAGAGTGTGTGAAGTGAGAGAGGATATAATATATATATGTGTAGAAAGATGAAGAGGGAGGGAGGGAGGGAGGGAGAGATAAACTAATATTTTCAACCTGACTAGAAGTAGATTTAATATGCATTGAACATATCTAAACATATTTCAAATGTTTATGCAGATTGTTAAATTCTCCATAAACTGTGGCAAATGGAGGCTGTTGGCTTATCATGAAGCCAACGTGTATTTTATTTATGTGAAATCCACCCTTCTGAAAGTCAGTTTATAATAAATTATCCACAGCAGAACATCTTAATAAACTGCAAACAACTTAAGAAATTAACAGAAAAAACAAATATATTATTGCGTATTTATTTGTCAACAAATTCAACAGAACACAGTGCAACTTACAACAGTTTGTTTCATACAATGTAGACGTAAAAGATTGTCAATGTATGCGTGTAAACATATATAGCTAATATACATCTACAAGTCACCTGATAGTTCCTTTCAATAAATAAAACAAATCACTATAACTTGTGCTGCCTGCAGCTTAAAAATACAATATGACCTGCATTATGTCTCAGGCACTGTATTAAATACATGTACAATGTAACGTTAATGTTGTCAACATGCATACCCGATGAAACTACCAGCTACAAAAATCTCAAAACTACACATAATTATCTTGAACATTTTCAACAATTATTTTGGTAGTTTTACGTCATGTGCACGTCACTGACACAGTTTAAGAGCTACTACAAAAACAAAGACCCTGTTACAATAATAAATATTACAAAACGTTAACAAAGTCATCAACAAGTTGGACAGGAATCCCTGACTTTTGGGGATAACGTATACAATTTTGCAACTGCATTATATTCAACTGCAAGTTTATTTTGTCATGGAAAATGTAATATAATTATATTTAATAATTTTATATGACAACAATTAATATTAGCAAAAACAGCTTTGCTAATATTAAAATGACTTATTTAGAATACTATTAAAATTGCTCACCTTATGACATCACTGATTTTGTTATTTGTTGACAAACAAGAGTTTTCATTTAACTTTAATTAGATAACAGTTGGGGCTTTTGAAGGCTGAATATGGTGTTAAAATTAACAGGTCCCACTAAAATATTGGTCCACATTTTAGCATATAAAGTACACAACTGCATGGCCAGTTTTTATAAATAACTTCGATTTTGTTGACATGAGAGTGGTTACACAGGCCAACAAAAAAGATTGTTGATAATGGACTTCTATCTTCGATCCATGCCTGCCAGAGCATGAAGCCCACTGAACAGTTATAATGACTCTGTGACATGCACTATTATACGGAGATTCCATTACAAGTAAAAAGTACTCAAAAATCACAGTAACTGGCTAAAACTCCTCTTCACATTTTATATAACACTACTTACTATACATCTGATGTATATTGTTTTGATTCTGTATCACACAAACAATTTAGATTCATTCTGATACAATGACAATGAATGTACATATTCTACAAAACAGTGTTCTGTCTCCTTGACTAAGCATCCAGTCTGTCACTGCCTGTCTTTAGATACATCTGAGGTGCAAACATCACACGCAGTGGAACAATAACATCCACACATCATAAAAATGTTCTATCAAAGTAATTGTTACAAACTTTGGCAAGATTCTGGCATGAAAATCTCTGACAGCGACATTTTCACATTCCAGCTTCAGAAACATTCGTCAACATTTATGTCCCATATGAAGCGGGGTTTCATTGCGAGAACCAACTACACACATTCAGTAAGAGTGGTCAAGGGTGACATCGTCCACTATGCGAGGACAGTGTCCATTGTGTTTGTGCCACTGCAGGAGGGGGACACTGTGACAAGGAGAGCCATTCAGTTGAAACACGATGGGGCCATTCCGGTGTGACATCTTTGTCACGAGGGCACTATTGTCATTACAAACACTATCAGGTGATATCATTGGTTCCTCTGCTGTGTCACTGTCACACGAACCCGGTGACAGGTCTGTGTCACTTTGTAAAGACGCAGGACAGAGAGGGTCGCTGTGATACGACAGACGGTCAGTTCTACTGTCCATGTTGTTCACCACGCTGGGGTCACCAGGACAGAGTGGCGGATCGCAGCATTCACTGACTGCACTGCCACCTAGTGGTGTACGGTTGTGTCCAACATCCCCAGTTGTCTTGTCATGACAGCTCTCAGGCGAGGCATCCACTAACATGACGGAGCAGTTGTCATCTCGTGTGCCACCGTCCTCTGAACAGTCGTACAGTTCAAGCATGTCTGTGCTCTGTTCAGTCTCGGAGAAGTTTGACTGTTTCCTATGAGACGTGCCCTGCGAAGGCTTCTCTGCCACGGCGTCCTTGACGCAGTGTTTAGACGTCACCGGCGACCGGTTCAGGAAGTTCAAGCTGATGGAGTGGAATGGGGTGTGCTTCATGGTGACGGGGGAGGACGTCTGGGACTGACTACACGTCAACGAGGCGTGTGCCTTCACGCTACATCGCCATGGAAACCTCCACGGTTTCTTCGGCGAATTTAAATTATCTTTCACCGAAACGCCGGACGGCGTCTCTACACTTGTTTTTAGGTTTGTTATTGATGTCTTTCCGTTTGACTGCAAATGGTTGCCGTTCGGCAGCAATTCGTTACCAACATTTCCTGGTTTTGCTTCACAGAACTGGACACTGCGTCCACTGTGTCCACTGCGGGAAGCGTCGGAATTGACCTCGCTCCTGGTCCCATTGCAGCTGCTTGGCACGTCCAGCTGGTGACTGTAGCGGACACTCGGGTGATCCGTCGAGTTCAGCACCAGCCCGGCGTCAGCGGCGATGTTTTCACTCGTCACCATGTTGGCTGTGGTTCGCTTCTCGACGCGGAAGAGACTCTGGAGACCGATGAGAATGCGCGAGGTCTCCAGTGGTGCGTTTGCATTGCGGGTGCTGGCGCGCGACAGGTTGCGACTCCCACCGAACGTGTCGTCGATGCGACGGCAGAAGTGGTGGCAGTCCTTCTTGAACTGCTTCGTGAAGATGGCGTAGAGGAACGGGTTCGCACAGCTGTTGAGTGGCAGCACAAAGATCGTGAAGACCTGCAATGATCACAGCTGTTGAGTGGCAGCACAAAGATCGTGAAGACCTGCAATGATCACAGCTGTTGAGTGGCAGCACAAAGATCGTGAAGACCTGCAATGATCACAGCTGTTGAGTGGCAGCACAAAGATCGTGAAGACCTGCAATGATCACAGCTGTTGAGTGGCAGCACAAAGATCGTGAAGACCTGCAATGATCACAGCTGTTGAGTGGCAGCACAAAGATCGTGAAGACCTGCAATGATCACAGCTGTTGAGTGGCAGCACAAAGATCATGAAGACCTGCAATGATCACAGCTGTTGAGTGGCAGCACAGAGATCATGAAGACCTGCAATGATCACAGCTGTTGAGTGGCAGCACAAAGATCATGAAGACCTGCAATGATCACAGCTGTTGAGTGGCAGCACAAAGATCGTGAAGACCTGCAATGATCACAGCTGTTGAGTGGCAGCACAGATATCATGAAGACCTGCAATGATCACAGCTGTTGAGTGGCAGCACAAAGATCGTGAAGACCTGCAATGATCACAGCTGTTGAGTGGCAGCACAGAGATCATGAAGACCTGCAATGATCACAGATGTAGTTAGTTTGTGTTGTCCATGAAACATTTGCTGCATTGTACATAAAACAAATCAATAAAAATCAACTGAGGACACTTTTATTTTGTATTTCATATTGGTGTAATTCAGCATGAACAATAATTTCTTGTTAATAATTTATTATTATCAAAACATACATTTACCTATTAGTATTATTGTTACATAATTTGTTTTACATTTTTAACATTTACTAAATTATTTATTACTATTAACCATATATACACTTTACTTTATCTGCATTATTGTTATGGAATATTTGCTATATTGATTATTATTATGTATATGTTGTATGTCTAATACGTAACTTGTTGATTTATTTTACTTCTTTATTTTAAGAAATGCTACTATATTTTATACTGCATTACTCTTAATTATTCATATTTGAACATATGTATTTTTAGTATTTATTTTAAAATACTAGTATTCTTTACATTGTATACAATTACACTTGTTATGTATTTTAATAGAAAAATGTTGTGTCATGGACAATGCATGTGGCACTATATCAAATTACATTTATTAGTATATAATACAAAGCTTTAAATCCTCAGATATCTTCTCAGAAGTGTAATAGACAATAATCAGCAGGCATAATGGTGAATAGGCAGTTAGACACACACAGTAGACAGTAAAGATCAAACAACACTAGGTATATATAAGGATACATAAGTGCTTTTCATTGTACTTTTCATTACCAGGTCTGCACAAACTTTATAAGATTAAAATAAGTTTGTGGCAATGAATATATCAGTTGCATAAAATAAAAAGAAACATTAACAACAACAAACAATTCTGATTCATCTTAAAAATAGCAACCATAAAACCTTAGAAACAAGCTACAGAATAAAACATATTTAATAAATAAAAACCATTAACGAGATTAATGAAAACAGGAATTAAGCTACAATGTTACCGCCATCATTTGCATGCAATAAGTGGGTTTATAAAAATCACCTTTGCGTCGTTGAGTGAGATGAGTTCGTAGCCGAATGCGGCGGTGAGAGAGAAGAAGCAGATTGGGGCCCAGCAGAAGAAGTCTGTGAACACAAGGAGGGCCATGCGCTTGGCGATGCGCGAGTCGTTTGTGTTCCACGCGTGAGAACTCCGGATGGAGCAGTAGACCTTTGTGTAGCAGCTCACGATGATGAGGAAGGTGATTCCATTCATGAGCATGAGGAAGCACACAAACCCTGCAGTCAACAAAGAAGTGTGATGTTTTACTAAAACTACACATCTGGAACTCACTTCAACATTGTCTTTGGGTTTCGTTAGGAATTATATTCTCTGCTCACCAGGTGACATGGTGGACAGCTGTGTCTGTTCATTGATGTTTCTGGCCTAATTTATGGACATGGTGTTGTTATAGCAACTAACATAAACACACATACTGCAGATGGCACTGCACAGAGCAGGCGCAGAAGTCATTTTTTACAAAGTATTTATACACCATGTTTGTCTTTGAAGACGTAGTTCAAGTATCTGTACGCTATGAAGATGCAGTTTATGCGAGCAGATGACAATCTTAGTGAAACACATTTCTGATCGATAAAACATGCATCAGACAAGAAAGATTCTCTAACAGTGAAGTTACACTATTTCATGATGCAACATACCACATTTATATGGTCTTGATGTATGTGATTTATAATTTTAAGACATGATACTTATGGTTACCTAGAGAAATGCTGTCCTCAGTTTCAAATGGCAGACAGACAGCGAATTTGCGGTAGTCGCTGATGCCAAAGAGAGGCAGCGTCGAGAGGAGAAGGCAGAAACACCAGCCACACGCCATCACATAACCTACATAATACAGAGATATTTAACATCAAGGAACTCATATCTGGCCATGCTTAGGTTTAAATTAAAAAAAATATACCTTTGCTCAATCTTGCACTACAGATAAAAGTTTACGTAACTGTCTTGAGTCAAAGGATCCATCAGGTAGAACATTAAAGATAACTTTCATGAGTTTGAAAAATCACTGTTTGAATAGCTAGAGATAGAAGACGGAAAGAGAAACAAAATATGAAGGGCAACATTTCCATGAACATGTCTCAAGACAACCTCTTGAGGCAGGTCTGTGTAACTGGCTAACCATGCAATAGAACTTTGCTTAAGGTCTCCTTGGGACAGGCCCAAATTATTGTACGGTAAAGTATTGGAAATCAGTCTTGCTAATACAGCCACCTTTCTATTCGGGTCAATTTTGTCTGGGGCAGAGGTGACCTTAATGGGGATGGTTCATTGTGTATTCTGGACTGAAGACATTTACTACTTCCGACCAACCAATTACACAATCATTGTGAATAGGATAAGGCGATAAGTTGTGAAAAGTGGCAAAAACGTAGGAGTTAAAGTGAGTATGGACTTACCCGCCTGTCTGAGCGAGAGCCTCTTGTTGAGGTACATGGCATGCATGATGGCGTAGTGGCGCTCCAGGGTGATGACCGACAGGGTGAAGACAGACAGCTCGCTCGACAACAGGGCCAGGAACCCCGCCATCTGACACCCAGAACTCAGCTGCCACCAGATGGCGTGCTTCTTGAACTCACCTGGAAGAACAACCGCGGTAACGACTTTGTAACAACAACCGCGGTAACGACTTTGTAACAACAACCGCGGTAACGACTTTGTAACAACAACCGCGGTAACGACTTTGTAACAACAACCGTGGTAACGACCTTGTAACAACAACCGCGGTAACGACTTTGTAACAACAACCGCGGTAACGACTTTGTAACAACAACCGCGGTAACGACTTTGTAACAACCGCGGTAACGACTTTGTAACAACAACCGCGGTAACGACTTTGTAACAACCGCGGTAACGACTTTGTAACAACAACCGTGGTAACGACCTTGTAACAACAACCGCGGTAACGACTTTGTAACAACAACCGCGGTAACGACTTTGTAACAACAACCGCGGTAACGACTTTGTAACAACCGCGGTAACGACTTTGTAACAACAACCGTGGTAACGACCTTGTAACAACAACCGCGGTAACGACTTTGTAACAACAACCGCGGTAACGACTTTGTAACAACAACCGCGGTAACGACTTTGTAACAACCGCGGTAACGACTTTGTAACAACAACCGCGGTAACGACTTTGTAACAACCGCGGTAACGACTTTGTAACAACAACCGTGGTAACGACCTTGTAACAACAACCGCGGTAACGACTTTGTAACAACAACCGTGGTAACGACCTTGTAACAACAACCGCGGTAACGACTTTGTAACAACAACCGCGGTAACGACTTTGTAACAACAACCATGGTAACGATTTACCATTCATTAATGTATTTCACAAAGCAGATTATTCCACTGTCGTCTATTTCGTTAATCGTATATAATTATCGTGTGGTGCACTAGTATATAATCTCCTCTGTTATCATGTGGTGCAATAAGCAAGACAATAGTACTTTGGGTCATATCAACTGAATCCTTCTGAACAATTCTTTCTGATATCATAAGTAGAAATGAAAATGACAAAAAAATTGTTTAGTTCGCACGAAATAATAATAAAAATAGTAATAAATAGTAACAATAAAACCTCTGTGGCACTTATATCCTCAAAAATCCCAGTTCAGAGGTGAATCTGAACACAGGTTAACATATATTTATCAATACATAAACTAGTGTATGTACTAAATACTTTTTGGTAAAAAGATATCAAAACTACCGCCCACATCAGTCCAATGGAGGACAAAATTTTCACTTATTGAAACAAATTCAACTTTCTACAAATCTGACATCACACCACAAAACTGAACTATGACATTCTGTGTCACACACTTGTAACTGTCAACGTGTACATTCTGCAGTGACATTACAAAATGTTCAGGGTTGACCCTCACCCAGTGTAGATGCGTCGACGATGGCGAGGAAGCCGAGGTAGATGGCCATGAGGAAGTCAGCGGACGCGAGGTTGCAGATGAGGAACTTGGGCACGTCCATCTTGGTCTGAGTGAACATGCTGATGAAGAGCACGCTGCCGTTGCCTAGCAACGCGAGCAGGAAGATGATCCAGATGCCGCAGCGGAGGGACCACCAGCCCATCAGGTCGTCACACGGCAGGAACGGACCTGGCAGTCACACAAGGGGATGAAATTACAATAAAACAAACTGTCTGTGTTATTTTAGTACAGTAGAAATGGCTCAAGTGGTATCTATAGAGACTCTGAGTTTGTGTAAAAAAATATAAGGCTTATATTTATAATGTTTGAATGAATGATTGTTTATTTAACAACAGCAACACAGGAATATACAACATAGTATGAAAAATAATACAATACATAATGGTAACGACAATACAATATAATATCGGTGCTGTTGTTAAAAGGACATAGCAGAAGTCATATGACTTGTAAGGCGCTATGCCCTTCTCAACTAAAATGCGTAATAGTTATAGTAAAAGTTATGAGATTTAATACAACCAACAATAATATTTTTTTTGCATTGTGTTAATTGTTCATAAATACGAAGAAAGTAACGTCGACTTTAAACTTTTTTTAAATTGTTGTAAACTTGGCAACTGTCTTATATTACTTTCAAGACCGTTCCATATGTGTATTCCTCTGACAGTAATTGACAGTAGTCTATGGGTGGTGTTCGCTTTTTTAACATAAAATAGTTTAGATTGTCTGGTATCATACTTGTGTACGGCTGCAGTTGGTTCAAAGAACGCCTGTACACGACCTTCTAAACAGTGGTTGTTTGCTTTATAAAGCATAACCATAGTCCTATGTGTAATTAAATCTTGAAGTTTAAGAATTCTTGAACAGTGAAAAAATACAGATGTATGACCATGGTAATCAAGAGTATATATTATTCGTATAGCTTTTTTCTGTAGCAGAGAGAGTTTTCTTACTCTAGACGGATACGTATTTCCCCATATTTCACAGCAATAAGACATATATGGTTCAACAAGTGATTGGTATAACGTGCGTAATGCTTGAATATCAAGAACATCCTTTGTTTTATACAAAACACCTATGCTTTTTGATACCTTCGTTTCAACCGTTTTTATCTGCTCTCTCCACGTTAAGTTTTCATCAATGACTACACCAAGGAATTTTGTATGTGACACCTGCTCAATGTTCTTTCCATTCAAAACAATGTTTACTGTTGGTCTAAGTTGTTTTTTATTTGTAAACATGATAAAATTGGTTTTGTTCACATTAAGCGATAATTTATTAACTCTGAACCATATATCTAGTTTTTCTAGTTCGTTATTAACTGTACATGTTATATCCACAATATTCCTAGTTGAGTAAAAAATGCTAGTGTCATCTGCAAACAAAATAATATTAAGCAATTTTGACACTTCACACATGTCATTTATATATAAAATAAATAGTACTGGGCCCAGGATTGATCCTTGTGGGACTCCACACTTGATATTCTTTAGCTCTGAATTACTGTTGTTATAGCACACATACTGACCACGATTGGCTAAATAACTTTTAATCCAATCTAGTGCCAAACCCCTTATTCCATAACATTGTAACTTACTTAGCAGTATTTTATGATCAACGGTGTCAAATGCTTTCTTCAGATCAATAAAGACCCCGATAGTGCTTTCTTGTTTATCTATTGCTGAAGTTACCTTTTCGACAAATTCGGTTAACGCTAATGAAGTTGAGTGATTACTTCTGAAGCCATATTGCCCGTCAGTCAATACGTGATGATTTTCAATGAATGACATTAACCTTTTATTAAATATTTTTTCTAGTATTTTGGAGAATTGGGGTAACAGTGATATAGGTCTATAGTTAGAAAATTGGAGACGATCTCCTGATTTAAAAACAGGAATAACTTTTGCCGTTTTCATGTCATTTGGAAATATTCCGGTGATTAATGATCTGTTAAATATATAGGTTGAAGGTCTTACAATTTGCTTTATTACATGTTTAACAGTTTTCATGCTGATTTCGTCGTGTCCATACGAAGTCTTACTTTTGCACCCTGACACAATTTCGCTTACTTCTTTCTCAGTAACGGGATACATATACATTGACTCTGATACCTGGTTTTTCAGAAAGTCAGTCGGTTGTGTTCCTTGGCATGGCTCTATACTGTTAGATAATATTGTACCTATGTTAACAAAGAAGTTATTGAAATGATTAGCAATTTCTTTGTTGTCTAATGTTACTCGATCGTTATCAACAATGAATTCATTTGAATATTTTGCTTCCGACTTTCTTTTGCCAATTATAGTGTTAAGAATTTTCCACGTTTCACTAGCGTTGGCCTTACACTCTTCCAGTTTCTGTCTATAATAGTTCTTTTTTTCAATACGCAAGATTTTTGTTAACTTGTTTTTGTAGTTTTTATAGCGACTTTCTGTTAACAATGACCTTCTTTTTAGAAATGCTAAGTACAAGTTATTTTTTTTAATGCAAGCATTTTTTAGGCCTCTTGATATCCAAGGTTTTTCCTTCCGTTTAGTGTTGTTTGTATACATTCTTATTTTGACAGGACAAGCATTGTTGTAGGTGTTACTTAGTATTTGCATAAATTGTAAGTATGCTAAATTGGGATTACATTCGTTCAGTACAGTTTCCCAGTTTGTATGGCTTAAGTCTTGTTCAAATTTGCTTAAGGCTTCATCGTCCAATGTTCTGTTATACTTCACTTTTTGATCATTATTATTGGTCACGTAAGTACTATTATCACACAGAACGAAAATTGGCATATGATCCGTAGCATCGCTTAAAACAATGCCGCACATTTTGTTTCTGCATAGCTCAGAATAGAAAATGTTATCTATTATAGTTGCAGTCGTGCCTGTTATTCTTGTTGGCCTGGTGATCAAGGGATACAATCCAGAACTGAACATTTGATCAACGAAATGTTTCGATTCAGTTTGTTCTTCACAGTGTAATAGATCTATATTAAAATCACCACATATGTACACCACTTTACTGGTAAGATTTCCTAGTATATATGATAAATTTTCATTAAATTTGCTAATGCTAGTATTCGGTGCTCTGTATATACAGCCAACATTGATTTTTGAATGTTTACTGATCTGTAGTTCAATAAAAATACTTTCGAAACATTCATCAATCGCATATGATACGTTCCGCAGGCATATATTAGGAGATTCACAATTCCTAAGTAGAGATTCGCATACAAATATGGCAACACCACCGCCTGTTTTGTTGTTTCTGGAGTTGCAGTACAATTTGTAACCTAAAAATGCGTCATGAAAATTAGTTACTTCATTTCCATCCCAATTGTTTTCTTTAAACCAAGTTTCCGAAATTGCAATAATATGGAACTTATACTCTAGTTCTCGAAGAGTGTCCTTAATCTTATTTAAGTTGGCTTTTAGACTCCGGGCATTGAAGTGTATAACACTTAGATTGTTTGCCCGATCAGTACCGCTAAAGGTTGTTGAAAACTGTGCAGGGGTGAAATATCTGCACTGTGTAGGCAAATCATTATACAATAAACATTCAGTGTCTATTTCGTGTTCGTAAAAGAGTTCAGTATGTACAGGCATTATGAGTGTTCGTCGTTTAATGATTTTGCATTTACGTGCTTTTAATCACGATCTCTTACCACCAACTTGTCAAACGACAGGTAAGCGATCTTCCCTTCTTCGCATGCTTTCATCATTTTGGGGAGAAGTTCTTTGCGTCTCGCCATAATTCTCTGCGAGTAGTCTTCGTTCACATATATCCCACGAGGTCGTTTTTTCTTGGCCGCCGCAAGCACGAGCTCGCGGTCTTTGTACTGAGCGAATTTGACCACGATGGTCTGGGCTTTCGATCCGGTGCGGCCCGTTCGGTGTGCCCGCTCGACCGTCATGGCGCGTACTGCACGTAAGTTCCAGCGATGTTGTCATTTCTCGGCGCACGTTTTTTTCCGCCTGCTCCCAGGTTTCGTTTTCTGCGTCCGGAATGCCGTCGAATCGCAGATTGCACCGTCGGGACTGGTTCTCCTGGTAGTCGACGGTGCGTTCAACTCTGGCGATGGTGTCTTCACAGTCGCGCAGTTTTCTTCCCAGGTCGTCAACGTTGTCGTTTGTTTGCTTCGCAGTGAGTTCGTCTACCTGCGTCTGCGTATATTGTAGACTGACTCGAAGTTCAGTCAGCGAGGTTGTTGTTTCCCGCATGAAGTTGTCTACCCTCCGGTTAATCTCGGCGATAGCGCTCTGCAGACATGCCTGGAAGGCGTCTTGCTGGACCTGTAGTAGCTTCTTAACAAAGGCATCGTGACTCCCGGTGTCATCCGCGTCGATGTGAATGTCACCACTCAGGGCCTCCGCTGAACACCCACTTGCAGCGGACTTGGTCGGCCTTTGTTTCGGCATGGTGGTGTGGCTAACAATCAACGTGAGTGACACGCGATTAGCCTGTAACGGTCACACTATCGTTGTCACCGCTCGCTGCTATTGTTCTTCGTAGGCACTCAGAACTCACAATGTGTCACCGGGGATGGAATTTACCGCGCCATACAGCCAAACTGGGCGATATTTCCAGTTCTACCGATAAATTGTACGAATTTTGTCGTTTTTCACTGTCGGAGTTGTGAACTTGTTCACATATGTAAAATAGCAGGATACTGTTTTACTCACTTGACAGTCGGAATGTCTATTATACGCGTACAACTTATCAAATCATGCTATGTAGTGGAGCTCCGAAAACACACGTCTTATCTCATGTAACCGCAAACATCATGTTTATATATATATATATGTGTGTGCGTGTGTATATGTATCTATATATATATGTATATATATAAGTTTATTTATCCTAACAATATTTTAGCAATATTATTGATTCGGGCGCTATACAAATAAATTGTATTATTATTAGAAATGTTAACATTTCATAACAATTCCACACACTTCCCCAGTGACACCAGCGCCAACTCCTAGCCCAGTCCTGGATGCTTCAAGGTTAGGATTGCTGCCCATTTCAGTTCCCTGCAGCAACACTACCACTTCCCTTTCCCCCTTCCCAATCCACATTTAATTATTCCCTTCATCCGTCAAATTCATTTCATTCAACTGTAAACTATCCATTTCTATCTCTAATCTTTCTATTCCAATGCGCATCCCCTACAAATACCAACAACGATCTTCAACATGTTGAAGTCGGTTGGTTGTCTGGAATAACAAGGAATATTTCACCCTCTCGAATAACCTTCCATAAACATGAAACGGACATGGACAAGCAGTCAACGTGCCTGGCATGGGTTTGCAGACGACTGGTGGCCGGGCCATGGTGATGACGTCGATGTCAAGGCCAGGGCCGTGCTGTGACGAGGACATGAGGTCACTGTGTGGGTACTCGTAGTCAAACATGGTGCCGTAGCCCTGCAGTATCTCCTCCGTGAAGTCCGCGTAGTTGCCAGACAGGTTCGCTGCAAGACCAACTCAACAGTGACAGACACCACGAACAAACCTTCTACGTCAGTCCACATTACAGGTGTGTGTTTACCGCGGTCTGTAGCACAGATATAAAAATGGAGTTTGCGGATACAAAACCTGGTGATGAGAAACGACATTTTGATGAAGTAAACATTATTCAGCATCATTGTAAGCCAAACTAATTTTATTAACTGGGATTGTTTCTCTCTACTTCACATTTACAGTGAATATGTCTTATATCCTGAATCAGGAAGAGTACCTTTCGTAAACCTCAAAACACATTTGCTTGAAATTGCTTTTCCACCATAAATTGTCAATATTTCCATGCTCCAGTGATGACGTACCTGTCCCCTTTTATGATTATGCGTAATGATGTTGTTTGTTGCGCCTCTGAGCTTGAATTTTCTAGGATATTGGCACTACAGAAGTAATATAGTTATTATTATATAGTTATTATTATATCTAAACTTTACTTGTTTGATGCAAGCAGTGCAAGAATCGTCTCAAAGGTGCAAATGGTGTCAAAATAAAGTCAGTTTAGTGTAAGTTCAAATCCAATATAATGAATGCTGAGATAAATATGTGACCAATGTGCCGACTGACCTAGGTTAGTGATGTTTCTCAGCATGGAGTAGTCGTAGTCGTGTGAGTTCAGCCACGTGATGTCCTCCTGGATCTCAGGCTTCTTTGTCTCTGTCACCTGTCACCAGAAAACGTGGTAGGTTAATGTCAGCTGGAATCATACTTTGTAGTTCTGTTCAAATTTTGCAGGCAAATGTTTAGATACAGATACTATTATTACTGTCTTCTAAGATAGCTAACGTATGATGATCAATATCAGGTCAATATTAATGAAAACAGTTTCATGGTCTCTGGAGGAACTCACATTCTTGTAGTTAGAAATAGTTTGTCTATTAATGCAAATGCATATCAATTGCACGCATGAATACACATTCACGTATTCATCAGGATTAAAGGCTATTTTCTCTTCTTATCAGGCCATTCAACAAGATATTTAACAAGACTGCCACCCATAGATGAAATTCTAGATGTTAGATGGTCAAGTAAACCTTTATGCTTATTGCAAGTCAAACCATTTTATATATATCCATCCCTTCCTTCTGAGGTATGTCAATGTTTTAAAAAATATATTCAAGCTACTAGTAACAGTACCTCCTTGGTGGTAGTACCTGCAATATCAGAAGATAACCCGTTCCATTAATTTACCATCCTTTGTTAAAACACCTTTTTTATATCGAATCTACACCGTCCCATTACTAATATAACATTATTATTCTAGCCCCGTCATATTGTTTAATCGAGACAAAATACCTCTACCAATATTTTCATAACCATAAAAACACACATATGCACACACACCCACATGCACGCACACATGCATCCACATGCTTGTGCGCACACACACATATGCACACACACACGACATCACACCGACCCACCCACAGACACATCCACTCACCCACCCACACAGACACACACACACACAAGCACACACACACAAGCACACACACACATCCACCCACACACACAAGCACACACACACATCCACCCACACACACATCCACCCACACACACAAGCACACACATCCACCCACACACACATCCACCCACACACACAAGCACACACACAAGCACACACACACACACACATCCACCCACCCACACACACATCCACCCACACACACAAGCACACACACACACACATGCACACACTCATGCACACACACCCACCCTCCCATGCACACACCCACCCACCCACACACACATGCACACACACACATGCATACACACACACACCCACATACCCACCCTCGCATGCACCCACCCACCCACCTGTTCTGCCTGTGCGATGAAGGAGCAGCAGTGATAGGCGTAGGCGAGGGTGAGGTGCTGTATGTTGGGGAAGGCGGCCGGGGGAGGGAAGTCTTTCAGGGTCAGAGTTTTGAACGTGTTCAGGTTCTGCAGGTTGTCAAGGCCTCGGGTCGGGAGGAATGTGAAGTAGTTCTCACCCAAGTTCCTGCAAACACAGACAGGGTGGACACATTTCTGTCACCAATGACGGTAGACGGCACAAGAAGTGTGCACAGTCATCTGTGAAATAACGCAGTGACTGAGAGAGACGTGGACTGTTGCTAGTACATCACTGTTTCTTACTACTAAGTACACCAAGACATCTCACCATACATATATCACATACATATGTACACCTGCATTCACTCCCAAAGATTGTC
>OZ024857.1:55048592-55123592 GCA_964017155.1 Oasisia sp. SBJ-2009
AACATTAACACTATATTTATGTTTAAATGTGTCACTCTATGCACTTTTGTTTGGATAACGCTTAGTCGGAGGGAAAGACTGCCATACATGTACTATGGAAATTAAATGGTTAAACATTGAATTGCTGAAGCACATGACTCCTTTTTATTAAATAACATTTTGCAAAAGTCTTAAGATTCTTAAGGTTTTTTCAGGCTCATAAATGAGTCCTGAAGGCAGTGCACATTTTGCAAAATCTTAAGATTTCTTAAGTTGTTTTTAGGCCCTGATGACACTACACTCACAGTATCCTTAAGCTCTCCAGTCCATTGAACGCATGGAACCTGATGTGTCTGATGTTGTTGTTGTAGAGTAATCTGAAACAAACAGATGGGCAATTATGTTGGCAGTGTTTGTTGCCAGACGACTGACATTCTTGCAACCTGCCAACCTGTTTCCTTTCAGAAATAAACTATATGGGAACAGTCAGTGCTAATTTCTAAAACAAGTTTAGCCCCTAAGAAATGTCATTCTTTCTTGTCCAAAATATGTAACATGCGAGTAGTTTAAATAACATCAACAGTTGAGGTAACAACAAAGTATACACATCTGTTAAATTGTTGAATGAATTAACTTTGTTTTTACCTCTCAAGTCTATACTATTGTCTAGACATAGTCTAATGACTTTGGCCATTACAACTCATGTGTCAACTGACTTTGGCCAATACATCTCAGGTGTCAATTAACTTTAGCCAATACATCTCAGGTGTCAATGGACTTTGGCCAATACATCTTATGTTAGCCAAACCCAATTGACTTTGGCCATTTTATCTCGTGCCTACCTATAGCCAAAAGCCAACCTTAAACAAACCAAACATTCTGAAGGAAGGTAAATATATCGACACAGAAACATGTCTAACCATATCACAACTGCCATTCTGGGTCGGAAACTAAATAAGCTGACACAGTGTGATGATTTGACCAGAATCGGTCGCCTGCAAGCGAGACATTAGTGGAAGGTGAGACTCTGTACTTACAGCACAGCCAGGTGTGTCATTGCACTGAAGGCGTAGTCAGGCACTTCCTCCAACTTGTTTGCTGCCAGTGTCCTGAAAACAACAGACTGATGTGTATTTGTGAACTAGAGCACTTGGTGTTGTTCTTTCAGGATCTTATTATAATCACGAGGGACCCAGCCTGACATACCCCGTCTCCGTGTGCCATGTCACATTTGTAATTGACATTAACAAGCACTTAATAATAACTGTAGTAAAACTAATTAAACATTATCAAATCCAGGACCACAGGACCTCTTGAAAGTCCACAGCACCAGCATAATAAAAGCTAGACGTGAAATTATAAGATACAACAATTAGATTGAAAAATAAAAAAATAGACAAGGCCAAATATTTTAAATAAATAAAAAATTGGTAACAATTATCAATTAATTAAACAAAGAGCAAATGATTACCAAAGGTGACAGAAAATTGTAGTCTCACAGTGAACTCAGCAAACTTGCAATTTACTCAGAGTGAACTCACAGTGAACACACAGTAGACTCACAACTGAGCTCACAGCGAACATACAGTAGACTCACAATTGACTCACAGTGGACTCACAGTGAACATACAGTAGACTCACGATTAACTCAGTGATCTCATAGTGAACATACGGTAGACTCACAATTGACTCACAGTGGACTCACAGTGAACATACAGTAGACTCACGATTAACTCAGTGATCTCATAGTGAACATACGTTAGACTCACAATTGACTCACGGTGGACTCAGTGAACACTCAGTAAACTCACAATTAACTCAAAGGTATCTCCGAGTGAACTTACAGAGCCCGTAGTGACGTCAGATGAGCCAGTGCCTTGACAGGAATCACTCTCAGTTGGTTCTCGTCCATCCAGAGTTCCTGCAGCGAGTCCAGTCCCTCAAAGCAGTCATCCGCCACTTGTGTCAGCTCATTCCTGCTCAGCCATCTGTCAACAAGCATTAGAGAAAATGTAAACTTGTAGTACATATTGTAGGTTTAATGTCAGCTACCACATGAATATGATGTAAATGGCTGATTAAATACATCATTCCCAATTATACTGCTGCACTGTGCAAGTTAGTCAGAATTGGAATTGACTGAGTTCACCTGTGTAATGTGGATGAATTGTCATGTGGAAGTAACGCTGTCAAAACATGCTACATCTGAGAACTTATGAAGGTGCGGATTACCTAATAACATCACCTGTAACTAGTGGCAAGGGGTACTGGCCAACAACTACATTCTGAGCAGTTTGTGACAGCAGGCACAGGTGACAGTCACAGGCTTTGGAATCAGGGAGACTAGACAGCAATAATTATGTATTTATATGGAGTGGACATTTATTGTGTAGGAGATTAGTCCCTCAATATTTAGGGAACTTGAGGTGAGCTCCTGTTTTGGTGAAACTTTATGTTTATGTTGAGCGTGAGGGATTATGTTGGGGAGAATATGATATGAATCTCTCTGAGCCTGTGTGAACTTGTGAATATGAGTGGACTTGTGAACCTTTGTGAACTTGTGAGCATGTGTAAACTTTTGAGCCTGTATAAACTTGTGAGCCTGTGTGGACTTGTGAGCCTGTGCGGACTTGTGAGCCTGTGTGGACTTGTGAGCCTGTGTGGACTTGTGAGCCTGTTTGGACTTGTGAGCCTGTTTGGACTTGTGAGCCTGTGTAGACTTGTGAGCCTGTTTGGACTTGTGAGCCTGTGTGGACTTGTGAGCCTGTGTGAACTTGTGAGCCTGTGTGGACTTGTGAGCCTGTTTGGACTTGTGAGCCTGTGTGGACTTGTGAGCCTGTTTGGACTTGTGAGCCTGTGTGGGCTTGTGAGCCTGTGTGAACCTATCAGCCGGTCCCTCCTGTGAACCCTGACACCTGGTGTGAGTCTATTTCAAACAACTGGCGTTCTTCGACACTGTTCCGTTTGGTGCGTGTGATGTGGACCGTGTCCAGTGTGGCGCCACCTGGTGCACAACCTGGTACCCAGCCTTTCGTCGTCCGTTTGTCCCCGACAGAACAAATGTCAGCGTAGAACACATTCTGTGCCGGGAAAGTGTACCATGGCCTAGAATACAGTCATGTCTGCACGTACCTGTGCTAATATATGTTTTTTTCCTTGCAATGATGAGCAAGCACCACAGATGTCACATTCTGTTAAATGTACTTCATTCTATTACATTTTATTATTTATTTTGCCCAGTGACTGACAATTGTAAAATGATCAGGTGTTCTAGTTATCTAGGCTAAAGTGCACACTTTTGGCATCAGAAATAGTTCATTGGTTTGGTACATTAAACTTAAGGCGTGAAAACACGCCCTGCCTAACTCTGGATGTTAATCCAGTGCCTGATCAACAAGAGAACTTACCTAAATAACCCCTGGTGCATGCAATGTGTACACAAACAACAGTGACGTGTACAAGGCATTCACAAAGAACAACACATGTATAGAAACAACAACTGGAACATACAACGTGTACAGAAATGACAACCACTACACATACAATTTGTACAGAAATGACAACCACTACACATACAACTTACATAGAAATGACGACTACACATACAACGTGTACAGAAATGATGACTACACATACAACAGGTACAGACATTATGACTACACATACAACGTGTACAGAAATGACGACTACACATACAACTTGTACAGAAATGACAACCACTACATATACACCTTCTACCTGCAAGCATCAGCCTTTATGGACAGTTGGTAGAAATTCGGTGGCCTGCTGCGTGCTCATGTTTAGGAGTCTCAGAACAATGTACAAATCTGACTACTCCCCTCGCGTTGTTATTTGGACCAATCACCAGTGACCACCACCATGTAGCCCGTCACCCAAATGGCTGCATCCATGACAGGTTCGAAAGCAGCAAGATGTACGTGTCACACTTAAAGGTATTTCTAAAAGTAATAGATGCGTGCATGATCGCCTATTGCAAACCAAAGACAATACAAAATGGCAGCATATGTATGTTGATGGATGGTTAACATCAATCATTTTAACACTGGAATTATCAGCTTCTAAAATTACAGAATGCCTGTTGATGAAACAAGGAGGCTAGGACTCAAGGACTATACAGCTACCTTAAAACTCAAAGCCTGTTAACAATTACTTGAACATTCAGAAACAACCAACACATATAACTAAAACATGAATAACTGGTGCCTACAGCATACAAACAACAAAGGATAACAACACTGGGTACATACAGCTTGTGCAGAAACTGCAGGTCTTTGAAAGCTCCAGTGGGAACTGACAGAAACTTGTTCTGTGCGAGATCTCTGTAGAAAGACTCAGTCATTGGACAAACACATGCAATGGCTTAACTACTATAAGCAGTATAGGTTGGAGAACTTTAATGTGGCTGCTTATCGATAACAAATCAGAGTCTGACCAATGGTGGACTGGCTACAAAATCAGTTTGTGAGCAGCCATTTTGAAATAAACTACATAGTTATGAAACTACATCAGTTTACATAACACATTTAACTCAATGCAAACCTATTCATAATAAGTACTACTGTACTCCACCACTGTCTATAACCAACAATGTACACTGAACAAATTTGCCCGAGGCTTCATTGATTAACTGACTGACTGAAGTAAAGTTAAATTCTTATTTAACAAGGAAGTCCTTTGGCCTATCGAGAGTCCAACCTATCTATCTAAATGTACCCCGCCCTTCTTAGGTAGATGTCAATTTTATTTTTAAACATATTAACACTACTAGCACCTACACAATCAGCTGATAATCTGTTCCATTCATTTACTTATACAGCGCAACATCCAATTCTCAGGATTGCTCAAAGCCTTTAACACTTTACTTCCCTAATAGACCTGTGCAATCAGACATGATCTCAACTTCTCTGAGAAGCATCCAGCAATATCCAACAATTAATGTGCGAAGGCTGCTCGTATACATATCCACCACTGTCTATAGCCAGGTACTCATTTATACAGCTGAGTGAACTGGAGCAATGTAGAGTGAAAAAACTTGCCCAAGGTTTTAACACCACAGCACAGGATTCGAACTCAGGTCCTCTTAGTCGAGAGTCCGAAGCTCTACCC
Source organism: Oasisia sp. SBJ-2009 (assembly GCA_964017155.1). Lineage (NCBI taxonomy): Eukaryota > Metazoa > Annelida > Polychaeta > Sabellida > Siboglinidae > Oasisia > Oasisia sp. SBJ-2009. Next base: position 55,053,699 of record OZ024857.1, read on the forward strand.
CTGAGCAACTGGCTGACTGACTGACTGACTGACTGACTGACTGACTGACTGACTGACTGACTGACTGACTAACTGACATTGTGATATATGTACACAGGACACAAGTTAGATAGTAGATAGATAGAGTTAGATAGTATTTGTAGTACCAAAGTATCCACTAGGGGGCAACACTGTTTACAATCAATATTCAATCACCTCCGTTCATCAGCCACTGAAGTCTATCATCATACATATCAGTAGATTGCTCCTTGGCACATAAAAACATCATGATTGCAGTATCGCTGTGACCGTGTAACACTTGTTGCCAACTGTAATGTCTCTGGTGCTATGCGATTAATTAATGAACCTTAGATGATAAATGGTTGATTTCCCATGGTGTGGTTTTGCTGATCCAGAGCCAAACTGTCTATCAACAGCAGCACCAGTCATGTATAAATGTATTTCTCTTTGTCTAAATCCATGACAGGTGATAGTTTCATCTTGCCAACTGTTCACGACCAATCTATAGCAATGTGTTTTCCATACAGAAATAATCTAATCAGCATTGTTATGACATCATTACAAAAACTAAGCCATAGTACAATTTGACTGATTAATAATGCTATTTTTGTATGTATGTTGAAATGAATATGGAAGTGCACGAAATTATAGAATGGCGAAAAATGTGCAACTTATCATGGAGAAACATTAAACAATTTTGTTTAAGTAAACTTTTTAGCATACCACTTTTATGGTTGGGAAGCAGTACTTTTCAGACAACAGCCCATTCATGCCAATATAATTTCTTGACTCTCAGAAAAAGCAATAGGAGGTAGAATTAGACACATACCTTTCTGACACCCAGTTTTACTTTTTATTACAAATACATTTTTTTTAACATTGCGGTTACAATTTCAGAGGTACCAACCGCTTATCTTTTTTCTACATGCAAGTCATTTATTGTGTTTAGGACTTCCTTCGGTTATGTTAGTGGATGTGATCATGTCTTGACTTTCAATTTGTGCTATTATTCTTCTGATATAGTTTTCAGGTTATTTTCAGATTTTTAACATAAATTACAATCCACAATTTCTTACTGCAACTGCAGAAATTGAATCAGTTGCAATTATGGCATATTTTCAAAACTGCAGAAATTGAATCAGTTGCAATTATGGCATATTTTCAAAACTGGTATAATTTACAAACGAAACATTTTGCCTGTAATCAACTGAAGTTATGTGAAGCAGCCCTTCCTTCTCTGAATAGTGGGGTGGGTTAGTTAGTTGATGGGTGTCATACAGTGAATGCATGGTGTGTGTGTGTAATTGGATGGGTGGGTGGGTGGTTGGGTGAGTGGGTGGATGGGTGAGTGGGTAGGTGTATAGATGGATGAGTGGTTGGTTGGATGGGTGAGTAAGCAAGCATATTTTGGGTGGATGGGTAGCTGTATGGGCGATTGAGTGAGTGAGTGGGTGAGTGAGTTAAAGGGTGAGTACATAGCTGACCAATAAAGACTTCAAACAGTTTGTGTTGAAAGCAAGAAAATCTGCATTTTTATAACATGAATGTGGCTCTTTGCGTTGGTGTGCATGCATACTTATGGGCGTGTGTGCGTGTGCGTGATATACTAAGATTGGATTCATAATACAATGAATCCCTGAATGTGTTGGAAGCCGTAGTAGTGGATACTGATGGATTTCCAGCACAGGATTCTGATACGACGCCGGATCAACTGATTAGACTGGAGTCTCGCACGGACTCAGAGCAAAACAATGTTTATCTCCTGATATCATCAGTGTAAACAAAATATGTTCTGTGAAATTGCACAAAATACTAGTTTTTCCTGACAACAGCGCCTTCTTTCAAGTAAATCAATTCACCCTACGATAAAGAATACGTCTGTTTGCTGTGAACTGTTTTGATACCAGAATATCAGAGGATGACTTGGGTTAGTTACACTAGCAATTTTGTTACTGCAATCATCATTTTGTTTCAAACGGAATGTTGACCAATTAAACAGACAAGTGTCGTCAGATCTACATCAGTGACCAGATCACATGTGTACACAGACTCACTAATCAGAACATGTCTAGTAGATTACTGAAATAAGCGGGGAGAAGGTGAAATTAACTCGGTCAATTTACTCACAGTTTTTGTAGTTGGATGAGTCCAGTGAAGGCAGTGGACGGCAGACTGGTCAGCAGATTACCGTCCAGCTTTCTGAAACAAACCATTCGTTATGATCAGGACAATTCGCTGACATCTGAGTATCATATGTGCATCTCACCCACGGCAACGAGGTCCATTTGCACCTTTTTGGACTCACTCACATCCCTGGGTCAATTGTCAATCAACTGGGAAATTCTGAAAATACGATCATATGTGAGTTGGTATTTAGTCAATTATTTACCTCTCAAGAAACTTTTTTGTTTTTCCATATTTTATATGTATGTTGGTGTTTCTTCTATTTGACTGCTGATAACTTTATCTGATAGTGCCCATGTGATTAAGTGGTTTGCTACTGTAAAATCTTGAATCTAATCTTAATGCATCAGTTGAAAATTAACACTAAAAGCAGTTTAATTAACTAAGAATAATGTTTATTTGTATGTATAATATATATATATATATATATATATATATATGTATACCCTTTGAATTATAAGTAAATCTAAGTCTGATTGAGCTGGTATGTGAGTGATTGTAGACTAAGGGGAAGTTAATGATTTGCTTGTAAACTACGCCCCAAGCTGATACAGGGATTGGTCTGATTCTTTGAAAGTAACATACCGCCTTTACTTTCTGGCTCAATTGTTAATTAAGGATTCCATCTGGTCTCGGGTCCATATATTATGTCAGGTGTCGTAATTTGATTGCTTGTAACATTCAATTTAAAAGTCAGTTACATTTGACTTAATATGCATTATGAGAAACTCCACTCATCATTACTTGTTTCAAGAATCAAACTATCTTTGGTGTCTGTTTGCAGACAGCGCCCCCTGGAGGATAGATAATGCAATAACGCTGTGGAATACGGCTTATATCTACATTGATTGCCAGCAAGACAGTCCACAAGAAAATGGACACCATTTCTGGAAACTGCTCTTCTTTTCTGAACAGAAATTTCTCCTTACTTAAACGGAAAATTGGAATACCTAACTATGCGGGATCACTGCTGGCAAGGGTTGTTTTGTAACTTTCATTTCGGTAAACAAAATTCACCCAAAATGGTTCTCGTAGTGTTTTGCCCTAAATGCTTTCATGTGAATGACAATGCATGTTGACCTTCAGCTGTCACACACGTGACACTGGACTAGGTCCTGTCTCCTGGCAGTGGACATATCCCAGGCCATCTGCTTGACCATCAAAGATTTTATTTATTTGCCGACTTCCAAACTGAAGTCGTTTCCTCATTATGACAAGTGCCAATACCTTGGAGACGCTTGAGCCCACATTACTCTCTCAACATGTGTGAATTATTTTTGTTCTAAAGCTTGATTCAAGGTGCCTTTGATCTTTGTGAAACAGGTCATTTGTTTCTAAAAATAATAATACAAGGGGCTTCTAAAGTCTGACTTTGTCTCTCGAGAGGTATATTTTTTCAAGGTGTCTTCAGGTTCAGGAGTCAACGGTGTGTATATCAAATAAACTGCCTTCCTCCTGTCACTCCTATTGGAGTAAGTCTTAAAGAGCAATTACAGGGATGTCTTTCTAAACATATTAACCTAATTAATTAGGACACATCATATAACGACAGCATTAACGTCTTGTAAGAACGCAGCAGGACGATTTCCTATTCCATGGGTACACTGGATAATTTCTTGCAAGACAACAGCCTTTGTGAACTGGTTTCAGTTAATCAGCACTGGTCTCAAACTCAAAATCATGCTTACCAAATCCTTAACTGCTTCATTAAACAACAGGTTTATGAAGCTGTAATGTACTTGAGCAAAACATCAACGTTGGATTATTTCTGAGGACTAAGGACTGGAGCCCAGTGTGGAGAGGTCAAGGCCATGTGGTGGAGCGCAGTGGCACTGTGGGTGGGGCATCAAATCAGCATTTTAATCTTGAGAACCCAGAGTAAATTCCTGTGCTACTGTGTCGAACCTTGGACATGTTTGTTCCCTCTGTACTCCTTCAGTTCACTTAGCTTTATGAAACAGTACCTTGTTATAGACATTGGTGGAATTATGTGTACAAATAATCTTCACGCATTAACTGTAATGTGAGGGAATATGTAATGTGAGGGAAAATCCCAAACTGAGAAATGGAAAACCTCTTGGACACTTAGCACATTATTGTTGCCTTAATAATAATAAATATTGTAACACGTCTATCCATGAAAATATTCATGTTCAGAGGTGTAACAAACAAAAACATTTGGCATAATCATAAACAGCGACAGGCAAAACTTGTCAATGGAGCGTGGAACCGCCAACATTTTATTGTGGAAAAACAATGTAAAACAAATCAACAAAACCCAGTCAGTGCTGCATTAATTGTGACTTTATTAGATATTCACTGCAACAATGTACCATGTAGTAAATACCACAGGTGTTGTGTATACACAGACCAATGCTTAGTAATATAATTACAAGAGCATACATTATAATTATGTATACACATGTTAGTTTAATCAACATGATCAAACCATAACATGATTGGTTTCCTTTGAAGAATTAAGTTCATTGCGTATGTTTATTCAATCAGCAGATTTTGAATGAATGTTATTTTTAGATATACAGGTATGTATTTTGCTTGAGTTTACTAAGTCTCATCCTAGTGCCATTATAACTCTTGTCAATGCTACATTCCACTATGATTTATGTTACCTTCATACATTTATATCATTTGACCAATAGTAATTATGCAGCATGACATTAAACCAGAAATGGTGACATGTCATAACATAGGTGCCTTTAAGTCCCTTCTGTGGGAAATCAACGGAGACAAGGACATTAATTACATTAGCACATTTTTTAGACATCAATGATACATATCACATGTGTGAATGAATTTGTTGTCGTTGCAATTTATGTTGTTAATTACTGAAACAAAAAGATGTGCATAAATTGTTTGCACTGTAGACAATATTTTGGTCTCTGTGATGAAAAAGCAGTTGTCTTCATTTTAAAATGCATCTGGTCTAGCCAAATGCACAACAGCATTTGAACACAGCTTGCACTTTAGTCTGGTTAATGAACCCTGGTATTATTTAATCTTGTGCAGTATATTTAAACCAACATCAGCTTCATCCAAACCTAGAGCAACCACAGTAAATTATTACGATGCAATAAATCAACTGTGTGTGCAATATATCATTCAATAAGCTAAGTGAATGTGATGCCACCATTTTGAAGACAATTGCCGGGTTAATTCTTCCAGTGGTTAATACCAGTAACTCGGGCAGCTGTACACCATAATGACAACCTCACGAGATTGGCAGCGACACGTTACTGAAAGTAAACAACACCGGCCTTGCATGTGCTTGAGGTGTAGGCACATTCTCCTGCCAACTGTCGTTGTCCGAACTGTCTGGCGCATTCACACTTGAAAGTCCCTCCACTCACAGAGGCTGTGAGCATTTGTGGACCAAAATAGGAGCCTGGAAATACCTGTGTGCTTCCTATTAATGACGCAGGTAACTTATTTGTTGGCAGGGTTCGTCTACCCAGCTTGATCAATACATAAATCAGGCATGTAGCACTGGTATTTATTAGCAAAAAAAGGGGCAACAAATTGTTTACAATTCGATACAACAAACATGTTGACAACTTCATTGCGGTGACGTATTTTTTAAGTTTACCTTTCTGGTCATTAAGACATAGTTTGTACAGTTATTAAAAAATCTTTTGTTGCAATTGAGCTTATTATGGGTACTTAATTTATTTGCTGTTCATATTATATAAATCACCACCATACAATAACTAATTAATTAACATCATATTCTGAATTAATTAATTTAACACTTATGTGATTAAACCACTTAATTGGTGGGCCTTTTCTTTATTCATGTGATATTTTCATTATACTCATTATTTGTATTAACAGTTTTGGTTGATTTTAGTGTCAAAGTGAGTTTTAACATTTTGAAATAAACAATTTATAAATTAAAACCTGATGTTGGAAATATTCCACTCTCAAGGCTGACTTTTCAGGATTGATCATAACAAAAATGTACCATAAAAAATGTCTCCAAACTAGACTTGTCAACAAAATGTCACACGCCTGTGGTCACCATTAAGTGATACACTTCAATATTTTTCACAAATATCAATCATAGCAGTATAGGTATATCTTATGCACGTTACCATAAAAATATTTCCACAGATCCTCTTAGTTTTTACACTGTATTTACCTTGCGAGTGTATAGTGCTATAACATAGCCCTATGACATTAACTGGTGGTGCTCTGAGCCTGTAATTATTGAGACAAATTGAATTTGCTCATAAGCAATGGAAGCTAACATTATGCTTATGTACCACACAACAAAGTTCCAGGGAAACTCTCCTACATGACTTGTGTCATAAATACACACACATGCCTGTGCGTTTACTGATAAAACGCATTAAGACAACAGAGGAATCAAAGACCCACCAGACTAGCTCTCAGGTCATTGGTAGTCGTTCCAAGGCCTCTGAGAACAGAAAAAAAACTGTTCCCGCGTGGCAACTGGCTGAACTGGTCGCTCTGTCCTGTCTGCAATTGTTGCTATGGTTATTTAGCAGTCTGAAGAGAACTCTCACGACCAGCACGGCTAGTCTAGTAGGTTTAGGTTTCATAAAACAATAATCAGTTATTGATCAAGACTCAATTTTCAAAACTGAAAAGCATATCCTTGGGACAGGATATCACAGGTAAATGTGTGTTCTGTGGCACTGCTAGGTTAGAGAAAGTCTTAGAAAGAGGAAGACCACACCAGATCAAATGTATCACAAATAATTTGTTTCTTTTTAGTATCTAATAATGACGACAGCTTCTGTTAAAATAAAGTCATTAATATTATTTTAACCCTCTCGTGATCAGAACATCCAAATCAACTTTAAGTTAATAGAATTCAATTGCAGGTATATATTGACATTAATCAGGCCTTGAGAGGGTTAAAGCCAAAACTTCAATAATTATAGAATTATCACAATTTTGAAGACCAATCATTTGAAATGCTGACTGCAAATCTCAGCCAAACACTATAACAATACAGGCAGTTTTTCATACATCTCATTAAAAGTATATATATTTATGGCAATTTACTGTCAACATCTCTCTGTTTACCCTAGGTAAAACTCCTGCATTTGTAAACTGCATCTCTGTATGTCCCCCCCCCCCCCCCCCCCCCCGTATCACCTCTGTGAATGACCACCCAACCTGTTTACAACTTGAAAGGTTATTTGTGTTTCACTTAACACTGTCCACAGAAGAGCATCAACAATCTACAGAACCAAAACGCCATCTGACCACGCCCGATTAAAAATATAAATCCCCACAAGTCTGGTGTGTATTCTGAGCAAATGTCACAAATACCATTTTCCCATTCCTACCCCACCCGAATGAATGACTGTGCATCGCTAATTAACTTCCCATTCAGAAATAAAGCCGCACTTTTCAACATGAAAGCCTTTTCCTGTGTTTGGTTTTTACTTCACCACAGAATCTCATGCAGATATCCCGTCTTTTGTTTGAGAAGGATGTCGTAAAAAGCAGCCTCTGTTTGGACGGACTGTGTAATTAGCACCATACAGGAGAGAGCATGAATGAGGAGAGATCTATTTGTAGTGAAGACATGTGCTTTCATAATGCAACCTGATGAGCATCAAACATCTCCCAGACACGTATGTATACATGATTATTTTTGTCAGAAAATACACACACACTGACTATAATTTGACGATGCGCTTATGTGAATATTGGCTGCCACATACTTTTTGTTCTTTAATAAATCTTCAATGGAAAGTGTACAGACGTGGGTCTAGATGAACTCACAGTGACGTTAATATTTCTTCTGATTTATTCAGCAAACATTTATTGAATATCATAAACTCTGGAACGAAGTGTTCCTTTGACATAATAAATAAAAGTATTTCGATTTGATTTGAAAGAATCTTGCAGATGTAAGCTGTAAATTACAACCTTCAGGTTATTTGACATGTTTTGCAAAATCAAATTTAAGGTCTTTCTATCAACATTCAAGACATTTAAAATGATTTAAAATAGAAGATCCCAGTTTAAAATTAATATTTTCAAACACCCCCTATGGGTGACTTATTGCTCTTTCAACTAAATTATTATAAACAATATTACTCTCCTGTTTGTCATCTGTCTATGAACCAATATTTCCATTACTTACAAATATAGTGGGCTGACATTTTGCATGTGGTATTAGGGCCATTGGGAGTCGATTACAGGTTTAGATATTTAAAAATTCAACTTTGTGTAGTTAATACTAGGTATCTCATGGTCACAATTTCAAAAAACAGTTTTAGTGCAGACAAATGCATTTTTCCTTGAGCAATGCTTGGTAACTCAAGTAAAAGTTTCTTTAATTTAAACAGAAAAACTGCAGCTCATATTAATTGACACCAGGACTGTGGACAACATTTCCTTGGCGATTTGCAAGACAACCAAACAGGATTAGTTCACGTGACATAGTTGTGAGCAGGTAAACAGCCACCTGGACGCCTTTCTTGGAAAAGGTGTGATTTATTATATTTTCCCCCTTACATTTTGCAAACTGATACCATTCTGTGACACCTAATTACTGCATGATGCCCCATATGTAGAACGTCATAATTATAATGTACGATGAGCAACTGAAATGTAAGGCACGTTTATAACAACTAGTGCAAACTTAATAAGTTGTGATCACTATAATTAGATACATATAATATATATATATATATATATTTGTATATATGTGTGTATATATACATATATATTAAACACAAAATGTAGTTCAAAACATAACAAATAAGGAACTACTCAAACTGCGAGGCAACCATCACAAACTGTCAGGTTTATTGTCCTGTGTTGACCAAACCATTCGCTTCATGTAATAACTAACACATTTTATGACTTTGTGAACTTAAGCCTCGCTCTTTTGACAGGACGTACGTAAGACTTCATTCCTTAGACATTACTTTATCTCTGACCTAGTCATTTATCAGCCTCAGCACCAACTAATCCCTAGTATTGTGTGCTACACTGTACAGGGACATCTCAAGTGTGTCTGTACACATGTCTGGACTCGCGATAGTGTAGTGGTTGGCACATCAACCTAGCACACCGGTTCAACGCCCCGCCAGGGCAGACATGGAACATTTGACGTAAAAACCTGGCTATCAACATTGGGGGCTGTGTATCCCTCAGACCTTGGAAATAACGTTAATATCAGTCCTGGCTCCTGGCAATGTTCACCCTCAGTGCTGGTGAAGTTGACTGGTTTCGCGATAATGTCCCACAAGGGAAGACTAGTTGAATAACCTTGCAGGACCACAACAAAGTAACCACACTACATACATGGTCAGTTAATAGAATGTTGCCGAGTGCCCGAAACAACTAGAACTAACAAATTTTTTCTTCTTCCGTTTTTAGGCCCCCACAACCCTCAACTGTAGTTACTTCGTGACCTGTCAATATTCCCAGAGGTTACTAACTCTAATTATTTCTCATGTTGTGACTTCCTTACTATAATCCCTGTACATGGCGTATGACACCAGATCAGTGTCATTTTGTCACTCGAAGACATCACATATCTGTCTTAATTTAATCATTTTAAATCTGCCTATCTCACTGAGGCATTTCTCCAGTATTTCCTGGCTTGACGATCATATGAATATAACATATTTCAGCAGACATTTTCCTAACGTAGTGCATCGCCACACAAAGTGTTGCTGGACTTCACTGACAACATTTCCTGGCAGTGTAGCAGTGTACTTCCTGGTAAACTGGAATGTCAACTAACGCCCGTGTATAACTGTTTCTAGGAATCCTGGTTGGCTTAATTCTTGTATCATTCATGTCACATCAGGCTAACAATGGCAGACTCCAGAAAGCTTAAGTGTACTGTTGCATGTGACAAGTTGACAGTTGTGGAGAACCCAACATATGCTGTGATATTATATTATCATTATCATTCTAGTTGACTTTCTGCATGTGAGAGGAAATGTTTAACACATCCAAATGCATAAATGCTAGCATGCATACATAAGTGCATGCATGTGTGCTGTAGTATGCATGCTGTATGCATATTCACATGAGCACACAAATGTACACAAATCTACTCACACTTACAAATACACACACATTCACATGCACGCACGCACGCACGCACGCACGCACGCACACACTTATAAATACACACACGTACAAATACACCACAGGCACGCACGCACGCACGCACGCACGCACGCACGCACGCACGCACGCACACACACACAAACACACTGATTGTTCTCTTTAATTTCAACCCAAATCAGTGATTCATTCACGGCACTGATTCTTCCTGTTGCACCATCTTAAAACCTACTGAATAAATCCTCACACCACGGCTAACCAACTAACACGTTAACCTTAGCTGACCTCTCCAGAAATTTCAGGTGCAAAGACAGCAGCTGAAAAACAAAAGCCACTCAAGCAATCATTTGAACATCATACAAAAATTATGGCCTCCATATGCACGTTTCTTCAATGCTGATGAAACTAGCTGTGAATCATCCATCAATCAAAACATGAGCAGGAGACCACACAACACCTGTCTTCTTTGAGGTGCACTCCACATGCAAGATATCACCCCAGCCCTCATCCATCAAAGTTAGGAGACAGGCAATTAAAAACTGGTGATAATTCTATACACTGAATTATGATAAAATCAACTATCAGAGATCTGAATAATTCACATTAGACGTTATCAGGATGAAATGGTTGGGGTCAGTAACCACAACTGATGTCATTAACAATGTTTGCTTGTCTCAGTGCTGTTCAAAGGGTTGGAATCAAACATACATATTTTATACTGCTTTTATTGTGCTGATCAGAGCCGTAATGTAACAAAGTACATTTACTTCGTTACTTTACTTAAGTAAAAAAGTTTACTTTTCATGACTATCAAAGTACATTTTTATGGAAGTACTTTTACTTGTAACGAAGTACAAATATGTGACCCATCTTAACAAAATCGGTCGGATGTCGGTAATTTTCTAAATTGAGTTATTAGTACCACTGGAAAGAGCAGAATATCTGCTTTCATATGATATATCATGCTAGAAGATATCTCGATTCTAGCCGAAGTTATAGCTTGACAAACATGTGTGGGGTAGAAACCTTCAAAGTAAGAAAATGGCCTTCAAAGTTGATGCAAAATATTTGTTACGTTTCATGGAATGTACCTTAGTTACCATGGACCGATCTTGTTGAATCTTGGCATGTTGGAAGACAATGTCATTCTTAAGATACCGTGTTAATATGAACACAAAATGTTTATTAGAAAGAAAATTGCAGATTAATTAGTATTTTATGCAATTACCTCCGTTGTTAACCCATTAGGCCCTAGGATTTAATTAAAACATGCCCTCATGTTCCCAGGATTTTTGGCAATTTTTGAGCGATTTTACCTCTACGTGTTAAAAAATCTGTAGACAAAAATCTATTCAATATTGTTTGTTACAAGTTGTGTTTATTTTGAAGAGAACAAATTTTTCCACATGCCTGTACACATATAAATATGATTTAGTCATAAAATGTTGACACTTGATCACAATTTGCAAAGAAAATAATAAATTTAAAAAAAATATTGAAAGTTATTCTACTTAGCGACTGACATTTGAAATTGAGCCCCTGCTACCACCATATTCAACCCAGTGAATAAAATGCAGCTATAAGTGTTAGCTTTGCAAGAATGAAAACATTATGACATTCTGACGGTTATTTTTCTAGTTACACTATATTTTTATAATATTTTCAAGCTAAATATTTTCAAAATGGCCGACATTTAGTTATACAGGCATGTATTGAAATATCTCAGTAATAAAGCCATTGAATCAATCAAATTAGTTGCAACAGTGTTTATTGAGAAACAAAACACTGTGTCTGTTCATTGTTGTATTGTATAATTTATATTTGTGTTGTTTTGAGTTGTTTGAAATAGTATAGTGTGTGTGTGTTTTATGTGAAATACTGGTCGAAGAAAACATATTTCTTCTCCTTCATCTTCATCTTCTTCTTCCTGTAATAAAAAAGTCAACATAAATAAACATGAAATGAGAGAAATATAATTATAAACATTTACGAAATATGAACAATATTACAACATAATAAAATACCATAGCTGGTGCCTGAGGTTAGAAGTAACATCAACAGAACAGAAGAGCAACACATCCATAAACAAACTGCCAGGTACACATGTACTCGGGACTGACAATGTCACTGACAGCTGTAACTTTTGACAGTTGACAGTTGTACTCAGCATACAAATGTGTAATTATTAGTTATTCAAACAAGTCACTGTATTGTTGAAATATGTCATACATCCAGATAAAATCAACTAAAGTATATAACACGAGTGTAAAAATAACACAAGTGACGGAATCGATGTACATCGAACGGTCATAGTCCAACTCAGTCGATGCCGAAGCGGTGACATTGACAGCCAACTTTTACCAAGTTTTAGCGACATGATTGAACCAATATTTCTTACAGACAAAACTACTTACATGTTCTTCAATTTCCACATCTGATCTCCCTTCCATTTCACCATAATCGCTGTCACTATGCCACACCATCTGTGCAACATCAGTTGCCGAAAACATGACGACAAAGGCAAAGTTTGACGAAGACGCACTTGAAGAAAATCGATGTAACTAAAAAAAATTCAATATGGTAACCCATGCACGTGACAAGCTGGTGTTGTTGCAAACTGTATCCGCTAGGTTGTGTTAAAATTTAGAAGCGTTTAGTGTAGTAGTTAGTCGCCAGGAATTTTTCGAATACACGGTCCTGACAGCGGCCGGTCCCAGCCGTTCCAGGAGTCTGCAGGGAGGCCGGTCGCGGCCGTTGTGGGATCTAATCGGTTAAGAAAAGCGAACAAACTCTGCTGCTGTTATGCCTTGGTTAGGATGGACATATCTGGTTGAAATTTGGGACACACAAAGATAGTATTATTCTCATGATATTGCATTTGCTTTTCCCAATTCCGCATCCCGAGAATCTGACACCGTCTCTACGGATCGCTCAGCGACTAGCGTAGCCGTGCCGTGATCATTCTCACGAAAGTCGAAATCGTTGTTTTCATAGTTCAATGTAGTTCGCAAAATTGTCATCCTCGTCATCGTCCGCCACGCTTTCATCAGTGACTTCCCCCAAAAAGTACTCCGGTCGCCTCAATCAAACTATCTATTTGTGCCCGATCACTTGCATCAGAGTTTAACAACTCCGCCACGTTGCACGCCATTTTTCGCTTCGTGTTGATTGCTAACTAGGTCAGCAGTGACGCGAAGTAAACACACGGTGCGCATGCGGGTGTTCAGAAATTATGCAAATGTTCCACGCTGGACCAATGAGAACGGTTGCCGGGGCTGTTGCTACCATGTGACCAGCAAAGCGTGCAATTACTGGCATTTTCGGCTTTGTGTTCTGGAAATGGAGCGGAACACTAAGGTCTTCTTAGCACAGCTCTACGCAAATGTCTTTAAAATACACGAAACAGAGTTAGTGTGGCAATCGATAAAACGAATACTAAAGAATCATTGTCAGGGAAAATCTCAAAATTGACGAATGCCCGATTTTTTCACAAAATCGGCATTTATGGAAAATCAGAGTTACCGACATCCGACCGCTTTTGTTAAGATGGGTCACATATGTGTACTTTTCCTAAATGAAGTGAAGTACTCATAATTCCTTTGTTACATCAGCAAATGCATTAAATGTTCCACGAATGATCTGCACCAGAAGCATGACAATGTTTGCCATTGGCATAGATTTATTTACAAATATCAGCCGGGACTTACAATAGACAGACATGTTAAGTATCCTGGACAGGCTGGATTTCTACATCAGTTGAACAAATGATTTGCTTTGTCACCTGAAGAAGCCAGTGAGATAATTGCAATCTGGTGTCTGGCCCTGAAGCCACAGCACCTGAACTAGGTGTCACAACTGCAGTGCAAGACTTCCTGACCGGGCTGCTAGCGACTATTTGTTTCCTAGGATACTTGGTTAACATTGTACATATATCAACCAATAAGAGATAGGCGACAATATGACCCTAACCCTAACCAACTCTAACCCTAAAACCCTAAACCTAAACATTACGTCATATTGTCGCCCATCTCTGATTGGTTGATATATGTACACTGTGTACCAAGTATCCTAGAAAAAAAATATTGGCGGGTCGCTAAGACAACAATGTCGATGAATGGCCCTTATTTGAAGCCTTGCATTGAGTAGACATGAAAAACAGCTGCCTTACTTGTCTTCTTGTGCCTTGCATATTGCTGACACAGTTTATTAGCTTTATATATTCAGTGTGTACTGCACATGGCTGTAGATATTGTAGGCTCCCCGTTATCGCCCACCGCGAACCTGCCGGTCTTGTGGAACCACATCTTTATAATATCTATTTTAGTATAGATGAGTGTGTATAACTGTTTTTATTTAATTAAAGTATTTTATAAATGTTACAATTAGTAATTATCATTATCATTATGCCTCCTAATCGTAATCGTGAAATTTGTATAGATCGAGCTGTTCCAACAAGTAACACATGATAACATTCATCACACATCCACGATGATAATAAAATTTTAAGAAAGACATAATATCCCCATAACCACGTGAATTACTACTGGTTCAACTTATGAATACGATGGTTGCTGTGGGGGTATTATTAAAGCATTGTGTATTTACAGCTTTTAGGCCTATACAACGATTTCAATGCTGTTTGCACCATTATAATTCATAGTGTTAAATATATATTAGAAAAAAAATAGCAAATATTTATATCTGCTTGGTATGAAGGTAGGACAAAACCCCCTCCAGACAAAACCCCCTCGGACAAAACCCCCTCCATACATAACTCCTTCAAGACATAAGCTCTTTCCGGACAAAACCCCCTCGGACAAAACCCCCTCATCATAGATACTAGCCTCAAGAATTATCAAAAGAAGTAAACTTAGCTTGGCTGTATATTTGTGCATACTATATATAATATAGCGGATCGGTGGTGCTGAACAACAATCTTCTCTTCTCCTGAAATTTTAGCTTAACTTAATAATTGTATAAATATATTTTTAAAACAAAATTGGACGCATTCAATTGTAATTATAATTTTAAATGATATTTTAGTTGTCTTATAATGTATGTCTAATTTAAATTATATTTTTAGAAGATAATATATATATTTTAAACAATTTTAAAGGACATTTTATATATATTTATTTATTTATTAACTAGTTTACACCACAATTATTGTTAAATAGATAATCTATTATTTTAATTTTGTCTTTATTTATTTATTATATTAATTTTTTTTTCATTTTAAAGAACAAATTATGTACAATATGTATCTTATATCTATAGCTTATATTTATTTGCCATATTTCATTTTATTGTATATACATATATATAGGCACTATATGAGTCAACGCCAGACTACATTCCAATTCATCATGTAATGCATGTTGAATATGGCAATAAAGTTTTATTATTATTATTATATAATATATATATATATATAATTTGGCATGTAAAAAATGTAAATACATACCAAATATTTTATAATTACTAGCATAATAAAGGTGCTATTCAAGCAAGTTACCCTCTGGCTAGTATCATTGATGAGGGGGTTTTGTCAGGAAATGGATTGTCTAGAAGGAATTATGTATGGAGGGGGTTTTGTCCAAGGGGGTTTTGTCCGGAAATGGCTTATGTCTAGAGGGAGTTATGTATGGAGGGGGTTTTGTCCGAGGGGGCTTTGTCCGAGGGGGTTTTGTCCAAGGGGGTTTTGTCCGCGCACCGCTTGGTATCCACTCAATTATAATTGTGAATATTTTATATTTATTCACGACAGTTGGCTGCATCGCCCATTGAGAATAATTTTTAGGAAAAAGTACTTTTGTGTTTACTTCAAGGACATGTTTTTATTTTTTACTTTTACTTGAGTAGCTTTTTCTAGGTCTACTTTTACTCAAGTACGAAAGAAAGGTACTTGATACAGCTCTGGTGCTGATGTTTTATGCAGAAATATTTTTATTTCTTGAATACATCTAACTCCTAATGTATGTTATTGTGCTACCAACCCATGCGTTAAATTTACATGTAGCCTGATTAAGTTTAAATGCAAGTTATTAGATGTACTCATTTCAAAGTCACAACAAACTATTACGAAAAACAAATATAGACTAGCATGTTTCAAACAAATAAATAATTGTCATTGACACTATACAAGTTTAACTGCAACTGGACTGCACGTATTTGTTTTTAATTTTAATTATTTTATTTTATTAATTTAACCAACAATAATGTATTGTATTTAGTTTTAATTACTTCTTTATATCCTTATTTTATTAACTTATTTATTATAAACTTTTTTCTTCTTCTCCATAACCCGGAATGTAAAACTGCAAGATTAAGTGAATTATCACTTTTCAGCAGTACATATTTGAAGAATTACCTTGTGACTTCTCCCATTCCAGCATTTAATGTACGAAGCACTTCAATCACTCCTGAGAACTTGATACAGTGTTACATAAACGTGCACCGTTGTTTGTTGATTTGTTACAGGTGGCTGGATGAGAGAACACCTGATGGCTCAGGTCAGTGGCATCGATTCTCCCGGGCTGGATAAACAGTTTTTTCGCGTAGATCAGTGATGAGCACCTGACTGACACCAGAGGCGGGCGGCAGGTGTCTGGTGTTTGTGGTGGAGGATCCAACTGTCTCCATCTGGCCAACTAAGACAACCTTTGTCTGCCGCATCTGAGCATCATCCAGAGTCTGTCTGCTTCAGCTCTGATCTATTCCCTTGTGTAAGATCTTAAAAGATTGAATAAGACAATAAGAGCGTCGTCCAAAGCAACACCACCGTCACTTAAACTGGTAAATTTGTTTTCGACCGGTATAAATTAAGATGGAAGGGTAAATTGAGGGGTTGAAGGTTGAGCAAAAAAACCTTATTTATTCTCCACACCCCCACGCTACACTACATCCACACCCCTGCCCCCAAACCACACGCACATCCACACGCCACCTTCATTCCAACCCCTTTATCACCTTCACACCCTCACTCCACCGCCTGGCTCCCACCCCGAAATCAGACTCATGTCCATGTACACCCTCACTCCACTCCCAACCACAAACAACACTCACTTCCACCCACCACATTTTCTCATTAAAATGCACTACATTAGTCAAGCTTTTACAGAAAGAAGTAGTTATCCATATATATTATGAGACACAATAGAAACACTCAAGACTGACCATTGATAAAAATAATACACAACTTAATCCTAGTATACTGCTACCAGCCACCTCTCAGGTCTTGGGCAGGGCTGAACCTGCCACCCTTGTTGAAATACACAGGTGTATTAGGCATTACACCAGTACAGCTTTTAGCAAAGGGAGTCACTGATAACAACCAGTAGGTGAAGTCAGCCCTCTCCCTGACCACTAACTTCAAGGGAAGATACAAGGAGGGAAACACCTGTCTTGTGACACACAGTTGGAGGTGACATGTCTTGAGGGATTTTTAAACACAAGTGCAGTCTTTCACTTTTCTTTAATTACTGCCATTAGGGGCTGGATGCAAAGTTGTACCAGTCTCAGCTGATTAGCTCAATCCAACTGAAAAACTGGGTCATTTATGGGCATGTGAAATGGAAAATCTGGAGTCAAATGTAACTACGTTTTACTCTTTTGACTGCAACTACAAAAGTCAATGTTTGAAATTGGGTACTTTTCTCCACTTTAATTCACAAATAACTGCTCCAAAATGTCACCTGATTTTCCTTATTTGTAACAATTCGTTTGCTACCGGAAACTGTGACCACATTCTGTCTAGACCGTGTAATTGTAGCGTCAACATCTTGTAACTGTCACCAGCCCTGTGTACCTGAGAAGGTGCAGGCCAGTGTGCCACAGGCCATGTGACTGTGACAGTAGGTGACTGTCACCTCTGGGACTCCAGGAACCAGGCCTTCTGACAGTGACGTGATCAAATCTTTGTCAGCCGAAGTTTATGTCCCTGTAGACCCCTGAACACAGCAGTCATTCTAAACAAGTGCATATGTCAGCAAATACATCCTTTCACTCCACGTACCCCTCCAACTCCTCCCAAACTCCCGCAATGTGTTCCTTTTCTTCCCATTCCCTTCTAAAAATAGGTTCTTATACAGTACAGTATATATCGTGCTGATAAATACATTTTACACTTTACTCTCTGGCAGACCGACCTATTCAGATGAACACCTTGTTGGCTTATGCAGGAAGCATTCAGCCACACTGCAATTATGGCTACTATAAATATAGTGGCATCGTGATTGTCTGTTGCATCTGGACTAATGCTTTAAATTGACTGCATATATACCAACAAACCACGTGGCCTCAGGACCTGTTTTCTCCTAACTTACATTACCTTGTTCTAAGAAAAAACTGTTATATCCTATATAATGATATCATTACAAATATATATTATTATTTCAGTTAGCTGGCTCAGTGGCTACTACTTCAAACTCTTGACTAAATTCCCACTAGACTAGCTGTGCCACTATGTAAGTTAAAGATAAGGCACTGTTTCTACAAGACCACATGCGTATGTTGTACAAGCGTGGCTGTAAGTCTGGTTGTTTTAGAGTTACAAAAACCACAGATGAAAGAGCAAAATTCCCATTGACTAGCACCGCAGAAAACTAGAGTAAAACACCTGACATGGGCTTAACCTAACGCACATGTAAGGCAAGTCTAGAGTCAAAAACACATCTAAGGAAACCTGCATCCAAGAACAGGCAACACCAGGAGGAACTGACAGCTACAATAACAGTAACTTTTGTCGTCTTTGAAAAGTAGGCCTTTATGCAGGGAGTCACTCTTCTGTTCATAATTGCCACAATCATTACTTGTTCAACAGAAGTATCAATACACAACTACAGTGATCAATTGATTTGTGTTTGACTGTCTACAATGCTTGTTTGTCAGGGTAATCAAAATAAATGTAGGTAAACATTAAACAATAGTTGATACAAATTAATTAATATATTATACTATGTTATCTGATGGTTACCTAAAATTAATTAACAGTGTTTATGTGTACCACATACATAATCACTGTTAATTAATTTTATATAAAGTAAACTTCAAATGCCATTTGTTTCTGCTATTAATCTAAAACATACAAACAGAAACAAAGGACTATCACGAATGAGTGAGCATATTATATAATACATGTAAATATTAAAATAAATAGTTATAAATATTACATAATACATAAGACATGGATGGTGACATCGCAAACAGTAAAAGACAATATCTCACACACTGTAAATGTTAGGTAAACAGATGCCAACTTATAATTTATGACAGATGTTAGCTGTGAATGGAGTTTTAATCGGTGAACAGATGGGTACAGACTGTTTACTGTAACAGGTAAAGTCGTTCACTCCTAACAGAACATTGGTCCAATAACTTGTGAGGCCAGTTCTTTGTCATCATGTGCTGAACATATAATACATGTTGATCACATTCTGGTTTCTAAGATTGCATGAAATGATTCGTAAATGTTTTCTATATCCTATCCAGGAGTTGGCCCACATATCAATTCAGACATAGTCACATTTAATATAAACAAACATGCAGGTTCTGAATGGATGCTGTACAGATATATTTTATCAAACTATTCTAACACTTTTCTATGGCAGCATCAATAAGTTGTTTACACGAGTGTTATTTATTTGCTCATAGCAGAAATAAATAAATTATATATAACTGTGTTAATAAAAACTAGTTTTCATCAACGTTGTCTGGATCTATCGATTCTTTTGGATACCCTAATTTGATTACCCTTGTAGGTGCCATGGTAGGGTAAGCCAGGGCGGGGTAGTGGAAGAGGTTCCAGTGTGCGGCTAATAATAATACTGTTTTATTCCAGACACAAAAGTCTATATGTAATCAAATAAAAAAATGTAAATAAAAACATAAAAATACAAATATAGTATGTATATAATATGTTTGTAAAGCACCTGAGAGCAATTTTTTTATTGATCGGGCACTATATAAGTACTTTATTATTATTATTATTATTAAATATATAGTCACACAAAATAAAATATATGGCCACTGAATTTGTAAAAAAAAATAGAAATGACAGATATTAATTTTGTTTGTCCAGGTTGGAAAAAGTATGAATCTTCACCAGGAAATCCAGCCCTTAAAGAGGTGGTGTGACCCCCCTCCACAAGATTATGTGACTCCCTCTGACATTTTTTTAACTCCCCAATCACTGTCCAAAAGTGAACCCAACAGTATAGGGCTGTGAACTAAACACGTCTAATGAGTCCAACCAGGAAATGATGCAATCCTATATCAAATGGTGTGACCCCTACCCCAGTATGTGGTGTGACCTCCCTGCAGAAGGAAGTGGTTTGAGTGCCTCCCCCTCTCAGCGACCTTGGCCTGCTGGTGTCAAGTGGAACAAGGCTGGGCAAGAAAAAACACAAGTGGGATCAGGGAAGGCCCAGCTCCCTGCCCACAGGCCCTGCTGTGGGGAGGACAGAGGAATGCTTTCTCTACCTCCCACCCCCACCCCCACCTCAGTCACATCACTCAATGCTGCACTATCCAACCACAAACACGCAATTAAAAAGATCCTGTGGAGGTGCCAATTTTTACACAATCATCACCCACAAGGCCAGTAGTTTAACTTTGGTAAAAAGACACTGGCAGAAATATGTTTCAACAGCAGTGAATTGCACTGGCTAAATGGCTAATAAAACAGTTTTTTGCAAGTTCTTGCCAACAATCCTGGCAATAACCTGTACAGTGAAACCCAGAGCAAATTAATCTGACTAGCAATAAGGATAATGTTAACTATTTTTTTAATTAATGAATACTGTTATCATTATGATTTTTTTTATTAAAGTTATGCTAACATGTTTTTGAAACTGTTAATTTTCTGGTTGTTTTATCATTACCTGAACAAACCAGAACATATGTATTTGTATCAGTTTCTATATTTTGCCCCAGTTAATATTTCTGCCAGTAAATATATTAACCTGCCTGATCAGTGCATCTACATTCAGAATGCAATATAATAATAATAATAATAAAGCTTTATTGCCATATTCAACGGGTAAAAATTACATGATAAATTGGAATGTAGTCTGGCGTTGACTTACATAGTGCCTAAATTTACAGTAAAATAGAATACGGCAAACAAATATAAAATATAGATATAAAATATACATTGTACATGATATGTTCTTTAAAATAAAAAAAATAAAAATTTAATATAGTAAATAACTAAAGACAACATTAAAATAATAGATGATCTATTTAACAATAATTGTGGTGTAAATTAGTTAATAAAATAAATAAATAAATAATAAAGAAAAAAAGAGATAAATAAAATAGACATACATTATAAGAGGACTAAAATACCATTTAAAATTATATTTACAATTACAATTGAATTACAATTGAATGCGTCCAATTTTGTTAAAAAATATATATTTATACAATTATTAAGTTAAGCTAAAATTTCAGGAGAAGATAAGATTGTTGCTCAGCACCACTGATCCGCCACTGAGAATAGGTACACCCACACCCCACACGCGTACAGCACCAACCAGCACCAGAAAAATAACAATTCCGCCAGAGAGGCGAAAACAGCCAAGTTTCCAGGGTCTTTACAGCTATGTTCTATATTTCATTCCTGATAAGGCTGCTACGGCACTCGGGTAAAAACTGTTTCTAAAGCGATTTGTTTTCGTACGGATGCATCTATAGCGTTTCCCTGACGGTAATAATTCGAACAGATGATGGGTGGGGTGAATTTGGTCTGAGATAATTTTGCCTGCT
Organism: Oasisia sp. SBJ-2009; assembly: GCA_964017155.1. Taxonomy (NCBI): domain Eukaryota; kingdom Metazoa; phylum Annelida; class Polychaeta; order Sabellida; family Siboglinidae; genus Oasisia; species Oasisia sp. SBJ-2009. The sequence goes on from OZ024857.1 coordinate 55,075,737, forward strand.
CTTTTTTTGGATCTGTCTTTATATATGGCTGTTAGAGAGGTGAGTTCACTACCGACAATTTTGGAAGCTGTTTTCACCACTCTGTCAAGCCTGCCCCTCTGGCGCTGGCTGATGCCGCCGAACCCTACACATATTGAGAATGTAAGAATACTCTCAATAGCAGAACGATAGAACTGAACAAGAATTTCTCTCCTCAGCCCGAACTTCTTTAGTTGGCGCAGGAAGAACAGTCTTTGTTGGGCCTTTTTGACGACAGCATCTGTGTTGTTTTCCCAAGCTAAGTCATTTGATATTATCATGCCTAGAAATTTAAAACAATCCACCGTTTCGATAGAGTCGCCGTTAACAATAATGGGAGCAAGTGGGTTTTTTCTCTTCCTAAAATCTACGATCATCTCTCTAGTTTTGGACGCATTCAGTTGTAGGTTATGATTGTTACATTTACCAGAAATATAAAATAAATATGTGGAATGTTAATTTTGCACTGGCTACCTATTTCTCCATTTTCACTGGTGCCCATTTCAGAAGATTTTGATGTCAAATAAATATTAATTCCACTTTTTTAATGTTGTGTGTGATCTAACCTAACTGAACATCATAAACCCTTTAGAACTCAGGTATGTCTTTGATGTTCTCAGAGTTCTTTCATTGACCTTACAAAACCACTAAAATATGGATTTGTTTTCATGTAAAAAAATTCTACTTTGTTTTTCTTTAAAGTGAAAAAAAAGGCAACAGTTTAGTGTTATGCACCTAAAAGAGTTTACACTGGCTAATCATTTGCATCTACAATCCAATTTTTCACCTTAGTGGTTACCTCAGAAAGTGGTCTTAAAGTGGGAAAATCTAGCTAAATCACCGACACCATGAACCGGCCCATCTTGGACCTTGCAACCAATCACAACCCAGCAGTTTGGAAAAGTAATACGTCAGAGAGTCGTCTGCTGGTTCAGCTGTCATAACAGAGAGCCAAGCGGTACGCTAAAAGTTGCCTTACGTCGGTTTACAACGAAATCGCGACATCAATATGCCACACTGTTCCTCAAACGCTTATAGTAATAGTACAGTGAAAGACAGTATCAGTAAGATGTCTTCTTGTTAACCTATGAATCGAGCAGAACTGAAACAGTGGTTCGGTGGATTCGTTTGGACAGTCACAGACACAGCGCGGATCCTAGACGACCCGATTTGATTGACCTAACCATCAAAACGACCACCAACAGCCGCCAAACTTCTCCTCACATATCTTACATACATATGCATACACTATGTTATGTAATAACATCTCTTGCATTCCTCTAACGAAGAAAATTCACACACAAAAACGCGCAGACCTCCGAGTACAACTTGTTCGGCCGCCCAGCGGTACCGTAAAATCGCTTTTAAACGCTTTACACAAAATACCGCTAGACGCCACGTTTCTGACTGCGAATATTTAATTGTTTTACTTCACACGCGCGAAATAGTTTAATTACTTATAAATAATATAATAATAATAATTAATTATTATCATCACTATGATTTGCAGGAAATTATAAGTTTTATTATTTTTATATTGATATTTAATTTTTATAATTGTTCATATATGTTTCTAGTATATTTATGTTTTTTTTCTTCTGGTGTGTATTTGTTGATTAGCATTTTAATGTATGTAAAACACCAGGAACAAGTTTAAATTGGATGTGGCGCTATATTAAATAAACAAACAATTTTTTTTATTATAATATATTTTATTTATGTAGCGCCACATCCATAATTGTTTGTGGCGCTTCACAAAATAATGCTATTAAAAATACAATAAAGAGAAAACTACCCACAGATAATATTATTTAAAAATAAATAATGAAAATACATGTTTCTATATCATTAACTAAGCTGACTTATCAGTCATAAATAAACATACAAATTACATAACAACAATTGTAATAAATCAATATAAAAGTATGGTTAATAGTAATAAACAATTAAAGTAGTAAAATAAATACGACGTAATAATAATTTTCATTCAGCACATACACAACCATTATGCATAAGAACATATTACTGAAGCTATTTGTTCTACTCATGAATGACATTTCCACCATCAGATATGTAATAATTATTATTTTTGAACAAGACACTTTATTAATTATCGGAACAATAAATCGCTAAAATGTAAAAAGGAATATGAATATATGGGAAATATTATGGTGGTAGAAAAAGAAGGATTTAAAAACAGTAATATTAACATGTTATTGTTTTAGTTATTATTGTTAAAACATCGCTTATGTAATATAAGCTTGCATGCTCGCAGTACACGCGGGATGTTTATAGAAATATTGATAAAATAAACAATGTGACTTCATTGAAAAACACGTAATTTCCTTTTTCTTTTATAACTAATAGGCAATTTTGGATAATTATGCAGACACATGTATTTGTAATATTTATTTTTAAATATTACCTGTGGGTAGCATTCTTATTATTGCATATACTTTAATAACAGTATGTTGAATAGAAGAGAAGAGAATTGTGGATTTGGCGCTATATAAAATAAACTAATAAAATTATATATTTGTATATTAAATTGTTATTTTTTATCAACTCTATTAGACCCATATCACCAAAGCGTTGCCTTAGTTTGCCGTTTAACATTTTCTGCAGATCATAGTGATGCAGGTAATTATTATTATATTATTTATAATTAATTAAACTAATTCGCGCGTGCGAATGCAGTAAGGTTAATCAATATTCGCGCGCCATCTAGCGGTATTTTGTGTAAAGCTAACTTATAATAGCGAGTTTACGGTAGTCGAAGTTGTCGAGTTGCCGTTCGCCAAGATTTGCGTTTCTGTTGTGAATTTTCTTCGTTAGACGAATACAAGTGATTATTTTGTAATGTAGTGTATGTATGTAAGAAATGTGGGGAGAAGTTTGGCGGCTGTTGGCGGTCGTTTTCATGGTTAGGTTAGAAAGTAACAGATAATAATATGCATGCACAGTTCACGCCGACCAAGAATTGACCTCTGACGTCATTTTGTTTCTAAAATGGCGTAGTCTGTAGACTTTCTATGTCTATGTGTTTTACATTTTTTTCCTGGTAAACCACTGACGTTAAAAATATTATTGTTGTTGGAAGTTGTTACTTTTTATTAACTCTGTTAATTCCATAAGATCCAAACATTGACTTTGTTTTCCCTTTAACATTATAAACTGTTCTTATTTTAACGATATTTGAAGTTCACATATAATGGAGCTAAACATACTAATCAACTTTTAAAGTAAACATACAAACTCACTGTCAATATTTCCGGACAGTGCTCATTAACAAAAGTTATAATATATAAAGCCATATGCAAGCAGCAAGATATCCCAAGACACCGTTTTTACACTAAGGAATCCAATGACATCAGTTGCAAAAGTAGTCTAAGGATGAAACCACCTCCTCAAGTTATCAAAGTTAGAAAGCGTTTGCTTCAGTACAAGGAAACAAGTATTCAGCCATAGTCAGGTTTCAAGTTTTGATCCAGCTTACAACTAAGAATATTCTGAGCAGTTCAGACGAGAATCTGTTGTACGAAGTCAGTACGGATAAAAACGCTACAAAACCCTCAACACACCTGAAATAAATCACAACAGACTTCTACACCGTGGAGCGTGCTATAAATGTGACTGTCGAAATCGATTTACGTAGCCAGGTACGCAAAGAAAACAAACAGAAAAACCAAGCGTGTGTTCACTGCATTGAGGTTTAGAACACGCTCCTAACCAATCACGTCAGTTGTTGTGGTCTTTGTGCCAGCCCGGAGTGGACCTGGGCAGTTCTGTGCGCGTTACGAGACCTACCACATCTAGAGTGCCTGGTCCAGTCCTGCTATAATCAGATGGGAATTAACACAGGAAGCACAGACGTGTTGACTGCGCATCTTACCTGACAGCTACAGGAACCACTTAGCTCAAGGCAGGGCAGTCACTTCCTGTTTATACATGCATGCATGCACTGGAACACACACACACGCACGCACGCACACCCATGCGCACACACGCACGCACGCACACACGCACACGCGTCTCACCTGATAAGATCAAACCCACCTGTATGTGGTCAACACAATTCAGGAGGGGACAGCAAGAGGGAGCATTAACTGTTTCAGATTACTGTAAGATTTCTACATGCAGTGTATTAATGAAGGACACATTTTAAAAGTCATAAGAATGATATATAGATGTAACTGTCAGTTACTTTAAATGTAAAATATACCATAAAGCACTTGTGCAAAACATTTTTTTCAAAAGACAATACATTGTACTGAGTACAGAACTGCATTTATCAAAAAGTAATGAATGTCATCAATTCTTCTTCTTATATGGTGGCATCATGTTTAGCAACCATGAACTGGAAGATGTTTGGATGGTGTTTCACCACCAATTTTGCAAACTTGGAATTCATCCCTCAATATGGTTGTTTGTTCATTTGTCAGATTCTGTGTAGACCTCCCACGTGTCCATGGTGATTTTTGAATCATCACCAAGCCATGTCTCCACAAAGAAAGTACTCGTTAACAATTATCACTGGACTTTGTGGAAATTCCTCAGGGGACACACTTACATAAAAGCAGTCAACCCCTCATGGACATCAGCTGGATGGAGATGAAATAGTTAATGCTCCCTTATTGTGTTACATTGTAAAATGGAGAAATAGAAAAGTAGCTATAACGGGACTAGTTTGCCTGTCAAACTTAACGAGTAGCTATAACGGGAATAAAAAGTAGCTATAACGGGAAGTAGCTATAACGGGAAGTAGCTATAACGGGAAGACACCGTCAACACATGTATGTAAGCCTTCTCAAGTAAATTGTCCATCAAGGATAAACCAAAATATACCGTAAATGGTTAGAGTACAATGCAATGTGACAGTTGGCTTCCTTAACTACTCAACAAAATTTTCCTCAAAAACTACCACATAGTTTCATAGTAAATGTAAACATTTCAAACCATTTTTTTTCTTAATAATTTCACTTCATCCAAATGGTGCATTTAACTACATCCAGTCCCAAACAAAAGTCTAAAACAGACAGATCGGCTTAAACCACACTTGACCTGGTTTTAGATATTTTCAGATCAAACAGTTTTTTATCGACCTGGGAAGAGTCTTGCCAAGAGGGAAGTTGTGATTGCTACGAAACCGGTTTCAACTTACATTTCTGTGAGGAACTTGAAGGGGCTGAACACATACTCTGGCAGCTGGGTGACTTCATTTCCGCTCAAGTCTCTGCAATTAAATTAAACAGGCATGAAAAAACTGCAAGGAATTTATGTAGAGAGCACCTTTAATCTGATGTTAACTCTCCACCAACCCCCAATGCCACCAGTGATTCCTGTGTAAAAACATCCACAACTTTAAATATATTTAAAAAAAATTCCAGGTTACTCAATCATGCTGAGCTTAATGAGTCATGATATATAATATACATAATTAAAAATATTTATTTGATAAATACTTGCAAAGTGAATGTACCTCACTGTAAATCCCACACTATCATGTATGCCCTACAACTGGAAATAAATATGATTATATAAAAAATAGCAGACTATAACTACAGAAAGATAGACATAACTTGTTTAATATTGTGTTTAAAATTAGCATGTAAAATTGTGACATTATCCCAATTAAAACACACTGATAGAAACAACAGGAAAACGAATATTACAATTTATGTTTAATTCAAATCTAGCCTCAAGTCAACCGTTGTAATTTCGCCCTGATGCACTAAGGCACTGACATGACACACTGACAATCAGTGGATGTCCGTGGATCAATGACCACAGAAAAATTTGATAAATATAGTAGCATCATGATTTATTGGGCTTATTTTCCACATCACGAAACAAGTTTCGTTTGGGCAGCCGGATGTCCAATGCAAGTAGCAGGACTTGTCTGGCCTTATTCTCTTGTCATGCAAGGCCAAGCTCATTTGCCTCCTGACTCTTTATAAGTACACCAGAATAAAAACTTAATTTCAAAATAGCCGGTCACCTGCACACACACACACAAGCGCGCACACACGCACACATGCAGTCACGCATGCACACACACTCGCGCGCACACACACACACCACACGCATGCATGCACACACACCACACCAAACCACACGCACGCACACCACACATACGCATGCACACTCACGCACACACACACCATGCCACACGCACGCACGCACGCACGCACGCACGCACGCACGCACGCACGCACACACCAAACCACACCAAACCACATGCATGCCCGCACGCACGCACACACACCACGCACGCACGCACGCACGCACGCACGCAGACACACACACACACACAAACGCATGTGCTTGATTAGAAGTGTGTGTGTCTGTCCAGTGGTAGACACACACATGCCTGCTGTGTCCACTAGGTGTGTCTGTGCATGTGTATCACAGGCCGGGATTAGTTTGCGTACGCTCACATGAATGGTTTCCGTTTGATCTATATCAAAGACGGGAATATCTGGCAGTGGCCATATGGTGCTGCACGCACATGCACATGATACGGCAGCTGAGTGTCACTGCTGTCATTGCATCTATCACAGAGAGGCCTCAGAAAGGACACTACTCAGAGGCAAGGTGACCAAGTGTCCCCCTTTTCCTCCCCGCGCTGTCAACACCGTCACAGACAGTTGACGCTGAGTGGGAAATATAAAACAAATCAAGAGGAGATTAAACAGATAGGAAGGAGAGACAGGGTCTTGAAAGGTCAAAGGTGAAGAGGCTGGGGTGGGAGGGAAAGGAAGATCAAGATTGATGGAGGTGATTTATGATAGATGGTGATGACTTGCTAAGGAACAAATCAAGGGATGAGCCCCTGCCCCTGCATTCAATTTATGTTGGGATAAGTAAACATGAATTAATAACATTAATAAATGTAGTTTTATAGCATCCACTCAACTTAAAATTGCTCGCTCTCGCTCTCGCTCTCGCTCTCGCTCTCCTCTCGCTCTCACTCTCGCTCTCTCTCTCCCTCGCCCTCCCCCCTCCCTCCCTCCCTCCCTCCCTCCCTCCCTCCCTCCCTCCCTCCCTCCGTCCCTCCCTCCCTCCCTCTCTCTATACACATACATACATATTATATATATACAAATATATAATAGAATTCTGTATAAGTAGATGTACTAATTATAATTAAACATAAAAATATAGCTTTATCTTAAATGCAGTTACAAAAAACAATTAAAATAAAAGATAATTACGAAACATTGCAGACTTTTTAATAGTTTAAATATGACAAAAAAATAATCAAATACAAAAGATTATCCGAAGAAAGCACATAAGAATGTCCTCACCAGTAAATTATAAGAACGTTTGTTTAAAAAGATGTGTTTCAAGAGTGCTTTAAACAGTTGTGGAAGTCCTGAGTGTGGGAGGCAAATTGTTCCACAGAGCACCGAGCTGACTGAGAAACGGTGATCACCCTTGGATGGCAGTTTGTGAGCCGGATACAAACAAAATGCGAGGCTGCAGCAGGAGTCTCTAGTAATATCATTTGTTGAATATTGGCAATTAGAAACACAATCAAAGCCCCACTCCAGCCAGATGTGACTGAGACATCACCGGCAAAAGAACTAAACTGTTGATCTCGGGTTACTGACCTGAAGTAACATCAACGTACTGAAGTCACCGACGTGATAATCAGTACCGACTTACCCAAAACGTTGTGTTTTAGTCGTAACAAGTACAAGACCGCAAACAATAATCAAGCAGCTGGATGCATCTGAGTGAAAACTGCCCAAAAATGGACGAGCAAAGCACCTGCCTGATTAAGTGTTTGTCAGACAGTAATGTGTAATCAATAGTGACAAGTCAATGAGAAAAACTCAGTACAAGTGCAACATTGCACTAAAGAAGTAAGACTGAATATATTCACCTTAGACCACCTCTAGAGACATCGGAAGTGGAGGCCATAGGGTTTCAGTCCCCCAATGTAGGAAGGACTTTGGTCCCCCAACATTGGGAATTGGGAATTTTTTAATGTGAGTGATCACTTAGTCCAGTTGGTATTTCGAAGAATATTTTTGAATATTTAAAAAAGATAGTTTTGTTGTGAAATGTTCAACAGCCATCCATGGCCCAATTGCTAATTTGTGGCGAAGACCAAGATTATTTCCCCTTAACCACATGATTCTGCCCCCTTAACCACAAAATTATGCCCCCTTAACCACAGTCTTAGGCCTGTATAATAATGTTCATGTTTCTGGTAGCCTGCTCTCAAGTGATAGTGCAATTATGTGTAAGTAGGGAAAAGGTTTCTTTTACTACTATCAAAGGGAAGCCTATTTTAGATACGTAGCTATATGAAAGGTAACAGAATATTTTCTCTGACATTTGTTTGGAGATGTCACCAACCATTTCTTCAATCAAAAGTGTAATCCTGATATTTTGACAGCTAAAGTTCACAATAGAAACAGATATACACTGTACACGTGTATGTTGCTGGAAATAACAATGTTTTTGAAACCTGAGGATGTACTTTGTATTGCCTGGACATTTTCTGCACACAGGCAGTTCAGATTCGCTTCTCCTTTTGCATTTTTATATTTATTTAGGAGCACAGACAAAGTATTATTTTCCTTGTTATAGCATGAGGAGGGCATTTTCACTTAGGTGTATTCAGTTTCATCAGTTGGTTAACTGGAAACACCAAATTTCTCTGCTGGCCTTGAAAGTAAAACTGATACTGGTGAAAGTATTTCACACCTATTGGCTAAATGTGGTTATTGTGACCTGAGTGCACATCAAGGCCAGGACAGGTGTAACAGTGACACCTGTGGTGTGCCACTCACCTGGAAGTGAGCATCTTGTCCAGCAGTCAGGTCAAGGGCAAGTGGTGTCAGATCAGTCCTATTTCTGTATCACTTACCACTGAATGTACCGTACCCTTTGTTGTGTCTAGTTGTTGTAGTTCTATTTATATATTACAGCCTTAAGGTATAGTTGCACAACAGGCTTAACAGTTAATTGAAATAGATAATTTGTTGTTGAAGTAACACGATTCGTGCAATATATCATATCACATAACTGCTCAGAATGCTTAGGAATTAGAACAGCGACAAATTAAAAGTTGAACCTAATTTAAATTACACCTCAAATACCATTTCACATAATTATCGGTAAGGGCAACTACAAAACTGTACAGCTAAGCCACTGAAGCACTTCATTTTCAATCAACAGTATCAGGAGCGAATTTATTAACATTTTACCAGACATTTGTTTACAAAGGAAAGAGTCGTATTGAAGAAAAGATATCATAAAAACACCAACACGATCACAATCTCCGCCATGACTTTCCTGATGCTTCTGCCCCTATCATCTTCTGTGTCAACTGTGGGAGAGGCTTTAAAGCTCAAATTGGACTATTCTCTCACGGACAAGAAAAACACAAAACGGACGAAACCCTACACTGATGTCATCATCGGGCACCATGGACAGCAGAAAGAGAGATAACTTTGTCTTGGTCTCTAATCTCTATACTAGACATTGCCTTCAGCCTGCTCCCAGAGGATGGATTCAGGGGTTTACCAACTCAGGGACAGTCACTGGGATCTGCTGTATGTGTCCTTAGGTCATTGTAGACAGCTGTGTTTGAGGACGGCACTCTGTCATGTTCATTTGCTCATGCAGTGTTGCACAATATCAAGATTGGTGACTTTGTCTTACTGTTTCGTGCCACCGGTCACGCAAGCAGTGGAGATGAAAGCTGTTTAGTGCTCACGGTCTATGGCTTCAGGCTTAGATGTTTGTGTGAGTTGGAGACTCGTTGTCTCAGGTGGTTTCCTCCAAACAGCCCAAACGTGGGCTAACGCAGGAGTTGTGCTTCTGTAGAATTAGTGAGTCCACTACAGGTTATACATTTACCCCCTGTGTGAGATCTTTTACTTCCCCTGGCATAGACACCAGATAGAAGGGACCACCGGCTTTTAGTCTCTTCGGAAAGACACAGACAAATGTGGGGTGAACGAAACTGCCTAAGTTTCAAAACAGCAGCTGAGGTGGGATTGAATCACGGTCCCCTGGATTGACAGTCCAGCGCTCTGCCGCAGGACCACCATGGTAGGACTCCATGTGACTGTGTGGTTTATAACACAGTCAACTCTTTGTTAATTTGGCTGATGAGTGACTATTGTTGACAATCCTTCAATGTGCTTGTAAGCCAACATCTTACGTCATCTTCAGCACTAGCATGCGATCATATTCACATCTACCTGGTGTTAATTAGTTTGATGGCTACTAAATGAGATTGCATGATACATTGTGTACTTCCTTGTAAACACAGCACGTCACACTGCTTTCAGACCCAACATTGCACAACCACATCTTGGGTTACGGGTTACAAAGAGGCACTCAATTGCAAGTATTGGCACACACTTTGGTGTGGCACACAAAATACTGATTTGTTGAAAAAGTAGAACTACCCAGTCTTTCCGTGGAATACTAATCCACTGGACTCATAAATTTCTCATAAAAATTATGTCTGGCCTATGTTTGTGCACAGTTTAGTGAGGTTCTAAGAAGAAAACTCAGAAAGTACTCGTTTAGGAGCAGGAAATGTCCACGAATCGTGGGAAACATCCTCCCATGCAACTAAGCTTTATTTAAATAATTGTTTTCTCTGGAACTGATTTGCATGCAGGTTGTAAAAAAATCTTGATTTTATCATGATTACTGTTTGTCTCTGAACATTGCAAAGAGCTCTATAGTTCATTTAAAAGGTTAGAAAAGAAGCAAACACAGAAAGTGGTAATGTTGATTACAGATAGGCTATGCATGGAGTTTATTGGCTGTGAAAAAAGGCAGCTAGGAGAAATCGCATACTGTTTTGGCCCTGATGTGTGGCTCCCATAGTTGATGCCATTCAACTGCAGTCAACACAAAGCATTATTTCTGAACTCACAAGTGCCGACTGAAGGCATTTACAATGTGGTTGACCACATCTGTTGTTTAGTTTGACCTACTGCTATAAAACGTGGGGTCACACATAGTGTAGATCTAAAATAAAACATGTACCAAAGTACTATGTAGTCACTAAATGATGTCATAACTGTCTGAGTCGTACTCAATGTACCTGGTATTTGCTTTGATTGTTGCAATCAATACAACTCTCTGCGAATACAAACCGTCACCGAGTACACAACTGGTGCGGTATTGTTTACTTCTCGGGCTCACAAACTGTGGATCAGGAGATTTCGCCTGTGACTGTTTCATCTCACCATAGCCCTGCCCATGTGTTGGGAGGGCCACTTCTTCTGACATGTTCGGAGCAAGGCATGGCAACAAGCCGTACACACTTCACTTGTGGAATGACACTGAATCAAGCCCTGTACTTCCTGTATTTTTGAACAACCATGGCATACTCCTTAACCTTCGCGACATATTGCATTCTCTTGCATTGACAGCGCCGCCACGTGCCTGGCTTCATCAGGGAACAATGCATATGGCATGCCGAGTTCTTAATTGCCCTCTTTGACTTTGTCACAACATGTAGATGACTTTGTTGTCTCATTAGATGATGAACTATTACATTCCGCCGCGTGTCAGGAGTGTCTGGGAGTGCGGGGGTCGTGTAGTGACATACGAACTGATTGCGAAACGCTGCCAACAAGGTCAGGTGAGTCCCACACCCAGTTAGACCATCACAGCTGGACCAGGAAGTGTTCACCTGAGGTCTACAAGAGGCGACCTCAGTGACCCATCAGAGGACCTCAGTGACCCATCAGAGGACCTCAGTGACCCATCAGAGGACCTCACTGACCCGTCACTATTCACTACAGACGGTCGAAAGTCTAAAAACAATGTGTTTAGTTTAGTACTAGTTCAACTTGCAAACTTATGGGACTTGCTCTTTTTTCCCAATATACTAATACTAATATAAGTTTTTATTTACACATTCCCCCCACTGTGGTGCCACTGTAGCGATATATTTTCCTGGGGTCAAATTATCACACAACCCCTCCATCCATGACCATGAGTAATTCTCACAATATTTTATACTAACATCAGTTTTTATTAACACATTTCCCCCACTATGTGGTGCCACTGTAGCAATATTTTGTGACCTTGTTAACTTTTTGTGACCTTCCCTTAATGTTTTTCCAGAAACCAATACAATAACTTATACTTCACAAGTTCCATTAACGCAGGAAAACACATGAACAAATGTAAGTCCACAGTAGCATCCAATAATGAGTGGCTCACCAGTTAATTTATCTACTGAAATATCTGATCTACCAAATCAACATTCAACTAGCAAATTAAACAACTTCAGTAAAAACTTCTATATGATATTACGAAAATATGTGCATATTTGCATAACAAAAACATCTTGAAAGTACAACTGGTAACTGTCTATTTAGGTATTACAAAACAGGCAAAAGCAAATGAATGAAATTCCTCACCCAGTTTGCTCTAGACAACAGATGGACTAAACTGCAGGAAAGTAAAAAACAGTTTTTGTCTCTGGTGAAGCGATAAAGTTCACGTGGTTTGGCCACGTCAATTGGCACGATGTCTTGAAAAAAAGTTGAAAACACCCCAGTGGGTCACCCTGGACGGCCGGAACGTGCGGCCGCTAGAAGAAACACTGACTGGACAAGAAGAAGGAATGGACCAACTGAAGCTGGCGGCCCACATAAGACAGACCAGGCAGGAGCAGGGGCAGTGGCAGTGGTCTCAATGGCCACAGACCAGTCCTGAGTTTAGGGATGACACAAAAAGAGTATCAAAGACATCCTGTAGCAGAACCTCGTTTTGGTCACCTCTATAACCCAGCCATCTCTGTAATACAGCCACCTCTGCAATTCAACTATCTCTGTAGTACAGCCATCTCTGTAAACAACCACCTCTGTAACACAGCCACCTCTCTCACCCTCTAATACAACCACCTATGTAACCCAGCCACCTTTGTAATAGTCCACTCTGTAAACAGCCACCTCTGTAATACAGTCACCTCTGTGATACAGCCACCTCTGTGATACAGCCACCTAAGTAAGAAATACACCTTTGTAATGCAGCTACCTCATAATTATTATCCAGACTGGGATTATAGTACAATTTTTTTTGTAACAGTAAAGTAAGAGAGTTCCACTAATGGGGACACCTCTCCATTCAGATCACTCTGACCCTATCCCACAGGTGACCTGAATTAAAAGTGGGTTTCTGCCATTGATTAGAACTTGCTCTCAATTTATTTGAATAGAAATCTCAGAAAAATCCATAATAAACATTTAATGTGTTTCTTTCCTTTGAAATTACTATTTTAATGTCATAACAAAGATAAAATTATGTTTCGATTCATGCCTCTTTGGATGGCACCAAGCCACGCCTCCTTGGATGGCACCATGCCACGCCTCCTTGGATGGCACCATGCCATGCCTCCTTGGATGATTCTAGGACACCCCTCCTTGGAATCGGATGGTTCTAGGACACACCCCTTGTATGATGCCAAACCACACCTCCTTGGACATTTACAGGCCACGCCTCCTGGTATAATGCCAAACCACGCCTCCTTGGATAGTTTCATGCCACGCCTCCACGTATACAGGCCACGCCTCCTTGGACATGTACAGGCCACGCCTCCTTGGACATGCACAGGCCACGCCTCCTTGGACATGTACAGGCCACACCTCCACCAACTGATCAGGGTGGACATCTACAGACTGAGCCAAAGGAACAACAAAGTCATCCAGTATAACAATGACTGCTTTGTCTTCTGAATAATCTGACTGTGTTCGAGTACTATATGTGTAACAGTACACTACCAATGCATCATAATAGTTGATCGATAGTAAGCTTAGCCATTGACAGTTATCTGCTATAGAACCTAACTGATGGCAACAACAGTTGACCAAACATGACTGCAGGTTTACTGTGAGGTTGAGATGTATCTATTCACTGAGTGAACTGATCTAACAAGAATGCACTTGTCAATCACGTCAGCATCACTCACTCAAGGATCGCCCTCTCTAAGCCACGGTGCCATTCTGTCAATCGTTTATTTGGAGTATTTAAAAATTCGCGCATCACGTAAAATTGGAACATAAGCATATTCTGCTATCATAATGCTATTGCGGTAGTTCTGCTATAGCAACTACAGCTGTAGTTGAATATATTGTTCATGTCTCCAAGAATGGTTTATTGTAGTATACAATGTTTCATACAATTAAGCTCCAAAGTAAGTTAAATTATGCTACAATACAGCTGTAGTTGTTACGAGAAACTGATCATTAACTACCCTTACACATATTTACAATCACGGAGTTCAATTAGTCCACATTTGGTTGGCTCAAGTGAGAACTGCGCGTGTTGTGATGCTGCATTCTGTCGGGAGACAACGACTCCTTGTCGTATAAATACACCAGGTAACATGTGTTCTCTGACCGTTGTTAGTAGCCACATATCCTTCGGTCCGTTGCACTGACTACCCCGCTCCCAAACCGCTGGCCAGTGCATCCCCCAAAACATCCAGTGGCTTGTTTCGCGGAACTGGTCGCACGTGGGCACGCACACGGCCACTCGCAGCCTCCCACTCGCCTCGGTGGAGTTTCAACAAGTAATTGCGTGCGAGATATTTTTGTGGCCATTGATCGGGTGCCAAGTGAACCCCAGGTGGGATCAGATGGGATCAGTTGGGAACACATACACAACACACACACAACACAACACCACAGAGTAGTAATTACACACAGTCACGGACACCTAAAAACACGTGTGACGTGCATGCACGCATTGCGTGCGCGATGCTGTCACGTGTTATGACATCGCTGCGAGAAACAAATCGTAAAATATGTAACTAGTTCACACTTAAAAACATAACATTTTAGCTGGTATTAAATCACATAACTTGTACAAACTCCAGACAGTGACAAATGGCTACTTGTAAAACTTTTCTAATTAAATTGATACACACTGTAATATTAGTAACTAACCTAAAAACACGTGTGACGTGCATGCACGCATTGCGTGCGCGATGCTGTCACGTGTTATGACATCGCTGCGAGAAACAAATCGTAAAATATGTAACTAGTTCACACTTAAAAACATAAAATTTTAGCTGGTATTAAATCACATAACTTGTACAAACTCCAGACAGTGACAAATGGCTACTTGTAAAACTTTTCTAATTAAATTGATACACACTGTAATATTAGTAACTAACCCCACGTATGCAATCTGCGCTCACAGTGTAAAGGGTTAAAGCTGTTGACAAAACTGTATTCTGGCGTAACTTGTCTATTAAGGCTACCCTCAACAGAGGGTCACAGTGACCTCAATAGCGAAGTAATTATACAAGCATGTCCAATTTTCTACACTTTACTAAACGATATATTACTTGGGGCTATCTCACGTGAACACAATTGTATTTCTGAGGTTTGAATGTATGCAAATATATAACTTCATGAAGTTTAGGCAGACTGTTTCAGTTGCGTGAAAACATCAGTAAACCAACAGCTTGTTTCCTGGTTCGTCTGTCCCCGATAGTAGCAGTGGCTTTATACAGCGAGTAAGTCCACAAGTACAAGCTTACTTGGTATACTTGCCACCACCTGACTAATTCATACCAACAGGTGTCTGGGAAGGTAACTTTCTAGTATGCAGAAAAGGTGTCTATGCTTATATTTTATGTCCAATCAGCTATGCCTATGTCAAAAGTGGTATTTATTATATATTTATTTATCAGTCAATCAATATGTTTATCTTCCAACACCGAACCTAATACAGAACGAAGTAGAAACAAACAGTATAGAATGTTAGAAAAAGGGGTGTACTGAAGAAATTATCTTATGGATTTGTATACTCCTATCACATTGTTTCATAGTTTGTTTAATGTTGTAGCATCTATGCAGTTGTAACTATTAATTTATCAATTATAACATAAGTTAGTTTTGCCATAATGCTCAATATTACAACATTTAGTAATCATACTGAATAAGTTCACAGCATAATTAATTGAGTATTTACTGTTACCGGAGTAGGTCTATTCAAATCATAGTATTTAGAAAGTTGAGGAGGCATGTCTACCTGCTTGGAGATCGTGTTTCATTGCAAGTTGAAAATATTACAACAAACTTGTAATATAACCTGGAAACATTACTCATGAATGAGTTAACTGAAGTCTTGTTTGAGGAAGAAGAAATACCTAGGCATTCATTGAAGCTCTTTTACTTTCTTCCATCCATATTAAAAACATTATTAGACAGAAAATAACAGGAAAAAGTGCACAGCCAAATGTTTGTTTAAAAAAGGCAGACATTATGTACATTTAAAAACATGATCTGAACATAAAAGTACCTTTAAATATGTATAAACCGTACTTTATTGTGTATAAATAGTACTGTGGTATTAACAACCAAAATACTCTTACTTTCTTCCGCAGTTCTTTTAATCCTGTACTTTTTCCAGTCAAATTTTTCCCCTGCTATTTTCTCTTCCTTATTTTTGTCTCTTACTTTTTCTGTTCCTTTCTTCCCTCATCTTCACTTTTGAAGTCCCGGCAATAACCTTCCCTCTCCCACGGCCACAGACGCACAAAGGAGAGGGAAAGTGACTGCCGCTGGGAAGGATGAGACATAAAACAAAGCTCTGGCTGCGGGACGCGTCGCGTCAGTCGCTGTACATGGCGCCGCCTGGGGGCCAGTAACGGAGGCTGGCGGAGACTTCGTGATGTTCCGTGCACCTTGAAACTACAGCCTGTTGAAGTCTCCTGTGTCGGGCTGATAGGGGCCAGGTGGAAGGGAGGGAGGGAAGAGGGGAGGAAAGGAAGGGTCCCAAGCCCAGGGATGAAATTACCCCGCTTCTGGCATTTTGACAGTGTTTGTAATCGTTGGTTGGAAGTGCCACAAAATGTATACTCAACTGAATGATTATAAACTGTTCTGAAAATATAAGTTATATTTTGAGACAATTATAATCAACACTGAACTTTTTATGTTTCGGGTAAAAACAAACGAAGCAACAAAGTTTTCGGTTTGACCAGCAACTTTAAAAAAATTGAAGGAACTGGCTGTTGGTAAACAACTTTTCCATTCAGTTTTCAGTCACTGGTGCTGTGTCATTGCACATCTCAACTCCAACTTGTCCCATTTTCCCAACTGTTTTATTTGTTCTGCAGCACAGGAAAGTGTCATTAGTTGGTGACTTTTACCTTTTACTTACAAGAAAACCTTTTAGATGCAGTTATGTATTAGCATAAGTCAATCTTATGGCTTCTGGACAATAAATTTAACTCTTTCCTTGGTTCCATCTTTTTGTTCTGCCTTTTGTAGTTTTAAAAATAACTTTTTGTAATAACGCTGGTATCAAGATATTTCACATAAATATCTTTAGTGTGTGCATTTATCAATCACAGCCAGCTAAGGCAGGAAACGAAAGGCCAAACAGCAGGCAACTCATAAAACAATAAATGCTAACAACTGTGATTTCAATAGGTAAGATATCTCCCATTTCTTTACAAATGCTGCTCTTCACACTTATAAATTTCAGTTCTTGCAGTCAGAAAAGCTGTAAATGAACACCCTTAGAAGATCCAAGTTATACACTCATAGCTGTGTTTATTTGGTATGGATCCAGAATTAATCTTGCCTATATATGTCCGTCCCACATAAGTTCCATTCTGAATGTCAGGCCTAACTATTGATTTTCAATGCAATAAGATGATTAGAAATGACATAAAGTAAATATATCTATCCTAAATTCTATGCCCGTCCTTGGCTGACTGAAATGTCACTTAATGAAATCTGGACAGAAATAATTCTGTATGTGCGACGGTGGTCGCAAGAACTGTGTCCGGGAATCCTCTAAAGACAGGTTTGTCTACAGGTTACCATTTGCATGCTGTGAATGTGTTTAAAGACGAATGGCTTTAACTATAATACTTCAAATCAGTTAGTCTGTAAAGTTTGATGGTTTGTTGAACTGACTGTTGTCACTGAATAGGCAGGAATAAGTGAACCTGTTGGACTGATCATAACTAATGGCCTCCCTTCTACCCAGTGTGTGGATCAGCTTGATGACAATGATCACCAAAATGTATTTTAACCCTGTCATGGTCAAAATGCCCCATCAACATAACCCTCAAAAATGATCAGAACACCTGAATGCCCAAATAGACAGGCATAATTAAAAATAGTAATTAATTATGACTGCAGTAACCAGACTGATTTGGCTCATATTATTATAATTACACTTAGGTGACGCCTGTATTTTGTAGTTAAAATGAAAAGATGTGTTATACTGTAAACAACTCAGCTAAACATAGCAGTAATGAAACAGGTTCACGCCTGTTACTTACTGACTGTCACGAATACACCAGAATACCTACTCGATAATGGGCCCAATTAACACCAGCTATACTGACGTGTCAACCTACAAATGTCACCCATCACTCTAAATGCAGCCGCGGTTTATTCACATTTTACGTTGACCGCTAACGATAATTTCCACGAAAATACACAAATCACGGTAAATAACTGACAATGGTCAAGAATGTGCCATGACAAAATCAATACTGAATGACATTAATCAACTGTTGACCGGAACCCATATAGTGACCACTCAAACCACTGGTCACTTCTGTTATGTTTCCATGGCACTGCGATAATTGCCATATATATGGCAATTCCAGGCACACGCAAATGAAGTCGATTATGGCATCTGTTTGAATTAAAAGGCACCTTTGGGTGTGGTATCTTGGAATGTAATCTAGGTTAATGATAAAATTATTACTAATCTGTCATGTCCTTGCACATGTATACAACATTAGTTATCACATCTAAGGATTATACAAAACATCATGAAACATTTAGAGAAAACATTACAATTCCTTGAAAAAAGATTGTTACTTTCTGAATGTAGACTGAAAGCAACAATTTTTACATGTACACTACGTTAATAAAACTACTATTTCGGTTTCCAAAGTATCTTGCAAATGTTTTGAAACAGTACATACATAAATATATGTATGGTCCTTTGAGCAATGCCTCGTAAGTAAAAATTATTGTTTTCAGAATTAAACTAACGCAAAAAACGTTGCATGTGATACAAGTCCTTAACTTCGCAAATAAGGTCATCCATCTCAGTTAAACATACACCACAAACCAAACCCTACCCAATCCATCAAAATGTCCATTCACCTGCAGATATATCTGTCCATCAGACTGTCAGTTGTCATACTTCTCACTTCTTCCATCACACATCCATTTCCTTTGAACTGACAGCATCTATAAATACTGCGATTCTAGACTGGTAAAAACTAGTGAAAATTAGATCCAACGATACATTTTAGATCAGGTATTGTTATCAGGCAGGCAGGCAGGCGGGCGGGCGGGCGGGCGGGCGGGCGGGCGGGCAGCAAACCACATAGTTTTACAATACAGTATAAGTTACTTATTTCTTCACCTTAAATTCCCACCCAAATGTATTTCCAACAGCTGCTGTCAAACCCTATAAGGACAGATGACAACAGTTAATGTGCCTCACTGACGTGACACAAATGCATTACGGGCTGTCCAAAATCGAAAACACTATGTGAGAGCTAGTGTCAACGACAAAAATAGCAAAGTTGAACGTTCAGGCTGTGTCAGGGATTCAGGTGAAATGAATGTTTGGTAGACGGTGACCCAGTGGGTGTGTCCTGTGTCACTGACCACTGGGCAGGTGACAATGTGTCCATGTAGATGTCACACATCTCACAGGTGACAAACCCATATCCATCATTAACAATCAAAACACAATGTTCACAACGTGATTTCACCGAGGAACTTGTGATGAATTGTGAGACAACTTACAGGAGGGTCCTTTGTGTGCATGAGCTTTTGTGGAAGTTGTCAATAGGCAATAATCCTTGAACCCAAAATTATCTTGTCAATCAATGTATTTTTAAACCACTATCCGACTTAATTATACAATGTTTCCTTTATCCAACAATGTGGTGGAGATCTACTCCAATTGTAGCTTTCTTTCCACTCATGAAAGTCCTCATCCTCCCTTCTCTAGACAAACTGTTTCATGACGTTTGATATAATCTCAACCACATCAATCAATCAAAAGTGTGAAGTAAAAGTTAGAAAGTGCTTCTAACACCTGACAACACTGGCGCAGGTGTAAGACATGGCAAGACGGCGGTGGTTAAGTAACACTCAACATCCTCGCTGCAAGACAACAACACAACTTCCTACTTCCTGTACCACGAAACGGCAAAAAACCTTGACAACAGCTGCCCCGTACCTACAGAGACTGACATTTCACCCCCCAACAAAGGGGTGAATTAGCCCATGCGCCATTAGCTGTAAACTAACCCAGGAGCTGTCGCGCCCCATCACGCCCCACTTGTGAGAACTCTATCTTTCGTCTCTTATCGAGTGGGGCTCTTTCTTTTTCTAAATTAGCCGTAGACAACGTTAGGCCACCAAGGCAGCCGGTAGCTTAAGGGGATAGGTTACCATAAGATGTACGTGTCAGGAATGCTTCGCAAGGCAGACAGTTCGTGGCATGTTCTTATAAATCGCTACATCCATTAAAAAGTCAAACCTAAATCACGGCACGTAAAAACATGTTGGCGCTAAGCACCGTTGACATTTATACATTTGAAGGAAGTAACAAAAGAAAGATTATTCCTATGGATTTAAAAAAAACACTTACTTACTGAAAGCTCTCTCATTACATTTTCGTTTTGGAGATGAACAAGTTGAATGTTGAAATGGTTGTAATTATACAAAATATATATATATATATATATATATATATATATATATATATATATCATCGTGCTGTCGGTCGCGAAGCGACAAAGACTGCTTCCATCACTTGACTCTTGCTCTCCATTTGTCTCTCTGCTGTGAGAGTGATGTCCAGGAGTCGATCTTTATGTCTCTCAGCTTCAGGTTTCTCTTGATGGTATCTTTGAACCGGAGACGAGGGCGCCCTCTCTTTCTGTGACCAGAAGACAGTTGGGAGTAGAGAACCTGCTTCGGTAGCCTGTCTGATGACATCCTCATGATGTGTCCAGTCCACCGGAGATTCTTTCTGATCAGAAGATCTTCCATAGATGGCAGCCCTGTCCGTTCGAGTATTTCCTTGTTTGTCACTTTGTCCATCCAGGTTATCCTCATGATCGAACGCAGATGTCGCATCATGAAGGCATGCAACTTTTTCACCTGTCGTCTGTACACTGTCCAGGCCTCGGCTCCGTATAGGAGGGTGGACAGCACAATTGCACGGTATATCTTGCCTTTAACCCGCATGGACACATGGTGGTTGTTCCAGAGTCTCTGGCGTAGTCGGCCGAAAGATGCACTAGCCTTGGCCATCCTCCTCTGTATTTCATCGTCAATGCATCCGTCACTTGATATAGTGCTTCCGAGGTAGGTGAATTCCATAACAGAGTTCAGCTTGTTTCCATCAACCATGATATCCTCCTCTCGGGTTCTTGTAGAGTTGGGTTGGTACAACACCTCGGTCTTCTTGATGTTAATCTTCAGGCCGAACTTCTTTGACGCATTGGAAAAAGCATCCACTATTTTCTGCATCTCTTCAGCAGAGTGTGCAACCAGTGCACTGTCATCTGCGAATAGCAGCTCCCTCATCAGTATCCGTGTAGTCTTGGTCTTCGCTCTGAAGTGTGCGACGTTGAATAGGTCAGCGCTCTGTCTGGACTGTATGTAGATGCCATCCCCCATGTCTCGGAAAGCATTGTCGAGCATTGCTGATAGGAAGATGGAAAAGAGCGTGGGCGCCAGTACACAGCCTTGCTTGACCCCATTTGTGACCCTGAACGATTCCGAGACTTCCCCTCCAACATTAACAGTCGCCATCATTCCGGTATGTAGTGCCTCGATCAT
The DNA here is from genome assembly GCA_964017155.1 of Oasisia sp. SBJ-2009. Classification (NCBI taxonomy): domain Eukaryota; kingdom Metazoa; phylum Annelida; class Polychaeta; order Sabellida; family Siboglinidae; genus Oasisia; species Oasisia sp. SBJ-2009. The sequence continues at coordinate 55,097,606 of OZ024857.1, forward strand.
TGTTGTGAACTTCTCTGGGCAGCCATACTTCTTCAGTAGCTGCCATAGTCCGGTCCTCCCAACTGTATCGAACGCCTTACTGAAGTCGACAAATACTATGTACAGTGGTCGGTCCTGCTCAATGCACTTTTCTTGTAGTTGTCGGAGACAAAATATCATATCCACGGTGCTCCGGTTACCTCTGAAGCCACATTGTGTCTCCGGAACTACCTCTGGTGTTAGGTGGGTAGATAGTCTGTTGAGGAGGATTCTGGCGAAGATCTTGCCTGCTATGGAAAGAAGAGAGATTCCTCTATAGTTCCCACAGTCTGTTCGATCACCTTTCTTGTAGATGGTTATAATGCTTGCATCCTTCCATGCTTGTGGCACAGAACCCATCTCCCAGGCATTGGTGATTAGTTGGTGCAGTCTGCTGAACAGATTGTCTCCTCCATGCTTCCATACTTCTGCAGGAATTCCATCTCCTCCAGGTGCTTTGCCATCTTTCAGGCTGGCGATTGCTCTAGCCATCTCATCCATAGTTGGAATCTCATCAAGGCTTGTCTTGGTAATGCGCTGCGGGATGTTGTCCAGAGCTTCGTGATCTATGTCGCCAGGGACGTTGAGTAGCTTCTGGAAGTGTTCACTCCATCTTGCCACAACTCTCTTGCTGTCAGAGAAGGTTTCCATTCCGTCTGTTGATTTTAGTTGAACAGGTCCCTTCTTTTTGGGTCCCCACACTTCCTTCAGTCCATTGTAGAAGCCCTTCATGTTGTTACTGTCGGCAGCTCTCTGCAGCTCCACTGCTTTCCTTTCCCACCAGTCCGACTTCAGTGCACGGGTGTGTTTTTGTAGCAGTCTGCAGGCATCTTTGTATGCTGCAGTGGTGGATCTAGTGCTCCTGGTTTGCAACACTCTCTGGTGGGCTTGATCTCTTCTGCTCATAAGAGTCTGTAGCTCCTGGTCGTTGGGGTCGAACCAGTCCTGGTGTTTTCTGTCCGGCTTGCCAAGATATGTCTTGGCTGTGTTGTACACAACCTGCTGCAGAGCTGCCCATTCCTCGTCTGGTGTTGAGTTTTCCTTCTCCTCCCAATGGGCGAGAGCACTGTCCATCTCCTGCTCAAAACTCTCCCTATGGCTGATGGTACTTAGTTTTGCAGTGTTGAGCTTGGTCGGCTTATTTGTCCCTTGCCTGTTATGCTTTTGTCGTATTCTGAAAGCCACTTTTGATCTCAGCATCATCTCTGTGTATAATATATATATATATATATATATATATATATATATATATATATATATATATATATATATATTATACACACATACATACTATATTTTGATGTATAAAAATCTATCACTTAAATTAGTGCAAATGTTTTCTCATGCTGAGGATACTATACAATGTCACCCCATTACTAGATAACTAAGAGTGACCCTAGAGTACAGTCCTTGTGAATGTACTGAGCTGAAATGTTGCATGTGACTTAGCTGGCCCGTTGAGATGACCAGCTGGCCCATTAGGATGGGCCAGACATGTAAACTTCTCAAAAGTAATCCGTGGGATATTGGAGAACTCACGGACTCAATATTTCAAGACTGTAGGTGGAGTTTCAGCCATGAAATTTCATATCATCGTAAAGACAATATTATGCCATTTACAACTCTGACGCAGGATGTGTAGGCTACTTTAATTGGTTTTTTGTTACTACCATTTCAACATCTCAATAGCTTAACCCTGCAACTCTGTATGTGCCACATTAATTAGCGTTTTATTGTATCCTGAACATGGGTGCAAGACCTATTTCTGGGAAACACTGACACAATGTAATCATTTTGTAATGCAGTTTTAAAACGTTTTAGTGTGGGTGACTGCGTTTTACCTAAGCATCACAGGGTAACATACAGAAACATCATTCAATTATAATATTGTTAAATGCAAGGTTGGGATGTTTCAACGCAAACAGCGGAGTTTACACACTGGTTAGGAGCATTTTACACATGCAAAGAATACCTAGTTGTACTTGTTAAAATGCCTTTAAAACCATGCAAAAAACCTCCTCGGGTGAATCTAAGGTTGGGCCAAGGTATGTGTTGCAAGTAGGAGAGAGCAGGGGTGTGCTAACGATGTAAACTCTAATTACAAACTGCGCACAAAGAGTTGCTTGTCTTAAGTGTCTGGTGGCATGTTTCATGTTTCTTTGAGTGTGTATGTTCGTTTAGCGTTGTGGCGCCTCTTAGTGCGAGATCTAGCCCTCCACTGGTACACCGCCAGCAGGGCTGGACATGTGTAGTCACTGTAGAAGGCAGTTTTATCCATCCTCTTCCATTCTTTCTATCATGTACATCTAAATGTACATGCTACACCGCTGTCAGTTGTTGTCATTTCATCTCAGGTTTGCAAGTGTGTGTATGATGTACTAATTGAAGGTATACACATTTAGCATGTTTATGGAATGCACAGTACGTGTGTGTGTGTGTATGTGTATGTGTGTGTGCGCACGCACGCGCGCGCGCGCGTGCTTGCATGTGTGCGTGTACATGTGTGCGTACACATGTACGCATGGTGTCTTTGTGGTATTAAGTTTATCAGAGATAATTCCAAAACCTTCTCACAACCAATGACATAATACAACTTAAAACCTTGTCACATATTATAAATACATATCATGATATTTTGTGTTTAAAAACACTCCAAGAGACAATTATTTCCTAATCAAATCTAATCCTTTGTTTCGAGTGTTATAATTATGATTTGATATTTAGTCCTTTCATTGATGTTCAAATATAACCTTGGCCTCATTTAATTTAATCTAATTTAAGAGTTAAAGACTCCAAACACCTGTCTTACCACAGTCTGCTGTGTAGCACTGAATGCCAGCCAACACTGCCTAAATACACAACACTCACAACGCTCACAACAGACACAACTTTCACAACACAACACTCACAATGCTTACAACACTAACAACACTCACAACAGGCATATTCAGTGGAAATCACTAGAGAGTGTTGGAAGAGATGACCAGCAGTTTTTACTTCTAATACAGGACTGTTTCCTTACACAACATGTTTTAGACCCAACGAGAGGTGGAAATGTGTTGGATTTAGTATTCTCCTCTCAAAACGAATTAGTTGATAATGTTAAAATATGTGAGCCTTTGGGATCTAGTGACCATAATCAGATCCATTTTAGTATAAAAATACAAACAGAGATTACTGGCAAAAAGCGAGGGAGAAGAAATTTCAATAAAGGCAAATATAAACAAATGAGAACCTACTTAGCAAGCATAAATTGGACTGACTTAATGAAGGACAAGACAGCAACAGAATGTTGGATAATTTTGAAAGATGAGATTGAGGGCATTATTGAAATATTTGTTCCTATACAAAATCAAGGGAAACGATCTAGGAAGAAACACCTGTCAAAAGAAGCTATACGAAAGATTGCCTACAAACAAATAATGTGGAGAATATACAGAAACACTGGAAATATAGAAGACTATAACAATTACAAAAAGGCCCTAAATTTAGCTACAGCTGAAATGAGAAAGTCAAAACGGTCTTTTGAGCAGAAATTAGCGAACGACATAAAAAATGATAGTAAGAGTTTCTACGCTTACGTAAGGAGTAAACAGAAGGTTCGAGATAAAGTAGGACCACTAAAAAACAGTGCAGGTAATGTAATATCTGATGGGTTTCAAATGGCAGAGGATCTGAATGAATATTTCAGCTCTGTATTCACTAAAGAAGATATAAGTTCACTGCCGTTACCTGCTAGGAAATTTGTGGGTGATGAATCACAAAATTTAGGGCAGTTGTTTGTCACTCCTGATATGATATCCAAAAAATTTAAAATGATGAAAACAAATAAATCACCAGGAGTTGATGGAATAACACCTAAATTACTTAAGGAAATTGTAAACGAAATAAGTACACGACTTGCAATTTTTTTTAATATATCACTTAAAGAGGGAATTGTTCCAGCAGAATGGAAGGAGGCAAATGTAACACCGTTATTTAAAAAGGGGTCGAGGAGTAAGACAGAAAATTATAGACCAGTGAGCTTAACATCAGTATTATGCAAATTATTAGAAACATTTATTAGAGACCACATGGTAGACTTTCTTGTAAAAAACAAATTAATAACTAAATCTCAACATGGGTTCCTAAAAGCTAGGTCTTGTCTAACAAATCTCTTATGTTTTTTAGAAGATATTACTAAGTGGGTAGATGATGGTTCACCGGTGGATGTAGTATACTTAGATTTTCAAAAAGCATTCGATAAAGTGCCACATCAAAGACTGTTAACTAAATTAAAAGCCTATGGTATAGGGCAGAGCTGTAACAAGTACATTTATTTTGTACTTGAGTAAAAGTAAAAGTAACACTAGAAAAAGCTACTCAAGTAAAAGTAAAAGTACTTCTAAAATAATGTACTTGAAGTACAAGTAAAAAGTAAAAATATGTACTTGAAGTAAACACAAAAGTACTTTTCTCCTGAAACTAGTGAAAAAATGTTGTGAATAAAATAAAACATTCACAGTTATAATTTAGTGTGTGCATAAAATATATTTAATACTATGAACTATAATAATGCAAACAATACTGCGTAGGCCAACTAGGCCTAACACATAGGAATACCTTATGCTTTATTAATAATAGGCCCACAGCAGCCATCGTATTCATAAGTTGAACTAGAAATAATTCACGTTGTCATAGGGGTGTTACATCTTTCTTAAAATGTTCTTATCATCGTGGGTTATAGATGGACGTATGATGAATTTTATCCTGTATTACTTAAAGGAGGCATTTGATCTAGATGAATGGTTATAATAACGCGTCTTTTAAAATATGTCTTCATTTATAATAATTACTAATTGTAACATTTATAAAATACTTTAGATAAATTAAACAGTTAAACTGATCTATATTAAAAATACATAGAGATTTATAAAGATATGGTTCCACAAGACCCGGAGGTTTGCGGTGGGCGATAACGGGGAGCCTTCGATATCTACAGCATGTGCAGTTCACAGTGAACATCTAAAGCTAATAAACTATGACAACAATATGCAAGACACAATAAGACAAGTAAGGCAGCTGTTTTTCTTGTCTACTCAATGCAAGGCTTTAAATAACCTCAGGGCCAGTGTCATTCATGGGCATTGTTGTCTTAGCAGCCCAGTCAGGAAGTCTTGCACTGCAGTTGTGACACCCAGTGACCCCAGATTGCAATTATCTCACTGGCTTCATCAGGTGACAAAGCAAATCGTCTGTTCAACATATGTAGAAATCTGGCCAATCCAGGACACTTAACATGTCTGTTTGTTGTACGTTCTAGCTGATATTTGCAAATAAATCTATGCTAACTTCAGACATTGCCTTGCTTCCGACAGGAGCTTTTAGGACATTTGCAAATTTAACAAAGAAATTATGAGTACTTCACTACATTTAGAAAAAGTACTCATATTTGTACTTCGTTACAAGTAAAAGTACTTCCAAAAAAATGTACTTCGTTACTCAAGAAAAGTAAACTTTTCTACTTAAGTAAAGTAACAAAGTAAAAGTACTTCGTTACATTACGGCTCTGGTATAGGGGAAAGTATGATAAATTGGATACAAGCATGGTTGACACGTAGAAGACAGAGAGTAATAGTAGAGGGAGAGATATCAAACTGGAAACCAGTTTTGAGTGGAGTTCCACAGGGGTCGGTGTTGGGACCAATACTGTTCTTGATATTTATAAATGATTTGGATGATGATTTATCAAGTAAAGTACTTAAATTTGCAGACGACACAAAAGTGTTCAGAACTGTAAAAACTGATACAGATAAAGAAACTTTACAAGATGATCTAACCAAGTTAGTAAAATGGTCTGAAAAATGGCAGATGTTATTTAATTTTGGTAAATGTAAATGCATCCACATTGGACATGGTAATATGAGCAAAGAATACTTTATGGGCAATACTATATTAGGCACAAGTGTAAAAGAAAAGGACTTGGGAGTTACAGTTAGTGCCAACATGACAGTTTCAGAGCAATGTGGACTTGCTGCTGCAAAAGGAAATCAAATTTTAGGATTAATTAGAAGAAACATCACATATATGGATAAGACTTTAATAATACCATTGTACAAGGCAATAGTTAGGCCACACTTAGAATATTGCATTCAGGCATGGAGGCCATATCAAAAGAAAGACATTGATAAACTTGAAAGAATTCAAAGGAGGGCTACTAAACTAATTCCAGAACTTAAACATTTATCCTATGAAAGACGCCTGTTAGAATGTAGATTGACAACATTAGAAACTAGAAGATTAAGAGGAGACCTAATAGAAGTTTTTAAGATATTGAATGGATATGAAGATATTGATAGCAACATTTTTTTCAAACTAAAAGAAGATAGTGTGACAAGGGGGCATAAGGCAGCATTAGTCAAGCCATACTCTAGATTAGATAAAAGAAAATTCTCCTTCTCCCAGAGAACAATAACTGATTGGAATAATTTAAGTCATGATTGTGTAAATGCCAGCAGTGTAAATATGTTTAAAAATAAAATTGACAATTATCTGGCAAGGGCGGGCTATACCTAGGTTGAACACTTAAATGTTTTAGAAATTATTTTAATACTGATTAAATTATTTATTCATATAATTATTTTAATTAATTTATTATTATAAAAAATGGTGTTATTGTAGGATATTTTATGTATTTATTTATTTTACTTGTATATTTTTTTAGAGACAACGTATACATTTTATTTTACTTATGTATTTTTAGAGACAACGCATTTTAATTAGCAGCATTTTAGTGCATTTTATAATAACTGTATATTAATTTTTGTTTGTTTGTTTGTTTTTGTTTAAGTGAACACTCGATAAGCCATAGGCTTCCTTGTTCACATGCCGTCTGGAGCTTGGTTCTGGACGGCAACTTGTTAAACCCTTGTTAAACCTTGTTAAACAGAAACAACAGAGACAACAGAGACAACAGAGACAACAGAAACAACAGAAACAACAGAAACAACAGAAACAACAGAAACAACAGAAACAACAGAAACAACAGAAACAACAGAAACAACAGAAACAACAGAAACAACAGAAACAACAGAAACAACAGAAACAACAGAAACAACAGAAACAACAGAAACAACAGAAACAACAGAAACAACAGAAACAACAGAAACAACAGAAACAACAGAAACAACAGAAACAACAGAAACAACAGAAACAACAGATACAACAGAAACAACAGATACAACAGAAACTACAGAAACAACAGAAACAACAGAAACAACAGAAACAACAGAAACAACAGAAACAACAGAAACAACAGAAACAACAGAAACAACAGAAACAACAGAAACAACAGAAACAACAGAAACAACAGATACAACAGAAACTACAGAAACAACAGAAACAACAGAAACAACAGAAACAACAGAAACAACAGAAACAACAGAAACAACAGAAACAACAGAACCAACAGAAACAACAGAAACAACAGAAACAACAGAAACAACAGAAACAACAGAACCAACAGAAACAACAGAAACAACAGAAACAACAGAAACAACAGAAACAACAGAACCAACAGAACCAACAGAACCAACAGAACCAACAGAACCAACAGAACCAACAGAACCAACAGAACCAACAGAACCAACAGAAACAACAGAAACTCGCACATCACTCACAATACTAACAACACTCACAACTGAGTGACTCACAACTCTCACAAAACTAACAACTCTCACAATACTCACAATTGAACCAGCCACTTATGGTTACTGTTTTGTCAAATGAATGCAGACATATAATCACCACATTAGCTAATTACGTTGTTGTTTAATCTAATATTTGCAACACATCAACAACTGATACAGATCTTACTAATAGAACCAACACTTATAATCAACACCTCAGTTAAAAATAGGTTTTCCCTACATGTAAAAACATTTGTTGCTGTCTCTCATGCTACGATGTCATCAACCTGAATTTGTCACCAGAATCAGCCGGACACCTGCCGTGAGCAGAGTGAGATTTCTTTTGATGGGATTGTGGGTAATTTTCGACGCCTGATGACTGTGTCAGAGACCCACTGTCAAATTGGTCATGCACACGCACATGCACATGCACATGCACACTTCCTGGTAGCTGGTAGGTGGCTGGTGCTTAAAGATTGCCATCTTTTCCTGCTCTGGAAGCAAACTTACCACTCATCATTTGCCTCCGTTTTTATTAAACACTGCTTGTGTTCCGACGACTACCCAGCAAACAAGGAACCATTTCTGAACCAGTTGGCAGGTGTCATACTGGTTCATAATTGGTACCGCTCCACCATGTGTATTCACGTGAATACACGTGTTCTGCCTGTTGTCACGAGTTTTGAACGAGTTTGACACGAGTTGTACTGGGTCAGAACTGGTACGGTTTCACTGGTACGTGTCATCACGTGAAAAAACTCGTGATTTCACGGGAAACACGTATCAACACACCAAATTTGTTCACAGAATCCGGTGAATTCACATGAATTGAGCCAGTTGAACACATGAATTCACTTTCAGAACCTGTGAAATCACCGGTCGTTGTTTGCTGGGTACACTACTGATGTGATAAATTGATAACGCTACTGATCGATGACATATCTGTGACTGCAGGTTGTGTGGCCAGTAATGCGACCGACAGTGATTGATACGTCCTTTGCACAGACAGCGATAAGAACACAGAGGTTGATGTGGGAATTCTGTGTTATTTTCTCTGATGTATTTATTCTGTCTTTGAAATGAGCATCAGTTTTGTTCTATAGTACTGACTACGTACAACGCAAAATTGTCAGATCGACCAAAGCAATCGCTCACAATCTGAGACAGTTTACATTCAATAACCTGATAAATGTATTCTTTGAAGCACGGCACATTTCAGTTCACCCCCTTCCACGGGGCTACTGTGATTGTTTAACAGACTGAATGAGTGAGTGAGTGGGTGGGTGGGTGGGTGGGTGGGTGGGTGGGTGGGTGAGTGAGTGAGTGAGTGAGTGAGTGAGTGAGTGAGTGAGTGAGTGAGTGAGTGAGTGAGTGAGTGAGTGAGTGAGTGAGTGAGTGAGTGAGTGAGTGAGTGAGTGTGTGAGTGGGTTAGGCAAAATCTACATATTCAAACATCATCGATGTACACAACCTACTCAATGTTTCTTTGCATCCAAAGCTCAGACAACATCCAAATGAAACTTTCAAATGCAAAATATAAAATATCTTTTTAGTGTAGGTGTTGGTAACCATGTGGTCCAAATCCCAAAGGATTAATAGCATAATTATTTATACGTTTTATTTATTTTATTTTTTCATTCTTTTATTACATCGCTCGATGCTGTCCACTGATGAGGTGACTACTGGAGTATGTCCAAATGGTCCTTCATATTATAATTATCATATGAGAATTTTTAGTCTCCTGCAAACCTCCAGAAGGAGTCTATAAACACAAGACTTCAAACACATCACAACTTCTTGAACCAAGCAGGAAATAGAAACGACAAAAAACAAGACGCTGCACGACACATCCTCCCGGAAATGCGACTGACCCGCGCCTGCACCGTAAACCAATTCTGATTACGACGACGCGAGTTTTCCGTCGAGCCAATACGTCTCTCTGACTGACACGCGAAATCCGACTTTGGGGAAACTGCGGTGAAATGGATGAAGACATCACTGACTGTGACAAGACTGAATGAAGAAGTAACACAAGAAGTCACACAGTGTCACAGGCTCAGACGTACTGAAGACACTCGAGGGTCTACACAGCCCGAGTCCCTGTCCCCTGACGGCGTCAACGCTGGTTGTGCAGTCCGCATTAATGCCGTTATTACTGACGGCGTGGCGAGATATTTTTGTCACGCTTAGTGTTTGATCGTTATGTAATTTCCTCCACCCGCCTGTTGCTGTCTTCAGGTTGAAGGCAGAAGTGTGAATTGAACAAATCCCAGGGGCAGGGAAAGATCAGGTTGTTTTAATGACATGTAGTATGTTATTGTTCTTATTATCACTACTTACGTATTTAATGACACATGTTGAAGGGCATGTTCACACATTAAAAATGGATTTTGTTTAATAGACAATAAATATATATATATTAAAATTTTATATATGCATATTGATTCCATGTATATTTTAAATACTCATTTTATATATCCTGGTAAATACATTTGATTAAAATTATAATGACTATATATACAAAGAAAGTAAAGTATATGACAGTTTCAAAAATATTATGATGACTGCATAAATAGTGTTACACAAAAAATAAACAGAATTATTATATAATTTGTTATTATAAAATAAACTAATTAAATACATTAATTAATAGGATACATTTCAAAACAATAATTATGCTACGTGTACTTAAAGCATATCCATTGACACAAACTAAGCATAGGTAAGTACCCAGAAAGTGTCACCACCTCCCTGTTTTGTCAAAGCTAAAAGACACTTGCACTTGAGGAATCAGGCGTCCAGATACTTTAGGGTAATCAATTACGATTACTGAACTGGAAATAATCATAACTATGATCATGACTGATGGGCTGCCCATTGTCTACATGTGCACTGATTGTAGTATTTCAGTGACACAGGATAAAACACAAACCAGCTGCTGGAACAAATACAAAATAAGTTCAACATTTTAATGGAACTGGCACAAATCTGACTGTTTCCATTTCATTCAGGATCAGGAGTAAATGCACAGGCATAAGAAAATCATGATGACGGCACTTCAATGACACCTGTGATTGTTTTGACAATGTAATCTGGTGGGATTATGACATCCATTTGACAAGTGTTATAGAGTTGGTTACTAAAACAAATAGTCAATCCCCCCGGGAAGACTAAGTCCACACATCAGGCAAATGGACGAGGAATTCTGGGGCTTATTAAAGTCCACTCTTTTTCTTTAATACTCTTTTGAAGGTGTAATTGTTATTGTTAAATGTATTCTCACTTTAGCACTTCTATAACCATCGTTCTTTGGGAGAATTACTACTTTCTTGAATACCTTCTTGCTGTTATCAATTCCTGCCTTCTCTGATGGAGATTTCAAGAGGGTCAGGCTGGGTGACTGGCCAGGGTGACAAGTAGCCCAAGGTACAGGGTTTCCCAGTTGGGAACTTGCCAGGTGTGAGTTGACCTGGGGGGTGAGAGGGTGGGTGGGGGCAGTGTGGGTGGGTGGCAGGACCTTTGTCCTGGGTCTGTCTTACACCATGCAGTCTGACCCAGTCTTGACAGGTAATTAATTACCTCCCCCAGGATTTACCTTGATCAGAATGTTCCCTGACTCCCCGTCTCCCTCCCCCTCTCTCCCCCTCTCTCCCCCTCTCTCCCCCTCTCTCCTGAGGCTAGCCACCAGTGCCCTGCCAGACCAGCATTGCCACACACAGTGTAGTAGGGTGAAGGGGTTGTGACCTGTTTTTTACACTGCACTTGATTGTTTTATATATACAGTTCCAACCATGTTTAACCAGCACCATACTGTGTGTCAAATAATGATGGCAATGGACAATCAAGAGAAGACCTGCTACTTCTTCTAAGTTAATCGGCTCGCTTACATACTTTATTTCTGTGGTGGTGTATATTCAGGTCTTCCCAAAGTTTTATTTTACGTGACTGAAAATTATATATATATACGTAGAAGTGTCGGAATTAAAACTGTCTTGTACTGAAATACCACTGATGTGAAAATTTCAAAGTAATTCAATTTTCTGCTTTTTTAACTAATGCAGAAATAGTGAAAAACTTAAATGAGCATGATGTAACACTGATGTTCCATTGACTGTAACGGCCCCTACATTGTATATTACATGACACCACAAGACAAACAAATTACTCTGAAATATCGTCATCGATGTCTCATACATTATATTATGCTACAGTTTATCTCCAAAGTCTGCACAAAGACCTGTCACACATTTTCACCCATGCAACGGTCTATTTCCATTCACTTCTCCTGCTGTAAGACTGCCTGGCCTGGTCTGTGCCAGTCGTCTGGTCCAGTCCACATTGTGTTTTCGGAGTGCAACCAACATAGGAACAAGGACTTTCTTGGTGGCCGCTACAAGTGCGTGGTATTCCTTCCCTCTAGCGCTGGGTCAGTAGGTCCACGGAAATCACGTAACAGAATTCTGTCGTTACTTGAAGACTTATATTTTTAACTGTGCTTACTTCAGGACTGCTGCAGCGTTAATGCATCAGTATTATGTAGTATCGATTTCCAGATGGAGTAAGCTTTTTCTTGAAGCATTTTGTTTCCGAGTGAAATCAAACAGTAATTTTTTAATTATCAATAAATTTGACATAGAAATGTCAAATAATGGGTTGAAAACATTTAGTCAGATTTGTTTCTCAAAAGGGGTATCAATAAAGTTTAACAAAATTAAAAGAAACAAGCAGTTTTTAGATGCAAATTAAACTTCAAGGATATGTCAATTTAAAACCTGGAAAATATTTAGTCTTGCATAAGTGTGTACTAAGAAACACTACCAGATGTCCTCAGATGTTTGCAGGACTGTTCAAATTGCTTTACACTTTACTCCCTGATAGACTTGTTCAGTCAAACACCATCTCAACTCCTCTGGGAAGCATCCCACCACACTACATTAATGAATGCAAGAAAACTATTTCTACACAAATATCCACTGTCTGAATGAACTGGAGCAATGTAGAGTGAACGAACTAGCCCACGGCAGTGCAGTATGTGAACCCAGGTTTAGTTGGCTGAGAGTTGGACTCTGAGAGTCACTGAGCCACTGAGCTTCACACTATGTACAGTGCATGATGCATCAGGAAAGAAATTATCCACATGAAACATTAAATTCCCACAGATATCATTCGAGACCCCAGCAGAGTGTAGGTTCGGACAGAACACATTGATACAATAACTCCCACGCACTTTGCTTATAACAGTGAAAGACGTCGATTCCGCTGTAATGAATAATATCAAGAACCACTGTTGTGTGACAATCTCAGGCAACTTGTCACATCTCACAGATGTCACGCTCATAACCCTGGCCCTGTCATTGACGTATCGAAGAGGAATTTCATTTTACACCACCAGATATGATTTCGTTGAGTAGTTGCGGTGATGTTACTACAGATCTGAGTGCAACAATGCCAATATCTTCCGTGGCTTGTCACATCGGTGACGTCTGCCACACTCTCACTGTCCCAGTCAGGCAGCGTAAACATTATATGTTACAACAAATAACATGTGCCAGTGTTGGAAGCTAAGACACCATTCATGTCAATACTTGTGACAGAAAACACCAACAGCATAGGACCCTGGCACCATTTCCAACTTGAATTGGTTTGATTTACTTGCCTGTAAAGTCTGCATATTTAATGCATTTCAACATCCAACAACACATATTTAAAGGCGAACATATTTTTCATGAAACCAATATGGGTTTTGGTTATTTGGTTAATCTTACATTTTTTTGGCAAAACAAATCTTTTATTTATAACAGAAACGACTTTCGCTCACTCACAATTGTAAAAAATTATTTGAGTGAAAGCATGGATCAACCAATTGTTTATATAATCAATTATATGGAACAATAAACTATATCAGCAAAGGGCATACATTCACTTTTCAGGTTTGAAGGTGAATTGCAGGTGAAATTTAACACCTGTGCTTCAGAAATTTGCTGCACAAACCGACCAGATCATTCTGGTGTATGTGTTTAATTAAAACCACCACTGGAAGTTTGACATCACAGGCATATTTTGAGTCAATGAACAATAAACAATGTCAGAATTCATTAGCATCCTGTCAACACTGGCATGCTTCCTGGGTTTATGGCCAACTAGTGCTGGTTCATATTTGAATACATTTTAGCATTGTGAATAAAACTCACACGAATGGTCTGACAAATACTTTTTTAATATTTTATATTTATTACTAAAAGTCCTAATGATATTTGTGTTCACAGCATTTAATTGAAAGAAATAAGCAAATTATGTAATAAAATATGTGACAAGAAAATGTTGCATGTTAGTAAACAGTACCAAGAAAGAAAAATGTACTGTGCATTTGGCCAGAAGAGAATGCCTTGTGTACTGGCACAATTGGCCAGAAGATAATGTCTTGTGTATTGGCATTTGGCCAGAAGATAATGCCTTGTGTACTGGCATTTGGCCAGAAGAGAATGCCTTGTGTACTGGCACAATTGGCCAGAAGATAATGCCTTGTGTACTGGCATTTGGCCAGAAGAGAATGCCTTGTGTACTGGCACAATTGGCCAGAAGATAATGCCTTGTGTATTGGCATTTGGCCAGAAGAGAATGCCTTGTGTACTGGCACAATTGGCCAGAAGTGAATGCCTTGTGTACTTGCACAATTGGTCAGAAGAGAATGCCTTGTGTATTCGCATTTGGTCAGAAGAGAATGCCTTGTGTATTCGCATTTGGTCAGAAGACAATGTCTTGTGTATTCGCATTTGGCCAGTGGAGAATGCCTTGTGTATTCGCATTTGTCCAGAAGAGAATGCCTTGTGTACTGGCACAATTGGCCAGAAGAGAATGCCTTGTGTACTGGCATTTGGCCATAAGAGAATGCCTTGTGTACTGGCATTTGGCCATAAGAGAATGCCTTGTGTATTCGCATTTGTCCAGAAGAGAATGTCTTGTGTACTGGCACAATTGGCCAGAAGAGAATGCCTTGTGTATTCGCATTTGTCCAGAAGAGAATGCCTTGTGTACTGGCACAATTGGCCAGAAGAGAATGCCTTGTGTACTGGCATTTGGCCATAAGAGAATGCCTTGTGTATTCGCATTTGTCCAGAAGAGAATGTCTTGTGTACTGGCACAATTGGCCAGAAGAGAATGCCTTGTGTATTCGCATTTGTCCAGAAGAGAATGCCTTGTGTACTGGCACAATTGGCCAGAAGAGAATGCCTTGTGTATTCGCATTTGTCCAGAAGAAAATGCCTTGTGTACTGGCACAATTGGAAGAGAATGCCTTGTGTACTGGCACAATTGGCCAGAAGAGAATGCCTTGTGTACTAGCATTTGGCTAGATGAGAATGCCTTGTGTACTGGCATTTGGCCATAAGAGAATGCCTTGTGTACTGGCATTTGGCCAGAAGAGAATGTCTTGTGTACTGGCACAATTGGCCAGAAGAGAATGCCTTGTGTACTGGCACAATTGGCCAGAAGAGAATGCCTTGTGTACTGGCATTTGGCCAGAAGAGAATGCCTTGTGTACTGGCACAATTGGCCAGAAGAGAATGCCTTGTGTACTGGCACAATTGGCCAGAAGAGAATGCCTTGTGTACTGGCATTTGGCCATAAGAGAATGCCTTGTGTATTCGCATTTGTCCAGAAGAGAATGTCTTGTGTACTGGCACAATTGGCCAGAAGAGAATGCCTTGTGTATTCGCATTTGTCCAGAAGAGAATGCCTTGTGTACTGGCACAATTGGCCAGAAGAGAATGCCTTGTGTATTCGCATTTGTCCAGAAGAAAATGCCTTGTGTACTGGCACAATTGGAAGAGAATGCCTTGTGTACTGGCACAATTGGCCAGAAGAGAATGCCTTGTGTACTAGCATTTGGCTAGATGAGAATGCCTTGTGTACTGGCATTTGGCCATAAGAGAATGCCTTGTGTACTGGCATTTGGCCAGAAGAGAATGTCTTGTGTACTGGCACAATTGGCCAGAAGAGAATGCCTTGTGTACTGGCACAATTGGCCAGAAGAGAATGCCTTGTGTACTGGCATTTGGCCAGAAGAGAATGCCTTGTGTACTGGCACAATTGGCCAGAAGAGAATGCCTTGTGTACTGGCACAATTGGACAGAAGAGAATGTCTTGTGTACTGGCACAATTGGCCAGAAGAGAATGTCTTGTGTACTGGCATTTGGCCAGAAGAGAATGCCTTGTGTACTGGCATTTGGCCAGAAGAGAATGCCTTGTGTACTGGCATTTGGCCAGAAGAGAATCTCTTGTGTACTGGCATTTGGCTAGATGAGAATGCCTTGTGTACTGGCATTTGGCTAGATGAGAATGCCTTGTGTACTGGCACTTGGCTAGATGAGAATGCCTTGTGTACTGGCATTTGGCTAGATGAGAATGCCTTGTGTACTGGCATTTGGCTAGATGAGAATGCCTTGTGTACTGGCATTTGGCTAGATGAGAATGCCTTGTGTACTGGCACTTGGCTAGATGAGAATGCCTTGTGTACTGGCATTTGGCTAGATGAGAATGCCTTGTGTACTGGCATTTGGCTAGATGAGAGTGCTTACCTGTGAGCACTGACAACTGCCAGAAGAAAAATGCTATGTATTATGTGACAACGGTTGGGAGATAATGCACTGGCTGTGGTGCATTGTCCTGCTATTAGAGCCAGCGGGCCACCACTAATGGACATTCCACTCACACAATCTGTGTCACCAGCCTTCCCTGGCAACACCATTATCTCATTGAGTCCATGATTTCATCAGTTGACAAGTGACAGTCCAGATATTAATCCTCCGGTTTAGTTGCAGAAAATGTAGAAACCCGTATTTGGGTGTTCTAGCTAAAAGCATCCACTCGACATGTTTGTGGTTCGCAATGTGGTCATATTAAAAATCTCGGCCGAACAAGATACGTTAGTGATGCGGATTCTATATCCATCTGCTTGTTGTTGTTGAGGACAATTTTAGGTTCCGCATGTAGAGTGAGTTTAAGTGTGCTGAGTGTTTGGAACTGTCGGACACGACGGTGCTCTATGTCTGTTTCTGATCATATTCATTCAGTTTTCTCAAAAACGTTGAATTGTTACTGACACCAGCTGTCAATAATTTAGTGATTAGGTGACAATAATTTAGGGAATGTAATATCATCCAACCATGAATGTCTGACAACAATGTGATGGCAAAGCCAACTGCCTTCCCCCACGCGAGTTTTGAAGAAAGCACTCCACATTCTGTTGATCTCTTGCACGGTGACACTGATGATTAGGCATTGCAAGGTTAATATATTCATGTTTTCAAATGTTTTTCATTCCTTCCTCTTTTTGACATCTTTCAGAATGACACATCATGCATGGCAGTTTTATTTATTCCACATTTACCTCACGTTTATTGTGTTCCTTTGATCATATTGAGTGGGAAAAGGGGTGGCTTTGATGTTTATATTTTTTGTTGATCTTCCTTACCCAAGCCTGCCCCACATCCCTCCATCTCAACCTCCCCTCTTCTCCTGACTCTACGTAAAACTGTTATCTTCCATGTGTTGCATTTTAATGTCGTTGAATTGATGCATTTATCAAGTAATTCATATTTCTAATTTTGTTAGGCTATAATGATAAACAGATTGTGGAAAAATCTGAGCAAATGTTACAATTTGATAATGGTTTTCCCGTTACTGGTATTGCCACACCCAGAAATGTGCAGTTCTGTTGCAGTAGATGGTAATTATTATTGGCACTAATTAGATTTTTTGGTAGTGACAAGACCTTGAATTGTTTTTTGGCTCCACTCCTTGTTTCCAATATGGTTGACAAAAGAAACAATTATTGCAACACACCAATTATGACATGTTTATAAAATTCATACAGATGCCTCCCATATGTGCAAATGATTACTGGCTCATAACAATGATATACACATTGCACACAGGCTACACGTGTTACAAATACATTACACACATTACGCAAACATTTGTACAGTTTAAAATATTTACACTTGTCTTAATAATTTTGCTGGCCTATCGAGACAATTGCGTTGAGGTGCAATTTTAATCAACTTGCATATATTGTACTTTTTAGAGTATTTGTGGATAATTATAGTTTCTCAAATTATTTTAGTATCTTACTTTATTATAGTCTTTATTCATTTATTTTTGATAAGTTTAGGCTATGCACTACGATTTTTAGAAGCTTTATTTAATTATCCATTTATTATCATTTAATATTTCATCTTTACATGTAGTTTAATTGATTATGTATATTTTAGGTATTTATATTTTACAAATGTTGTATTTTATGCGACTCTGAGTGGAGGTATATTCCGGATATATGGTGCTTTACAAATAAATATTATTATTATTATTAGCTCACTTGTGAAAGTTAGATGTTGTGAACGTCGACCAAGAACAGAACTGTCCGCGATGTGGGAGACAGAAACGATTGGTGGGATGAGGATTAGACAGGAATGGGAGGGACACACACCTACGAGGCACTGATGGAGTGGGACAGATTTAGTAACAGAAACATGGTCCCTGAGGAAACAGACCAAAGGTAGGACATCAAAAGCTGAAGGAACAGGTGTCCTGAGGAATCCAGGTAACCGAAGAAGGAATCAAATAGACGGATCATGGTAGACACATCATTTCTCACTGTCCAGGCGTTGACATTGACACTGGCTGAAAGGACGTGTGCTTTTTTCAAGTGGCTGGGCCAGTTCGGACCACCAGTTTACATTGATTTGCTGGTCTGATGACCCATGAGTTTCAATCTGATAGACCATCATCATGTTTCCTGTAACCCGATCCTTCATTAGTTCATAGATAAACGGGTCATGTTTTAATTTTAAATTTCAATCAACGTCCGTTTTGTTTCAGTTTCTGTAACTACCAGGTACATGTAATTAAACACTGGCATTTCAAAATTTGCCGTAAAAATTCAGCAATAGTTTACCTTCACAAATGTGCACAGCCAAACACATATTTTGTGTCTGCCCTTTTGACTGCACATCTCAGTATCAGCAAATTTTGTTATACAACATTTGGGTTAGAATTTTTTTTTAATCTACTGACCACTGTTTTTTAAATTTCAATGTTATGATGTGTGGTCACTGCAAATTTAGTTCAATCTATGATGATGATGTAAATTGTTAAATAGGAAAATTAGTTCAGTTAAGTGATAGAAAATATATCACTACCAATGTGCAATGATTTCTTTCTTGGTGACACAATGCAAGGGTGCAAACTGTCAAATATGATAACTCCAATTAAGCTACAGATAAGATGATGTCATCACAATGGTACAGAGGTGTCTTTCTTAGTGACACAGTCACTTGATTGTCAAATGATGATGACACTAATTATGACACAGATAAAGTTGTCATCACCATGGTGCAGGGATGTGGATCCTGGTGACAGGGTTCAGGAGAGGTGACTGGGAGTGGGACTGCTCCAGCTGCCGTATCCTGTAGTCAGTTTTTCTGTGGCCCTGACAGACGCGCCGGCGCCTGCGCATCCAGGCTCTGTGGCTGACACACACCTGTAGCCGCGCACACAACACACCATCCACATTCCACATCCCGGACACACCGCAAATGAGAATCCACCTGTGTCGTAACTTTCTCTGTTTAAAAAGTAAAGGCGAGTTTTTATATAACGCAGTATCCAATCCTCAGGAGCGTTCAAAGCGCTTTACACTTTACTTCCCTGACAGACCTGTTCACTCAGACACCATCTCGGCTTCTCTGGGAAGCATCCAGCCATATGCTACAATTAATGTGCGGAAGATGCTCATATCCACCACTGTCTATAGCCAGTTACTCATTTATACAGCTGAGTGAACTGAATGTAGAGTGAAAAAACTTGCCCAAGGTTTTAACTCCACAGCAAAGGATTCAAACCTGGGTTATCGTAGTCGAGAGTCCGAAGCTCTACCCCTGAGCCATTGCGCTCTACCTCTGGTGAAGAGAGTGAGCAAACATGATCTGTAGATTGGCATCTACAAAGACATATGTCTGAATGCTGCATGCACAGAAGTGCACAGCGTAGATAAAACAATTGGCGGTTTTAATTTAAGGAGTGATTTGCCAACTGCATTGCCAAGCATCAGGGAAGTGAATAGTTTTAAATCTGCTGCTACCCTGGGCCTGATGGGGGAGAATTCCGTTCCGTGATTGTCCCTGGGAAGAGGGGGTATTTATAGCGTTCCTTTCAAGTATGGTGTTGCAGGTAATTGTATCCCGGGCTGCTGGAGTTTCCAGGCAAGGTGGCTGGCTTTTTCATGTAATTATCACATCTCCAGATATATGTCTGCAAGATGATTAGCCTAAAGAATAAAGTGTCTTTGCTTTCCGGGTTGTGTCATATTTACTCCAGGTTTCTGGACTTAATATATATTTTGTTCAGTGTATGTTGCTTTATTTACTAACCAGCCTTAATTAAATTACCTATGCATGAATGATTCTGAAGTGGCCCCAGAGATCAGCAGACAGAGGAGGGAGATGGAGGAGAATCAGAACAGATGTAGGACACTTGTAGAAAGATCAGGACAAACTAACTTCCATCCCATGTGGGACAAATGGGGTAGAAACCTAAAACTATATGTACTTGGTCACTCACATCAGTAGCCATATTGAATCTTCAGCAAGTCACTCCATGTTGCTGAAGTTATCTCACTATTTAGCACTATTTTATATACTATGTTTGCAACTACGCGTTCACACAGTAAAAAATCAATATAATCCTAATAACCATTAGATCTGCATTAGATTAATTACTAAAAGATATATTTAATGACGTCTGCACAAATACGCCTCTATACATCAGTGTATTAGCTTACGACAATACTATATAAAAGGAATGGTCGAAACAGAAACAAACAATAGCTGGTGAAAACAATTTGGCACATATTCATCAACTTGATGTGAAAGATAACCAGTCAACCACATCAGAAGCAGTGGTTTATTAGGTGCTGCAAGCAACAAAAAATAATAATCGAACCATTGGAAAATTGGAAATGACATGTAAAAACAATGAATTAAGAACGAATGCTACAAATTGGATCCTGCAGGCATATTGAGTGGGAGAAGAACAGAATGGGACACCGCTTGGGTGGAAGAAACAGACAGATCATACCACAGAGGTCGTCATCTTGCAAGTTCATCGCCGGTGCTTGAAATCTGACCCGTTGCTTTAACAGATGAATATCTATTCTTGGATTGACATTTCTGCAATGAGTGACTACTCCTTATCACATCGCTCTATGCACATACACATGACCGCACACGTGCACGCACAAACACACACATGCACGCACGCACATCAAGGACACTGGTAGAACACAGATAGGACATGGGTAAGACACAGGTAGGACACAGGTAGGACTGTCGTTTGGTATCAGCCCACTGCTTTAATATGTAACATGATATGTGGAAACAAACTGTAGCCAATGTTCAGCCTCTCATTGCTAAATATAGACCTGAAATTTCGGTGAAATGTCTTCCTGCTAAACATAGATTTACTACAGAATATTGTTCTTGCTTTGTTCTAATGTTTCAAATCACCATTCTGTGGCTTTGATAAAATATGTTATATAATCAAGATCAGTATATTACATTTCTCAGCAATATTACACAATATTGTGTAATATACAAATACCAGCCAAGCAGTGATTCCATATCTGCTACAGACTTGTAACACTTGACGTATTGAAATAAACCCTCCAAAATTTCCTGCAGGCAGAAATATGCCTCCAGAAGAAGAAAAAACATAAAAACTCTGTTTACTTAAATTCACATAAATTTGAGGAAATTGTCAGCAATTGATATTTAAATTATTTAATTAGAAAAAAATATTAAATATCAAATTACAATGTTCACCTTACACACATTTCTTATATGAATTTCGGGTCAGGTTGAAATTGTCTGAATACGACCTTTAACTTCAGCACATATATTCAAATTTTCAGTCTTGTAAAATAAACGTTTATATAAACCAGTAAGTAAACTCCCCCTCCCTGCCAATCCCCACAAACTCGGGGTCTCGCTACATGGTCGAGTGGACAAAATAATGTGACTTAAACAAGACACCCCTTAAACAGTCACCCTAAGCATGTGACAGCAAGGTCAGTGACCTGACCAAGACGACACCTCGCTCTGTCAATAATTATATGTATTACAAATACCAAGTCAATATAATCCTGCGTCTATTTATATCATCCAGGAACACACACAGTCCCGGTCCTGGGGTGTTCTTATGAAACACGCGTGGCTTGCTGGGCACATTCATATATTGTGAACTGTTGGACTAAGAAGAAAGACAATATGCTGCCACACCACGCAGACAACCCCTCACACAGGAAATGTTTAATAACACGTCCGAGAGAAACACAGAGGTAGACAAAAAAACTAGACATGTGCGCGTGTTCAGGTGTAGTCAATATGTGTTATTACACACACTTGACCATGGAGCTGTCGACATGTACACGTCTTATACTATATAAGAATATTAACTACATTGACTCCTTTTCTTCATTTATATTATTTAACGATCATCGTTTGAAAATAAAATTAATCCATTCTGGATAAAGTAGGAGAGGTTTGACGTCAGAGTCGTATTGACATCGCAAAATGCTGGCCCAAAATTGTGTGACTATAAGTGTCAATAAAACATTACCAATGTGTAAGTTACATAAGCTGCTCTCTTGGCTTAAGCTGAGTAAACAACATCTATATATACGGCTGAAAACACCCACTCCAATCATGCAATCGTAATAGAAATGACCGGCATAATTGTGTGTTACTAGGTGGGCGTATGTACATTTGATGTAAATATATTACGAAGTGAAATAATTCTGCTGATTACACATGTCTGTTGTGTTTGTACAGAGCTTTCTGCTCCCTGTGAGGTCTACCTTTGTGTGAGTTACTCAGCTGAAACTAGTACTCAACATTCAGCAGCAGCCGTATTGTCAGCTTAGTGAATAAGACAACAGTCAATTACTGTGACAGACAGATACACTGGGACATTCTACAAACCCTGTCTATGCTTGACTCTTTTCCATGTCCAACACATTCAACCTACAGGGGGTAATTAATGCTATATGTGGGGTATTTAACTCACCCGTTGGCTACCAGGACATGAACCTGCACCAAATGTTCACTATTCTACACAGAACATACTAAGTCACCATCACACATTACATCACTGGTCACTGAGGTTTTTATTTACCAGCAATACTGGCAATTTCTGGTTTTGTTTTTACTCTATCTGAAGCCAAATTTTGTTTGGCTAACTTTAATATTATGTTTGGCTATTTGGCCAACTGATATTAAAATAAGTCTAGTGTACATAGAAATGAGAATTTCTGTATAATTGCATTTATGTCGAGAGCTGTTTTACACCGACACATATATGTAAAAATCATGTATACCTTCAAATTATGAATGAATGAAATGTAAGCAAATGTGAAGTCATAACGGCCACATTTAAGTGGGTCGGGATTCCACACAAGTGCCGCATGCGCGATTTCCTAATCAGCAGTTACATGATCATTGACAGTGACAGGGACAACATCCGCGTTCCTTTCAACGTGTAGCGATAGCGACAGGACACTGTGCGGGGGAGGTGAGGTTGAAATAAGGGTAACTCCAGGGGTCTAGCAGGCCATAGTACTCAACCAGTCCTCATTACCCTCCCACATGTTGTACATATGTTGGTCTGTTCACTGGGGTAGCTACCCCAACAAAATGTAACACTACTGTCCCAGGACAACAAATGTTTATAATAACCCAGATTCCTGTGTATTAAAAGATTGGCTAGGGGTTACAAAATTTGTACAGTAATTTGTTGACATCGCATGAACTGCCTACATATGATTAAATACATTCTGGCACAATTATAATGTCATTGTCACTGATAACGTGTCTTACACATCTTTCTGTGTACTGTCAGGCAGGCTGGGTTTTTGGAATAACCCTACAATTTAAGAGTAAATCATAATATTTTATTATTATCATTATATATATATATATATATATATATATATATATATATATATATATATATATATATATATGTAATATATATATACATACATACATACATACATACAATGTGTGTATGTATGTATGTATATATATCAGGCCTTGCCTTTTGAGGAGCGCGATCGCGCTCCATCGCGCTCCTTCTTTTGCTTTTGGGAGGGCGATTTTCCGCGCACCTGGGCGTTGGATTTTTTTAATCGATTTTAATAAATTTTCGCTTTATGCTGCATAATATAATCACTGTTGCAGTTACCTTATAAAGTTCTGTGAGGGAAATGTAGCTATGTTTGTTACATTTACTATACAATATCCTGCATATTCACCAACGCCAATGCGTTCAGACAACGAGCGATATCGTTCGGCTTCGGTCAGTCCATGGGCGCCGCCATCTTTGAATTTTCGAAGATCGTTAACACGAAATGAAAAATGTCTTTCCAACGAAATCCGCTCCAATAACGCGTTAAACAGTTAATAAATATGTACAGACACAAACAATAGCAACATCAAACTAAACTAAAAACTACTAAAACTACTAAAACAACTAAAATCCAACTTCCAAATACAAATCCAATAACTTTCAAAATGCTGTAACGTAGAACGATCTTCCCAGTTACAAAATCCTCAAAAAATGCAACTTTCACTTGGGTAATCAGGAAACTACTTAAATACGTATAAATAAGTATGTTAACAAAAACATCGTAGTAAAATCTCAAAATGGACCGAGTGACGGTATATTATATTTACTCTATGTGACTGTTGTATTGCAGGGTGAAGGCTCGGCAATAATATCAATAGCTCTCCTGGGCCATTTTAGGAGGGCGATTTTGAGCTCTCCAATAGCTCTCCTGGGCATTTTGAGGAGGGCGATTTTTAGCTCTCCAAGGTTTTTCAAAAGGCAAGGCCTGTATATATATATATATATATATATATATATATATATATATATATATAATCATAATATATATATATATATATATATATATTACGATTTATATATATATATATATATATATATATATATATATTACGATTTATATATATATATATATATATATATATATATATCAAACATCAGTTTGTAAATGGGATTATCTGCGAAATCAAGTTTTGCACTGTGCTTTTATGATTATAATTTATTATGCTTGAAGTCATAGGTTGGCATGTGCAGATGATGTGGATACAATTAATGCAAAGCTAAAATTACATCCTATTCCCAATAAACAGTATGATGTGCAAGAATGGTTATAATTAAATGACAAATGCTAATTACCAACCAGATGCTAATGGTAATGGTCATTAACTTGGCATAGCTACGCAATTTACACTTGCAGACATAATTATTTTCCGTTTCAACACATCATTCTGTACCATACTCCATGTGACAGTCTTGTGTCATTTAACTCAACTGGGACGTTTTACACTTACAAATTAACAAATGTGACCGTGATCGTTATAATCAACATTACTCATTAGTCATGGACATGGTTAACGGGGGCGGAGGTGCACCCACTATAATTTAAGTGTATTGAATCGGTTATCAGTTCTGACCACGCTCCGTCCTCCAAGACCAAGGCAAAGCCAGGCAATGACCACACACCAAACAATTACTTTGACCATCAATGCAATCAACGATCCCTCGGACGAGACTAGAGAGTAGTATGCGTAGGTACTCACATCGTTTCGGTGAGCGCACTCAGGGAGTCGGGCAGGGCCGAGAGGTTGCGATGCGAGCAGTTGACTCGGGGACTCGTATCGCCGCCGTGACAGACGCACGGCCGCGGGCAGAAGGCGCCCGGACCGTTGCCACTTCCCCGGTCGTCGGGCGTCGTCCGCGGCAGTCCAACGACGACGAGGACGCCACACAGGAGACAACCGAGACACGATGCAGTTCTTTCGAGCGAGTTGAAGTTTGCCGCCATAACGATCGAGCGCCTCCGTCTGCTTGCGCGGTTCTCGCGGCATTGACGGACGCTGGATGTCGTCTGCTGGTCGAACGCGGCGCCGACGCTGGTGCCACCTGCCGGCTTGTTTTCCCGCGCGCGCGCTCAATACGGCGTATTTCGGTGCCATTAGGAATTGTGGGTCGATTAGATCACGGATTTATACACAATAATGTATATAAGTCCGTGATTAGATTCACTGGATTTATCAGCACAGTGCGTGGACATTCAAACAACAATATTCGCTCTATTAGTTAACGTGTTATGTACCTGTACTCAACTTGATTTTGTTGTTGACGTATGCCGTTAGCATTTCCAG
>OZ024857.1:55126092-55133592 GCA_964017155.1 Oasisia sp. SBJ-2009
CATATCCACCACTGTCTATAGCCAGATACTCATTTATGCAGCTGAGTGAACTGGAGCAATGCGAAAAAATCGCCCAAGGTTTTAACACCGCAGCACAGGATTCGAACCCGGGTTCTCGTAGTCGAGAGTTCGAAGCTCTACCCCTGAGCCATTGCGCTCTACAAATGCGTTAATCCTCCCACGAGTGCATTTGCGGTCTTTCAGATTTCTATTATCAGCAGGCCTACGTTACTGTTTTTATGTATGTGCACCATTTCGTGTTAGCACATGGGGAGTGTAAACCAATCCTTTACAAAAAAGCAACCATACTTTGCAAGAATAACATCGTTTAACCCACGCGTTTTATTTGCCGTATATCCAGTGGTGTTATTCAGGTTTTGCGATGGAAACGTAAATACCACAAAGGTGGGCTAAGCGTAATCGTATCTCAATAAAACAGCATGTTGTTGACTACAGAACCGTTTAATGGAAAAGGGAACCATGGATGAGACTGTACAAAATTGACGACCTGCCACAACACGTGTCCCACGTGACACTGGTGTCTGATGGCGGGTGTGAATACTCATAAACAATGTGTTTATTTCGCAGTACGAAATTAGATGCACAATTAACGTGTCTTAACGATGATAAGATGCCTTAGCTCAGATCAGCAAGCAACTGCTACGCACGGTAGATTGCAATGCCATGCCATGCCATTGGGTATGCGTAATATGAAAGCCAAGAAACGACATACCACCGATTAGTAGAACACGTAGAAACTGAAAGCAAACAACGACTGCTACGCAGTTGAGCATACGGTGAAAGCCATGGCATAATAAGCGAACAGGAAAATGAAATCGTGTACAAAACGACCGTTAAGGCATGACAAACTACTGGGCAGTTGCATAGTGTAAAACGGAAACTAAGACATTGTGTGGCAGCTGGATACGTACAAAACAGCAGCTAGACCCTGGAGACGACATGGCGATTCAGCTTATATGCAAAACGAAAGCGGTACATTGGCCACTGTAGTAGTACTAATAATAATAATGACTTCTTTTGCGCCAATATCCTCGAAGATCAAGCTCAGTGGCGCGACAAAACCAAGGTATTAGGCAAACTCGTAATCGATAACAATGCGTGAGTCATCAATGATGATGATATATATATATATATATATATATATATATATAACAATTAACATATATACAATTAATATATATATATATATATATATATATATATATATATATATATATATATATATATATATATATATATATATATATATATATATATATAACCTGAGACTATCTGATCGCTGAATACGTATCAAACGAAACCAACACTCGGTAGACTACAATAGGCTGTTGAACAGTGACATTCAAATATAGCCAGATTTGTTGACCAGGGTCTATTCGAAACATTGTTTAAACGTCAAACGTGTTCTTCTCATTCGGACTCCCTGTTGTTGACTTCGTTGCGTTGACGTGCTGTAGACGTCGACCTCGTAGCGTTGGTCGCATCCTTGCCAGCCACGCAGGGCTAGCTGTTTGCCGTGCAAAACTAACCCAGTCGAAACCCCTGCGCGAAGTTTGGGAGTTAACTGAGTCGAACTAGCCATGAGATTCCCGCCCCAATCTGAAGTCGGGTAAACAAATTATTTCTGGGTATTCAATGACCTGCATGTCCACCCAATCGAGTAGCTGGACGGTTTTGGGTATTCGAATATTTGCTTCTACATCGTAAACATATGTTTTAGGCGTCGACCTCGTGGCTTTGGTCGAGGTCAGTGCGCGTGCGTTAGACGTCGATCTCTGTCGACCTCGTTCATTGGTCGAGGTCGGTGCGCGTGCTTTAGAAGTAGACCTCACTACATTGCGCGAGGTGTGCGCGTGCGTTAGACATTCACCTCGCGCATGCGTTAGACGTTCACCTCGCGCGTGCGTTAGACGTTCACCTCGCGCGTGCGTTAGACGTTCACCTCGCGCGTGTGTTAGACGTTCACCTCGCGCGTGTGTTAGACGTTCACCTCGCGCGTGCGTTAGACGTTCACCTCGCGCGTGCGTTAGACGTTCACCTCGCGCGTGTGTTAGACGTTCACCTCGCGCGTGCGTTAGACGTTCACCTCGCGCGTGCGTTAGACGTTCACCTCGCGCGTGCGTTAGACGTTCACCTCGCGCGTGTGTTAGACGTTCACCTCGCGCGTGTGTTAGACGTTCACCTCGCGCATGCGTTTGACGTTCACCTCGCGCGTGTGTTAGACGTTCACCTCGCGCGTGTGTTAGACGTTCACCTCGCGCGTGTGTTAGACGTTCACCTCGCGCGTGCGTTAGATGTTCACCTCGCGCGTGCGTTAGACGTTCACCTCGCGCATGCGTTAGACGTTCACCTCGCACGTGCGTTTGACGTTCACCTCGCACGTGCGTTAGACGTTCACCTCGCACGTGCGTTAGACGTTCACCTCGCACGTGCGTTAGACGTTCACCTCGCACGTGCGTTAGACGTTCACCTCGCACGTACGTTAGACGTTCACCTCGCACGTGCGTTAGACGTTCACCTCGCACGTACGTTAGACGTTCACCTCGCACGTGCGTTAGACGTTCACCTCGCACGTACGTTAGACGTTCACCTCGCTGCACGCCGCAGACACACTTCACTCGGGTTCGCGTCGTCTGAGCTGTCACCGTCAGACCGCTCTCATCTTCGACGCTATTTTAAGGACACCGTCTTGGCGTCTACCGATTGAGGTCGAAATCTATATCTGATATCAAAATTGGAATAACTGGCCAAATCGTCCGGTCACCGCAGCCGCGTGGGTCAGCGTAATGACAGGCACGGGAAGCACGCGCACGAACCGGTGTCATTGATTAGTGATATTAAGGTTGTCCGTTCAGGTGACCCAGGCGATCACTCGTCGTGGAATGCGACCGTGAATGAAAGAAATCATTTCCATTAAGGACGCAGTCTTGGCGAGTGTACGTGTATATGGGCGTCGTTTATAGTGGCGATTCGGTATTTTAAAGACAGGCCTCAGTATGTTAAACAAAGAACATAATAATATATTATAACAAATAAAGGTTGAAGTGCATGTGCTGTGTTAAGTGTCTCTGAAAATACTTCGCTTTTGTAATTTATAGAATTGTAAAAGTACACGTCGTTTCTAGTATAGCGTGATGTCCAGTCGGTCGAGTCGCTGGACGCGCACAGAAGCAGGTGGAAGCAGATTGAGATGGACAGGACAGGGCTGACACGGTGACGGCGGGGACCGCAGAAAGGGGACAGAAGTAGACGAAGGCGAGGAAGACCAGAGTGGAGACGGACGACAGCGTGAGACGACAGCGTGAGACGACAGCGTGAGACGACAGCATGAGACGACAGCGTGAAAGACACGTGGGACGACAGCGTGAGAGACACGTGGGACGGCAGATGCGGTCAGCCAAGACATTGAGATCATTACAGAGGAGAGGGGCGTAGACCGTTAATATACAAAACACAAGTCACGATGGGGCGTGGACCGTGGGAAGATAAAGGCGGGTTGCCAAAAGCGTATCATACTCCCCCCCCCCCCCCCAACAGACGCAGTCAACAGCGCACCATTGCGACATATCTGAGGGAAATCAGCAACGGTGCAGTTAATACGCGAAAACTAGTCAAACCTGAATAAGGTAATTAATGCACGAAGGCGGATCCATAGTCCAGTTCCTTGTGTAATTTCGTTCATATTTTTTGGAGATTTGCAAAACTATACATATTTGGAAAGATTAGGACCTACAGAACCTGAAAAGTAATGTTTACATTTTTTCCTAAACATTCTATGGCGGCCATCTTGGATTTTCAAAATGGCGACTATTTTTTGCTCACATTTTGCAATATCTCGGCTTCTAAGCATCTTAGGCTTTTGATTTTGGTGTCTAAATATACATTTTCAGAGACAAGGAATGTAATGAGACAACTTACAATGCACTACATTTAATGCAAGACAGTATCAATCACAATGTTTACTCAAAAAATGACCAAAACATACTTCTAGTCTAGTTCACTATGTACAGATTAAACTTTTCTTTCACATTTTTTGGAGATTTGCAAAACTATATATTTTTGGAAAGTTTAGAACCTACTGAACCTGAAAAGTAATGTTTACATTTTTTCTAAACATTCTATGGCGGCCATCTTGGATTTTCAAAATGGCGACTATTTTTTGCTCACATTTTGCAATATCTCGGCTTCTAAGCATCTTAGGCTTTTGATTTTGGTGTCTAAATATACATTTTCAGAGACAAGGAATGTAATGAGACAACTTACAATGCACTACATTTAATGCAAGACAGTATCAATCACAATGTTTACTCAAAAAATGACCAAAACATACTTCTAGTCTAGTTCACTATGTACAGATTAAACTTTTCTTTCACATTTTTTGGAGATTTGCAAAACTATATATTTTTGGAAAGTTTAGAACCTACTGAACCTGAAAAGTAATGTTTACATTTTTTCTAAACATTCTATGGCGGCCATCTTGGATTTTTTAAATGGCGACTATATTTTGCTCACATTTTGCAATATCTCGGCTTCTAAGCATCTTAGGCTTTTGATTTTGGTGTCTAAACACACATTTTAACAGACAAGGAATCTAATGGGACAACTTATAATGAGATACATATAATGCATGGCACTATTTCGGTAATTTTGGAAAAAATACATAAATTATAAATAACAACCTGAGGCTCAAATGGTAAATATTAGCCAACTTTTCGAGCATTGAAAATAGTCTAGTTATTAAAATCATTGTTGTCTAGTCTAATAATTACATGTATTATTAAAATCATTGTTGTCTAGAATCCAGTGTCCCATTGTTGTTGTTTCAGAGAGACGTGGAGTCGACCACGAATGAGGTCCCCAAACTTACTGGTGGACTGCCGTGCTAAATCGCTGACTATAAACTGTGTGTTGTGTGTCAAAAAGAATCCGAACCTTTAGTGTTGCACCCAAGATTAACGTCATACCGCAACCTCCTAGAGGCAGTGAATGAGCATCCAGCAGCTGAACTGCTTTCGCATAGAGGGCCAGGTCATAGGTTATGTCAGTGGTGTACTCTTCTCCAACTGTCAACTCCTTTAACTGATGTGCCTGCTTCATCACTGTTAGCAGAGTTAACCACTCGTGTGCCACTTCTGGGAGCAGGGGCAGGGCACCAACCTCGGTCAGCGGCTTGCTTGTTGACACTAAGGAGTTGTAGCCACCCCAACCTGGAATTTGGCTTGACCTTTCATCCTTCATCCTGGAAAGAGTTGAGGCGACAATCCATCCAAGTTGTGTAAGTTGATAGCTATCTGCTACACCAGAGTTGTTGATGCTGAACTCTCTCGCCCGCTTCTGCGATGCAGTTGTTTTTGGCGTCTCACACGGTAATAATAATAACACAAGTTTTATTAGCAACTCAACTGAGTTGGATTGACATTACA
The DNA here is from genome assembly GCA_964017155.1 of Oasisia sp. SBJ-2009. Taxonomy (NCBI): domain Eukaryota; kingdom Metazoa; phylum Annelida; class Polychaeta; order Sabellida; family Siboglinidae; genus Oasisia; species Oasisia sp. SBJ-2009. The sequence continues at coordinate 55,131,537 of OZ024857.1, forward strand.
ATAGGTTACAATTGACTCATCAAAACATCATACAAATACAATAGAAATACATTTGATACCGCAAATCATACCGTACTAATAACCTTTTTACTGACAGTTGTATAAAGCCCACGGTATAAAGGAGTTACGGAATCTATTCGTTCTAGTAACTGTAACGGGTACACATTTTCTTGTCTAATATTATACTCGGTATGTCTTTTGTCAGGCAGCAGATAATTTAATCTATGTGTGCCGACTTTAATTTTATCAAAATATTTTTGACAAATGCTCTCCCGTCTTACATTCAACGTATCCAAGTTAACACGTCTTAGTATCTCCGCGTAACCCAATCCAGGAAAAATACATTTTAATGCCCTTTTTTGTATAACTTCAATATTGTCAGACAAATATTGGGGCAAGTTAGTGTGCCATACAGGACATGCATATTCTAGAACTGGTCTCACCACACTAACATATACACTGACCAGATCTTTCTGTGTAATCCCTGCACGCTTTAACTGATATAACATGTACAAGCGTTTACCAGCTTTTTTCACAATAGTATCTACGTGTTTGTTCCATGTCAGATCCTGAGAAATGGTCACACCTAATAGTTTGGCATGGCAAACTTGTGCTACATCCCTCCCATCAATTTTTATATTCGGGATAGTGCTTCTGAAATTGCCATCTTGTGCAAAACTAATGATTATTTCTTTTGATTTTTCGGAATTAATTTTCATGTCATTCTTTTCTGTCCATCTAGCAGCAATATCAACCGACTCTTGAATGACAGATACACCCTTTCTGTCGCATATTTCAAATAACGTACTATCATCTACATACTTATATAGTGGAACAGTCGTTCTTAAATCATTTATGTAAACAAGGAAACATTTAGGTCCAGACAATGTCCCTTGCGGTACTCCCCCATTGGGATGACCAGAATGGGAATATTCATTTCCTATTTTTACTCGTTGAGTTCTGTCTAATAGAAATGTTGCCATCCATCTTAAAATATGTGCGGGCAACCCATACGATTGTAGCTTATCTAGCAACAAATGATGATTAATAAGATCAAACGCTTTGCTAAAGTCTAGCATTACAACTCTGACATAAGAATTCAATTTATCTGTCGCCTTATACCACATATGAACCAGTTCGACAAGAACATCTGTTGTGGACGTTCCGCTAATTCCTCCAAATTGCTTAGCATCAATTTCACCTTCAATTGTTTCATCCACCCATTTCATTATTATTGATTCAAACACCTTGGCAGCTATTGGAGTTAGTGAAATTGGTCTAATGTCTTTTTCAATCGACACAGGGGGGCTTGTTTTTGGCAACGGTATTACATTGGCCATTTTCCATTCCATAGGGAGTACACCTTTTCTTAGTGAATTGTTAAAAATAGCAGTTAATGGAGGGGCGAGAACATTTGCATAGTTTCTTAACACCCATGCAGGGATGTTGTCAGGCCCAGTAGCCTTGTTGGCTTTAACACTCTCCAAAGCTTTAAAAGTAGTATATACGCTTATCACATACTGATCCGGCAGTTCCTCGTTAACGTCGAACACCTTGTGGTTCTTATTTAACCGAGGCAAATGGTCACTCACAGACACAAAGAAATCATTCATTGTATTGGCCAGGAAGCCACAATCACCATCCGTTGTTTTGTTAGCTAGACCTTGCATGCATGAATTGCCATTTGTTTTAAGTCCCATTATTGTTTTCATATGCTTCCACCAATCGTGGGATCCCGATTCATGCATTGCTGCAATTTGTGTTTGGTAAAAATTATACTTAAGTTTCGACGCGGCTCGGTTGACCTTATTACGCAATATTTTTGCTTGATTCATATCACCACTCATGTGAGCTCGCTGTCGTTTACGAACTAAGTCTCTGAACCAGTCTGTAACCCATGGTTTATCAGCCGTATGTCTCGTAACAACTTTAGTAGGAAAGCATATTTCCATCAGGTTGCTAATAACCGTTTGATAATATGAATATTGATCTGCACATGAATCAAGCCTAAATAGGGGTTCCCATTTAATGGCTGATAAAGCCATATTGAATGTGG
>OZ024857.1:55141092-55146092 GCA_964017155.1 Oasisia sp. SBJ-2009
AACAACAATATTTTAATAACTAGACTATTTTCAATGCTCGAAAAGTTGGCTAATATTAACCATTTGAGCCTCATGTTGTTACTTAGAATTTATGTATTTGTTTCCAAAATTTTCATAATAGTGCCATGCATTATATATATAGCTCATTCTAAGTTGTCCCATTAGATTACTTGTCTCGAAAATGTATGTTTAGACACCAAAATCAAAAACCTAAGATGCTTAGAAGCCGAGATATTGCAAAATGTTAGCCAAAAATAGTCGCCATTTTGAAATTCCAAGATGGCCGCCCTAGAGTGTTTAGAAAAAATGTAAACATTACTTTTCAGGTTCAGTAGGTTCTAAGCTTTCCAAAAATGTATAGTTTTGCAAATCTCCCAACAATTTGAACGAAACGATTATTCGTGACATAGTGAACTGGACTACCACGGGGTTTGGGGAGGTTTTGACTTTTAGGAAATTTACGTACCACCTTCATTTCGGTAAGAAGACACGTAAGTTAGTGCGGCGCCGCGAAGACAAAAATCGACAGATCCCCCTTTCTGGTACTTCACATGTGCGGCGAGACATTTGTAGTAACAGAGTCGCTTGAAGACTTGGCCCAGGCCGTGGAATATAAAAATATGCATTTGTGTTCGGTCGCCGATAGCGTTTTTGGCGATCTTCAACGAGTGTAATTTTTTTCTTTTGAGCTGACTAGACAACATTCTCTGATAGACAACTAGTACAGTTTCTATTTAGTGAGCAGACGAATGAAACTCCTGATGTGCCAATTAAATAATTTGTGTTTGAATATGATGAAACATGATAACAACGCAAACTCGACACGCGAGTGTAATTATGTAATCCCAATTTTGTGTAATGGTGAGTCACGGACACAGAAATCGGTAAACCGTATGAAATGACCGTGGACAAAGTGGCCGGGGTGACGGAGGCTAACGCTTGGTGACTCAATGGAGATGATATTGCAGGGGTTTGATATGTCTTAGAACAAGTAGACACGTTTAGTTGACACCTGTGTCCTGTGGTGAGTATGACCTCATTTGAGTCACCTGTCTGTACCTGACCCCGTGGGGGGGGGCAACTCCTAGCTGTCATCTTCGTTCTCTGTAGCTTCACGTTAAACCGGTGATGAACATTTTAATTAAGTCTGAACAAAGCAGTTCACGTGGAGGCCATCGGAGTTCCACCCATGATCTGACATACATTTCACTGCCTTAGATTCCATCATACCTCACTTCTCTCGGGTGGTTCCCTAAAAAAAATCCGCTTTCGTCCCTGACCCCATAACACAGGCTGCGCGAAGCCCAGATGCGAACTCGTACACGGAATACGATCTGAAAACAAGGAAGATTCAAGGTCTGCAGCATCCCTAGCCAGAGGTGATGACGGACGTAATGACGATCAGTTTACCGCAGGAAGACGTAAATAAACGAGACCAAACAGCTGGCTCGATGGGGAAAGGCTGATGAGAAGCCACATGAACCGTGGGAACGTGTATTATTGTGGCAAAGGATGCACAAACAACGAAGGATGAAAATATCGCGGAGGTGGTAACCGCGTCAACATTGGATGTGACATAGTTGGTAAACAGAAAGATCGAATAATCGGTCAACAGTTCAGACTCATGCAGACGCCTGAATTGGAACGTCGCCAAACGAGAAAGAGCAGCCATAATTGCATTATGGGAAGTCAAACGCAGCAAGGCACGATCTCTGTTGAACGCTACACTGACAAATCACTCTTGAGCGTTCACCAAAATAAATGCATCTACACGGTATAAGAAAATTAAAATATCGTGAACATCAAACGGTTGCTATAACCCGGGACCCAAACAAACACCTCTTTCTGGATGCATGACATTTCGTCACTCGACATGTCATGATAGTGATGACATATATGATATAGATGGTCCGAACTTTTGTCACGAGTTCACAACATTTCACCGCACAACATACGTTCATTACGACATGTTCACGTCTAAGCAGTTATTAAAACAACTCAAACATCAACGTATTTTAAAACAGGCCGGCATTGGATATTATTTTTGGAGTATGGCTTTTCACATTAAATGCACTATCTTTGCTATAATAGTAATGAACAAATCCACTTAAAAGACATAATTTATCAAACGTTGATTAGTGGTGCCTGTACATACAGTGTGACTTTGGATAAAATGTCATAGGACTTCGTAATGAAAGGTCGTATAAAACAAGCTTTTGTTTAAATATTGTGTGATAATATGTCTTGTAACGAAATGTCATATTATAATATGTATCTTAACTAAATGGTTTTGTATTGGCAACATGTTTTACGACCAAATGTCGTAAGCACCGAGTTCGAACACAGACAAAGAGAAAGTGTTAATTGAAATCACACTCGACGTGTCGTACTAGCGCATTGGAAAGAACAATGACGTCATGTGAAAGAGACGTACGGTTCACCAAAGACATCAGACACCTGCTAAACGATAATACCAGCCTTTGAACGGACCTCACGAATTAACTGCGGGCATTTCCGTGAATTAGAGTTTCTGCTAACCGGTAATTATGTCGAGTTAATTCCTGCCAACATTCACAATGTCCACGTCTACGGACCCCCATGGCAACTGGACGGCGCCAATTAGAACAGCCGATGACCACGTGTTAACACTAGTGTAAAATGTCACCAAAGCGGAACCATAGGACATTTGACATTATGTAAGGAGGCCGTTCACCACAAGACACGTGTCAATCGTGGATTAGGTGTCAGTGGATCCTAGATAGACTAGGTGTCAATGGATCCTATATAGACTAGGTGTCAGTGGGTCCTAGATGGATTAGGTGTCGGTGGATCCTAGATGGATTAGGTGTCAGTGGGTCCTAGATGGATTAGGTGTCAGTGGGTCCTAGCTGGATTAGGTGTCAGTGGGTCCTAGACGGATAAGGTGTCAGTGGGTCCTAGATGGATTAGGTGTCAGTGAGTCCTAGATGGATTAGATGTCAGTGGATCTTAGATGGATGAGATGTCAGTGGATCCTAGACGGATTAGGTGTCAGTGGGTCCTAGACGAATTAGGTGTCAGTGGATCCTAGATGGATTAGGTGTAAGTGGATCCTAGATGGATTAGGTGTCAGTGGGTCCTAGATGGATTGGGTGTCGGTGGATCCTAGATGGATTAGGTGTCAGTGGATCCTAGACGGATTAGGTGTCAGTTGATCCTAGATGGATTAGGCGTCAGTGGATCCTAGATGGATTAGGTGTCAGTGGATCATAGATGGATTAGGTGTCGGTGGATCCTAGATGGATTGGGTGTCGGTGGATCCTAGATGGATTAGGTGTCAGTGGATCCTAGATGGATTAGATGTCAGTGGATCCTAGATAGATTAGGTGTCAGTGGATCCTAGATGGATTAGGTGTCAGTGGATCCTAGATGGAAAATAACTGTAATTCTGCCGTTTCACATAATTTTCAAGTTGACGCGTTCGGGTGAAGGGGCATCACTATCAAACTGGCCTATTTTCCCTGCTTTTTGAAAGATGTACATATATTTCGGTTATAGAAAATCGAACAGGAAAGAGTGGTAGTAATATACCAATTATGTCACGTTAAGTTAACACATTTCCCAATATATGTAAATGCACTCAGAGATCAGACTGTGTACAATATTCAACTGCTCCAGATTATTATGCCTGGCAATTGTTAATCGCTCAGTTGCTGCAATATGTGGCGTATTTAGCCTGAATTCCCGTTTGTTTTACTTACAAGTATAAAAACCCGATGACATGTTGAAGTTTTCGCTGATTACACGGGTAACTCTACTCGGTGGTAAACGCATGTCGTTTTATTTTAAACAACGTTTGCAGGTAACTTATACATAACATTCCTACACCCCGACGGTCAACGACCCTGTTCAAGGCGCACTCGGCTCCCATGAGAGCTATTCCGTCCATCATCAACGAGTCGGCGGCCACGTTCGGTATTGCACGTAAACAATTGGTTCTGCTTCTTTTGTACCCACCGTAGGCTGTGTCCAAGCGTTCATATTTCTACAGCTGAACGAATTGTGGCCACGTGGCACATATACAGTAAACACGATTGACCTGGTCATCACGTGACCAGATGCTCAGCAAATAAATTGCAAGCGACAAAACAATGGCTGCCTAATTTAACACGTGCTTTTCGTTACGTTTTGTTAAAATTCTAGTGCTAGGAGATCGTTGTTATGACCGAATGAAAAGAGAAAGTTGACAAAGTGTCAAATGTATGCAGTAATGTCGTAATCCCAATGTAATTCACGTATTTAACCGTTACCAACATTTGTGCAACCCTGACGTTCTGGTCATGATGTATCGTGCCTACTTCGTTCAGTTCATGAAAGTGGACGTCTCGTCCGGTTAGTCTCAACCGAGCCTCTGTAGTGAGCGCGTGCGGTAAGTTCGCCGACCGAAAAGGGCGTGCCTCAAGGGCAGAGCTCAGGCTCGTTATAGACAAGCTCCTCTTTGTGCACACTGCACACACGCAGGCCTACAGAGTGCGCTAAGTTCGATCGCGCTGTTACACCAATGACCGGTACACGGACTACCGCGGGCGTTCGACGCTGCTTTATAGTTCTGTCAAGTTTAACCAATTAATATAAAATTACAATAGTATATATATATATATATATATATATATATATATATATATATATATATATATATATATATATATATATATATATATATATATATATATATAATATATATATATTATATATTATATATTATATATTATATATTATATATTATATATTATATATTATATATTATATATTATATATTATATATTATATATTATATATTATATATTATATATTATATATTATATATTATATATTATATATTATATATTATATATTATATATTATATATTATATATTATATATTATATATTATATATTATATATTATATATTATATATTATATATTATATATTATATATTATATATTATATATTATATATTATATATTATATATATATATA
>OZ024857.1:55151092-55158592 GCA_964017155.1 Oasisia sp. SBJ-2009
TATTTCTAATCTATGTCCCGTTTATCGATTCTGTGCGTGCGCTTAATATAATTAGCAACACTCCATTTATTGCAATTATTTTGTAAAAGAAATACTAGCAACAAGTATGTAATAGACACCGCCAGAAAGAATGCCTGGCTGATTTTGGACGGCATATCAGCAATAACAACAGGTTAAAAGGTACTGCTTCGCTGCTTTCCTGTGGTAACTAAATCCGTCCTACCGATCATATCTCATCTTCCGAAAATACCAATTATGATTCGTACTTAGTTCTGTTTTCAGTCTGAATTTGAATTTCGATTTAATGCTACTAAGAATATTGTAAAATAATAGTATTCGATGCGAAGTCAGAAACCTCAGCTGGACGGAACACGTTAACAAGACGTGCTCAATAGCCAGTGAGACGATAGGCTTCCTGGACTCATACCACATTTGCATTTTCCATAGGCGACCATTATAACGTTTCCTTCATTTCCTATTAATCTTGATCAGCTCTGTTATTGACAATTTCACAGCACATTTACCCTCCATAGACAGAGGTTCAGTGAAAAATTCATGAACTTTTAATACCTCAGGCTCCCACAAAGTTCATTCAAACCTTACACCCCTGCATTTCTGCTTGAACCACCCACGGATTGCCCCTGATTACATCACCAAGCAAAATGACAACTGTATTAATACGCAGAAATGCACCGAATGACAGCTGTCATAATTTGACAGCTCTGATGTCACGCTGCACAAAAACGTCATTTATAATCACTCCACACTATAGATGTGCTCACAGAAATTCAGAAAACCTGCATAATGCTGCTTTTATAGGGTACTCTTTGGTCGGGGAATGGCGGACGTGCACGTTTGAGTGGTCTTACACCAATCCTGATGCGAAGTACATTCACAGGTGACTAGAGAACAGGCCCACAAATCAGTCGTACGTCCATCTCACCGTCAACTGGACGTGGACGTAATAATACTGAGCCTGAGGACTAGAACTCACTTCTCGTCAACAATGAACATTTTATTTTATTGCTGTCGCTATCTTATCGAAATTCCCTTAAAACAGTGATAGAATAATCAACAATGGCTGTGGTCACGCTATGAGAAAGAAGAGGACAATTTTTTGTAAGGTTTTCCATGATTAACTTCCTACATCTGGAACAGTGTGGTTCACCGATGTGTGTGGGTGTCACGCCATTGCACAAAAGCGTAGGAATGACACATCCATAGCCTACTAGGCCGACAAGACGGCAACATCGCAACGCGACAAAAAATCAGTTATGATGCAATCACCTCAACGAACGTGACCGCCCCCCCCCCCACCCCCCACCCCATCACGACGTAGCAAACACGTTACATGAGATCGAAACGGTGTCGCGGTCCAGAACGTTGATGCAGTCCAGAACGTCGAAGGTTAGCAGTTCATGTCAAAGGTTAGCGGTTCATGTCAAAGGTTAGCGGTTCATGTCAAAGGTTAGCGGTTCACGGCAAAGGTTAGCGCGACGGTATGCAACGTCGAGCGGTCCAGAACGTCGTTCCCCGTATGCACATGCGCGCCGAACTGGCGTGACCTCAGGTGGCCGATCAACTTTGACCCCGTGCCAGAATGTCGAGACTGAGTTCATGACCCCCGCGGCGACAGTATTACATAATAAATCATTTCTGCGCGCTGCAGCGACGTACTTTTTGAACCTCTACGTTGCACACTACAGGCACGTTAGTAGACAGTTACATATATCTTAAACTGCCAGAGTTATGTGTCACGAAGACGCGGGGATTTGTATTCAATGCTGCACGTACTATAGACTGCATTGAAAACCATGGCTGTAACGAAGCCATAACATGCACAACGCTCTGAGACAAGGACATTAATAGAACACTGTTTATAAATAATTAGAAGTAACGCTGATTGTGAATTTTTGTTAGGTTTGTTAATAATAATTGAAGAAAGGAAGCGCATCAATATAATCAGGTATAATGTAAAAGAATTTCAATTTATCAGAAATATGAGTGAGGATAAAATGGCATCATTTTTCAATGAATTAAGTCAACAAACCTGGGAAAGTGTGCTAAAAACTGATGATGTTAATCAAGCATATGACTCTTTTCTACACATATTTATGGATATATTTAACAAACACTGTCCAGTAAAAAGTTCCCCCCAAAAAGCTTTGACAATAAAACAAAATGGTTCACCAAAGGTTTAAAACGTGCTTGTACAAAGACAAATAAGTTATATAAAACATTAATTGTAATGAGATCTGCAGAAGCAGAACAAAAATACAAAACATACAAAAATGTATTATCATCTATAATATATTATTAAGAATTACAGAAAAAAACGAGAGAGACCTGGAAAATACTAAATGAAGTAATTAACAAACGCGAAAATAAGCCAACATATCCAGAATACTTTATAAAAAGCAACAAGAGAATTTCACAGAAAGAAGATATTGCTAATGGATTTAATAACTTCTTAACAAATGTTGGCCCCAACTTAGCAAAAAATATCCCCTTACCTAAAAACGATACAGCTATTTATGATTACTTAGAAGAAAACATTGAACATACCATGTTTCTAAGTCCTGTTGATGACCTAGAAATTATTAGAACTATTCAAAATTGTAAAAATAAAAGATCAACTGATTTCAGTGACATTAGCATGAGCCTGCTTAAGAAAGAAATTTCAAAAATAGTTAAGCCATTTGCTCATTTATGTAACGTTTCATTTCAAACAGGTGTTTTTCCAAACAAAATGAAAATAGCTAAAGTTATTCCGCTATATAAGTCTGGATAAAAAAGGTTTACAAATTACAGGCCAATATCTTTATTACCACAATCCTCAAACATTCTGGAGAAACTACATAACAACAGATTGGACTTGTTCTTACAATTAATGTTTTATATAACTTATTTGTCTTTGTACAAGCACGTTTTAAACCTTTGGTGAACCAGGTTTTTTATTTTCAAAGTTTGTTTGGGGAACTTTTGTTACTGGACAATGTTTGTTAAATATATCCATAAATATGTGTAGAAAAGAGTCATATGCTTGATTAACATCATCAATTTTTAGCACACTTTCCCAGGTTTGTTGACTTAGTTCGATGCCATTTTATCCTCATTCATATTTCTGATAAATTGAAATTCATTTACATTATACCTGATTATATTGATGCGCTTCCTTTCTTGAAATTATTATTAATAAACATAACAAAACATCACAATCATCATTACTTGTAATTATTTATAAACAGTGTTTGATTAATGTCCTTGTCTCAGAGCGTTGTGCATGTTATGGCTTCGTTACAGCCATGGTTTTCAATGCAGTCACGTGCAGCATTGAATACAAATCCCCGCGTCTTCGTGACATATAACTCTGGCAGTTTAGGATATATGTAACTGTCTACTAGCTGAATGTATTGGATGTAACGTGCCTGTAGTGTGCAACGTAGGGGGTCGAAAAGTAGATCGTCGCTGCAGCGCGCAGAAATGATTTATTATGTAACACTGTCGCCGCGGGGGTCATGAACTCAGTCTCGACATTCTGGCACGACGTTCTGGACCGCTCGACGTTGCATACCGTCGCGCTAACCTTCGCCATGAACCGCTAATCTTTGACATGAACTGCTAACCTTTTGACATGAACTGCTAACCTTCGACGTTCTGGACTGCATCAACGTTCTGGACCGCGACAACGGCTTCTACTGCGACCTGTACTGAACTTCGGCCTTGCGGCGTCTGCGGTCGAGTGAGCACGCTGCGTGCTGCGTGAAGGACACTAATTAATCTTTTAATTATAGGAAGACGAAAAACAATATGTACCATGAAATCAAGCGCACATCTTAGAATTGAATTTGTTGTTAATAATTTGTGATTAAATTAAATGAAATCAAATTATCCTAGCAAAGTATATAGTAATAACAGTAATAATAATAATAATAAGTTTGATTTATACTTGTATATATATATATATATATATATATATATATATATATATATATATATATATATATATATATATATATACAAGTATAAATATAGATTATATATATACCCTTAGTATTGTATTTAAGACAAAAGCTCATCGGGTAAACTCCAAGTTTGTGTAAATAAACTTAGATACCTAAGTAAAATTACAAGTAAGTGAAATGGTAAAGCAAGCGATTGGCAAAGGTGCTGAAACAGTTAAACATTTGATTACAAAAATAATAATGAATAACCAAATAAAATATATAACTAATATAGTAACAAAATATGTCTTAGTGTATTTTAGAAATGCGGTGATGGTAATTTTCATTAGATTGTTGAAATGGCTCACACGATTGTAAAAATTAAACAAGTTGAATCTTTTATTAAACCCGACAGACAGGCCTGCCGTGTGTAGGGCCTGTTAGAATGCGACCTACGCCATATGCACCTGTAGACGTCGATGTGACCGCGTCTGTATAGAAAATGTTGGTCTAACTTGATTTTGTGTCGTAGCAAAATTATGTCCACATCGAGCACGCCGACGCTAATTATTATATACAAATAAACCAGACCAGTCACCATTTGATCATAACAGGCTCGGATTCCTCAGAAAATGTGCCACTAATGCGCATGACACTGTGCAAATGTCTCGATTCATTATAACAACAGCACACCTATTTCATTACAGTGTGGATTACAATGTATAGTATATTGGATGCCAGAAAAAACCGAAGCTTATTTATAACCATCTTCGAGTGATAGGCCAATACCGATATCTTATTTCGTAATAAAAACCTAACGCCATCGCCTTTCAATGTGACAGTGCATTCGGAATATGCTCACATTCTGGGGGTGCCATTCTTTATTGTCAACGAATGATTTGTTGGCATTTGTCCAACCTGCCTTCCTGGACGAACCGCAAGACAAGTCGACTAGTGGTACCAGTTTTTACGTCGTGTCTGGGTGGGCTTGCACGCAATTAGTAGGTCAGCGAACTGCGCGAAATGACGTTAGTCGGGGCAGCTGGTCAACGTAAAGCGGACATCGACGTAACGCCAGTTAATTACCCTCTTGCTGCCAAGTTTTGGCCGGCCTTAGTCGGTCGCGAGCAGATGTCGGCGTCTTCGATAAACCATCAATACAAGTTGCCGGTGTCATAATAGACCTAACAGTAGCGTAATACATGATTGTATGAGCTGGACTAGTCGCGACGTGTTCTATAAGCTTAATTGTCATCGTGCATTCCGTGATTTCTTTGTCAGCAGGATACGCCGTGAGCCGGTATTAATCCTCGTAAAATAACTACTAGTTGCTCGTCACCTATGCCTCGATAGAATTAGTCAGCAAAGGCGGCTTTGTGAATTGATTTTTAATGACGATAAGCTGGTCTTGTTTAATCAAAACGAACCGTATAAAACGTGATGGTGAACAGGACGCGTAGTGGATAGAGTACCGGAGTGTCAAGGGGAATGTCGGCGATTGAACCCAACTGTTGTTGTTTTGACACAATAACAAATACAAGATCAACATCCGGCCTTCTACTTTTTATGATAACCACACTGCTGTTTTAGCATAAGCAATACCTCAACTGTGCAATTTTGCATGAATCGTTTTTGTGTATTATTTTTGTCGGTTCTGTTTTGGCGTAAGTGCAAATATTTTCGTGTTCGTTTTTGCGACACAATTGCTGAGAACTCAGACCTGCTAATTAGTGTCACTGATTAGTACTTTCGTTCATGCAACGCACAAAACACGTGTTGCGGTTTGTATACAAATGTCATGTGTAATTTACAAATATATTAATCATTATGCGTCGCGGAGTTTTAGTACTAATTAAGAACCTTACAATCGGTCTTACGGCGACTTCGTTCAAAACGGAATAATTGCATAAACAACTTAACACAGAGGAGCATATAGAAATCACGCATTTTCTTTATTTCTTATCATATGAGGGTATATATATATATATATATATATATATATATATATATATATATATATATATATATATATATATATATATATATATATATGAAATTTATCGCCATTTGACGTCTGAAAATAACTAAACGCTACTCACTTTGAATCCAATTCTGCTGCCTGGTGAATATTTCACATAGAAAATATACCATAATAAGTAAATATACCATAAAATGTAAGAGATATCCGGTCACGGAGCAATGCCTTTTCCACCATGCAGTCCGCTTACGACTGCAGATCAGCAAATATTTTTGGCGCCATTGTATCGTGATCTCCTATTCCGAGTTTAGGAAATTGATCATTGGAAAACCTTTAATAACAAGTGTATTTTTCTTACCCTTACTCCCTGTAATGGATGGGCAGAAGAAAACGTTTAGCATTATTATTTTGTTTAAAAGATTTAAAAAGATTTAACACGTTATCGCGACTTTTTATCCAGAGCAAACACCCAGAATGCCAAATGAAAGCATCTCGGTCCTTGAGGGTCCATTTTGTATGACAGCCTTTGTATTGACAGAAGCCATTTTGGTAGCATCGGTATGGTTTTGTTCCACGTTTCCGCGTGGTAAATTGTTATTCAAATGTGCCATCTCACCGCTGCGCCACGCGGGAGTGGCGCGGTGCAAATGCTCTTTTGACGTCCGAATGAAGCCTGGCCTGTGCTAATTAACACCGGTAATTAGGCACTTTATTGTCGCACTGCGAAGTACAAGTGTTGTGGTTTGTGTAAATGTCATGGACAATTCACCATTCCATATTAAATAACATACAGCGGGTTTTGGTTCTGTACGTGCTAGGCCTACAAACGAACTGTTGTAGAACTTATAATACAGGGGATTTAAACATACAGCTAAAGGAATATAGATCATACAAATCAAGCCACAGAGCGCAGTGGGGGAAAAACACAAAAAGTTGCAGCTTTTGTGAATGTTACTGCTGCTGTGCAAGACAAAATCACGTGGGTATTGTGCTGTTCTCACGGGTGAAGCGGTCACGACTGGAAAAGTCAACAAACTACTTCGTCACGGCTAACTTCCGCATTTCGTGTAGAGGATTTGCGAGGTGTGGTTGGCATGGCAACCAGTCCTGCCTTGCGATGATGGCACCGGTCTCGCTACTACCCGGTCTGGGCTAATGACATCAGACAACAGAAAAGGGGACGGAGGTGATTAAAGATTTTTTCACGGCGTCTCTTCGCAATTTGACAAACTCTTAACGTCTCCTAAAACCTCGATTCGTTGCCTCCTGCGGCATAAAAACAATCCCAGTGTTCGGCTTCCGAAACAATGTGCGATCAAACATATGCAACCGTCACCGACGGATGGGAGGAATTACAACAGAAAACGCAACGTCGAGGGACTATTCCTGTCTCCACCGCATTCCAAAACATGAACACTTTGTCCCCCTTCGCCCGGGTTGCGGCGTCTACGTATCATGCGTGACATCTTCACATCGTCCCACGTACCGAGGCTCTCGCTCCTCTACCACAAACGTGAATCTCTACGTGACCCTTGACCTGTGGTTTAATTTCCAATCACCGCACTAGCCGGTGCAATG
>OZ024857.1:55163592-55208592 GCA_964017155.1 Oasisia sp. SBJ-2009
ATCGATTAGTTGTTCGCAAGGTGGCGCAATTGTTTTCGAAATAGCGTGTGTTTTCATATCGTTAGGCAAAACTGTTCGGCAAAATGTCAGGCACTGCAACATTAGAAGAAGCTAAGAGCATCATAGAAGACAAGTCTTTGGCAGAAGAGGTAATTTACGACTGTAAATAGTTCTTATAGTTTTCATATACCTTCGATAAAGTAATAATGTTATATTCGCTACCATGGAAGTGAGCGATAATAGCTGTTATATGCCTGTTATGCGTAGAAGCCTAAGAAAGCAAACCCAAGTAAATATCATAGATTTGCATGAAAATTGAAATACCTGGTATTTAATCTCATTTTTTTCTGAATGTCTTGCCTTAATACATGTAACTTCAACGAATGCATATGTATTCTGACCCAATGTATCAGATATTCCGTGCAGAAGTAGGGTGGTCGGACCAAATTTTTCTTTCGAAACAAAAAATAAACAACAAATGTTCCCTGATAGTAGTTACTATAAGAAGTATAACGGTAGTTGTTTCATGTATTTATGTGAAATATTAAGCAAACTACAGATGTTTAAAATTACAAATTTCATGACATTTTCTGACGGTTTGCTAATATGTGTAATTTTGCTTATAAACCACACACATTTAATTTTTTATATTTTCCCCTGGTCATAATCACTAATTGAAGTGTAACTGTGCTTGTTTCATGTCTGTAGATGAAATATTAAAGAAACTGCAATTTTATGAAATTTCAAATTAAAAAACATTTCCCCCAATTTTCTGACAGATTTCATCTTGCCAATAAATCTTTAGAATTGCTTTCATTTTTTCTTCTGATAATAGTAGTTAATTAAAATGCAATGGTCCTGCCTTCAATTACATAGATTAAATATTAATGAAACTGCAATTTTATTTTAAAATTGTTTTATTTTTTTCTTAACATTTTATTTTATACCTAAATCACAAGAAGATTTTTTTTTATTATATACTGATTTTTGTGTAAACTATGATAAAGGGCAATACATACCTATTTTAAATTCAATTAATATATATATATATTAGTGCTGGTTCGATACCAGGTTTTGTTCGATACCGATCGATACCTGAATTTTGTTCGATACTCGATACTCGATACTTACGTTGCAAGTCTAATATTCACAGAGAACACAGTTCCCAGTAGAAACAGTATGCAACAGAAGTAGTGCTGGTTCGATACCAGAATTCTTCGATACCGATCGATATATTGCTGGTTCGATACCAGAATTCTTCGATATCAATCGATACCAGACTTTTATTCGATACTCAAAATTTACCTTGTAAGTGTAATTCAGTACAGTAGAGATCTCCAAAGAAACACACTCCTATCCACTTAGACTAATGCCCCAGAAACACACACAATTTTTCACTTACAAGTAGGGAGATATGTGATACTTTTATAGTCATGCAAACAATGATTAAAATGCAATTTTCATTTTATGTAAGTAAACAAACAACAGTTTCAATATAATTGATTACTGTTGTAAAACTAAAAGGTAACTGTAATATAAAATTAAAACAATAAAGACAACTGCAATAAAATACCTAGTGACAAATAAATTCATCAATTGCACTGAATTATTTTTAATTAATAACAGTACTTCACCCCAGCTGTTTGTAAATACACTATGATATAGCAGCTTAATTTCAATTCACTGTGTCTCCTAAAGTGACCATCAACAAATACAGCTGAAACATAACATACAAATAATATGTTATTATTATATTAAATATAAATACACCTATCACTTATAATAGTGCCACTGCCAGCACAGCTGCACACTCACTGTTATAACTGTTTTATAATTAATTGAATCGTAAAGAAAATTGTGATTTAACATCAAAACTGTATAGACGATTACAATAAAATAACACTAATTAATAATAGAAAAAAATATTAATAAAAATTTCAATTGTACTTCCCAGTTCACACCAATTTTGTTTATATAAAACTCAAATTACCACGTTATCAAGTACACATAACAAGCCCCATAATGTTTTTGCAACTGTTTTCAAGAACCGGTCAGTTTCTTCCTCTACGTCTGGCTCTGCCAGTGGTGAACGTGTTTGGCCAGTGCCAGTGAGTGGCAGTGTCACAGTGAGAGTGACGGTATGCAGTAAGCACATCGTCATCGTTAATCAGTCACGTCGTGTATGTCACTTCTTGGCGATGTTTGCCGTAGTTACTTAGTAGATTCGGCAACCGATGTCGATTCGCTTCGACTGTAACTAGATGTCCATTGCTCGCTCACTGTCGAATATTTCGATAGAATACGTTCTCGAGTCAATGACAATGGCAATGCGACGTTGTCAACAACGTCGACGATGCCATACGATGAAAGTTGATCATCACGTTTTGATAGCTTCTTGAATGGTGACATGTTTCGTCAAATTCGATGTATTTCCCACGCTATCTTTGAGACGCCTCTAGCACAGCAGACACTCTTTGTTGGAAAACTGCCAAATTATTAGCGATGCAGATGAACGTTGCGACTTGTTGTCGTTCGCCTTGGTTGTGGGCATCGTGTACGGCAAATGGTGGCGCCACCAAACGGAACCCGGATAAACATAACCTCCGCATCGCGCTCGAATAAATGTTTATATTAATAATATTATTATTAAACTAGTTTTATAAATACTAGTGCGTGCAATAAACACTCTATGCAAATACTATAGGATGTGTGTTTTTGTACGCGTAACCGTAAATAAAGTAGGGAGAAAGATGGCATGGTACTGCCACCAAACGAGATCGTCACATACGAACCTTGGTTTGGGTAACGAGGCTAAGGCCTAAGCGAAGTCTGACCTACGCTAAGATAGCACACAGAAAACAGTTATTATAGAGACTAATTCTACAATAAAGTTTTAGAAAACAATTCACATTTTATGTTATATTATTTTTTAAACAACCACGCCTAAGTCAATTTAGGCTGCGAAGCGCTGTAGTGATAGCTCCCGTAAACAACGTCGTCATCAACAACGATGTTGCGCCTTCGCATCGACTTCGTCGAATGGACTCGATGTCGAGTATCGAAGGTATCGAAGGTATCGAAGGTATCGAAGGTATCGAAGGTATCGAAGGTATCGAATAGTGGGCGTTCGATACCAAAAATATCGAAGTATCGCGATACCACTAAATATCGGTATCGAACTTTCGCAAGTATCGCGATACTTCGATATTTTTGGTATCGAACCAGCACTAATATATATATATATATATATATATATATAAAGTATCATAATTTTTCAACAATAGGAAGTACTAATTACATATATTCTCAAAACTAAATAATAATTCATGTAAAACTGTCATCAAACAATACCCCAGTAATGACATACAAAAGTCACGTATAATATAATTTTATAAACATTAATGATAAATTATCAATTTTAATAAAAAAAATTGTATATTTAATGTAGCCTAACCAACACACAAAAGTGTGAATAGTATGCTAAAAAAGGGAAATAATACAATAATACCAATAAACAAACTAATGTAAATTAGCTACATTAAACATGGCACTAATTAATTAGTTTACACAGTTACATGTGCAAGCATAAGACACTTTGCTAACTATTTATAATAGTATTAATCAAAGACACCCGCTATCGATCACGTCGATATCAGAGTGCTTTGCATACCACGATGCGCACGGGGAACAAGGCAAAATGGCGATGTCTTTTGAGACAGGGGC
This sequence comes from Oasisia sp. SBJ-2009, assembly GCA_964017155.1. Lineage (NCBI taxonomy): Eukaryota > Metazoa > Annelida > Polychaeta > Sabellida > Siboglinidae > Oasisia > Oasisia sp. SBJ-2009. The sequence continues at coordinate 55,167,316 of OZ024857.1, forward strand.
TCCATAAACGGACTTTGTGGCAAAATGCGCTATCAATTAGCAAGCCATCACTGTAATCACATTATCGTCCACACAATTCTTTACACTTCTGCGTATGAAGCAAGTTGAAGCAACCACAATAAATAGTCACAAAACATCGTTAAACATAGGCCATTTTAACTGACTAATTACTACAACTTTTTATCGACGGATTATCATGATATTTGTACGTGGCCGTACTCATTACCATAATCTCGCAAACAATTTTTGAAGATGAGGCCTGTCAGCGTCATCCAATATGGCCGCGGACGTAAACAATGAAAACCGAAATACGACACCGAGAGGGAAAAAATAATTAACACCTTTTAAACACCGCCAAAAAATCAGTTATCGGCGCAGAATCATAGACTAACATTATAACAACATAAGAAAAATTATACAAGAACTGGTATGTTGCGTGATAATAAATTACGGCGACTAAACACGGACCCCTGTCTCCCCATGTTGTCAGAAGGGGCGGCAAATCGGTCTGACCTCCCTAGCAGAAGTTCCTGAAGTGAATCAAGTTAAATTAAGACAACCATCATATTGTGGTGTTTGATTGGGGTGTTCTTTCAGAAATTGCTTGAAGAGCTTGAGAATGAAGATTTGGACATTCCTTCACACATCCGAGAGGCACGGTTTGAGGAGCTACGGAAACAAGCGGCAGAGTTTGAAGGCATGAAAGACAGACACCACGGCTTATACAGGTAACACGGAACACAGTTGAATGGGTGACAAGTCTCTGTGCCAATGTCATTAGAGGTACACACACACACGCATGCACGCACGCGTAAAAAAGTATAAAATAAAAAATGTAAATCTGTTATAACTATTGGCTCCAAATCTGATGAGATTTAATTCTAAACCCCCCCCCCCCCCAACAGCTGCCCTGAACTGTTCACGGCCATTGGTTGTGTTGTACTGATGTGTTCATATAGTCATAATTATCCCATACTGCTTTTGCAAAAAGCCATCGGGACACAGCTGAGAGTATGGTACATGTACATGTGAGTACCATTATTAAGTATATGTGATTACCCTCATTATGCAAAGATGTGCCTAGATGCAATGATGTTGGCATTTTTAGCAGCAAATTGGAAATTCACTATTTCGGTACAGCCTACAACTAAAAAAATGAACTAATAGTTGTATGTTTTATTATTTCCCTTACATATTATTTTGTAGTTTTACACTTGTTAGATAATTATTGTTTAGATTATGTCGAATGTTTGTACTTAAATTATTAATTTTAATTATTTATTTAATATTATTAAAGCCAATTATTATTCAAGGTTCGAATTTAGCGGGGGCCCACTGGCCCCCACATTTACTGTTGGGCCCCCAGATGTTGAATTCTGAGGGCCCGACTGGCCCCCAGGTCAAAGAACTGTAAAATTGATAAATAATGGCCTGACAACTTCCTATCACAGAGGCCAATGCAAAGAAAATGTCATTACAGGGTGTATTCACTTTACCAGTAATGATGCTGGCTGCTGCCTGGGGTGGGGGTAGGGGTGGAAGCGGGGCAGAAAGCTGCAACCCTTGGTCAGGGTTAAAATTGATTGACAAGGGGTTGAGGATGTGGACAAACCTGTTGACTAGGCCAGGGAAAGAAAAAAGAATTAATAACCTAGGATTGTGTTACTAGAAATAGACAGGTCTTAGACATAATCTACTTTGAAATTCTACGATGTAACTAAACTGTCATTCTCCATAATGCTGTGGCAATAGGTATATAGGCATCAATCCTTGGTTTAAACAGTTTATGGCCAATACTGTTTAAAAGTACATGAATGGCGGTAAAAATGAAAACAATGAATGAAGAAGACAATAAAACACGGTCAAAACAGCCTGGAGAGTCTAGCCAGAATTGTCAGTCTCACAGCCCAACACTGGGCTTCGACAGTCCACAGTCTTTTTTTGATATGTAAGTCACGTCACGTAAGAGACAACACAGTGTAAAGAGTTATTCAGTGCCAACCATCAAAATGAGTAAACATGGTTAAAAAGAGAAATATTAAGATAACTATGACAGTGTGTTACATTTTATGATGAGCTTGCAGTGAATAGAAGCTAGATACATGTGTTACTTCCAACCAGTGGTAAATTAAGTGTTGCTTTTGGGCTTAATATTCAATGTAATAATGTACTGTTTGCCACACCAGAACCTAAAAGTACATATTTAATAAATCAATAAAATACTAAGTTATACTTGATTGATTCAGCAATTATACAAATACTGCTTCTTGACTGAACCAGAAATAAAATACTGTGAAAGGGTGAAGAAACGGGACCTCGCACAGTCGCTTAAGCTGTTGTGGGTGGGTGGGGGAGCAGGAATAGGCAACCTCGTGTTGCCATCTACAAACCCAGGCAGCCCAAAGAGGAAGATCTACAGGTTTCAAGCAGCTCCGATTCAGAGGAAAATTAACAACCCTCCATTGATCTCTTGAAATTATCATTAGCATTTACTAATTAAGCTGCTACATAGGCTACAGCCATTATGTTTGTGGCATGTGAATTGTGTTGAATAAAGTTATAGTTACAATGCGACTTAAACGTGCATTTGTTGCATGGCCCCCACTTTTTGAGTCGGGCCCCTAGATTTTGAAAAGTGGGGGCGCTGCTGGCCCCCACTAATTTTTGGCTAAATTCTAACCCTGTTATTAGTTAGATTAATCTATTTACCTACTTATTTATCTGCTTTATTTTAGTCTTCTACATTGTATCAATATAAAAAATTATACATGTTGAATGTTTATGTTCATACTCACTTCCATTGTGCATTTTCTTGTATAGTACAGCACCAACTGCACCATAGAATATTATTGTGTAAATATGGTGCTATATAAATCAAAAACCTTTACAAACAAGCATTTTACATATGTTTTGTGGAAATAATGCTGTGGGGTCGGTATGTTTCACTGGTTGTCATGGTTATGTAGTGATCTGAAGGAGGAGAAAGAGTTTCTGGAGCTGACGACGACAGAAGAGCGATGTGTGGTTCACTTCTATCACGTCGACTTCCGTAGATGTGCCATTATGGATAAACACCTGAAGGTAATTAGGAGACAACAAAAGTTACAGAACCCACTGTCCTGGTTTGTATAAAGCTGTATCTGTCCTGTCGTCAACGACTTGGGAAAACACCAATGTCCAATCGGCATTTGTTTAAAAGTAATCCTGGCACTAATGGCGATGGTGTTGGCATTAGTCTTGTGGTGAAGTGAAAGTGGTGACATGTGAGTGTGTGCGTGCATGCATGTGAGATCAAGTTGCACTGTAGAATTTGTTATAAAATTTGACATCATGTCAACAAGTGAAATATTTCAGTGTTTGTCGTCATACCATTCCAGTAAACATAATGTGAGTCGATGACTTCATGCCATCAGGGCTTTAAGTAGGATAACATTTTTCCCAGTCACACACACTTTTTGGTAGGTGCATGCATGGTAATTCACATTCACACAAGGCAGCCAAAATGTGTGATGATGGTCTCCAAAGAAATACAAACACGTGTGACACCCATTTTCAATGCGTAATCTTTGATTTTGAAAGACCTTTTTAGTGTGTATTTTTACCCATCCCCGTGATATTTCTGCCCCTCCAAAATGGATTTACCCATCCAAATGGTTGTTTTTGAACAACAGTCTGAATACTTGATGCAGTTGTTTTTGTTTGAAAAACGTTTTCAGTAAATATTAAATAACTCAAATAAAGTGTACAGTGTACTCGTGTTATTTATTGCAGCGTTTTACAGGCTGCTTGTTTCGACAAATTCAACTTCATGGTATTCTTGAATGTTTGCAGTTACAAAGATTATTAAAACATTATGCTTGGTTCTAAATAAATCCAATTGTAGTGGGAATTTATAAAATGTGCATAACATATATACTTTGTGAGCATTGGCACAAAATTGTAAATATATATAAGTTGTAAAATTATGTTAAGAAGATATTTAATAAAACCCATGGTTCTTAGACATTTGTGAGGCATGTTTGAAATGTAACATAACCTTCCTTAACTTATTATCTGTTTTATTAAATATGTTACCAGGTTTTACCTTTGGAACGTTGTGCTTAACTAGATAGCTATACAAAAATAACATTATTGATAGCTTATTTTTTACTGAGATATCATTTGTTCAGAAATTAATACCAGTGCCTGCTGATTATGTTTTTAGGAAATTGCCCAGAAATACTTTGAAACCAAGTTTGCAAGGATCTGCGTCGACACTGCCAAGTTCTTTGTGACAAAGTTAAACATCCAGGTGTTGCCATATGTGATATGTTTCAAGAAGGGCGTTGTTGTGGACAGGTAAGGGAACTACAGGGAATAAATAACACATTGTTTGGCTTTAATAGAGAACCAAGACAACACTTGTCTGTGTCCACTGGCTGTTTCACTATATTTTGAAGTTTATTTGTGTAGATCTTTCTCAATGTGTGACTTATTATCAACTGTAATTAATAAATGTATTGTACATGCTTGGCTATGTCAGTTGTAAACATCATGTGAAGTCCTTGGATGCACAGGTATTGTCAGTATCATCATGATTATTTGACTTCTCTAATACGACAGGAAAACAACCCAGAAATAGCAGTATATAGGTACTATTTGAAATTACCGTCAAATGAGTTTGTACAGGTTCTGTACTTAGTGTACTACGGATCACTTGTTTGTCAATAAATCTTCATGAATATAAATAAATTATATGTAATACTGAAAATACCTATACTCGGCAGGATTGTAGGGTTTGAGGAGCTTGGAAACACTGACGGCTTCACAACAAGTGTGCTAGAGAGACGACTTGGACAATCAGGTAGAACTACCTATCTGTGTCTCGCAGACGTGGAGACCACTATTTGCATTAGCATTTTAATACTGGTCAATGTATCTGATTCTTGGAGTCAAATACATTGAACAGTATTAAAATGCTAAAGCAAATAGCTTCGACACTGCAAATGCAAATTCATTTACCCTCAGTGTAGTTTAATGTTTGCAAAAAAAATTCCAAACATATTTCAGATACTTTTATAGTTCTCTTGACATCCTTATGTTGACACAATAAATAATGACAAACTATTAGCATATAATGAAATAATGTATCGTTGAACAAGCCAGTGAAATTCTGTCCATTAATATGCAAAATGAAATTTCAATCAAAAATGAGAGAACTATTGTACTTGAAAAAAGTATTTGAAAATTGTATTTTTCAAATATTAAAAAAAAAGTATTGCAAATGCAAATATTTTTGGTTTTTAATTTTTATATGCAAATGCATGATCAGTCATATTTAAATGTAATTGCATTTTACCCTGTGTCTGTTATTTAGTTTAAATGCAAAATATACGTTGAATTTGTCTTCATTGACAGTAAATTTGACAAGATAACATGGTAATATATAAATATGTACCGGTAGTCAACTGTTATGTTTGGTTAAAATCCTGCAATGTAGCAAAAATATTTGAAAAACCACATTCAAGAAAGAAAATATCTGTTATTATTAATATAATATTTAAGTAATATAATTAATAACAATATATGTTTTGTGATTTGAATACCTAATAATAATTGTGTAATACTTGTTTGTTATCAAGTTTTGGCAGTGTTTATAACCTGTGATTTCAACCGTATAATCATGAGTCACTGACCAGTATCATAACATGAGTCACTGACCAGTATCATAACATGAGTCACTGACCAGTATCATAACATGAGTCACTGACCAGTATCATAACATGAGTCACTGACCAGTATCATAACATGAGTCACTGACCAGTATCATAACATGAGTCACTGACCAGTATCATAACATGAGTCACTGACCAGTATCATACCATGAGTCACTGACCAGTATCATACCATGAGTCACTCGCCAGTATCATAACATGAGTCACTCATCAGTATCATAACATGAGTCACTCACCATTATCATATCATGAGTCACTCACCATTATCATATCATGAGTCACTCACCAGTATCATACCATGAGTCACTCACCAGTATCATACCATGAGTCACTCATCAGTATCATAACATGAGTCACTCATCAGTATCATAACATGAGTCACTCACCATTATCATATCATGAGTCACTCACCATTATCATATCACGAGTCACTCACCAGTATCATACCATGAGTCACTCACCAGTATCATTACATGAGTCACTCATCAGTATCATAACATGAGTCACTCATCAGTATCATAACATGAGTCACTCATCAGTATCATAACATGAGTCACTCATCAGTAGCATACCATGAGTCACTCACCAGTATCATAACATGAGTCACTCATCAGTATCATAACATGAGTCACTCATCAGTATCATAACATGAGTCACTCATCAGTATCATACCATGAGTCACTCATCAGTATCATAACGTGAGTCACTCACCAGTATCATAACGTGAGTCACTCACCAGTATCATAACGTGAGTCACTCAGCAGTATCATAACGTGAGTCACTCACCAGTATCATAACATGAGTCACTCATCGGTATCATAACATGAGTCACTCGTCAGTATCATACCATGAGTCACTCATCAGTATCATAACGTGAGTCACTCACCAGTATCATAACGTGAGTCACTCACCAGTATCATAACGTGAGTCACTCACCAGTATCATAACATGAGTCACTCATCGGTATCATAACATGAGTCACTCATCAGTATCATAACATGAGTCACTCATCAGTATCATAACATGAGTCACTCATCAGTATCATAACATGAGTCACTCATCGGTATCATAACATGAGTCACTCATCGGTATCATAAGGTGAGTCACTCATCAGTAGCATAACATGAGTCACTCACCAGTATCATAACATGAGTCACTCATCAGTATCATAACATGAGTCACTCATCAGTATCATAACATGAGTCACTCACCAGTATCATAACATGAGTCACTCATCAGTATCAAAACATGAGTCACTCATCAGTATCATAACATGAGTCACTCATCAGTAGCATAACATGAGTCACTCACCAGTATCATAACGTGAGTCACCAGTATCATAACGTGAGTCACCAGTATCATAACGTGAGTCACTCACCAGTATCATACCATGAGTCACTCAACAGTATCATACCATGAGTCACTCACCAGTATCATTACATGAGTCACTCATCAGTATCATAACATGAGTCACTCATCAGTATCATAACATGAGTCACTCACCAGTATCATAACATGAGTCACTCACCAGTATCATAACGTGAGTCACTCACCAGTATCATAACGTGAGTCACTCACCAGTATCATAACGTGAGTCACTCACCAATACCATAACATGAGTCACTCACCAGTATCATAACGTGAGTCACTCACCAGTATCATAACGTGAGTCACTCACCAGTATCATAACGTGAGTCACTCACCAGTATCATAACGTGAGTCACCAGTATCATAACGTGAGTCACCAGTATCATAACATGAGTCACTCGCCAGTATCATAACGTGAGTCACTCATCAGTATCATAACGTGAGTCACTCATCAGTATCATAACGTGAGTCACTCACCAGTATCATAACGTGAGTCACCAGTATCATTACATGAGTCACTCGCCAATATCATAACATGAGTCACTCGCCAGTATCATAACATGAGTCACTCATCAGTATCATAACAAGGTCTCTTGCACTGCAGGTATCATTGCGGCAAAGGGAGCGGGGGACGCCCAGAAGAAGTCGACAACAATATTTGGGTTTGGAAAGGACAAGACAGAAGACAGCGATAGCGACAGTGACTACTGAGTTTGCCACTTAAATGAACCCAGAAGGATGTTTACGTTGAAATGTTGATCACACTTGGAATAGCCACCTTGTTTCAGTGCAGTTTTATTATGCAGCGAATTTGTCTGTGACATTTCAACATTTCGGTACAGTTGTTTGAGCTTTTAGATCTCACAGAGTTGTTACTGACGTTGGCTGGCGATTGCTTGCGATATTGGTTTGGAGCAACCAAAGATGGTGGTTAAAATGGGGTCTTGTTTGATTACACTTTTACTTTCTTGAAATAAAAATAGGCATGTGGATCTGTAATGTGGAATGCAGTGTTTTTGCAGTCTGCTGAAAACCTAGTAAATATCAGAAGAATGAGAGTTACAGTTAACGATGGTGATAGGTCATTATACAAAAAAAACTGATGTTTTGTTTCTGCATGAAATGACAAATGTCTAAACATCATGATTAATCTTCTGGCAGTTTTATATTATTATATGTTGTTGATTTAACAATGACGTGAAAAACGATTTGCATGCTCATGTAAATATTGTGTATTAAATGCGGCATTGTTTCATATCTTCTTTTAGCTGTATATTTATTGGGCTTGGTTGGTTCAGTTATACTGTTTAATAAACTTATTTCCAATTTTATTCCACAGTCGTCATATTTTATTGTCATATGGAATGTAGTATAAAATGAAACAATCAAAAGGGTCACTTTTGAATACTCATAACTGTTGTAGTGGTAATATTTTATACACTCGCAAAACATTAAATCTGGTGATTAGATAACTTTGTACAATGTGCCTTCAAAATGTTATCCTTTTTGATTGTATGATATATTCTACCAGAATTATATGTAGATGTTGTGTATTTCCCACGACTGTTTCCTGTAGTGTTCAGTTCAGTGGTGTTCACAGACAGTTCAGTGGTGTTCACAGGCAGTGCATAAGGTAATAAAACATCTCGGAGGAGTGGCATAAATTGTTTACTCTGGCGTAATTACAGCGTAAGACGTATTTGTATTCTTTAAAAATCTCTTCTACTGAAACAGAATCTCTTGGATATCTTCTTATAGGTGGTTTAATCCATGCTGGGATTCTTATTGGAAACCTACAGTACTATAATCAGTCGGCCCGGATTGTATTTCAGTTAAGTAGTCAATACAACTCCCAATGGTTACAACTGCAACTATGAGGCAGACCCAGAAAAAGACTGAGAAAGCATTATTACACACGAGGTTATAATATATTTATTTCAATAAACCATACAAAAGTGACTAAGACAACTAGTTTGTCATAATAATGAAGAAAAGTATAGCTGTCGTGGCAACATGTGGTGGAAGTGATGCAGTTCTTAGCTTATTGTAAGCGTTTATGGTCAATCTTCTCCAGTTGTATCAGTCTGAGTCAACCTGTTAAGGACCTCTCGTTCAATGCACGACAAAATGTTTCATATTACCCAAAGAACTGCTTAAAAGAAAGTTATCAAGTGTGCCTAAAAAACATGTTTACAAATATTTACATTACTGCACAATTTCACTCACCAGGTGGCAGCACTGAATGCTTTCTATGTGATATGGGGAGGCGCCAAACCCCAGTCCCATACGAAATGCTTAACGTATTTTGGGACTTAGTCTACGTGACCAATCCGTAGGACAACGAAATAAATGTCTGGAGGAAAATGAATGATATGCCAAGTGGACACACTCAGAGGGGTAAGGGGCACTAAGTAAGTAAGTGTGCAGGATAAGAATACTAGGTCCTCGCAAAATGTGAGGCAATTATTATTATTACTAACTTTCTATTTGAATAATGTGCATATCTTAGAACATCTGATTGCATTCGACAACATGTCAGAACATTTCATAGCATGTAGCAATGGGCCGTTAGCTGGAAAAGTGCTACTGGGCCATAGCCTAAATGAGGTGACGTCATTGACTATTGCATGAGAGGATACGGCCTGAGTTGTTCTGCGAAGTTCTTCATGTCTTCCTGCACCTGGTCTTGACCGTGAGGTGCGAGGACACTCAACTCAACCACGTGTGACTCACTCACCCCGTCCAGTGTCTCTGTGTTCCCCTGATGTGGCATCTACAAGACACAGAAGTAAAGGTAAGTTCTCATACACCACAGTGTTCAGTCCTTGTGACATCTACGAAACACAAAATGAAAGTAAGTTCTCACATAGTGCAGTAATCACTCCTCATGACATCTTCAAGACACTAAAGTAAAGGTAAGTTCTCACATAGACAGTATTCAGTCTTCAGGACATCTACAAGACTCAAAGGTTCTTGAGTTCTCATACACCACAGTAATCAGTCCTCATGAATGCTTAGAGCACTTTACACTTTACTTCCTGGCAGACTGTACAGTTGAACACAATCTCAATTTCTCTGGTAAGCATACAGCCATGCTTTAATTAATACAAGAAGACTATTCATAAGCAAATATTGACCATTGGTTCTCATTCTGTGAGAACTGGAGCCATATAATGTAGAACAATTGAATGTGCGTAAGGTTAAACACGGCAGCACAGGATTCAAACCTGGGATGTCTTGACAGAGAGTCCAAAGCTTCAGCCACTGCGCTCCAAGTTAGATGTGATCAGACATTTCAGTGCTGTGGTATTCACCATTTTAATTTACAATAAATCTGCTGTGAAATTATCTTACTTCAGTGATCTGCACAAAACAACTTGGTTTGTTTTATACAAAATCAAGCCAAACTCATTGTCTGTTTTGCACAACCTGTTTTAGGAGGAAAAAGATGACAACATGGCATAGATCATATATATATAAAATGTACATACTTTGATAATGTTAAATTTTGCATTGTCAGTTTAAAACTATTTAAACTATTATATTTTACATACACCCAATTGTTGCTAAAACTATGTTATCTCATAATTGTTGCGCAGTAATGAAATTAGTTATATATTGAAAAGTAGATTTATACACCACATACTAAACAAGATTCTACTCGGGGGGGGGGGGGGGACTAGGCATCAAATAAATTCTAACTAAAAAAATCAACAATAGCTATGAAGTTTTAACAGCCTGTGTGTGTTCATGTTAAGATTATCCAAACAAGAATGTGTCCTTCACAACAGTAAGGGTATCACAGTAGCATTCTTATCAGACATTTGTAGCTTCAGTTGGAAACTTATTATATAATCCTGAATAAAATAATAGTTTCAAAATCGTGTTTTTTGTACTAAACATGTATAGAATAATCACAGAATGTTGAATAAAGGTAAATTATGTTAAAACTGAATATCGTACCCTGTATATTTTTGAGACCACAATCTTCATTCTTCCCTTTCTGAAGATGTATCCTTTGGCGACATATTCGTGGTCCTGTCTACAACCAGACCATGAGAGTGGTGTCTCAATACGGCTGACAAATATTACACCGAACAAGCCTTACTGAGTTTTCAACTGGATAAGTTTTACTTATAAATATATGTCACCAACAACTCTGTAAACACCCTGTACTCGTTTGGTTTGGTTTGGTTTGGTTTATGAAACCTTTCTGGTCAACTTCGTTAATCCACAAATGCTAATCACTAAATTATTATTAATTTAGTGATTATTCACAGAAGACAAAATGTTTATGCCTCAAATGCTAATAATTTACAATAGTATATAGTACAACATAATATGGATTTGCCTTTGGTATTTAAAGGATCACATGTAAATATAAGATTATATACTCGAGTGGACCAAAACTATTTTTTTAGCTGTAACATTGTATCTCAGTGAAACACTGGAACCATACAGCCTGGCAGAAATAAGAAGAAGCATGTTTTTTCCCTCACTTGAATCCCATCTCTGTGAGAAAGAGCGAGATGTTGTCTGACGTGCCCACGTCTATGTAGCTGCGAACTAGGGTCTGTCGGGTTTTGTCCCCAATTTCTGGCTGTCCCACGTATCGGACATGCCTGCAAGTAGAACACAGGGCACTGGCTACAGAGGCTGGCTTCGTTACTGATTGTATTTTGAATTAAACAGAGAATGTTTACAAAAACATGCAAATAAACTACAGTATTGTAAAGCGTGTTTCGCATGTTACAAATATTAAATATTGTGTTAACTATTGTAATTGTTTATGGTTCCAATTTGAATGCTATAAGAGCTCTATGTTTTACTGAGGATAATAAGACAAATATTTAAACAATACATCATATTATAATTATAGTGAATTGCTTACCATGGCGAATCAGGATGATCGAGGGCACGTCGGACTCGGAACACCATGGGTTGTACCCCTACACCCTCTGAAACACCCAGAGTACATGATCTTCAGCTTCATTGATCTTGCATTCTCAGATGATTTCCTCCAAACAGCCCAGCTAACAGTCCCTGAGTTGTGCTTCTCTAGCATTAGTGAGTCCACTACAGGTTACACATTTATCCCCTGTGTCCCTGGCATAGACACCAGATAAAAGGGACCACTGGTTTATAGTCTCTCTTCCGAAAGACACAGGGAAATGTGGGGTGAACGACACTGCCTAAATTTCGAAATGGCGGCAGGTGGGACTGAACCACTGTCCCCTCGACTGACATTCCTGTGCTCTACCACGTGACCACCGCTCCCCACTGCTGTCTCCACCAACCACATCCACCCTCCTCTATCTCCACCCCTAATGTCTCTCTACATAATCCGCCTGTTGCACTTTACACATCTATAACGTACCATTTTAAAGGAAACATGAAATAAAAATCACTGCAACTATTTTAAATAGCTGAAATAGCAATTATACAAAATGTTATTAATCAAAATAAATACAATACAAAATAAGTGGTATATTAGAACTTTAGATTAATCAGACATTTGCCGTTATCATGGCTGTGCTGTATTTACCCACCAGGAACCAACTTCAGATTGTACATAACAACAGAGAGTCTATCATAAAGAATAGACAACTTGGAATAACTGTAAAATTTATTAATAATGCTGCATGCAACTGTAATTGCCTCCTACTGAGAGCTTGGTAACTGAGAACCCAGACAAGGTTGCTGAATCTGAATGCTTAACTTACTCAGATGGTAGACCATTTCATGGTCATGGAACTTCTCAGGCATCTCCGAGACGACGTCACACAGTCCATTGAGTCTGTGGAGGAAGGGACCACGATGCTTGTCGAGGATGCTGCCTTGGAGCAGGTACTCCTGGAGGGGAGCCATGCTTCGGTTGAGGGACGGCATCTCCATGCTACCAACACGGATAACCATCTCATATTTGCATTTTTTGCAGCTACGCTAATCCATCGGTTATTTTATGTGAAGAAGACGTCCCAGGTGCTATAAACGGCATGAAAGTCAAACCTTTCATGTGTTCCCGATGGCCATAACGTGATTCACTATGGCACACACCGTAGCAACAGTGTTTTGTAGTTACCATCGTATTTCATACGCGATATAACATGAAACACTCGCAGCTTTTGTAAGTTCGTTCACGTTGTCCGACCGATAGTTTGTCCGACTCTAAGATAGCCGCAGCGCAGGGGCAGCTGCACAGTCTATATTTAGCCCTATGGCTCAATTGCGACAAGCGCTATTGACTTGACTCTCACGGAAGTACTAATAAACTTGGACAATCTACTCATGGGCTTGTGACATTTCACGTGTAATGGTAGACAAAACATGCGTTCGTAATTCAAATTTCTATACAATTAGTTCATAAATTATATTAATGATGATAACAATATCATAACATAGATTTAGGTGATCTTTTACTTTATGACGTAACTATAAAATGACAACATATAACCGACAAACTCATGTAAAACTCTCCGGCAACTTGACATCATCGGCAGCAGCTATGTGTAGCTCTGTGATTACTGTAATATTGGTATTGTGTCACAGCATCTTTTGTTAGCAGTGTCGGGTTACTTTAGGGTTAGGATAAATTTTGAATTTTTGAACATGATTTATGTAGAGATAAATTACCATTGTTATGGTAATTAATGAGCTACACATAGCCGCTGAAGATGATGTTGCGTTTTGTGAGTTTGTTTTGTTAAATTTATTCTTTACAGTAACTTTAATAGTTATATTTTGTAATCTAGTCTAGTGTGTGTATATTATGATTATCATGTGTGTGTACACAAGATATGCGAGAAGTTTGGCGGCTGTATGAGGTCGGTTTCATGGTTAGGTCATAAAGTAAGAGATAAACTAGATTTCATTGTATACTAAATGCTAGGTACTACTAGTGATCTAGTCTAAGTTCATATAATTTCTAAGAGTTAGACCTTGAGTCACTTAATTAGTCTTAGTCTTCTTAGAGTTAGACCAGGGCAGTGGGAGTGACAGTGTAAAACTGGTGGAATATATCCATGTGGAAAATTAGGGTGGATTTTTACGGAGCCTCTATGTAAAAACTGCATACATTAAATCATACCCAAACTACGACTACACATCACTTTGAGTAGACCCAAGCGCTAGTAGAACGAATCCCGAATCAAAAATGAATACATAATTATCCTATTATCGCCCAACGTTAACGTTCTTACCTTTGCAGTCCTATGCAGATAGGTCGTTTGGCATGTCGGTTATTGTTTGGTTATATGTAGGAGACAATGCATTTGAATGTCATGAAAGAACAAAGGTTTCTTGTGTGATTAGTAAAATTTACGTCTCTAGGAACATTTGCTACATTGTTCAATCGTTCAATCTGCAGTTGCGTTTATAAAGTGGCGCCGCCTACCAGACTCAAATTGGTTGATTTCATGTGCAAAAGAGCATTATCGAATCCTAGGGTAATGTGGGGCATACTGACAGCCTGTCAAGTTTCTGAAATGAGAAAACTGGAGATTAGTACGTCGACATCGAGCTATCAAACATCGATGCTATCGCACAGCGGTATAATGCAAATTTCACAAACACATACACAATATATGTAAAAAAAAGTGGTCAATAATCTGAAATTAGGAAGGTGAAAATAATGATCATCCGAAAAAATTCATTTGTATACCGATCTACTGATGTATGGAATAGTCTGCCACAGTCTGTGGTAGATGCTCCATCAGTACAATCATTTGAAGGTAAACTTGATAAACTATGGAAAACTCATCCTATAAAAATTATTTTACTGCACCACCTCTACTATGGACTGTGTCACCTTTAGACGCATGCGCACAGTCCCATAACAACGATCAAGACAGAGCTGGCACAAGAGGCAGGAATGCCTAATTCAGTCAGAAAAGGACCTGTAAGATAATAACTGGAGTTGAAATGATTAAACTTGAGATTGTGTAACACGCGCTGTGGGACGGGAGATGGATGCCAAAAGCGGGAGACTTAACAGGTCTGCCTACTAATTGAAGTTGTTGTATGCTTGACAAGAGTTACAGTGTTCTGCACCATACAAATTGTGGGTGCTTGGTCAAGAAAACAGCCACAATAATACGGTGCACATTTAAGGAATATATAATCGGGTTTCTGATTGGAGCGAAACCGTAAAAATCCTATACAAATTAGTCATTAAATGATAATAAAACATAGTGTTCATGAAATTAATAAAATGCTTATACCTTAATCTGGACGCTTTTATAATTTATGTGAAATAAATTCGGTTCGTTGGTGTCTCTTAACTAACGGTGTATGTAATACTACATGTATACGTATATATACTAGATTTACTTAATTAGCCTCTTATAAGTGTACTGTCCCCACTACCACATAATTAAAGTTTTGGTGTGTGAAAGTATTGTGGAATTTTGTATTTGTCCAGCAAACACGTAACGTTCCCGTAACATTAGCAGAAGATAACATTCCCATAAGCAACGTTAAGGGAAAACTTCACATACAAAACGTTAGGAGAATCTTACCGGCTAACGTTATCGTAACGTATAAATAACGTTCTGATAACCTGATTTTGTTAGCTGGGTGGTCATCTCCACCCACAGTTAGGATTGTCTACAAAAAGGGTGTGATAAGCCAACATCATGCTAAACGGGGGCTACTAGCACACAATTCTCACACGCGTGGAGCTACTGGGGCGGGGTCTGGAGACACGGGGCTCATAGTGGGGAAACCTTTCTATTGAAACCCAAGATGTCACTCCATCGTAGTACACTCTAGATCGAGTTATATATTATTTGCAAAGTGTTATTGTTATGGACTACGAACCATCAGAACTGTGGAATTTACCCACGTATAGACAGATCGATGCATGTACATTTCGTCTTCGGATGTCAAACGCTGACAGCGAGAGCGGAGTTGTGCTGAACGAAACCATGCATACGCCCGAGTGGTTGACTTCGGAATTGGGGAAGAGGGTTTTAGCTGAGATGGCAGCATTGATTCGTTTGGGGCTGGAGAAAACTAGGATAGCCCTTGCCTCGGATAGCTGCCGGTGTCTAAAAAAGGAAGGAACTCAACGGTCAGCATCCCCAAGTGAAGGAAGATGGGACACGTCTGAACACAAATCGAGGTTTTGGAGTCTGGACTGATTTTTTGGAGAACCTCAACTGCTTGCCGCATCAACAGTAGACCTACACCGCCCTCCACCGTCTTCCCATGCGATGAACCGAGACTGCTCAGAGCGCATACCCCGACGAAGCTGTTTGGGAAGAATACAGCCACGATCTTCAGTTTCTACGCGGAGTCGAGAATATAATTATGTTTGGGTACTTTTGCAGTTTAGGCCCGCACCTCGAAAAAAACCATCAAAATGATCACCTACGATGACCAAACTTCGCAGGGCGTATCTACTACACCTATACTACGCGTATGCACTTGTCATGTGATCAAAAAATAATAATTAATACCTGAAATCGATCAAAATGTGTAAGTAAATAACGCGCTTTCCTCGTCGAGTCACTACTGCCACAGTGAACTCCGTCAGGTGGCGCCTGGAAAGCGCGTTATTTACTTACACATTTTGATCGATTTCAGGCATTAATTATTATTTTTTGTGCATACGCGTAGTACAGGTGTAGTAGATACGCCCTGCGAAGTTTGGTCATCGTAGGTGATCATTTTGATGTTTTTTTTTCGAGGTGCGGGCCTAAACTGCAAAAGTACCTATGTTTGTACTCGTAGCACCCATCACTGTCTCGATCTGTCTGGAGCAAAAGTAAAAAGAAACCGAGCTAGCAAAAGGATTCCCTCCATCTACAGGAGGTAAATCCCACGCTACTCGCGCGCGCAAGCAGGCGCACCCAACGTGTGACGTGCGCGTGACGTCACAGTATTCCCGCAATGGCGGTGCGGAAAAAAACGCTCAAGAAAGGCGCGAAGTCGCTGGAAACGACCCGTTTGGTGACCGTGGTGTTCACCGGGGTCATCATCACGGCGATGACGCTGGCAGTGATCACGGCGCTTTGGTACGGCGGAGTCGCTAACGTCATCGGTATCCGCAGCGACCATCTTCGCAGGTCTCCCGAAGGTAACCTTTTCTTTCCAAGTACGGACAGCTTTGCGCAAATCAGGGCTTTACTGAGGATCAAATTATTGCCAGTCACACATGTTTTGGTTGACACATGGATTTTAACTGTTAAGCCAGTTGAGTTTACAAACATGAAAATGTGTCTGATGACCTGAAAATGAACTACAAACACACGCGACACCATTAATTTTAGATTCATTTCTAAGGCATAACTAATAATATATATATGGTTTTGGAACACCTTTTTGGCCCTTTAATTTTTACCCGCCCACCCATATTCCTACGCGTCCACAACGGTTTTTACACGTCCAGTGCCAATATACGATGCAAGTGATATACTAATTAAAATAAATGAATGTCCAACAGACAGAATGTTGGATTTGAATCGTGATCGGGCTGAGAGCGGTGTCTGGCAACCATTATCGCCAATTAAGTAAACTGAAAGCATGTATTATTATTAATGTATTTGTCATACAGTTACAAGTCAATGGATGTCGTATGTCTGGACAAAAGTTCGATTCTTTGTACCGAAATTAACAGAAGATTGGAGGCCAAGTAGAATTAAGCTTCAACACCACGCTGTTGACATTCTGAATTTTTAACTCTCTCCAAAATTCTCTAAACAGAGGAGGCTAAATATTAGGGACTTAATAATATTTGTGGACTACCTCGCCGGTTCCATCGCTGATGCTTTACCGCAGCGTTTCTTAACCTGATTAACCCAACGACCAATGGAATTTCTATATAGCTAGCGGTACATTGATATTATTATGGTATGCAGGTGTTGCAGTACCCCAGGTACTGCAACAACTCAGGGAGTTTGACGCCCCTGCCATGCAAAGTTGTAAACCACTGCCTTGTGGTACAGGTTCTTGTCAGAACCGAAGGCTAAGGGAGCAAACCCTAAACAGAAAACCATGTCACTGTGGCAGCATCAAGGGCGGTTGATGTATGGAACTCCCAACATCTCTCGACCAGCCACTGCAGGGACAAATAGTTTGCGCCTGTCTTGACATGTTCTTGCCGGTGTGAGACCTCTATTTGTTCCCCGAGAGAGTGTCGCTAGTAACTTGCAAAAGCAAGTGGCACTTCAACACTTTTTGCAAGCAGCTTCCATGAAATGTACAACTGTATGAAACTCCATACCGGATCGGCCGTCGCCCGGGTTACCAAGGACCGCGCTGCTCGACCTCATCTTCCGTCGACAGTGGAAAATCAGCTAGGAAGAAGAAGACAAAGAAGACAACTACTGACAATTGGACAATGGAACGTCAGGACTCTCCTCGACCGAGATGGAGCTAACCGACCAGAAAGACGTACGGCACTAGTCGCAATGGAACTTGCCAAATACAACATCGACATCGCCGCCCTATGTGAAACAAGGTTCTCAGAGTCTGGTAGTCTCGACGACTTGGAATACTCTTTCTTCTGGAGTGGCAAACCGGAAGGAGAAAGAAGGGAGGCAGGAGTGGGCTTTGCTATCAAGAAGGATATCGTCACAAAGCTGACAGAAATGCCACGGCCAGTAAGTGACAGAATCATGACGATGAGACTACCTCTGAGCAAGGACAACTTTGCTACAATTATCAGCGTGTACGCTCCAACAATGACAAACCCAGATGAAAACAAGGAGGCCTTCTACAACCAGCTGGCAAGTGTGCTCAGTGGCATCCCTCGTACAGATAAGCTACTGCTGATAGGAGACTTCAATGCGAGGATAGGAAGAGAAAATGACAAGTGGCCCTTGGTCATGGGCAAACATGGGATTGGGAAATGCAACTCCAATGGCGAGCTTCTACTGGCTCTGTGCTCTGAGTTCGAACTGATAGTGACGAACACCATGTTCAAGCAGAAGGATGAACGCAAGACCACCTGGATGCATCCTCGTTCGAAACATTGGCATATGATCGACTTCATCATCACGAGGTGTCGGGATAAGATGGACATCCACAGTACCCGAGTCATGCGTGGAGCAAACTGCTGGACTGATCACCAGATGCTGAGGTCAAAAGTGGCTTTCAGAATACGACAAAAGCACAACAGGCAAGGGACAAGTAAGCCGACCAAGCTGAACATTGCAAAACTAAGTACCACCAGCCATAGCGAGAGTTTTGAGCAGGAGATAGACAGTGCTCTCGCCCAATGGGAGGAGAAGGAAAACTCAACACCAGATGAGGAATGGGCTGCTCTGCAGCAGGTCGTGTACAACACAGCCAAGACATATCTTGGCAAGCCAGACAGAAAAGACCAGGACTGGTTCGACCCCAACGACCAGGAGCTACAGACTCTTATGAACAGAAGAGACCAAGCCCACCAGAGAGTGTTGCAAACCAGGAGCACCAGGTCCACCACTGCAGCATACAAAGATGCCTGCAGATTGCTACAAAAACACACGCGTGCACTGAAGTCAGACTGGTGGGAAAGGAAGGCAGTGGAGCTGCAGAGAGCTGCTGACAGTAACAACATGAAGGGCTTCTACAATGGGCTGAAGGAAGTGTGGGGTCCCAAAAAGAAGGGATCTGTTCAACTGAAATCATCAGATGGAATGGAGACCTTCTCTGACAGCAAGAGAGTTGTGGCAAGATGGAGTGAACACTTCCAGAAGCTACTCAACGTCCCTGGCGACATAGATCACGAAGCTCTGGACAACATCCCGCAGCGCATTATCAAGACAAGCCTCGATGAGATTCCAACTATGGATGAGATGGCTAGAGCAATCGCCGGCCTGAAAGATGGCAAAGCACCTGGAGGAGATGAAATTCCTGCAGAAGTATGGAAGCACGGAGGGGAAAATCTGTTCAGCAGACTGCACCAACTAATCACCAATGCCTGGGAGGTGGGTTCTGTACCACAAGCATGGAAGGATGCAAGCATTGTAACCATCTACAAGAAAGGTGATCGAACAGACTGTGGGAACTATAGAGGAATCTCTCTTCTTTCCATAGCAGGCAAGATCTTCGCGAGGATCCTCCTCAACAGACTATCTACTCACATAACACCAGAGGTAGTTCCGGAGACACAATGTGGCTTCAGAGGTAACCGGAGCACCGTGGATATGATATTTTGTCTCCGACAACTACAAGAAAAGTGCATTGAGCAGGACCGACCACTGTACATGGTATTTGTCGACTTCAGCAAGGCGTTTGATACAGTTGGGAGGACCGGGCTATGGCAGCTACTGAGAAAGTATGGCTGCCCAGAGAAGTTCACAACAATGATCGAGGCACTACATACTGGAATGATGGCAAAAGTTAGTGTTGAAGGAGAAGTCTCGGAATCGTTCAGTGTCACAAATGGGGTCAAGCAAGGTTGTGTACTGGCCCCCACGCTCTTCTCCATCTTCCTATCAGCAATGCTCGACGAGGCTTTCCGAGACATGGGGGATGGCATCTACATACAGTCCAGACAGAACGCTGACCTATTCAACGTCGCACACTTCAGAGCAAAGACCAAGACTACTCGGATACTGATGAGAGAGCTGCTATTCGCAGATGACAGTGCACTGGTTGCACACTCTGCTGAAGAGATGCAGAAAATAGTGGATGCTTTCTCCGATGCGTCAAAGAAGTTCGGCCTGAAGATTAACATCAAGAAGACCGAGGTGCTGTACCAATCCAACTCTACAAGAACCCGAGAGGAGGATATCATGGTTGATGGAAACAAGCTGAACTCTGTTCTAGAATTCACCTACCTCGGAAGCACTATATCAAGTGACGGATGCATTGACGACGAAATACAGAGGAGGATGGCCAAGGCTAGTGCATCTTTCGGCCGACTACGCCAGAGACTCTGGAACAACCACCATGTGTCCATGCGGGTTAAAGGCAAGATATACCGTGCAATTGTGCTGTCCACCCTCCTATACGGAGCTGAGGCCTGGACAGTGTACAGACGACAGGTTAAAAAGCTACATGCCTTCATGATGCGACATCTGCGTTCGATCATGAGGATAACCTGGATGGACAAAGTGACAAACAAGGAAATACTAGAACGAACAGGGCTGCCATCTATGGAAGATCTTCTGATCAGAAAGAATCTCCGGTGGACTGGACACCTCATGAGGATGTCACCAGACAGGCTACCGAAGCAGGTTCTCTACTCTCAACTGTCTTCTGGTCAGAGAAAGAGAGGGCGCCCTCGTCTCCGGTTCAAAGATACCATCAAGAGAAACCTAAAGATGAGAGACATAAAGATCGACTCATGGACATCACTCTCACAGCAGAGAGACAAATGGAGAGCAAGAGTCAAGTGATGGAAGCAGTCTTTGTCGCTTCGCGACCGACAGCACGATGATGATGATGATGACATTGATATAGTTGTACAGAAAACTGGTGCAATCAAAGTGGAAGAATGTAGAATAACAACGGTAGAAAGACAATTGTGAATACAAGAGATGTAGTCATGCATAAAACAGAAACAGTTAATAGCCTTATGACAGGTATAATTGCATTTAATAGGCGATGTTTACACATTTAAGCACACGTGAAAAGATAATGGCACAACATGCATCTATTCCACAATGTACGAGACTGCATCATGCTGCAGTGTGTTAATGTTAAGCTGAGAATATTGTTGCACGTTTAAAAGTATATAATATATGTATATGTACACCTCATAAATTTTCACACAAGACAATTCATTCTCAACAAATAACTTTATTGCTACATTTGTAGGATGAAACTTGAAATGAAAACTGACTAGCAAAGAACTTACTTTTTGGTCTTGCTCATATAGTCCAGCATTTGTGAAATGATGATTACTAAAATTAACATTGTCCAACAAATCTAGTGTTATATAACAGGTTTATAGTTCGGAACAGCAGGTTTTGTATAAATAGTTTTCTGTAACAATATGCTAACCTATTATCAGCGGAATAAAAGGAACTGTATCCATTTAAAAAGTGATTCAATCAATGAACCATGCTCTGGTCTCCAGCATCTGGTGCTACTCATCAGCAATGACTTTTCCGTTGTTACAACATTCGCGCAATACCGAATTGCACGAGAACTGTGCCAGTGCCAGTGGCTGCGTCTGGCATCAGACTGAACCAGGAATGTCTGCACTGCAGCGTGTTGTTTGTTTTCTCTGTGACGATGCGATGGTTGCGATCGTTTAGCTCCGTGCATATTTGCCCCATATGTGTAGCATGAATACGACAGCGATGAAAAGCAGCGACATG
This sequence comes from Oasisia sp. SBJ-2009, assembly GCA_964017155.1. Taxonomy (NCBI): domain Eukaryota; kingdom Metazoa; phylum Annelida; class Polychaeta; order Sabellida; family Siboglinidae; genus Oasisia; species Oasisia sp. SBJ-2009. The sequence continues at coordinate 55,189,655 of OZ024857.1, forward strand.
ACGAGCACGGGAACTGGTCCACTGTAAACAACAGTACGAGTCAGACTGTAGTGAAATAGGTGGAAACTACAGTAATAGTTTAATGCACTTTACATATAAACAACCACTCTCACGTTGGTGTTACCTTACGTTATCATTCTGGATTATGATCCTTGAACAGAAGGTATACCACCATTCTGTTTCGCTGAGAGTGCAATCACGGTTATGTATTTTTACTTTGCAGTTACTCTATACCTCAATTGTATTGTTTCCGTAAACAAATGTTTAATCTGTTATTCACAATCGGTTAATCGGGTCAAGTGCCAATTTTAAATAAATGTACTATTATTTATATCATGTGCAAACTTCTTAAGCTATGATAGCAGAATAGACATAACAATCCAACCGACTTTGAGAGCAATATATCACAAGATTGTTTGTTTTAATTCACACCTCACGAATAAGCAATATAAATTAACATCAGTAGATAGTAACTAATTTGCCTTAAATCAAGAATGTATCGTGTATTTTAATATACCAAGAATATTAGATAGATGTTACAGCCAAAAGCTGTGGAAATATTAAAATTATTAGCAGATATTGCAACAGCACATGTCGCAACCCAGGGATACTTCATCCCAGAAGAGTTTCTGAAGCAGATTGTTTCCAAGACTGATTCTGGGCAAACTGAAGAGATGATCTCCACGGTACTCATCACAGAGACAGAGACTTACACTTTGATGCCGGGGGAGTCCTCTGTGTAGAACCTCCACATGCCCGCCGCACTGGCCCCCGCTGCCTTCTTTGCCCCCCCACCACCACCCGATGTAGTCTTCCTGCAACACAACATTCCTTGTCAGGTCACATGACTGTGGAGATATTCCTTAATTGCTTGGTACCCACAATACCATGAAGAACAACGAATATTATCTTAAAATAGACTTGCTTTTACTACTACATGTACCATGTCCGCTGTAGGCAATGTTTGTCGAGTTGATAATGCAGCATATTTCTAACGTTGCTTATATGAGTTTAACCACTACCTGATGCTGGTACTGATATAAAGGTCATAATGTGAAATTAATCAACGACACACAACAACCGATATATTATTTCGGAAATTTATTTTTATGTTATTTAACAAAACACCAACTATAGACGCTCAGCATAAACAATTTCTCATCAATCAAATCACAGAGTTGTATGTATTTTTGGGCGAATAATGAGATGTAAGATGACTATTGAACCGACCTTTGCCTGACAGTGCTGCCACCACCAGACCTGGGGGCAACTGCCTTTGTGGGGCTGCGCCCCGCTCCTGCACTTGTTGAACTTGGTGACACAACCTACAACAGCCAGAATATGCTGTCATACTTAATAACAAAAGACGTCATACACAATTTATGATTTTTTATCAAAACGTTTACATATTTTTCAGATCAAGTGACAGAGCTGTCAAAAGCACACACCTCGGTAAAAAAAATTCAGCCTTTTTTTATATCAATTGTGTACTCAGTAAAAATAGGAAGAGTTGATCCTTATTAGAAAGACATCACATGAAATGGAATAGAAACACGGCATTACCTAAAATTCATTTTCCATGTATATACGAAGATTAAGTATGAAAGTAAGATTTGACAACATAAAAAAATACATTTGTAGTATAAATTTGGTTTTAAACCTGTCAATATTGCAATTCATATAAAAAGATGAAAGCTAATTAGCAAGGCGATCACATGGCATTCATTAGGTGCTTTCAATGTTATAATCGGAAGGACACTGGTTCGAAACAGATACAAAACCATTAATATTTGTATACACTTTTGTTAATTTTTAACTAAATAATTACTATACTACATGTGAAAACATTGTGATTCATCTTGTTACAAATGAAATTAAGAAATCTACATCATCGTTATATAAAATTAACATGTTTTCATAAATGATTAAGTACTACAAAAAAAACAAGCAATAGTCTACATTGTTGCTTTATCATTCGATTTATAACGATTATTCTGTTTAAAAAATCAAAATCAATGGTTTCACGGCGGGTTCGAACCGGTGTGCTTCCGATTGTAAAAGCGAATGCACGCAACGAAAATGTTTACTAACTGGGCCACAGTAACAGCCAGGATTTTACTCTTGAATTTAAAGTATTATGTTAAATATTTTCATGTTCATTCGTCTCAAAGGAGATATCATTGCATAAAACGGCTCGCTGCAGCAGGAGTTTTGTGTCTGTGGCATTTAGAATGTTAAACAAGCGTTATTGATGCCAACAGGTTTGCTTTTTGTTTACATTTTCCAATTCAGCTGTACTTTGTACTTTTCTTTACATATTTTAGAGGTGATCACGATCAACTCCTCATTCATACTTACAATTATTTATAGCTTACACAACATTTATTTATGAAGTAAATATGTGTTATCTGTAATGTATGCGTCATGGTGTGGATTATATCACGGGCGCTGCAATTGATACAGTTACAGTCGCGCCTCACTATAACGCGGTAGTTGGGGTCCACAAAATGGAACCATGTTATAAATGAGGCGCGTTACACATTATATTCTGTCACAGGTGCCACCCCCCAAACACCGCAACAGTAATCGAAGCCAATGTGCTGATTGTGCGGTCATTGTACCTGTATTGAAATCTAGAAAAGAAATGTATTTGATCCCAAAATGTATATTTGGACCCAACCCTGAATGTAAAAATAACATTAAATATTTGTTTAGGACACATTACATGTAACTTAGCAATGTCTATATGAGGGAATGCAGTGAGTATCATATTATAAATAATATTATGAATAGCTTCAACAAGTGCCATGAACTTGCTTTGAAATGGCCCAACACTAGACAGAGAAAGGATTGCTGAACTTTGTTGAAGGCTGAAGCAAAGGAAGCCAACAGCTACTTATGGACTATAATTATGTTTGGGACAGATGTCTTAAAATTAGTTTAGTTTGTTAACTTATGTTTATGTTACTTCACATTTAAATCTAGATCAGTGGTCATTTGTGCATTTTAAACGTTACTTGTTATCTTTTTTGGACATATCGTCCACAAAGTATGGTACATCAGTGACTTAGGTAATAAGTTCATAACGTCTATAACTCCCAACCAACGCAACGGCAACTGGTTGTTTGCGACTCTATTACCTCTATTATCGACCACACATTGACGATTACACGCCAAATTCAGTCATCCAGTAACAGTTGTAAACATGTCATATTAATATACTGATCTAGTTATATAAATTAAAGCTACATGTTTACATTCCAGTTTGCCTAAAACCATAGAATACACATTTTAGCGCGCGACACGTCATCGATTTGATTCGATTGCGGATTCACGAGCCGGCGTAACATCAGACCATATTTCACAAGAGAACCACTACATTTATGTCGTTTCTCGAATAATTAATACGTGCACTAAACATTCATTATACACCATGACAGTCTGTAGCTAGTGTTCAGTAAATTTTGTATCAGGAACAACATCACATAACGTAAAGAAACCACGTCTGCCAACTCACCATTTTGTTTGCGACTGAAAAGGGATTACACTTTCGAACCACCAGATGGCGAGCGAGCTGAGTTGACACGTCACACGCGGCCAAGACACGCTGGCACACGCTCAATGTCGCCGTCTACCGGATTATTCTTCTGTTGTATTCGATGTTGCCATCTACCGGAAATGTTTGCGGGACAGAAAAACTAAAGGCAAAGATTTTCTGCAGAAAATGTGTAATAAAATGTCTTCCGCGCCAAAGTTTTTACAATCTCAAGTGTACACGTGGCCCTACATGATTGGGCAGGATCTTTTTTTACATCTTTAGCGCTGGTCGCCTCCATTATTCTCGAACTACATTTGGTTTGACTAACTCATATCTAATCAACTAATGTAAAAAAAAAATTCAGAATAACTTCATTCATAGATGTCGAGCGGTGGTCGCGCGGTAGAGCGCCGGACTGTCAATCGAGAAGACGGTGGTTCTATCCCACCTACCGCCCTTTTGAAACTTAGGCAATTTCGTTCACCCCACATTTGTCTGTGTCTTTCGAAAGAGACATTAAAAGCCGGTGGTCCCTTCTTTCTGGTATCTATGCCAGGGAAAGTAAAGATCCCACACGGGGTAAATGTGTAACTTATAGTGAACTCACTAATTCTAGAGAAGGACAACTCTAAACACCAATAACAATAATGGTCAGCAAGTTGTCATTTAATGGAAGAAGAATAATATATAGTTCTGCGCCAAAAAAATAAAATACTATGACATACATCCTGTAGGCGTAATATATACGAATCATATATATATATATATATATATATATATATATATATATATATATATATATATATATATATATATATATATATATATATATATATATATATATATATATTATATACATATACATATATATATATATATCAACAAATCATTTGTGACATTAATTAAAACGATTTATAACCAGCGACATATTTTAAACAGCAAATTGCGGAATGGGGAATTTCCTAACCGATTCATTCATGCGGATACGTTTTCATTCACTTTGTCACTCGATGAATCAAGCAACAAGTTATAGATCTTCAGTCCACTACCCTCCTAATTTTCCGGAATTGGGAGGTCATGACCCTCCTGCCCACGCCATGGCTATATGTACGCCACTGTGTGTGTGTGCGTGTGTGTGTGAGTGTGTGCGTGTGCGCGCGCGTGCGTGCGTGCGAGCGTGCGTGCGTACGTGCGTGCGCGTGTGTGTAAAGGAAACAAAACAACGGTTGTGCAAATTAGACCCCGACTGACGCCAATTCACGTGGTCCTGTTCAAACCAATGTCGTTCAAACCAATGTCGTACGTTTGGCGTGGAAATAACAATAACGTTCGTCACTTCCGGTGCTGTAGATCCGTGCCATTGTGACCCACCGGTCGAGAAACATTTCGCGAGCGTGACGGAACGAAGACGCTGGCTGTATCTGCGGGACAACTTACTACTGGAGGGAGACGAATCTTGTGTCTGCGAAAAACCTTAGGTCTGTCATTTGTGCGTATTCGCCAATGTGAAGACGATTAATGGTATTATTTAATTACTATTGCAGACTTGTTGAAGATGGTTGTGCTTCCACTACGACCAGTGTTTTATGTGTCTAAGTTCAATTTATGTTTATAAGCCACATTACTTGTTTTATAATTTGCTAGTGTATATGTAATAGTGTAATATCATTTGAATATTTTCTATATAGGTAGAACCTAAACCAACAAAATAAGCGAAAGCTCCAGATTCCTACACAAATAAAGTCCAGGGACTGGTTTCATAGAGCCTGCTTACGACGTCGACGTCGATAACTCGACGAAAACCTAAAACGTCGTAGAGTTACGCTAGTTGCGTTTCACGAGCTCCATAGTTGCACTTAGGCTGCGCCGTGTATTTAGTATGCTAACTTTACGCTAGGTTAAATATTTATATTTATGTGATGCTCCCCAAGTTCGTTGATGCTCCCGACACGCGGGGGACCAACTCGCAACTTATCATTTTTAATGTTTTTACTGGATATCCTTTACATCCATAATAGCTTGCCATTTGCCATACGAACGGCAAAGGCGACAGCTAAAGTGAAAAAGGGTGTCTACAGACACCAGAAATAGAGGGATTCACACCGCGACATAATTAGGTCAATTCTACGTCGGTTTGTTTACGCGAATGCTAAATTGGTCTCATGAAACTGGCTGTAAGCTACACTGAATAATCGCTGTTAGCTGCGACCAGTAGACCGCATAATTGCTCGTAAAGTTACGCGGCTTTATGAAACCGGCCTCAGCTTGATCCTAAATGGAACTCGTTCGTTCCTGGCTACACAATGACTATCGGTCTATCAGTGAATGCTGCGTAGAGTTAGACCCCAGAAAGAAAGAGAATAAATGTGTAGTACAAGACACAACATGCATGATGATAAACTACGGAAGAATTCGAGGCCGCTGCCCGCTGGCCCGCTGGCCCGCCAAGAGCACAACAGTAAGGACAGCCACAGGCATTTAAGAAAAGTTGTTTTCCATAACATATTATCATATCAGACAATGCTACAGTGTTACGTTGACTACGGTAACTAGCGACTCTCCCGTATGCACAAATAGCGGCACACGCACACGCACGAGAATAAGACCTGAATGTTGGACTGAACACGTAGGTTTAGGCCCAGACCTAATACCTCCGAGCCAGGGCCCTTCAACATACAGCACCCTCACACGGATTGGATCAAAACTCAAAACAGATATCGTACTAAGCGAACGAGACGTCAGAGATTGAGCGAGATTTGCAGGGGAAGTGCGCCAGCGCGTATCCAATAGCTTTGGTAGGCCTATAATAATTGTATATGTGACTGGCTGTGCGTGAATGTTTTGTGGACTTGTAAATAAATATTGTGTACAACCTGAATAATTTCTATAGACCAGGTCCATCGACTAGTGCCGAAATATCGTATAAACTGCATATAATATTATTATACACTGTGTCAAATTTGTCAATGGACCAGAGGCAACTAGAAATGCCTCATTGGCTGACCAATATTCAGGTTCGGCTTGGTTGAAGGAGCTCACTAATGAACGACCACGAATCGATATCAGGAATGTGACTCTTAGTCGTATATGATGTACAATGCATTCATCACATCGCAGTGCAAATGGAGTCCGCGTGTATCGGTGATACCGAATTTATAAGTTGTGCCGTCGCACTTTCGTTGTTCCTGTCCGTAGTATCATCATTATCATTTTCATAAGCTGATAAGCATCGTAAAAGGTAAGTATTTTATAGTGTGCAATATATAAATCCAGGACTGCTTAAATTGCTGTACACTTTACTCACTGGCAGACCTGTTCAATCGTATATCATTTCGACTTCTCTGGGAAGCTTCTTGCCACGCTGCAATTACTCCGCGAAGACTGTTCGTGCACAAATATCCACCGCTGTCTATAGCGAAATACTCATTCATACAACCAAGTCAACAGGAACAACAGAGGGGAAACAACTTGTCCACGGTTCGACACGGCTGCACAGGATTCGTACCCAGATTCGCAGAGAACGAACACTGGCCATTACGCCACTGCGTTATTGCATCAACGCCATTACACTAATTATCATATCCATTAATGCCTCACAACTAATTTTTATGCAGTTTATTCTTATGTACGTGTGATATATTTGTTCATTGTTTTCTTGGCGTTTTTTGCTCCTAGACATAGTCAATGTAGTACAGTTCGTTCTTCATTCATTGCGAAATTATCGATGCATTGCCAGTTTTGCTATAGTCATACCAAAACGTAACATTCCATACAAACACGCCAACACATACACGTTACAATTATTAACGCAAATGGGAGTTCAGGCTACGGCTGAGGACGGGTTGACTTGGCGAGCGTGTCGTTGTAGGCCGGCCATGGTGACTCGTCGCCATGGTGGCGCCAGGCAGAGGACGATGCCGCTTGCAGCCGGCCACGCGTCTCGCGCTCGGTCCACGGCGCGACTCGGGCGGCGCTGTCGCCTGTCGACGCCAACTCGACTCGGCAAGTCAATAACCTCATTCACCGCACCGCTGCCAGAACCCTGGCGCAACACACAAGCAACACACACGACACGACAACACACGCACTCGCCGGACGGGAACAGGTGTACACTTGTATACAGACACTCTCGCGCAGGCTCGTATTCTATCGCGTCAACGCGTGGGATATCGAGACGCACGTTGCTGCACTCAGAAGGGTACATTGGGTGTCTGGAGTTAACGGCACCAGAACTGGGAGCCTCGCTGGGGGGAATGCAAAGGCACTGGCGGTCGCACCAACATGCATGTCGTCGTTAGGTTCGGAGGTGAGTAACTATGGTACTGCTGACGCACTGGCTTGATGGTGAAGACTGCGGGTGATCTAGCGATATAGGCACCGTAGCACTGTAGTTACAACAGCTTCCGACAATCCGAATCGATAATGTACCCTCAATAGTACATACGTTGTGGTGTCTAGAACCTACATGGCGATCTTAATTTGATAATTAAACATTAAGAAATACATTTATACATCGAAACACTGATAATTAGAACAGTCTCCTACAGTATGCGGTTGACGTTCCAGCAGTCCAGTCGCTTTAGATCAAAACAGAAACATAACACAGCGCCATCTTTATCTGGATTGTGTCAAACTGTGACGCATGCGCAAAGTCTAAGCAGAAGTAAAAACAGAAGGCTACTACGAGAGGCAGGAATGCCTAGTTAATACAGAAGAGGACCAGTAAGATAATGCATTGTTTAAAATAGGAAGGCTTTTAAAAACATTCAATGCTAGTCCTTGTGTAGGACGGTTTCTGTACGGGGGTTGGGGCTGGCCGGCTGGCTACCAGACTGTACGTCGTCCTTATTGTTTCTTTCGCATCTACAACTAACAGGATAAGGCCATCGTTAAGAAGACCACCCGAGTGTTGACCCACCCTAACATACCTTGCAACATATTTAACAAGATTGCCACCTAGATAATCAAGTCTTGATGACAGGTGGACAAAAAAGCCCTTTGGCTTATCGACAGTCGAACCTATCTATCTAAACAGGGCGACGTACCCAAAGCGTTGTTTATGATCTGAAAGAAAATGGTCAAGGTTATTTTGGAGGTGAGGATCGTTATAATTAAAATTGTTTGCGTAGGTTAATCTTGCCCATCTGGTGCAAGTTCACTGTAGAGAAGGTGGCGTAGTGTTTAAAACACTGGGCTGTAATTCGAGAGAATACGAATTCGATTTATGTTTCCGTCGTATCGAAGCTTCAGCTATTTAAGTCACGCTTCAGCTATTTAAGTCACTCCACGTTGTTTTAGTTGATTCAGCCGTATACACGACTTCGTAGCTATTGGCAATATGGAATATATGTAAATGTATAATCTACGAAAAACATGGTCATTGACGTGTAACATACACCGTGTAGTACATACCAAAGACTAGATATCGCGCTACGTATAAGAACTTACCTTTTATATTAATTTATGACGTCATCTAGTGTTTTTTACAATATGTTCTCATTTTCTTCTGCACAGGCACTTAAAGTTGCATATTGTATAACATTTCCCCAAGTGTATCAGTAACGTTTTCAATGCATTCAATTTCCCCATCAGGTTTATACATACACAGTCGTTTCCCTTTGCCTAATAGCCTCCGTATTGATTTCTCATCATACGCTGAACTCGCCGGAATGGGAGATATGTCTTTCGCTGTTTTTTGTCGTATGTTTGCTTTCGATTTAGTAATATTCCCGTGTGTGTGTGTGTGTGTGTGTGTGTGTGTGTGTGTGTGTGTGTGTGTGCGTGTGTGCGCGTGCGTGTGCGTGCGTGGGTGTATGTGGATGCGAGAATGCTTGCACAGGTGCTCGCGTGTGTATATAAATGTAAAGCGTTTTCCTTTTAGACGATGTCCGTCGATGTTTGTGCAAAACCTGATTTATATCTCGTCTAGTTTTATGTTGCTCCTGTCTATTTCAATCATAACACATCTATTCTCAATCACTGACACGTCATTTGCATGTACATTAAAAATGTAAAAAGAAAGGTTGTTCATGTGCCGCTGTGTCTTCTCTACGCGCCTTTTGACCAAGTCCTGTTTGTCTGTCTGTCTGTCCGTCCGTCCGTCCGTCCGTCCGTCCGTCCGTCCGTCCGTCCGTCCGTCCGTCCGTCCGTCCGTCCGTCCGTCCGTCCGTCCGTCCGTCCGTCCGTCCGTCCGTCCGTCCGTCCGTCCGTCCGTCCGTCCGTCCGTCCGTCCGTCCGTCCGTCCGTCCGTCCGTCCGTCCGTCCGTCCGTCCGTCCGTCCGTCCGTCCGTCCGTCCGTCCGTCCGTCCGTCCGTCCGTCCGTCCGTCCGTCCGTCCGTCCGTCCGTCCGTCCGTCCGTCCGTCCGTCCGTCCGTCCGTCCGTCCGCCCGCCCGCCCGCCCGCCCGCCGGCCCGTCGGCCCGTCGGCCCGCCCGCCCTCCTGTCTTCCTGCTTGTATTTAGCTTGCCCAGTATATTTAAATGTGCTGTCTCTATTTACATGAGTCATTCCATGATGACATGTCTGGTGTTGATTTTGTCCAGCGAACTGTTTGTAATACCCAACTTCATATTTGCTCTGAGCGGGCCAGTATATCCCAACTGTTTTTGTAAGAATACCTGTCTTTTTCAGTTTGTACGTTTGGCAAATAGTTTTTTAAGAGGAAAACAAATAAGAAAGTTAACCCACAGACTACGCTGGTTCACAACATGTATTATGACACTTAGCGAAACAAATATGTTACCATCGGCATCAACAATGCCCACTGTACAATGAGTAATTTATGCATATTTGAACTGTGACCGTATGCTGCTAGCGTATGTGTTTGAAAATGTATTGTACGCCCCCCCCCCCACAGACGCTTAGCACCCGTAACATCAAGTATGTTTCATCTGGGACACTTCTGTGGTAACGTAGCAAGTATAAAAACTTTCATGTGTATTATATATTGATTGTGCACAGTAATTGTGCACAAAGGTCGTTAATAAATAATTAATTATAGTATAATTGTACCAAACAAGTTACTATCTTGACTTCATGGGCGCTGCACAACATCAGTGACGTAAGCGAAATCGGTTTCGTCACTGGGGAATTGTTGGCAAAAGCAGTGACTGGCAGAGGCCTCACATAAAATTGTGATAGTGATGTAAGCAAACCGCGACGTACTTGATACGTCAAATACCATTGGACAGACGTAGGATGTTCTGACGTGCATGCGTCAGTGACGTAAGCAGTTTACTTCACCGGTTCTGTGAATCAAGATGGCTGTGCCCTGAATTCAACGTAGCATGTACAATTATACTATAATTAATTGGTTATTAACAATCTTTGTGCACACTTGCTATGTACACTCAATACGTATTACATTACACATTTATACTGTGAATCTCTCACTGACTGGAGTAGCCCTTTAAGGATTGCTTCCGGTATAGAGTGCATAGCAGACGTTTTCGAAAAAAAAAACACACACCTAACATTCACGTCATATAAGCTTCATTAATGGAATACTTCAGGAAACCTCTTCTGTATTTTGGTGTGTCTAGCGCTACCTAAGGGGTCGTAATTATTTATATTTCAAACATTGTTGGAAACATGATTATTATATACAGGTTGTTACAAGACTTACCGACAGCCGCTTACATGTAACGATTTGTAAATGCTTGCTGGACTTTGAATTTACAAATGATCTCTTTTGCATTATATATGCAAAGTCCAGCAAGCATTTACAAGTCGTTGCATGTAAGCAACAGTTTGAAGATATATATATATATATATATATATATATATATATATATATATATATATATATATATATATATATATATATATATATATATATATATATATATATATATATATATATATATATATATATGTATATATGGCACACATCTTCAAAATGTCGGTTGATAGGCTGTTTGACTGTAAAACGAAGTCATCATCATCATGCGGTCGGTCGCGAAGCGACAAAGACTGCTTCCATCACTTGACTCTTGCTCTCCATTTATCTCTCTGCTGTGAGAGTGATGTCCAGGAGTCGATCTTTATGTCTCTCAGCTTCAGGTTTCTCTTGATGGTATCCTTGAACCGGAGGCGAGGGCGCCCTCTCTTTCTCTGACCAGAAGACAGTTGGGAGTAGAGAACCTGCTTTGGTAGCCTGTCTGGTGACATCCTCATGAGGTGTCCAGTCCACCGGAGATTCTTTCTGATCAGAAGATCTTCCATAGATGGTAGCCCTGTCCGTTCGAGTATTTCCTTGTTTGTCACTTTGTCCATCCAGGTTATCCTCATGATCGATCGCAGATGTCGCATCATGAAGGCATGCAGCTTTTTCACCTGTCGTCTGTACACTGTCCATGCCTCGGCTCCGTATAGGAGGGTGGACAGCACGATTGCACGGTATATCTTGCCTTTAACCCGCATGGACACATGGTGGTTGTTCCAGAGTCTCTGGCGTAGTCGGCCGAAAGATGCACTAGCCTTGGCCATCCTCCTCTGTATTTCATCGTCAATGCATCCATCACTTGATATAGTGCTTCCGAGGTAGGTGAATTCCAGAACAGAGTTCAACTTGTTTCCATCAACCATGATATCCTCCTCTCGGGTTCTTGTAGAGTTGGGTTGGTACAGCACCTCGGTCTTCTTGATGTTAATCTTCAGGCCAAACTTCTTTGACGCATTGGAGAAAGCATCCACTATATTCTGCATCTCTTCAGCAGAGTGTGCAACCAGTGCACTGTCATCTGCGAATAGCAGCTCTCTCATCAGTATCCGAATAGTCTTGGTCTTCGCTCTGAAGTGTGCGACGTTGAATAGGTCAGCGCTCTGTCTGGACTGTATGTAGACACCATCCCCCATGTCTCGGAAAGCATCATCGAGCATTGCTGATAGGAAGTTGGAGAACAGCGTGGGGGCCAGTACACATCCTTGCTTGACCCCATTTGTGACACTGAACGATTCCGAGACTTCCCCTCCAACACTAACATTTGCCATCATTCCGGTATGTAGTGCCTCGATCATTGTTGTGAACTTCTCTGGGCATCCATACTTCCTCAGTAGCTGCCATAGCCCGGTTCTCCCAACTGTATCGAACGCCTTACTGAAGTCGACAAATACCATGTACAGTGGTCGGTCTTGCTCAATGCACTTTTCTTGTAGTTGTCGGAGACAAAATATCATATCCACGGTGCTCCGGTTACCTCTGAAGCCACATTGAGTCTCTGGAACTACCTCTGGTGTTATGTGGGTAGATAGTCTGTTGAGTAGGATCCTGGCGAAGATCTTGCCTGCTATGGAAAGAAGAGAGATTCCTCTATAGTTCCCACAGTCTGTTCGATCACCTTTCTTGTAGATGGTTACAATGCTGGCATCCTTCCATGCTTGTGGTACAGAACCCACCTCCCAGGCATTGGTGATTAGTTGGTGCAGTCTGCTGAACAGATTGTCTCCTCCGTGCTTCCATACTTCTGCAGGAATTCCATCTCCTCCAGGTGCTTTGCCATCTTTCAGGCCGGCGATTGCTTTAGCCATCTCATCCATAGTTGGAATCTCATCTAGGCTTGTCTTGGTAATGCGCTGCGGGATGTTGTCCAAAGCTTCGTGATCTATATCTCCAGGGACGTTGAGTAGCTTCTGGAAGTGTTCACTCCATCTTGCCACAACGAAGTAGCCTCTGGATAAAAGGATAAAATTATAAATTATTAGCTTGAAAATAAATACCTACTAGCAGACATGTTGGTAGGAGGTGATATACTATACATGTTAGTAGGAGGAGATATACTATACATGTTAGTAGGAGGTGATATACTATACATGTTAGTAGGAGGTGATATACTATACATGTTGGTAGGAGGTGATATACTATACATGTTAGTAGGAGGTGATATACTATACATGTTAGTAGGAGGTGATATACTATACATGTTAGTAGGAGGTGATATACTATACATGTTAGTAGGAGGTGATATACTATACATGTTGGTAGGAGGTGATATACTATACATGTTAGTAGGAGGTGATATACTATACATGTTAGTAGGAGGTGATATACTATACATGTTGGTAGGAGGTGATATACTATACATGTTAGTAGGAGGTGATATACTATACATGTTAGTAGGAGGTGATATACTATACATGTTAGTAGGAGGTGATATACTATACATGTTGGTAGGAGGTGATATACTATACATGTTAGTAGCAGGTGATATACTATACATGTTGGTAGGAGGTGATACACTATACATGTTAGTAGGAGGTGATATAGTATACATGTTAGTAGGAGGTGATATACTATACATGTTGGTAGGAGGTGATACACTATACATGTTAGTAGGAGGTGATATAGTATACATGTTAGTAGCAGGTGATATACTATACATGTTGGTAGGAGGTGATACACTATACATGTTAGTAGGAGGTGATATAGTATACATGTTAGTAGGAGGTGATATAGTATACATGTTAGTAGGAGGTGATATACTATACATGTTAGTAGGAGGTGATATATTATACATGTTGGTAGGAGGTGATATACTATACATGTTGGTAGGAGGTGATATACTATACATGTTGGTAGGAGGTGATATACTATACATGTTGGTAGGAGGTGATATACTATACATGTTAGTAGGAGGTGATATAGTATACATGTTGGTAGGAGGTGATACACTATACATGTTGGTAGGAGGTGATATACTATACATGTTGGTAGGAGGTGATATACTATACATGTTGGTAGGAGGTGATACACTATACATGTTAGTAGGAGGTGATATACTATACATGTTGGTAGGAGGTGATATACTATACATGTTGGTAGGAGGTGATATACTATACATGTTGGTAGGAGGTGATATACTATACATGTTGGTAGGAGGTGATATACTATACATGTTAGTAGGAGGTGATATACTATACATGTTGGTAGGAGGTGATATACTATACATGTTGGTAGGAGGTGATATACTATACATGTTGGTAGGAGGTGATATACTATACATGTTAGTAGGAGGTGATATACTATACATGTTGGTAGGAGGTGATATACTATACATGTTGGTAGGAGGTGATATACTATACATGTTGGTAGGAGGTGATATACTATACATGTTGGTAGGAGGTGATATACTATACATGTTGGTAGGAGGTGATATACTATACATGTTGGTAGGAGGTGATATACTATACATGTTGGTAGGAGGTGATATACTATACATGTTGGTAGGAGGTGATATACTATACATGTTGGTAGGAGGTGATATACTATACATGTTAGTAGGAGGTGATATACTATACATGTTGGTAGGAGGTGATATACTATACATGTTGGTAGGAGATGATATACTATACATGTTGGTAGGAGGTGATATACTATACATGTTGGTAGGAGGTGATATACTATACATGTTAGTAGGAGGTGATATACTATACATGTTGGTAGGAGGTGATATACTATACATGTTGGTAGGAGGTGATATACTATACATGTTGGTAGGAGGTGATATACTATACATGTTGGTAGGAGGTGATATACTATACATGTTGGTAGGAGGTGATATACTATACATGTTGGTAGGAGGTGATATACTATACATGTTAGTAGGAGGTGATATACTATACATGTTGGTAGGAGGTGATATACTATACATGTTGGTAGGAGGTGATATACTATACATGTTGGTAGGAGGTGATATACTATACATGTTAGTAGGAGGTGATATACTATACATGTTGGTAGGAGGTGATATACTATACATGTTGGTAGGAGATGATATACTATACAGGTTGGTAGGAGGTGATATACTATACATGTTGGTAGGAGGTGATATACTATACATGTTGGTAGGAGGTGATATACTATACATGTTGGTAGGAGGTGATATACTATACATGTTGGTAGGAGGTGATGTACTATACATGTTGGTAGGAGGTGATGTACTATACATGTTGGTAGGAGGTGATATACTATACATGTTGGTAGGAGGTGATATACTATACATGTTGGTAGGAGGTGATATACTATACATGTTGGTAGGAGGTGATATACTATACATGTTGGTAGGAGGTGATATACTATACATGTTGGTAGGAGGTGATATACTATACATGTTGGTAGGAGGTGATATACTATACATGTTAGTAGGAGGTGATATACTATACATGTTGGTAGGAGGTGATATACTATACATGTTGGTAGAAGGTGATATACTATACATGTTGGTAGGAGGTGATATACTATACATGTTGGTAGGAGGTGATATACTATACATGTTGGTAGGAGGTGATATACTATACATGTTGGTAGGAGGTGATATACTATACATGTTGGTAGGAGGTGATATACTATACATGTTAGTAGGAGGTGATATACTATACATGTTGGTAGGAGGTGATATACTATACATGTTGGTAGGAGGTGATATACTATACATGTTGGTAGGAGGTGATATACTATACATGTTGGTAGGAGGTGATATACTATACATGTTGGTAGGAGGTGATATACTATACATGTTGGTAGGAGGTGATATACTATACATGTTGGTAGGAGGTGATATGCTATACATGTTGGTAGGAGGTGATATGCTATACATGTTGGTAGGAGGTGATATACTATACATGTTGGTAGGAGGTGATATACTATACATGTTAGTAGGATGTGATATACTATACATGTTGGTAGGATGTGATATACTATACATGTTGGTAGGAGGTGATATACTATACATGTTGGTAGGAGGTGATATACTATACATGTTGGTAGGAGGTGATATACTATACATGTTGGTAGGAGGTGATATACTATACATGTCGGTAGGAGGTGATATACTATACATGTCGGTAGGAGGTGATATACTATACATGTCGGTAGGAGGTGATATACTATACATGTCGGTAGGAGGTGATATACTATACATGTTAGTAGGAGGTGATATACTATACATGTTGGTAGGAGGTGATATACTATACATGTTGGTAGGAGGTGATATACTATACATGTTGGTAGGAGGTGATATACTATACATGTTGGTAGGAGGTGATATACTATACATGTTGGTAGGAGGTGATATACTATACATGTTGGTAGGAGGTGATATACTATACATGTTGGTAGGAGGTGATATACTATACATGTTGGTAGGAGGTGATATACTATACATGTTGGTAGGAGGTGATATACTATACATGTTGGTAGGAGGTGATATACTATACATGTTGGTAGGAGGTGATATACTATACATGTTGGTAGGAGGTGATATACTATACATGTTGGTAGGAGGTGATATACTATACATGTTGGTAGGAGGTGATATACTATACATGTTGGTAGGAGGTGATATACTATACATGTTGGTAGGAGGTGATATACTATACATGTTGGTAGGAGATGATATACTATACATGTTGGTAGGAGGTGATATACTATACATGTTGGTAGGAGGTGATATACTATACATGTTGGTAGGAGGTGATATACTATACATGTTGGTAGGAGGTGATATACTATACATGTTGGTAGGAGGTGATATACTATACATGTTGGTAGGAGGTGATATACTATACATGTTGGTAGGAGGTGATATACTATACATGTTGGTAGGAGGTGATATACTATACATGTTGGTAGGAGGTGATATACTATACATGTTGGTAGGAGGTGATATACTATACATGTTGGTAGGAGGTGATATACTATACATGTTGGTAGGAGGTGATATACTATACATGTTGGTAGGAGGTGATATACTATACATGTTGGTAGGAGGTGATATACTATACATGTTGGTAGGAGGTGATATACTATACATGTTGGTAGGAGGTGATATACTATACATGTTAGTAGGAGGTGATATACTATACATGTTGGTAGGAGGTGATATACTATACATGTTGGTAGGAGGTGATATACTATACATGTTGGTAGGAGGTGATATACTATACATGTTGGTAGGAGGTGATATACTATACATGTTGGTAGGAGGTGATATACTATACATGTTGGTAGGAGGTGATATACTATACATGTTAGTAGGAGGTGATATACTATACATGTTGGTAGGAGGTGATACATAGTCACAACCTATTGCCTTTAAACACAAGATGAGATACATCAGATTTTCTGCAAAATCAACAAATTGTGTTACTACTGATTTTAGCTCAATTGATACAATTATTAAATATTTGCATTTATGTCTAGACTCTTCCGTTGTTGGACCAGTAACATGAACCTCATTTGTTTGATTTATTTATCAAACATCCTGACCCTGCGATTGAGAGATGTTTAATACAACAATTCACCGCAACCTGTGTTAACTCTATAACGCTAATAGGTTTTTCAGTTAATCAATTACCATTAAACGCTACCGTAGTGTTTTATTTATAACCATACAACAGCAGCTAATCATAGACTGTTCAAACACCGCCACTGAACAAGTTTAGACGGTGTTTTATTTGTGCAGGCGGGCTCTATTTGCACTCGTAAGCTCATGTGACGTAACAAAACGCGGTGCAGTCAACCGTGACTAATGCTAGTTTAATTAAAGGTCACATGAAGAGCGGGATTACTTAAATCGACGAGTCCGAGCAATATCATTTACGATGTTTACGCTGCTGTTACACGGGCACAGTGCTGACGTCATTGTCGACTCAATTCTCGGGGTTTTATGGCCGCATACCAAACAAACACGATCTAAAGACAGCGTCACGTGACGCAGCGTTGATTGGGCGAGCCAGAACAGTCGGCTAAATGGCAGTAGATATTGACGAGAACGTGCAATACGCGAAGTCATGTAGGGCGTGTAGGGTAATTCCCGGAAGTACATTCTCTCAGATATGACGACATGGATTTGCTCTGGAATTCTCTAAGAAAATGCCTATGGTTTAATTGCTTCATACTAAATAACTAAGTGTTTCCAATAGTTTATTTAAGTTGACATCGCCGTTTCCGTCTCTGTGTGTGTGTGTGCGTGCGTGCGTGCGTGCGTGCGTGCATGCGTGCGTGGTTGTGTGTGTGTATGTGTGTGTGTGTGTGTGTGTGTGTGTGTGTGTGCGTGCGTGCGTGCGTGCGTGCGTGCGTGCGTGCGTGCGTGCGTGCGTGGATGCATGCATGCATGCTTGTGTATATGTAAGTATATATGTATGTACAGTGTATTGTGTATGTATGTATGTATGTATGTATGTATGTATGTATGTATGTATGTATGTATGTAAGTATGTATGCATGTATGTATGTATGTATGTATGTATGTATGTATGTATGTATGTATGTATGTATGTATGTATATGTATATGTATTTATACGTTATTTTGGGGACATTGTGAAGTAATGTTCTGTGAGTTGCGGAGATTCAGTCGCCTCTATTCCTGTTCCATCACTTTCGTACATCGATTATTTCTTAACA
>OZ024857.1:55211092-55393592 GCA_964017155.1 Oasisia sp. SBJ-2009
TGAATGTCTATATCCTTAATACAATTTAAAAGTTGTTTAAAATGAGATCGCCATAATTCAGTTATTTCATCAATACCAGTAACATCCTCAGTATATTACAGTTGTTTACCTGGCGTATCTCTTTCCAAAAGTTATATTGCCGACTCTGAGATAACGTTTTTGCCAATGAATTCTTTCTAAACTAGCATTCATGATTTTTAAGAAAACGTATATCATATTTAAACCTTTTCCTAGATGTCTTGATTAGATCAAATATAGGACACATTTTTGGTTTACCAGCATCAACCCACATTACAAAGCATTCTCTAGCAGCAGTATAGCGGTCTCTGACATGGTCATTAAAGCCAGGTCTACATTTGTATGGTTGTGTCCTGCCACCGCGCCCACTCACCAGTTCATCACCTGCATTTGTCATAGACTCTATGACTCAGCCAGAGCGGCAACCACACTGAGCTGCTAAGGAACTACAAAGTAATCCCTTTGTGAAGAACGCAAGTTAGTGTAGTTAATACACCTGAAACAACTGTTTAACATTTAGCCACATAAATATAATATTGTACAAGTTAAAGGTCGGGTCGAAACACCGTTAAATGGCCTAGTTTTTAAAATGTCGCTTTGTAGTACCGCGTACATATGAGCTAGTTTTGCAGAAATTATCAGAAAAGCCCGGATTTGTCGTCAGCAAAAGAACAATTCCTCGCAAAGAACTAGACCCACTTTTTCTGCGGCTACTAATTGGGTCTTATCCAGAGATCTATAACCACAACTTATACTAGAACCAACTGACATCGTCGGAGCAAATCATAGAAGAACTGAAAACAACGGATATGTAGGAAGATAATCCCAGCGGTTCGATCTCATATAGATAGTTCGCTAATAGTTCAGTATGGATTACTGAGCAGCCGGATTAACCTCAGCTGACTAATTATGCGATAATCTGTTGACTTGTTGACATCGTCTTGCCCCTTTCTGTGGTGTGTCGTGTTAGAAAGACACGACGTGTTGGGTCGAATGACAACCTATAGCCACGCTGACAGTGCAACCAACGGACGTCTCCGCTGGCACCGGGAAAATGTTCAGACCGTCGCTTTTATTCCTTTGGGCTGAACGTCCAATGAACCTGCGGCATCACTTTCTGTCCGCCGTGCGCCATTGGCTCCTATATCTAAGAAACTGCTGAAGATCAGTGTTTTTAACTTGGTCTTAGGGCACTGGTACTATGCACGAAAACTAGTAATTGGTTGGATCGTACTGAAGGCTCCAAAACTAGATAAAAAAGTGTTCAAAATTGTTAGATAAGTTAAAAAAAAAATTGGCGTATCTTAAGGTATGTAGATAGTATACAAGGAATTTATATTTGATTGACTTTTTCTAAGGGCACCTCAAGGCCTCCCAAAAGCTTCGTGTATGGCGCAGGCCGCTTCTGCAGGTTTTTGTGAAGCTGTATCTTCAAAACTGTTGAGTTTCTGTAAATGCAAGTCGACGGTATTTTGATGCTTACCTAATTATTTTTTAAATGGTGTGAGTGTGGCATTTTGTGATATGTGTATGACAAACATATAACATTTATATTCTGAGCAATATAAAATGAAATGGCATACGTTTAAACTGCATTCTGATCGCCGGGTTGGCTGAGTGGAGTGGAAGAAGATAGCACAATCTTGACTAAAATCCACCAATGCTCAGTCCTGTTGCTGCATTCACACAATTTGGCTGTGTTTCTTGTCATCTGATCTGGATAACCAGAGAAAATACCAATTACGTCATTACGGTGAGAAAAAAACAGGCGGTGACTATGATTCACCAAAACATATTTCAATCATAACTACAAATTCACTGTAAAATCCAAAGGAATTCAGGGCCTTTAATTCATGTTAATTAATTTCCAACAGTAATGAAACGTTTATATCGAGATGCTTGCTGCTCACAGATGTTACACAATTTTGTGTACATAATTCCAGTTTGTTGGAAAACGAACCTAGGTGTCAGTCTGAACGAACGTGTGAACTGACGCCACCAGATCACAGTTCCTCGTTCCTGCTTCTGCCACCCTCAGGGGTGTTTGCTGTTGTTGCAGTGGAAGTGGAACTGTCGGATGAAAACGGACACGTGAAGCATCTAAGTGACCTTCCATATCGCTACGCCAGTGAACTCCTGCAGGAGAGAGAACGGCTTGTGCTGCTGCGCGTCGAAAGTAAGTCCTGTCTCGGTTGAATGCGTACAGCGTGAGACAAAAGCGATGTGCGCGTTTAAAGACATTGTGCTAGTAACGTTAATGACAACAGCAAGGATGGTGATTATGGTAAGATGGCAATTATGATGATAATAATACTGGTAATCTTGCAGCACTTGAACGATCACACCCGTCACGTAATAACGCATTTTGAGCATGATGTTCTAAATTTAATGATTATGCCAACGTATTTAATAATTGCCCGTCTGTGTATTCTTTTGGACTGCGGTACACAATTTACATAGCACTGTCCCAGACTGCTGTTGTTAGCTGTAATCGAATGTTACACCGGTGACTGTCGTATATATGAAACGTGTGTTGTGTTGGTAGTGTTGAGGTGACTATTATTACAGGAGGGGACGACGATGATATACCGACGTACGTCCCACTGCTGAAAGATCAGGATTACATCACCGATGCCTTTATTGGTAATTATGAAACGTGACATGTTTGATAACGATCTAATAATATTATTTATAAGTGAGAAACATGGTTTAGAAAGCTACTCTTGGTGAGTATTATTATACTCACCATTTAATGACAATTTGTTGATGTATATGTAAGCGATCTTATAACAAATGACAAAGCAATGGTCAATCAGCTCTGGTTACTTCATGTTCGATTCTGTAAAGCCATAGTAAGTTAAATCATTTGGTCGCTATATGGAGCCACCAAGCTATACCCCGCCTTACTTTACACAGAAACAGATTCATGAATACCAATTATTTCTTTTAATTCGGACATGTTTGTTAGTAAACATTATTCAACAGTTATCATTATCGTCTTGTTCAGCATGCCCAACGCACAACAGATTTATATTATTTTTAGCGCATTTATCCAGCGACAACGGCAGTAGAGAATGGACGGGGAAAGACGGGCGCCCTCTGGCGACCAAAGCCTCCAAACAGTCCGGCTTCGACTCGTCTCGTTCCCTGCGGTCGACGAACAGTAGGAACAGCCACCGGAACTCTTTCTCGACGCGGACTAAGATGAAGCAGAAAGTGAGAGAGTGACGAAAATACACACGAGTTACTTGGCGATATCAATGCAGCCAGTTTATTTACTGATGCATGTTTGTACACTAAATGCATGTTTGCCAGTGGCATAATACACTATAATGTGCACTTGTTAAAATAATACGCTTTCCCGTTTTCAATGTTTGTCATGCAATAAACTTTGTGTATGTCATACACACCGTGTTTGCGTTGTACAAATAGCTAAGAATAGCCACGTTAAGCCTATACATACAAACAACTGATGGCGTCGTTTGCTTGACTCACTTTATATATAGGTAAAAAAAATACAAATATTGCTTGTAAGGTAATGAATTAATACACGCAGACGATAAAACTGCCAAAGTTGACTGAGTGAACGGCAACCAATGTTAGCTGAGATGGTGATAGG
Organism: Oasisia sp. SBJ-2009; assembly: GCA_964017155.1. Taxonomy (NCBI): domain Eukaryota; kingdom Metazoa; phylum Annelida; class Polychaeta; order Sabellida; family Siboglinidae; genus Oasisia; species Oasisia sp. SBJ-2009. The sequence goes on from OZ024857.1 coordinate 55,214,730, forward strand.
CAATGGTTCCATATCTGCTGGGTTTTTTCCACAGACAAACCAAGTTGAACCAAATTAAATACATTGTAGGACAGCTATTTCTTTTAGTTTTTTTTTGTCGCTAGGTGCAGCTAAATTGACAACTTCGTATCACACATGACTGTTGACGAAAAAGCCAATAAGTTACAACTGTCTATGTTTCGTTAAAAAATGACTTCTCGGTTATGAAGCTCACGTGTGATTTTTTTGTCATGCCATAGTTGAAAATATTTCGAAATGTTGGGATATCACTTACATAGAAAACACTGTAGTTATATCGAAGGACAACGATACGATGTGGCGTGTGATGGTAATGGCCAACATCGTAACACCGATTGTCTGATTGGTGTGTTATCGAGGGTACAACTTGTTGGGGTGGCGACATACCGTGTAAAGTATACTGACCGTATCGAACGTTGGCTGATCATATTAAGACGAACGTGTTGCCAACATTGTATGTATAAAGATACATAATTTACAACAACGTATATTGAATTAAGACAGTTAGTTTGTATTGGGGATTATGCCTAAACACCAGAACGAGACAAACACCCTTGAGGATAGAAATACTAAAGCGCCAGGTTGTGTTTAAGGAGGCTGCCCCGGTTTGGTCATACAACTCAGAAATATACCACATTTTACCATGTTATGCATTTTTCAAATACGACTGTTATGATTACATTTTTTATTGTTACCGTATAAATATATATTTTTAATTCCAGGATGAAGATACGCTATAAACAGTCCAACTGCTGACTAGTTTTTACACATTTTAACCCTGGTAAACTTACTTTTATTAAACCATTTTCACTACCATTTGTAACAAATGTACCGTGAAAATATTTAGTTTCGAGAAGTTTTTAATATTTAGCCCACAATTAGAAATTAATATATACTAACGCTGAAAATAATATAAAATAATACTCACCAGGTTTTTTTGACAAACATATAGTTACGTCGGTCACTATTTGAACATTCTTGAAAAGAGTTGTCAAGCATACGATAAAATCAACCAAACAACTCGTTACTACGTTTTTTATAACGTGAACGTGTATGTTACTACAGTTTTTTATACTAATAATGTGAACGTGTATGCATTATTTCATAATAAATAAATTCAACTCAAGTATTATAGTCTATTTTCTTATTATTGTGTGCATGGAAAAACCTTACCAAAATAATGCGATTTTGTTTCTGCCAGCTTGACATAAACCTTGCGTATGATTTTGATTGTGACGTAAGCAAACCACGTCAAGAACAAAGGTGCGCAGAAAATATGCGCGATAAACTAGGGGCAGTCTCCTTTCTTCATGCAATACGTTGTCGCCGCAGAGATAACAGTTATCACGGTAACTTCGTATGACTGTCTGCATGTATAGTTGTAAGGTGGTTAGACAGAAAGCCAACCAAGTGTTTATGCACAGTTATACAGCGCGTCGTTGTGTCATTCGGCTTCTATTCGCCCACGCGAATGCGCCTCACGTAAGTAAGAACACTTGTCACATACAGGCAAGCACTCACTCACTCACTCACTCACTCACTCACTCACTCACTCACTCACTCACTCACTCACTCACTCACTCACTCACTCACTCACTCACTCACTCACTCACTCACTCACTCACTCACTCACTCACTCACTCACTCACTCACGCACGCACGCACGCACGCACGCACGCGTACGCATACCCCGCACACCCACTATTGTTAGTTCATACACATTTGAATAACCCAAAACTATTGCATCAACATTTATAGACAGTTGCCCACATTCAAAGTAGATGTGGGGGGTAATATACCATGTTCATACCAGTTCCAGTTCACTCGTCGACTACGAGATAGCTTTCGACTGAGTGCAAACTCAAGCAATACTAACCTCACTTCAAGAACAAGGGATATAGAAGATGTGTATATCAAATAGTTGAAGGAAATATACACCAACAGCTCGATATGACAGTCCATCTACCTACACAACGAAAGCGACAAGGTCAACATCAGGAGACGAGTACGACAGGGAGATACCATATCGTCCAAGTTATTCACGGCAGCACTCGAAAGCATATTCTGACGACTGACTTGGGACACCAGAGGCTTGTAGATAGATAGCAAATATCTGAGTCATCTCCGCTTCACCGACGACATGTACTCGGATGCAATAACACACCACATGAAATACAAGAAATGCTGCAGTAATTAGCTGATGAAAGCAAATCAGGATCTGAAGACGAACAAGTAGAAGACAGATGTGATGATGGAAAACGACACACCAGTATGCCAACAACACCCAGATCGAGAAGGTTGAAAGCCACGTCGACCAGGGACAGAGATACAGCACGAGAGACAAAAACCAAGACCAGGAGATTCAAAGAAGGACCTCGGCCGGATGGACAGCATTCGCCAAGCACCGCGACATCTTCAAGGGTAACATTGGGACATGCTTGAAGAGACATACACCACCCAAGCAAAGAATAAGATAACCGATGGACACTCCGTATCACCACCTAGATACCCTACGAAAGGAAAATACCTAGAGGAAGGCCGGTGAGACGGTTGAGAGACGAATTAGACAACTACTGGAAGGGTACCATCTGGCAGAGGATAGCGCAATATAGCCATGATGAGGCCTTCGCCCAGCCACGGGACACTATGGCTGCACAATGATGATGAGGATGAGGATATATATATATATATATATATATATATATATATATATATATATATATATATATATATATATATATATATATATATATATATATATATAATTGTTTTAAATGCTAAAATAATAGAAAGGTTGTCTTGGTTAATCAATTACCGATATTTGAACTCGCTGTAACTTAAAATAAAATTGTTTTGAACATTTCAACAGTACAATTGTTTTTAATAATGACTATTTCCTGGTAGAATAATATAAAGTTAAAGTTAAATAACAATGTTCTATATATTTTACTGACCAGCTGTTTGAACAGATCTGCACATAAACATTATACGTGCTTATATTTAAATAAGTATATTAAATGCCATCAGATGTTGGTAAATTAAATCTAAAATGCGATATATCAAGTAATCTGTGACGATATTACAGAAACAATTGTGGTGTGGCCCGAGGTTTTAACGCAACCGTATGGTGGTGCTACCTGGCGGAGTTTACTGTGGAAGTAATGCTATGAAAAAAACGCTTTATTTAGATAGTCTGTTGACAAACGTATCCTGCTTATGTCATAACTTATGTAACCCTCATGTAGTGTCACTGCTCGATGGCGTCAGTCGGCCTCACTGTTTCGGATTAATTTATACGTTTACGTGTACAATAATAATTAATGTTTACAATGTACGTATAGTTTTGATGACGAAACAATGTTATACAATACGATATTTTATATTCACAAAATATAAAGTATTAGAAAACTGAGAAGAAAATAAACAACGAAAATTTTCATTTCTTTTTATTTTATACCTGACGTGTCTCAGTAGGGTTTAATTTAGATTTTAGTTTTGGGTATAATATATAGATAAAAATATCTGATAAAAAGAGATTCCTTATTTAATTTATTTTCACCAGATAACCAATCAGCGCGTCTACCCTATTCTGAGGTAGGGCCGCTTTGGCGGTAATATTGGCAGAGCATTAATTGCACTGAGAGAGATCAGTGGTTATAATTCCTCTGCAATTATAATTCACCTAGCTAAGTAAAAGGTGTTTCGACTTTCGGTAAGGTCCGAAGCTAGCCGTGGGATTGTTTACGGCGAAATTGAAGCACCTGTACATATACTTGTCTAGCTTGTTTATATCATGCGCAAATCGAATAGGGATTTTTCACAAAATTCTAAAGGTACAGTGTTCTTATGGAATGTATATTCTAAATCAATACCCCTTGTTTAATTTAATTAATTAATTATCCAAAGTTGAAAAGATCGTTGTACACTAGGTGGCGCCACTTTGTTAATGGCATGCCCGGCTGATTGTTGCTATTCACTCAGACTCAAAGAGGTTAGTGAATTATTACGTTTCATTAATCATACAATGTTGTACAATATCGATGTGTCTTCTGGGCTTTGTTTGTATACTACGTGTAGCAGTTTGATACTGTATTGCGTCAGTTTGTTTGTTGTAACTTATTTTACTAGTAGTTGTAGCCTCCTCTGAACTACTCTAGTTATCATGTCAGGTCTCAGGAGATTTAACAAGATTGCCACCTAGAGAATCAACTCTAGATGGCAGGTGGACAAGGAAGCCCTTTGGCTTATCGAGAGTCCAACCTATCTATCTAAATGTACCCTGCCCTTCTTAGGTACATGTCAATTTTATTTTTAAACATATTAACACTACTAGCACTTACACAATCAGCCGATAATCTGTTCCATTCATTTACTGTTCTTTGTGAAAATGAAAATGTTCTAATATTTAATCTACACTGCTTCTTTGCTAATGTAATTCCATGTCCTCTAGTCCTTCTCTCTTCCTTAGCCGAGAAAAAAATATTTCTGTCAATATTTTCATACCCATTCAATATTTTAAAAACTTCTATCTGATCTCCTCTCAATCTCCTGGTTTCTAGTGTTGTTAATCCACATTCCTTTAGACGCATTTCATAACTAATATTCCTGAGTTTTTGTATCATTTTGGTTGCTCTTCTTTGTACTCTTTCTAGTATATCAATATCCTTTTTGCGATATGGCCTCCATGCCTGTATGCAATATTCTAAATGAGGTCTAGCTATTGTTTTGTACAGTGGTATTATTACCACCATCAGCATCAGGTCGAGTTATTGGTGCTGTAGAAAATCGATCTTCTGCAGTGTTTAGTTATGGATAAATCAAATTTATCTTCTGGTATATACAGTATAGGTTCTGTGCAGTTCATGATTAACTGGATTAAGGGCTTAAGGCCTAGTCGACAGTCAACATGAGCGATATTATCAGGCAATAAGCTAGTCTTGATTACCCTGGTTCCATAAGGTGGCAGCACTTTAGCCCCTCGCATCCACCTGGGTTATTAACGGGGTCAGAGCACAGTTAGACTTCCTGGTGTGACCCATACAAATGTAGTACTAAAAGAAATGTGTTATTTGAGATTTTGAAAAGTAATTGTATGTGAAATGAGTACAATAGACCACGCATACTAGTAGATTCGGTGCTGTGTCGTGTATCTACAGTGTAATGACCCATGTTAGGTCCTTTGATGTGTAAACTCCACACAGCCCCCCCCCCTCTGGAGCTAACTTAGGAGTGGTGCAGTGCGGTGTGCAATGTTAAGGGTGAATGAACATGAAAGTGAATTTAGAATAATAGTAACTTAAAGAAGTGTAATAATTTATGCCGATTAAAAACTTTTTATTTATCAAATTTTAAGCTATAGTCTGGTGAGGTGGACTGGAACAACAAGATGGCTGGTACTGAGGGTTTGGTATGCTTATGAATTCTGGGGGAGTAGGTTCCAGGCTCTTATGACTCTCGAGTAGACAGACTATGCATAGGTATTGATGCATGCGTGGATTTGTATGTACTTGTTGGGATTGCTGTTTCGTGTACAGGAACATTGGGTTATGATGTGTTGTGGTAATGTGATATTTAGGAGGTTCTGTTTTTTTGGGTTCTGGTCATCTCATATAAATAACCAGAGAAAATGTCTATTAGGTGACTATGGTGAAGAGACTGTGCAGTGACTAAGATTCACCAAAATACAATTCATTCATAAGTACAAACACATACCAGTTATGTTTAGTAAATTGTTAGTAAATTATAAATTTACCTGTCAAGAAACTTTTTTGTTTTCTCCCCTGTATTAAGGAGATAAGAACTGTTGACACTTAAACTAATTTGAAATTAATGTTCTGACAACTTTATGCCCAGTGGTCATGCCCAAGAAAATATAACAAATAACTCCTTGCAATTTATCAGTAAATGAAGCCATGGTGGTTGGGCAAACACAGACCAGGGAAAGAAACAACTCATCAATGTTTTAATGACTTGGGATTTATTTACAGCGAGGGAATGGGCTGCCACTGAAAAAAGGCTTGATTAAATACAATAAAATACCTAGTGACAAATAAATTAATTGCACTGAATTATTTAAAATTAAATACACTTCACCCCAACTGTTTTCAAATACACAATATAGCAGCTTAATTTCAAGTCAACGTATCTCCTAAAGTTACCATCAGCAAGTACAGCTGAAACATAACAAACAAATAATGTTATTGTTAAACACACCTATCACTTATAATAGTGCCAGCACAGCTGAACACTCACTGTTATAACTGTTTTTACATTAATTGTATCATAAAGATAATTGTGATTTAACATCAAAACTGTATAGACAATTACAATAAAATAACACTAAATTGATAATAGCAAAATATATTAATTACAATTACAATTGTCCTTCCCAGTTCACACCAATATTTTTTAATATAAAACTTAAATTACCACGTTATCAAGTACACATAACAATAATGTATCAATGGCAGCAGTGGTTTACTGTATAAATTCTAAGACAGTCCTCAAAATCATGGACATAAGGGTGTTTACTTACATGTCAGTCTGTCAATTATGCATGCTAATTACTAAATATTGACAAATTAAATTGCTATTATTATTAAATGATTGGTTACTTTGCATTTATTACCACTATAATGTGATTGTACACAGTTTATAGTGACAGTATGTATATCTTCATAAATATGGACATTATAGCCTTTTACTAAGATGTGTAGATCTATCAAAGTGGCATGCTAAATACCAAATATTGAATAATTAATGAAAGTATTATTAAATGATTTATTAATTTATATTTTGTAACAACTGTTAATGTGGTTATACACATTGCATGATATGTGTAATTATCTTCATATAATCATTGACATTATGGCCTTTTGTTTTTGTATTGGTCTGTATATAAATATTTATTTATTTGTTAATATTACATAACCATTAAATTATATCTCTTACCACAATTAAAGTGGTTTTTACAAATGGTATGTTTATATGAACATATATTCATGGACATTGTGGCATTTCACACAAAAAAACGGCTTCTGTCTGTCGAGGTTACCTGCTAATTATCACCTATAAATTAATTAATTAATTTATTATTACATGACTAGTTAATATATATTTATTCTCATAATAAATATGGTTATGCACACTGCATAATATGTATAAATACACTACTTAGCTAATATTAACTAATTAACTGAATTAAATATATTGCAAATTTGTTACTCCATTCAATGTATTTCAAAACACTGCACAGTATTTTAATAGTTATATAAATAACAATGTTATGCCATTTTAAATCCATTTTTATTGAAATATTTACCAACAGAAAAACAATGAGCTCATTGCTAGTTTTCTTTAGGTCCTCCACACTCCGCAATGTCATCGATAGAGCGTTGACCTCTGCCATCATAGCATTGCTTCCATCCCTTTTTAGGTCCCTGTTCGACAAGGTTGATTTGAATCAGCCTTGTAACAGTTCTTATCTTTGGCCGTATGCCTGTATTAAGGCCATGATCTCAGCATGAGAAAAGTTATCCTTGCGATTTTGATGTAGTTGCTCTGCTTCCGCCAGGAGGACTACAAGATACAAGAAGCTTTATTTAAAGGACAAAAAAAGGCTATGGTTTTGCGTCATACACCGAATAGAGTTTATACAAAGTAAACATTTCCACATATACTCAATGTTTTAACGTCAGCGGTTTACTCAGAATGTGACTTTAAAGTCGAAAATTCTAACGAAATCCATGATGGTCTAGATGCCGCCATAGGTGAAGGGTTAACTTGGCTTGGCCATTCAGCGCGCGGCATTCTATATCTCTGCTGAAGCCGGTCAGCTTCCTGCGTCGTTGTTAAGGGTCAACAACTTCGAGTCTTCGACAGTTCGTTCAGTTGGCGTGACATCTAGCAGCTGCTTATAGACGTATATCTAAATCTGTGGTTAAATCTATGGTAAACTTGAGTAATTATGCCTTCGTGTTCGGCATACGGTTGCAATAATAGTTGAAACAACCGGTAGTATTGAAACAATGGATTCACGTTGGTGATTTGCGGGCATACTGTTTGGAATCCCTCCCGTCCAGGTACAGTTCACTTTGCTCGGTCCATTTTGAGGAGAAATGCTTTGATGCAGACATGTATCATCAGTTGAAGGGATGATTTCAGCGATAACAATAATAGACAACTTTATATTTACCGTCATCAGCATGTTACGCGTGTTGCCGAGTTGCAGCCATTTGATGACAACAGCCAAACCCCATGCAGGGAATCTACGTGGAGAGCGCCTCGATCACCGTCGTGACGTCATTCTTCGTCTAAGATGGGGTAGCGCATAGTATTTGGATGGCTGGGTGTTAAAAAATATTTTTGTGGTAAACCGCTGGCGTTAAAAAATTGAGTATATGTGGAAATTGTTACTTTATATTAACTCTATTAGGTGTATGCCACGAAACAGTTAACTTTTTTTGTCCTTTAACATCGGTTTACATGAGAATTTGATAACATTAGCTCATCTGAGCTATTTTCCGACAAACAAGTGTAAAGCAACGAGACATAAAACTATAACAAGCATACAGAGTATTTAAAATGACAGCAATAAAACATATAAAATAGGGTAATGAGTACATTAGTGACTGTGAGAGGTAAAATGAATTCTGGGAAGATTTGTTCTCAGAACGCAGCAATCCGCATATCAGCTACTGGTGCCTGACTCGGGCTGACTGCCTGTATCCCCTAGCTGGGTGGTTTTTGTGCAGCCCGCCCCAAAAAGTCACCCAGCTATGTGACACATAGAGGGGTAATTTTACCCCTAATTTGGGTGGGTGTCATGCAACCAGGCACTGGGAACTGCCAGACATGTTAAGTCTCCCGCATTCGGCGGGAGACTCCCGCAATTTACAGGAAATCTCCCGATCTCCCGCACGGGAGAACCAATCTCCCGCAATTTCACTGAAATGTAAGTGAAAAAAATTGCGGGAGACTCCAACACCAAAAACAAACAAATTTGACCTAAGTTACCTAACTGGGTGCGGATAATTGGTTTATTTCTGGCTGGGTATTGTCGTGTGTGCTTTTCTGTGTCACCTCACAATGTAGTGCCAGTTAACTAATTGCAATCGAGTCTGAGACTGAGCTAATGCTCACAGACATCGCCGGGCGCTCGCCGGCCGGTGCAGACAATGATTTGAACAATGACCTGAATTGGAACTATTTAAATCCCGTCTTACTGTGATGACTGAAAATTAAAAACTGTCTAATAAATATCTAAGTACAAAGCCTACACTTTGCCTGTCGCTGACATTGTTTATTAGCTTGGTAGAATCACCGCGAGCCGCTTTGATACCCTATTATCGCCCGCTGTGTACGTTCCAGTCTTGTAGTACAAAGTGCAATCCGTTTAGATCTAATGGAATAATGGCCATCCATACATCTACACTACATGTGCACGTTTGTAAATATATGTACTTTTGCTAAGCTCTTTACTATTTGAGTACATTTGACATGTAAATGAAAAACATTCTCAACAGTTGAGAAAGCATAGTTATTTAAATGGCTCCAGTCGAGCCTATGTCACCATGGCTCAGTCCAGCTCATAAATAATGAATTCCCTATTCAAGTTTTACATGTAAAGATTATATTAGTTGTGTAATAAAATATCATGTAGATGCTGCTGCTTTTCATCCAAGGGATTTTTTTGCAACATTTGATTCATATCAGAAGTTCAACAAACATGCCAATGAGATTAGCAGGGAATTTATTATATTTGTGGTATTATGACTAGTGATAATAAAACATCTATTGTTCATGGCTCCAAGAATGGTTTTGCTCCAAAATAAGTTAATTCATATAACAAAAAATCTATGTAAATATCTTAATCAGTGCAATTTATTCCTTTTTGTATTATATTATTTGCATTTATGGTTAAAAACCTAATTTACGTATAATAGCCCAATTTTCCAAGACCCTCCGATTTACGTATAAAATGCCGTTTTCCCCGAGACCCTCCGATTTACGTATAAATCTCCCACATTGGCATTTCAAAAACTTAACATGTATGGGAACTGCCAATTCAGCATTTGGGTCATTGGCCCATTGCAATTGGACTACTCACTTTACTATGGTGCTGTCAGTCACTGTGTAGAGTTATAAATACGTGATGTATCTGGCGGCTCGCCTCTGCACCATTTCAGGTTTGTTGATGTTTTTTTGTTTGGTGGTGGGGTCCCAGATGATAGACGCATAGTCAAGCGTTGGTCTAACAAAGGTTTGATAACAATATGATTTGACAGGTCTTTGGCATTTGCTGGTGTTACGTCTAAGAAAGATGAGGGTGCTATTGGCTTTCTTTGTGACAGGATCTACTTGGTGGTGCCAGGACAGTTTACTTACTTACTTTTCTTCTTCGTCCCCAGTGGGACAAGGCCACAAGAATCTTTCGTCACAAGGTTCTGTCCTTGGCTGAGGCCTGAGCCTCACCCCACGATAGCCCCATCTCTCTCAGCTCGGCCATCACTGTTTGTCGCCACGTCATCTTTGGCCGTCCTCGTTTCCTTTTTCCACGTGGTGTCCATCTCAGTGCCACTTTGGGGATGCTATCTCCAGGCATTCGCAGGACGTGTCCTAGCCATCTCAGCCTTCGGCGTTTGATTTCCATGACAGCACTGTTGCAGCCCGTCTTCTTGTAGAGAGGTCCACGTTGGAAATCTTGTTTGGCCAGAATATTCGGCAGATCTTTCTCAGACATCCATTGTGGAACGCATCGATCTTTGCCGTGTCCCCTTAACCACTCGCCAGCACTCTGAACCCTACAGTAGGAGCCAGGACAGTTTGCTATTGACTATTTATGCCTAGGTGCTTGTCAGTGTTGTGTAGCCGTTCTCCATCCAGGATTGGTCACCGTTTGTCAATGTCTAGCTTTCTCTTACTTTGATGTATGGTTATAGTCTATGGCTATGGATAATATGTGTTCATGAATATACTATATATAGTCAGAGTTGTTGGGTTTAACTTCATTTGTAAGATCCTTTGAATTTAACATTTATCTGGGTAGAAATCCATTAGCCAGGTCTTCTCCCACTCCTGGAGCCTGTTGAAGACTTATTATATGATACACCAGATTGCCATCTGCAACATGCTTTCATATATATCCCTGCTATATATACACCCAGCAAGCATGCACCCATAGTGCCAAAGAATATCTAACTGCTAGGGACAGAGGGCATCTCGTAAAACTAACAACATGGCGTTCTTGGATATATGCCTACAAGTACCACAGCTTATTTATAGCCCCACTAGAACCTCCTACCAAACTAACAGTAGAAGCCCTCGTCAGGCAGGCAGGCAGGCAGGCAGGCAGGCAGGCAGGCAGGCAGGCAGGCAGGCAGGCAGGCAGGCAGGCAGGCAGGCAGGCAGGCAGGCAGGCAGGCAGGCAGGCAGTCAGGCAGTCAGTCAGTGCCCATGCAGGCCTATGCGCTATGCGCTGACTGTCATTACACAAGTAAGTTTATTTTAACAATAAGATTGGCATAACAACAAATCCTATGTGTTTACAAAATAACTATGCGTACATTTACATATATGTCAGTGTTTATATTTAATAAAAAGCAGACATTGGCATCCACGTACCTGATTTCTTTACGTAAAACAGTGTTAGAGACAGAGCATCACATAGTGTCAGTGGCAGTTATAGTTCCAAATAATAGGTTCAGTTACACCAAACGCTCGTCTGCCAATGCATTTTGATGCTGCTGTAACTGCTAGCTGAAGCTTGTCATGAAGCTGTCGAAAACGGGGTTGTGAGTTCGTGGATGTAGCAGATGGTACTTATTCATTTAATCATTCTTGAGTCTAGTATCGCTGATGAGGGGGTTTTGTCCGAGGGGTTATGTCCGGAAATGGCTTATGTCTAGAGGGAGTTATGTATGGAGGGGGTTTTGTCCGAGGGGTTTGTCCGAGGGGGTTTTGTCAGTGCACCAGCAGATGTGATGGGTACTCCGGTGCCAAACCATGGAGTTCTTTATACATATACACAAGTACTTTAAACACAATGTGTTGTCTGACAGGCAACCAGTGCAGTTGTTCGAGTATTTGGCGAGGTGTGTGAAGATACAGGTGTGAGACAACGTACCTGGCACTGGCAGGCTGTCCTGTCAACAACACACTCCAAGTCACCCGGTATGTGAGGACAACGTACCAGGCAGGCTGTCCTGTCAACAACACACTCCAAGTCACCCAATATGTGAGGACAACGTACCAGGCAGGCTGTCCTGTCAACAACACACTCCAAGTCACCCGGTATGTGAGGACAACGTACCAGGCAGGCTGTCCTGTCAACAACACACTCCAAGTCACCCAGTATGTGAGACAATGTACCAGGCAGGCTGTCCTGTCAACAACACACTCCAAGTCACCTGGTATGTGAGGACAACGTACCAGGCAGGCTGTCCTGTCAACAACACACTCCAAGTCACCTGGTATGTGAGGACAACGTACCAGGCAGGCTGTCCTGTCAACAACACACTCCAAGTCACCCGGTATGTGAGGACAACGTACCAGGCAGGCTGTCCTGTCAACAACACACTCCAAGTCACCCAGTATGTGAGACAATGTACCAGGCAGGCTGTCCTGTCAACAACACACTCCAAGTCACCTGGTATGTGAGGACAACGTACCAGGCAGGCTGTCCTGTCAACAACACACTCCAAGTCACCCGGTATGTGAGGACAACGTACCAGGCAGGCTGTCCTGTCAACAACACACTCCAAGTCACCCAGTATGTGAGACAATGTACCAGGCAGGCTGTCCTGTCAACAACACACTCCAAGTCACCTGGTATGTGAGGACAACGTACCAGGCAGGCTGTCCTGTCAACAACACACTCCAAGTCACCCAGTATGTGAGACAATGTACCAGACAGACTGTCCTGTCAACAACACACTCCAAGTCACCCAGTATGTGAGGACAATGTACCAGGCAGGCTGTCCTGTCAACAACACACTCCAAGTCACCCAGTATGTGAGGACAATGTACCAGGCAGGCTGTCCTGTCAACAACGCACTCCAAGTCACCCAGTATGTGAGGACAATGTACCAGGCAGGCTGTCCTGTCAACAACGCATTCCAAGTTACCTGGTATGTGAGGACAATGTACCAGGCAGGCTGTCCTGTCAACAACGCACTCCAAGTCAACTGGTATGTGAGACAACGTACCAGGCAGGCTGTCCTGTCAACAACACACTCCAAGTCACCCAGTATGTGAGGACAACGTACCAGGCAGGCTGTCCTGTCAACAACACACTCCAAGTCACCTGGTATGTGAGACAACGTACCAGGCAGGCTGTCCTGTCAACAACGCACTCCAAGTCACCTGGTATGTGAGACAACGTACCAGGCAGGCTGTCCTGTCAACAACACACTCCAAGTCACCTGGTATGTGAGACAACGTACCAGGCAGGCTGTCCTGTCAACAACACACTCCAAGTCACCTGGTATGTGAGGACAACATACCAGACAGACTGTCCTGTCAACAACACACTCCAAGTCACCCGGTATGTGAGACAACGTACCAGACAGGCTGTCCTGTCAACAATGCACTCCAAGTCACCTGATATGTGAGACAATGTACCAGACAGACTGTCCTGTCAACAACACACTCCAAGTCACCCGGTATGTGAGACAACGTACCAGACAGGCTGTCCTGTCAACAACACACTCCAAGTCACCCAACAACACACTCCAAGTCACCTGAGGCAAGGAAGACTGAATCGTCCACGTACAACAATAGCTTGCATTTACCTGCAGCAGACATGTCATTTATGTATAAAAGAAATAACAGAGGCCCAAGTATAGAACCTTGTGGCACGCTGCAAGTGATACCTTTAGCCATGGACATCGGTAACCTGTCAAATACGATCTAAAGTAACATAACAGAGTTAATCAACACCTACACCACCAAGTTTCTTCAAAAGAATGACATGATCCACAGTATCAAAAGCTTTTTGCAAATCCAATAATACCATACCTGTATAATTGCCATTATCACACTCTTGTTTAATGTAATCGGTTAGGTGGATCAAACATGTATCAGTGGAATACGAGACCGAAAACCAGACTGAAATATATCATTTTTATAGTAGTTTATGTTCCGTAAAAAAAAATTCAGTTGATTAAACACTACTTTTTCAAATACTTTATATATTATACTTAGCACAGACATTGGTCTGTAGTTCTCAACATTTGTATTACTCCTCTTTTTGTACAAGGGAACAACCCTAGCCACCTTCAGACCATCAGGGATATTTCCAGTAGATATAAAGTTTACAATGTGAGTAAGAGGTTTTGCAATGACAGAAGAACCATCTTTGATGAATCTTGCAGGGTGTTCATCTAAGCCTATAGCCTTGCTAGCACTAATACTATTTAATATACTGGAAACTTGATCCACAGTTACACTGACTAGACCAAACATATTATTTGAAACATTTTGGTTTTGATAAAAATCAATAACATGAGCATCTCCAAATCGGCTTGAACACGGTGGAAGCTTCTCGACAAGTGATGAAGCAACAGACAACTTCTGTTTATCAAAACATGACTCATTTTTAATGAAGAGAGATTGTTGGGTAGAACCGAAGGTTATCAATATAAAGTAGAATCATATGGGCCCCAGTACTATTCCGTGTAGCATAGCAGGCTCAGAAGTGACTTGAGTTGGGTTTGGCGTTGATCCATTTATTACAACCTGTTGAGATATTTCTGTACGGAAGCTTTCTGGTCAATTTCTGTAAGGAATCTTTCTGACAATGATGTTGTTGGGCTGGTGATGCCAGAGTATTTGAGTTTGTGGGTAGTTTTACTAACCCAGTTAAAACGCTTTAAACGGCCTTTATTTTAGGTTTAGTGAAATGTAGAATGACAGTTTCTGTTGATCTTTTCGCACGTAAGTCATGTTGGTGATCAGTTAGAATGTGATGATGTTCGAGGTATTTCTTCTATTTATTTTTCTCGTTGCAGCACTCGGCAGAAATCTATTAAGTGACTCGTCTGTATATATTCATTGTGTTTTATGTTAATTTAATTTCTGTACATATTTTACCAAATAGATCAACAGTTTAAAAAGGGGTCCACATTTTAAGGGGGGTCCAAATTATATAATAGAATATGGATCCCCGGGTCCATTTTTCTATGGTGGTCAATATTCTATCCGACACCGGCAATCATCTTACCAGTGCTACGTAGATCAGTTACATGAGACACATTCTGCCACATTGCATACCCGGGAAAACCCATCATCACATCCACCGACACACAAGATGAATGGCTGGAGTTTATCGTACGAATCCACGTGCCAGACATATTTGGACCCTTTGGGAAACAACTACGGTAGAAATCGCTCAAGGTGTTAACTATCTTTACTTCATCTTATTTTTATGTGGATTTAATGATAAACATGTAAGAATGGACGTGGATGCTAGTTGGATAAAATGCGTAGACTGTCCACGTGGCAATTCACCTCACAGTCTGACATCAGACCAGACAGGATTAGTCGACTTGTAGCATACTTGTGTGCCTTGTAGAAAACCGAGAAACATCAACGACGACATTCAACAGGGTTCTGGTTTCCCCACTATCATTTTCAACTGCCACAAGGTACATAGCAGGGATACCATTTATAAAGAAGCACTTAACCAAGCTACAACTGAAATTAGAAATTCAGAGAAGCTATGAAAAAAATGTGCTTTTAATATAAAACACGAGAGCAAGAGTTTGTATGCGTATCTTCGAAGTAAACAGAAAGTTCAGGATAAGGTTGGACCTCTAGAAGGTAGTAACATAACAACAGAGGGATTCTTAATGGCAAAAAACCTAAGTGAGTACTTTAGTTCGGTGTTTCCCAAGGAATATATTAGTGCATTACTAGTACCAGAGACTAAATTCGAAGGGAGAGAGTCAGACTATTTAGGACAACTAATTGTAACCCCAAAAATGGTAGCCAAAACAATAAGGGATATGAAGGATAATAAGTCACCTGGAGTGGATGGGATTCCTCTCCAATTACTACTATTGGAAATTGTAGAACAAGTTAGCATACCACTTGCAACAGTGTTCAATTTGTCATTAGAGGAGGGAGTAGTTCCTTTAGAATAGAAAGAAGCAAACATCATACCATTATTTAAAAAAGGATCAAGAAACAAGTCAGAAAACAATAGACCAGTGAGTTTAACATTGGTGATTTGCAAACTATTAGAAAGACTAATTAAAGATCACTTGGTTGATTTTCTTTTTAAATATAACTTGCTAAACCCATCTCAACATGGGTTTCTAAAAGCGAGGTCATGCTAAACAAATGTTTTTTTAAAGATATAACAAAGTGGGTAGATGAAGGATCACCAGTAGATATAATATACTTAGATTTAAAAAAGAAACTTTGACAAAGTGCCACATCAAAGATTACTACATAAACTAAAGGCCCATGGCATAGGAAATGGTATGATTAACTGGATAGAAAATGGCTTATTGATAGAAGTAGTAGTTGATGGGGAGTTTTCAAACTGGAAATCAGTTTTGAGTGGAGTACCGCAGGGATCAGTATTGGGACATATTTTATAAATCGATTTTATATCGATGATTTGGCCTCCACACATGACATGGGAATGAAGACGCACATTATACAATGGGTGATACTGTACTAAATACTACCGTAAAGGAAACGGACTTAGCACTATTAGTGCCGATATGAAGGTATCAGAGCAGTGTGGAATTGCACGAGCAAAGGGAAACCAAATTTTTGTATTAATTAGGCGAAATATAGTGTACAAGGCAAAGGAACTAATAATACCGCTGCACAAAACAATAGTTAGGCCTCATTTAGAATATTGTATACAAGCATGGAGGCCACATCGCAAGAAGGATATTGATATACAAGAAATTATACATAAACTCAGGAATATTAGTTATGAAATGCGTCTTAAAGAATGTGGATTAACAACACTAGAAACCAGGAGACTGTGAGATCAGATAGAAGTGATTAAAATATTGAATGGGTATGAAAATATTGACAACAATATTTTTTCTCGGTTAAGAAAGAGAGGACTAGAGGACATGGAATTACATTAGCAAAGAAGCAGTGTATGTTAGATATTAGAAAATTCTCTTCTTCACAAAGAACAGTAAATGAATGGAACAGATTATCAGCTGATTGTGTAGGTGCTAGTAGTGTCAATGTTTAAAAATAAAATCGACATGTACCTAAGACGGGCGGGGTACATTTAGATAGATAGGTTAGACTCTCGATAAGCCAAAGGGCTTCCTTGTCCACCTGCCATCTAGAGTTGATTCTCTAGGTGACAATCTTGTTAAATACCATCAACATTAAATGCTGACAAGTTTGCTATGCCTGAAGTTGACAGGGATCTGATCACATCGACACCAAACACACCCACACCCAAGACATTCCACCAATTTGGCTGAAGCAGTAGCAAACAAAAGAATAACCTGTCCCTAATTAACTTTATTGCCGCCCATCTTCCATTGATCAGCGGTACAGCACTGCCAACAACCTACACTCGACACGTGCATAAATAAACAGCTGAACTCCATTTCAGAAGTTTTACGGAAAGTCCACAACTGGATGTGTAGTTTTCTTGTGAGTTCGGCAGACTACGGCTTGTGTCGATCAACAGCAGATCCCATATTTAAGTCCGTCACTAGTAGCACAAAGTACACCAGCAGCCGTCCGTAACTAGTCCCGTCTCGACTCAGTGGTGTCCCTCGTCATGCTTGGCGGGTCCCAGCCCCAGGAACTTGTCAGCGGCTATGGTAATCGCCATAGCAACCAAGGCAATTGGCATGCCCCGTGTGACTGTCTTCAGGGCTCCCCGTCCCATCCCCGGGTACCCTTTGTACCGCCAAGTCTCGTTTCTGAAACACAAAATGGTCGTTTCCATTTACACGTGTGTACGTGTCATCATAAATTCCCATATTTCTTCAGAAATTGTCGTCTTTGTTATGTGTCCCAACAGTTCCCAACGTCCTACCAGTTCTATCAGTTACCCAACAGACAGCGCCAGTTTAACACCCGGCCCTGGGGCTGATGTGTTGACTCAGGGGTAGAAATAACTCCAAAAATGTGGTAGTCAGCAGGACTACCTGGTTGGAAAATCTGGTAGTCCTCACAACTATCTGGTAGTCCACAAATAGCCATAATATTTAGCAAAATAATGGAACACAACATTTGAATTCGAACAAATTTAATACACAAACAACAAAATAAACAACATATATACATCTACACCAGGCCTGATGTATGCACACTCTTGCTGCGCTGGTCACTCTGCAGATTCTGCCAATCTGCTAAGAGCTGCCTCGAGATAACAGTCCTCAGTGTCACTGTCTTCACTGTCACTGTCTTCTCTGATGCTGCCACACATCAGGTTTGGCCGCTGCACAGTCTTGGCGTTCCAGTGGCGTACGGCTCCTTCCGGGTTGTAGTCGGCCTCGGCAGGGGTGTGTAAGATGACCGTCAAGCTGTCTGTGACGGCGGTGTCACGCAGCTTGTTCCGCCAGTCGTTTTTCACAAGCTTGGCATGTGAAAATCCACGCTCACAGTTGGCCGAGTGTGCTGGCAGTGTCAACACCAAGTCGATCAGCTGCAGCATGTCCGGGCACTGGTCAAAGTGCAGTTCGTTCACTGCCGACCAGGTCTGCTTCCTGAATGATCCCGGCCTGAAACACGAGTGTACAATTATACAAAGCACTAGTTTCACACTCTTAACAGTCAACTGTCTTCATGAAGAACTCCAACCTGGAACATACACAGCTGGATATCATTTTATGTTGCAGCTACTCATTGAAATGCAACCTGAAACATATATGTGCAACTATATATATATATATATATATATATATATAGTTGCACATATATCTATATATATCTATATATATACCACTACAGCAGGCCTGCACTACACCACTTGCTACAAAAAAGTGGAAATGTTGATTAATTTCATTAGTTCAGGTGTATGACTGTTAAATAATAACCACTCACTTGCTGTAGATTCTGTCTTTGAGCAGAGTTCATTGTGGCCCTATCTCGTACACCGAGACACCAGTTGACAGGAGCACTGGCTTGAATCTTCTCATTAAGAACGCCACACTATTGTCACCAAAATCTGAAAATGTATTCATTAAAGTCTGTTGTGAACATTTCTTAGGTGGTAACTTTTAATTTTTCATTGTTAAACTTTGCTATGGATTCACAAGTCAATATGAATGTCAGTTTACCCTTTAATACATATACTATAATAATAAGTACTTTTAGAATAGGGACACAATACCTACATTTCAATTACTTTTATATGGTTCTGCCAAGAAAAGATTTCTTCTAAGATGGTACTCACCACAAGTGCAATCAGCGTCCGGCCAGTTCTGTAAACTAGCGATCTGGGCGGCTTCAAGGCTACAAACTCCTGAGGAGACCATCAAGCCCCTTCTCCCGGGCAGATGTGAAGGCCGTCAGATTGCCTTTCAGCGACTGTGTGCCGAAGACATCGTTGTCTTCAAACGCTTCGGCGAGTCTTGGTCCAGGTCTGCAAAATATTAATTTATGTCAAACACGCAAAAGAGCTTGTCATGCAACAGTGGCTCTGCTCCACAAACAAATAATCAAACATAAATATTACTGTAGCACAGAACTGGGTATTGTTTTACCTCACCTAGCCTTGGTCCAGGCCTGCAAACTATTGATTTGATTTATGTCAAACATGCAACAACTCGTCACGCAAACTTGGTCATGCTCTGCAAATGAATAATCAAACAAACATTATTGTAGCATAGGAATGTTTTTTTACTAAAGTATAAATTATTAGAAACAGTATACCTGGTTTGGAACTTCCGCAGCACTTTCTCGGTTGTTGAGAGAATGGAATGGATGTCAGCCACTGTTGCCTCCCGCCTCTGCATTGCCAGTGACAACGTTGACAACGCGCTTGTCACATCTCTGAGGAAATGGAGATAGAGCACCACATCCTTCCTCAGGAGATGGCCCAGGTAGTTTTTGGCCCGGCCCCTGGCATCTGCAGAACTGCCGTGTTCTGCTCAATCTGTAACACAAAGTAGTCAAGTGTTGCCACTAAGCTTCATTTTATTCTATATGTTACACTATACATTTTACATCGCTAGTAATAAAATTATTATTAAAAGCATCTTCAGAGCGGTTTATATTCGCCTCAATCTGTAACACAAAGTAGTCATGTGTTGCCACTAAGCTTCATCTATATATTACAATAATTATAAAATTATTAATATATTAAGTATTCGTTTTGCATGTTAATTACCTGCGTCAGATGAGTGGTGATGCCCTCATAGCCCTGTATGATGTTGTCCAGACCCGCTGACGTGTGCGGAATCCAGCGGGTCCCTCCAACTTGGGTTGGCAGCAGTGCAGGGAGCGTCAACGTCTCGTAGGTCCGTAGCAGCATCGAGCGATTCAGGGCTGACTTCTTGTAGACCAAGTAGAGTCCGGTCATCAGCCCTTCCACCTTCGAATAGAGTGGCTGATTCCGCATGGCGTCTTGGTATGCCAGCTCCATACGGTGAGCAACACAGTGCACGCCTTGCACAGCAGGTTGCAGCTGTCGCAGGAGAGCAAGAACGCCATTGTTTTTGCCCACCATCACGCTGGCACCATCGCTTCCGAAGCCAACAAGCTTTAGTTGCCAACCTCCACCATCACGTGGCTGTTGAAATGGCATCCAGAACACCTGGGGCGTTTGCTCTCTCCACATTCACATACCCAGCGAAGTTCACCGGAATAGCCCCACGATGGGTATAGCGGATGTAGACCATCTCAGCTTCCAGGGTGGCCGAGTCGGTAGAGTCGTCGGAGATTAGAGACAGGAATTTCGCAGTCACCACATCGTCGCGAATCTGTTCCCGGCCGACTTCCGCGATGTGGTGCGTGAAGAGTCTGGCCTGTTTGTCGTTTCGATACGCTGCCCCGACACCAAGCCCCTTCCTCTCGTCAACATCACAGAGCCACACGTAGTCCGTGTATGGCCGAGCATGCTTCGCCAGGGCATGGCATATGGGAAACATGCGACACAACCCGTCGAAGGTCTGCTTGTTGAGGGTGGTGGGCATCTTCTCAGCAGGTGTCGAGCCAACTGTTGCCACCTGTGCCGCGTGCATACCAGCCGCCCTCAGGTGACTTTGGACTTGGCGTGCTTGAGGATGGTGTCTCGTCGGAAGTTCGTGCACCCCTTCACGAACGGGGCGGCTGTGTCTTGTTTCGAGTGTGTGCGGGCCGAACGCTCTTTACAAGGCCCGCAGTACATTGCTGTCTTGTCATCGGTTACCCACAGCCACAGGAACTCAGTCTCCCATGCTAGCGAGAAACCCCAAACACGTGTTTTCTGGTCATATGTTCGACCTAAAAATAGTGTTATAATTTAATAACATGTAAAAACTTAAAAGCATTCCAATGTCAATAATTTAGGTGATTCATTTAGAAGGTAGGCCAATTGAAATTGTAAAAATACAAGAGCAATTATACTATTTTACATGATTTTTTTTACCAGAACAGCCGACCATAATGCTGTTTATTATTGCATAGCCTTAGGTAGAACTGACTTCCACTTAACTTGATTATTAATAATAATTTTTGGATAACTCAGACTAACTGTAATCCTAACATTAATAAATCAGCATTCCCATGTGTAGGTATGCGACCGTATGTTACTGCGTCGTGCACATGAAATGAGCAATAAAACAGTTTGTTTATGCCGATTTTTTTGACTTCAAAAGTCAGCTAAAACGCGCTGTTTATAAAACACAAATATGCATGAGATAATGTTGAATCATCAAATTAACAAAGTGAAGTACCAAATGTTGGTAAATATACAGTTATATGGACGCAAATGCCAATTGAGCTGGGTGCGAATTCTACACAAGTGCCAGATTCCAGAAAATAATGTAAACATTCGTGCAGGCATAACTACGTAATCAAAATGACAATTATTTATGAAAAATTATTACCCTAGTATAAAGATAAAACACTAAGATATACAATTACGGATAAATATTTTTTCTAAACGACATTATGTTCAAGGATGGCATTAGATTAATGATTCACCTCTCGCTAATCGTACCGGACTTTATCCAAGATGGATGCGCCACCAATATGGTTGCCCACATTCGCCAAAAAGTTTCGAACGTAACAAGTCGTCACATGCACAGTTATTGACAGTGTATTTTGTAAATTCCCAAGTATTCTGAAACAACATGAAATCATGTATACATATGTAATTACCTTTTTCACGCTTTTCGTCCTCAGAAATTCGCTGCCGTTTTGGAGACGGGGCATCCACACCGGTCAAATGCCTCCACATGTTGGCTGTATTGTTGATAAACAACAACTCGCAACCGTAACAAGCTTAACAATATTCAACGACAACTATTAACAATAAACTGGTATAACATACTCGTTCCGATAAAATGCTCCAAAATTTGCTCCGCTCGCCATGAAAATCGACGTGGGAATGAATTTAAAACGCGCCTTCGAAAACACACCGGAAACCGCCGGTTATCGCAAACGGTAAACCCTGCAGACAAAGGAGAAATTTAATTGGTTAATTCACTTTTAGTTAGCAATCCGTCAGGATCGCGACTGTCGTTTTTGTTTTATAGTTGGTCAGTAGGCGTCGTTGTCGAAGATTATCCTGGATTTGGTGGTAGCCCGCCGGGTTACCGCGGATGGCAGCGTTGGTAGTCCGAACGAATTTCTGGTAGTCCTCGGACTACCGGACTACCGCTATTTCGACCCCTGTGTGTTGTTAAGACTTGGCTGACGTCACGACTTGTATACTCATACATATACTTATACACTCAATGGTCTATTATGACTGGTGTTGTAGGGAATAAGATAAGATAAGATAGCTTTATTGCCATGTGTTCACATTGTAGTTACAATAAAACCTTGGAATGTGTAATGATATTGGTCGTCGTAATAGTACATTCACATGACAATACATTCACATGCACCAAACAATGATGTTAAAATATACTACTACATTAAATAAAATAAATAAGAACAATCACATAAAAAGGTCCGAATAAAAAATTGCTCATTATAACATCGATAAATAATTGATACGATCTAGTAGAAATATAGTAGCTTAAAATGTAAAATATGAAATAAAAAAATATATAAAATATAATAAATTATGATAAAATATACATACTAAAACTCATCGGAAAGTGGACTATGTGTTTGCTGCGGGTGGGAGAAAATCACTTCTGTTTTGACAGGGCTTGAACGGCTAAGGGGAAAAAGCTAGTACTAAAGCGGTTGGTCCTGGTTTTTATGGATCTGAATCGGCGACTAGATGGGAGAGGTTCAAATAGGTCATGGGCAGGATGGGATGTATCTTGAGAGATGAGAGTCGCTCTTCCTAACAGACGCTGCTGATACAGTATTTCAAGACTGGGAAGGTCTCTGCCAATGATTCGGGAAGCAGTTTTCACAACTCTGTTTAATCTGAGCGTTTCCTTCTGTGTAATCGATCCAAACCATACTGAGATAGAAAATGTCAGAACACTCTCGATTACAGCTCTGTAAAAGTTGAGCATGACCTGTGTGGTCAAACCAAACGATCTTAACCTTCTTAAAAAGTACAGCCGCTGCTGGGCCTTTTTGACAATATTTACAACATTTAGTTCCCATTTAAGATTACTGGAGATTGTTGAACCGAGAAATTTGAAATGTTGGACGATTTCAACTGTCCTGCCATCGATCACTAGAGGCGAGGGTGGAGAAGATTTCTTTCTCCTAAAATCCACAATCATTTCTTTCGTTTTATTTACATTAAGTTCCAGATTGTTATCGCTGCACCAACTGATGAGTTTGTTTACTTGGTCCCGATATTCAGATTCATCAGAATTTGTTATAAGCCCTATCACTGTAGTGTCATCGGCAAATTTCAGTATTTTAGTACCTACGTGACAAGATAAACAATCATGTGTAAAAAAAGAGTATAACATTGGTGACAGAACACAGCCCTGAGGCGTGCCAGTAGATAACGTAACTGATGATGATAAGTTGTCGCCTATTTTTACAACCTGCGGCCTATTTAAAAGAAAATCGAGGATCCACAGACACATGGATTGAGGAACACCGAGACTCTGTATCTTATCAAAACAACAATGCGGACATAATTGAGAAATGAGGATAGCAAGGAATAATTACTGCTGGTGGAGTAATACTTGACAGCCTCCGAGATCAATACATGACTTATTAATGTTAACTGCGAAGTACTACCTGAACATTTATTACCACCAGACCACTCTACTATTATAAAATAGTGGTCTAGTACTCAGGGTTCCTACTGTGACTACTGATTGACTGACTGATTACCCTGTGGGTTCAGCTCCTTCTAGACAGTGTACACATAAGCACTCTCCTTTCACAGAAACAGTGCATTATGATTATTCATGCTATGTTTTGCTGTCTTTTATTATGATTGCTTTACTATGACTTATTATGTATTAACTAGTTTACCACATCTTCGCGTGGATTGACTATGGTAAATGCACATAGTAAAATTTAGTATATGGTAGTTTAAGTAACTCTTTTTGTCTACAATGAACTGTGTACAGTGTACACTGAAGTGAATGCCTGAAGGAGCCCAGCCACCAGGGTAGTGACCTGTAGTAAATCAGCCATAGGTCATTACATTAACCCTTTTTATACCAGATACGCACCGATGCGTAGTTGCCGCATCTTACCAAATACGCATCGGTGCGTATTTACCAATGTGGCCATATTGAATAAATTAAAATCCCCCACTTCCGTCATACGAAGAGAACGAGGCTACACCACACTTCCTGCAAGGCAGACGCCATTTTATTGCGGCAATTTCAGTGGTTTTAAACGTGTTTTTGGAAAGTTTTGTTTTGTGTTGTTCGTCGCGGCATTTAAAAATGGCGGACGATGGTGCTTCAGACAGCGAAGGCAGTGATATTTCGGGAGTTGACAAGTTTATAAACGAGGATTTTGAAGGAGAATTAGCGGGAGAGAATGTCGACCCACTGGCACTGCCCTGGATCGAGTGCAGGATGGCGGCGACGAAACCAGACCGCAGTGGATTGACAATTTGTTTCACGAATCCAATGAGTCTGGGGATGATTTATAGGGTTTCCACCCCGACTGGGTGACTGATCCTCGCCGCTTTCGCCCTGTCAGTGCGCCAGATTTCTCCCTGGATGGCACAGGCCACGAACTATGGTTGTAGTGAGTGCTCTGTGCCTCTGCACCAGAAATGCCTGAGGGCACACATCAACCAGTCGAACATTGGCAGACAGGGTTGTCATGTAAATCGATGGATCGTTCTGTAGTTCTAGTTGTCGTTTTGTAATAAATTTATTGTTTACACATAGCATACATATTTCTGGAACTCATTTTGTCAGTAGGAGAGATAGTATTGACTGCTGGAAGGAAATAATATGATAATATCCATTGTTGTTACTTGTCATCTTACAAAACTAATATTTTCGGACTGACATACCTGATGAATATTGCTCATAACATTCCTTCTAGCCGTCACACAGGTATATTAGCAAAATGTAGCTATTGAATTTTTCTACAACTCTTGTAATTGAAGTTGCTTTCCATTCATGCAAAAAACAGTAGCAGAGTTATTGACTGCTGGAAGGAAATAATATGATAATATCCATACTTGTTACTTGTCATCTTACAAAACTAATATTTTCGGACTGACATACCTGATGAATATTGCTCATAACATTCCTTCTACCCGTCACACAGTAATAATTCTTATAGCAAAATGTAGCTATTGAATTTTTCTATAACTCTTGTAATTGAAGTTGCTTTCTATTCTTGCAAGAAACAGTCGAAAAGTTGTGCTGAAGTTCAGTCATGCATTTTGTAAAAAAAAATCCAAAAACTTTCCTCTGATTTCAACTTATAATATCATAGTTGAATAAACAGTTCTATTTATATGATGCACATCAATGGAAAGCTGCATTTCTTAGCTTTCATTTGATATACAACACTTGTATATATGTTATGTAGTTGCTGAGAAAATCAAATTTGACACACACCATGTAAATTTTTTTTATATATCCGTTTTTTTCTCCCAAATGTGCTGGTAACATGGGTATAATTTCTGGGCGGACGTCTGGTATAAAAAGGGTTAACACAGTAGAAACCCTGACTACTATACCCCTATTTAATAATAGTAGACTGGTTTAGTGTTGCATGAGTTTGTTTTGTGAATTTAGTTTCAGTAAATTAGCAATGTAAGTGATTTAATCCGACTTGTACATAAGTGCCTGATTCTTTCAAACATATGACTGAGAGAACTATGTAGACGTTTTGCGACTCGAGTCCATCCCATCCTAGCCTAGGGGCAGGGCTAGGCCCAGGGCTCACGCAGCCAGGTGACAGTTAGTGAGTTACAATAATGTTATTAGCTAATCGCATTAAATTACCTCAGCCATGGGTCCTTCAGTCCTTTCTCAGCCAATGCTTTCTGTGTCCATTCTAGATCTTTAATTCCATCAATTTTTGACTGTCTCCAGTCAGGAATTTGCCATTTGCCACCTTCCCAACTCATTTTCGCGACCTTGATGTTCGGTTCTATAAAATGGCGGCCCAAGCACGCCCTCTAACGGCTCATTGAGTAAACATGGCCAGGTGGTCGCCAGACGTCGCCACATTTAGTAGTTTCGTCGAAACCGGGTTTTTCCCAACCCCTTTTTCCGTGACGATTTACTAAGCCGTGAAATATCGGCCTGACTAATCAAACGAGAATATTTGCCCACCAGTGGGACGGACTCCAAATGCATAACTAATTACATACCCAGCAAAAGGTAGGAAACAAGGTTTCATTATCTTTGCACCTTGAAACAGGATGAGTAAAATGGGATCCGATAATTGTAGCTCATCATTTCATGTCCAGCCATCCAATGGCGATATTATAAGACAATAACTTGAATAAGTGCGGCGAACAGTCATTGTAAACTTTCAGTTTTAGGCAGTGTGTAGCTCTGGTTGTTTTGATGTAACTTAAACCTTAGTCTTAGACTAAGTCAGACTTAGAGCAGCGATGCGTACACTAGGTCTGTGTCTAAGTCGTGGGCTAACTTTGATTCTTTAAAATGATTTTGTGAGTATTACTATTTAATTAGTTATTAGACAACACAACTCACAAGTATTGCCCCATAAAATGATGATATCACTTCTGATATCACGATCTGCTGTATCATGCATGAGACCAGGTTATATGAACCAAGTTTGTGAGGTTATATGGTGCCATGATACATACACATCATTTTAGGTTATATACAGATACAGAGGTTAACTTGACCACAGTCTGTGGTAGATGATCCATCAGTCCAATCATTTGAAAGTAGACTTGATAAACTATGGAAAAATCATCCTATAAAAATGATTTTACTGCACCACCTCAACTATGGACTGTGTCACCTTTAGACGCATGCGCACAGTCTCAAATCAATGATCAAGACAGAGCTGGCACAAGAGGCAGAAATGCCTAATTCAGCCAGAAAAGGACCTGTAAGAACCTGTAAGAATAAAAATTACTACCTACCGCATGCAACCAACACATTCTCCTTACATACTTTGAGTCAATGGTTTTGGAGTTTAGGGCCTCACCTTGAAAAAACTATTAAAATTTAAAACAGCCACTCGTAAAATTTCGCATCATGCTATTACTATCGCGGGATAGCTTTTTGCATGGTAGCCTCGATTACCCAGGCAGCACCTTACCCATACTGATAACATTCCAAAGCCCACTAGGTGGCCAGGGTATCTTGTCGAAGTTACGCAGCCGAGTGTGGGTCAGTTAAACAAGACTAGTTGCGTGGGCAGAGCCAGTGGTTACTTGTACTGAATCAGACATGTAAAATCGATATTAAACCAAAGTTTCCAGATTAGGGCGATTGACTGCATAACACCTTTAACACAAACCATAACTATTATCTACTGTCAATCCTACCTTTAACTGTTCAAATATAACCATAGTTGTAGTTAGTTATGCATTCTAAACTATATTAATAACTATAGTAATAACGTTACAACAAGCTAGATCAGCGGCTGTTCTACAAACAAAATAGCACTAATTATTAATTTATATTGATATTTCAGATGCCAAGTCGAGAGAACATGGAGAGGGATGCCATTGATGAAAACGTGTACTATCGGAGGACGCTTAAGCAGATCGATGATGGATTAGTTTCAGACAATATATCTGCGATTAAATTTTTGTGTCGAGACTTTGTGCCTGCAGCCAAGCTGGAGCCAGTCACCCGTGGCATCCACCTGTTTGACGTGCTGGAACAGAAGTGCTTACTTGGCAATAACAACTCAGCTTTGCTCATAAAAATACTACAAACTATTGGACGGTACGACCTCGCAAAACTCATGGAGCCATGCATTGGAGAGTCTGGAGAGAAACTCTCATCCTTCAGGCATGTATTCTGTATTATGTTAATTATATTATTTATATATGATAATACTTAGTAACGTAGTAAAGATGTTAACAAAATACTTTATAGCCACCTTGTTGGACGACATCAGCTCAGTCTGGGAAATATTCAGCTACACTTCAAT
This sequence comes from Oasisia sp. SBJ-2009, assembly GCA_964017155.1. NCBI lineage: Eukaryota > Metazoa > Annelida > Polychaeta > Sabellida > Siboglinidae > Oasisia > Oasisia sp. SBJ-2009. The sequence continues at coordinate 55,243,392 of OZ024857.1, forward strand.
TACTGCTCAAAGCCTAACCATAAAATAAAGTAACCATTCATTGTAATTATATCTGCTCAGTTATTTTGTGATCCGTCAAAACAAATCAGCCAGCATATAACATGTTTGCGACAGAGCTCTAAATAGGGAAAGCGAAATTTAATGGTAAAGCAGCAACTGTGAGCGTTGTCATTGAACACATTGCCTGCTTCCTTCAGAGTGAATCTCTTCAAAGTGTGTGATGAGCTCACGTCCAAAGAGGTCGACACAATGAAGTTTATGTGTGAGGGACATTTAAACAGGAAGCTACTGAACGTGAACACGTGCGAGGACCTGTTCGTGGCCCTCGAGGAGACTGGACACCTGTCCGCAGACAACACAAGGGTGATATTAGATTTATTGAGTGATATTCAAAGGGAAGATCTCCACAGTTTGTTTGTTCCGCCTCGGCAGTTACGACATGGTAAGTTTCTTCTTTTGGTCCCCTAAGGGGCGGGTGTCACCATGTCATGACAATAGGGCCCGTAAGTGTGTCACGATACATGGCGAGACTCCGCGCGACTGGAGCTGATTGGGGTCTAAGCGAGACAATTGGGGACTGGTCACAAGAATAATACACAATAAAATATTTTACGGGATTTGCATTTTACATTGCTGTACGTTGTGGTTTCGATAAGCACTTATATCTGACAAGTTGTCTAAATGCGCATAATCATAACACATATGTACTTTTGCCCCAAACAGGTTGTACTGCGCGAAAAATGGCACTTTTCATTACTAGTCAAGATCGCCAAATGCAACCACCATTATAATCGATTAAAATTCATGATTTCCGTGATCATTGTTACCGGCAGAGTGTTTCACTGCTTCTGCTTGTAATAATCCTTCGGACAGTATAACTGAAATAGTTAGACTGGAACAGTTCGATTATTACAACCAAAAACAAACCGAAGTCCTATACGTTAACATGGAGAATATGGACCAACTGCCCCCAGCCTCGTTTTCGCGCGCGAGACTTACACGCCCTATACACAGTGGTAGTTTCATTCCAATTTTATCTAGCAATGGGTCTATATTTTACCTTTTTTACAATTATATGGTCAGTTGTTTATTAATGCAAAGTGAAACGGTGAACAGATATGCTGTCTCTACATCATTTTACACACCATTAGCCATCATAATAGTTTAACAAATAAACCCCTTTGAAAACAGTAATTTTCAGTAGGATGACATGAACATCCAGTTTGATTTGATTCAGAATTCACACAATGGACCAAAACAAAATTCATGAGTTAAAAAACATAAATAAATGTTTCCAAAAAAATGATCTAAATAAATTCTTTTGACTTTAAATAAAAAAAATATTCTTTTAAAAGTTCAACACATTGCATCCACTGTCTAAGCATTAGAGATAAATGAACATGATTTATTATGGGTTAAATCGTGTGACAAGACACAACCGATACCTTTTGTGTGTGTTATGTTCTGTAGGTACACAACAGGTCCGGCCCATATTAGGAGCTGGAGCTGGAGCTGGTGCTGGAGCTCCCAGTCGCATCATACGTAGCTACCAAGCGGAGGATGAATTGACCTCACCTTTCCAACTCATGGACATTGCAAAAGGAAACAGCGCAGTGCCTCCGCCAAATACACCCTTGCCGGCATGTCCTGGTAAGTGGTGGGAGTGTTCCAGAGAGCCGCCTTCCCGGTCATTCAGTCATTGACATCATAACCAGTGTTACTGATGAACTGTCTACTTTTTATTTAATGTACTATTAATTTTATTGATCTGTTTATTATTCTATTTTATTAACGTATTTATTATTTTAGCCCACTGTGTCGTATCCCTTACATGGCATGACCGTGAAATTTAATGTACGAATAACTTATTTATCTATTTATTATTCATCATTTTATTGTACTCTTAATGTACAGTTAATTGTATTTATTTATTTGTCATATTTATTTTATTTATTTATTATTTTAGCACAGTCACGTTACAACTGCAGGATAGTGAAACATAATTTGTTAGCAGAAATTCTTGAAGTAGCACCAGAGATTTAAATGACAAATTATAAAGTTTTCTGATTATTATAAAGACATTTTGTGAACATTATAAATAAGCAAGAGTGTAGGTCATCATTTATGGTAAGTTTTAATGAACCAGTGCATATGATATATTTTTACAGTATTAACTTCAACTGGTTACACTTTGGGCTGTTTGGAGATATCCTGGCTTCACTCCTGGTACCTGGGTAGTCTTCATAATTATCTGCTTAGCATGTGACACTGGGAAAATGTATCAGGGCTGTTTCAGTGGTTCTTTGAAGCAGCCCCCAGCCAGCACTCATTCACACAAGACAGTAGGACTAGCCTAATTGACTTCCCATTCATCAGTTTCATCCTCTGTTTAATTGCTGGGTAATGTTTAACCAGCAGCTTCATTGTCCAACTTTTCTTGGTTATTAAACACCATTGCCTGTTGCCATTACATTGCCAACGGTCTGTAAAATATCCTTTGCAGCATCACATAAATATCAGATGCTCAATTCCTTTTATTCAATTTCAATTCAAAATCTTTCAATTCCAATTCAATAAAAAATCTTTCAATTCCTATTCAATTCAAATTTTTTAATTCCATTTAATTTTGTTTCAGTTCAAATTCCCGCTCCTATTCTGGAATTGAATTGATAAATTCCAATTCTTTTTTTAATTAACCCCAGTCCTGGTTCTCTCAGGTATTTTGTAACCCTAAATCAAATACATTTGCATTTGACACCAGGTCAACCACTCAGTCCGGCTGAAGACACACCGAGTGCACAAGTGGTGCCCTCTGCTGGCCAAACCTCACACCTTCCGTCACCAAGTGCAGCTGTCTGTCCACAAGTCCCAACGAACACTTCCCTGGGTTCTTATGACATGTCGGCCGACCCGCGAGGTACTTGTGTCACCATCATGTCTGATGTCATCATTAACTGACAGTGTCCATGACTCCATGTCATGTCTTATGTCACCACTAACTGACAGTGTCCATGACTCCATGTCATGTCTTATGTCACCACTAACTGACAGTGTCCATGTCATGTCTTATGTCACCACTAACTGACAGTGTCCATGTCATGTCTTGTGTCACCACTAACTGACAGTGTCCATGTCATGTCTTGTGTCACCACTAACTGACAGTGTCCATGTCATGTATTGTGTCACCACTAACTGACAGTGTCCATCTCATGTATTGTGTCACCACTAACTGACAGTGTCCATGTCATGTCTTGTGTCACCACTAACTGACAGTGTCCATGTCATGTCTTACGTCACCACTAACTGACAGTGTCCATGTCATGTCTTGTGTCACCACTAACTGACAGTGTCCATGTCATGTCTTGTGTCACCACTAACTGACAGTGTCCATGTCATGTCTTGTGTCATCACTAACTGACAGTGTCCATGTCATGTCTTGTGTCACCACTAACTGACAGTGTCCATGTCATGTCTTATGTCACCACTTACTGACAGTGTCCATGTCATGTCTTATGTCACCACTAACTGACAGTGTCCATGTCATGTCTTGTGTCATCACTAACTGACAGTGTCCATGTCATGTCTTATGTCACCACTATCTGACAGTGTCCATGTTGTGTCTTATATCACCACTAACTGACAGTGTCCATGTCGTGTCTTGTGTCATCACTAACTGACAGTGTCCATGTCATGTCTTATGTCACCACTAACTGACAGTGTCCATGTCATGTCTTATGTCACCACTAACTGACAGTGTCTATGTCATGTCTTGTGTCACCACTAACTGACAGTGTCCATGTCATGTCTTGTGTCATCACTAACTGACAGTGTCCATGTCATGTCTTATGTCACCACTAACTGACAGTGTCCATGTCATGTCTTATGTCACCACTAACTGACAGTGTCCATGTCATGTCTTGTGTCACCACTAACTGACAGTGTCCATGTCATGTCTTGTGTCATCACTAACTGACAGTGTCCATGTCATATCTTATGTCACCACTAACTGACAGTGTCCATGTCATGTCTTGTGTCATCACTAACTGACAGTGTCCATGTCATATCTTATGTCACCACTAACTGACAGTGTCCATGTCATGTCTTATGTCACCACTAACTGACAGTGTCCATGTCATGTCTTGTGTCATCACTAACTGACAGTGTCCATGTCATGTCTTATGTCACCACTATCTGACAGTGTCCATGTCATGTCTTATGTCACCACTAACAGTGTCTGAAGTGGTACATACTTTCTCAGTAAAATGTTGCTTGTGTCATAAAAATAATGTGGGGAAAATAAGCAACTGTGATATTAATTTTTTTGAAAGGAGTTTAAAGAGATTCTTTGTAAGCAGATAAACATTCAATAAGTCCTGTATGGACACATGATAATTATTTCTCATACAGTACTTTATCTGCTACTTTTGTAGTGACTAAGGAGTGACTAAGTAGACTGATTATAGTGAATTACATTGACTGTTGACTTTAAACAGTGAAGTTGTCAGGTGAAACTGAGGTCTGGTGAATTGAACTGAATATTCACGACCGTGCCTTATATGGTATAACAGGCAGAGCCCAAACTAGAAAACCTGCGTTATTTTTCGATCCGTTAGGGTTATAATTGATTAATAAAACACTTTTTAATGAAATGTAGGCATAGAATTATGAAATAATTCTGGCGTGAAATGATTATTTTAACAAGGTTAATTAAACACTGCGTTTAACATTTTAAAAGAATTACGTTAAATTGTCCGTAATAGGGCTAATTAAAAATTCAGCTACAAATGTACAGAGGGCAATAATATCCAGATCTGTCAGGAAAAGTAAAATAGTTATCTGATCTGTCCCCACCAGTGTGTTATCAATACCAGGAGACAGATCTTATGGGGCCATGTGATGGAACCTGACTGACATAGCTTTATGCAGAGACCCGTCCACCTGTCATTTGGTTGGGTAAAAACCATTCTGGACGGGTAGAAATATGAGTGGACGGGTGGTGGACGGGTAAAAAAATGAAGGAGCAAAAAAGGTCTTCCAAAACAAAACCATAGATATTGTCAGTTATGCCTTAGAAGTGAGTGTAATGGTGTCACATGTGTGTTTGTAGTCCACGTCAGGTCATCAGACACATTTAAAGTTTGTAAACTCGCTTAACAGTTAACATCCATGTGACCACCAAAACATGTGTGACTGGCAATAATTTGGTCCTGCATAGAGCCCTGACTGGGAATCCGATGACTGGTTGGCTGGGTCTGGCTGACTAGGGATGATTGGGGCTGGCTGGTTGGGGCTGGCTGCTGGTGGTGACTGGGGATGACTGGGGCTGGCTGACTGGGGACATAGCTTTATGCAGAGACCCGTCCACCCATAATTTGGATGGGTAAAACATACTAACATAAGTATTTTTATTTATTATATATGTGTGTAATATATATATATATATATATATATATATATATATATATATATATATATATATGTATGTATGTATATATATAATATACACAAAAGTCTTATTATTTTGTATCTTACAGGAATCTGTCTCATTATTGACAACGAAAACTTCACATGCACCGATCCTCGTAGTCCAAACCTGAAGCAGCGAAGAGGCACCAGAGTTGACTGTGGTAACGTTGCTTATCCACTTTTCAACATGTCTTCAAAATCTGAAGAAAACAGACCTGTGTTTATTCCTGGTTCAGTTCACTTATTAAACTTAAAGTTCACTTCTTACAACCGTCAGTACAATACAAGTTCACTTCTTACACCCGTCAGTACAATACAAGTTCACTTCTTACACCCGTCAATACAATACAAGTTCACTTCTTACACCCGTCAGTACAATACAAGTTCATTTCTTACACCCGTCAGTACAGTACAAGTTCACTTCTTACACCCGTCAGTACAATACAAGTTCACTTCTTACACCCGTCAGTACAATACAAGTTCACTTCTTACACCCGTCAGTACAATACAAGTTCACTTCTTACACCCGTCAGTACAATACAAGTTCACTTCTTACACCCGTCAGTACAATACAAGTTCACTTCTTACACCCGTCAGTACAGTACAAGGATTCGAGCAATCAAAAATATTGTTAAATAGCAATCATGCTGTTATGTTATGATAGTTGAGGTGTTTTAATATTTAATATAAGTTCCCCTGGTATCATTCTCCATAGTGGTTTATTTCCCAAACAAATGCAGAAATTTGTCAGTCCATCAAAAATGTTGCATTAAGCATAAAATGCAGTCAGACTGTGTCTAAAATGACAGAGCAAGATTGTTTATGACATAAATTAGGCTGCATTTTGTTTGAAATTGACATTATTGCTCCATCTAGTCACTAAGTGGTTTATAGTGTACTAGTATGTACTCATTTTGAGACCCTAAAGCACACAGTGTCACATTCCGTAATTTTGAGACCCTGACGCAAAGCATACAGTGTGACAATTCAGTCATTTTGAGACCCTAAAACATGCAATGTGATAGTTAAATCATTTTGAGACCCTAAAACACGCAATGTGATACTGATAGTTAAGTAATTTTGAGACCCTAAAACACAGTCACTGAGTGTAGTTTTGTCTCATTCTGCTGACCTTTAATGTCCTCCGTGTTCTCTGTAATCGCTCCACAGGTCATAGAAAGGACACATTTGTTTAAAGTTTTAAATTGTTTACAATATTTTATGCACTTGCTAGCAATTGCAGTATGTACTTTTAATATGCTGACCTTCCGTAAATGAATAACGTAATACATGTACAATATGTTGTAACATAATTTTCACATTCATAACCAGTTCTTTTATGTAGTTTCATATGTAAGCACCAATGAATCTACTTCGTATTATGCAGTGTTCAAATAAAACTGACTCTTTCTACACTCGCTTTCAGAGAAACTCAAGGGCATATTTGAGAAGCTTCGTTTCCAAGTCTCGGTGCAAATTGATCAGACGGCGTCGGACATCAAGCAACTGATGATCTACTTCTCAACACAAGTTGATCACATGCCATTCAACTGCTTCATTTGTTGTATCCTCACCCACGGCAAGCTGGGTAAAGTGTACGGCACGGATGGAGCGACAGTCGACATCATGGAACTCACATCTAGCTTTAAAGGCGCCAAGTGTAAAAGTTTGGTCGGCAAACCAAAACTGTTCTTCATACAAGCCTGTCAGGGCCTGGAGAAACAAACAGGTGTGATTTTATTTTTTAATCATTCTATATTCACCAAAGGTCATAGTTTACTCATCTTTTACTTTGGCTTATTCAACATGTGTCTTGGAATTTCCAACATGGGATCATGCTTAATCACCATTTACTGTTTATTCTCCATTAATGTTCACCAAGGTTTATGGTATGTGTGTCATTTAGTTGACAGATCCATCATGGTGTTTGGCAAGGACTACGTTGAGCGATAGAAAATATTATCCTGAACATGCAGCGCATTTCTGTGTTTTGTCATCTGTTTGATTACAATTCTGGTTAAAATTTGTTTATGACAAAAATAGGGTTTGATCTAGGAGATTGCATGCCGTATTTGTTATGTAATTTATGTAGATAAACATGATCAACATTAATGCAAAGCTCAATGGAGGTCACACGTATGATTGTGATTTGTCACTGTATGACATAAGCAAACCACAATGTAATGAATACATCCAGTATTCAGGATACTAAAACAGCCACTACATCTAATCACCGTAAAGCTAAATTTCAAAATCGAATATTGTACAAAATAAATTCTGCCCCTGTAAATTTGCAATGTGATGATATTCTGATATGAAGTACAAATTTTCATCTTTGCTCCGAGGAAATGACTTATGTCAAAAAATGACACCACCAGCCATGTCATCCTCATAAATCATTCACATAAACAGCACTAACGAATACAAGATACCAATAATATTTCGTTTCAACAAACATTCATGTTTGTTACTATTGCTGGTCACTTGGACTGTCCGTCTCTCCCAGGTGTGATCATCGAGTCGGACGCCCCAGAAAGCATCAGCCAGAGTCTCCAGGAGACTCTCCCCAACGAGTCCGACTTCCTGGTTGGCTTCGCGACGGTCCCTGGCTTTGTGTCGTATCGCAGCACGACGGATGGGACTTGGTACATCAGCAAACTGGTGGAGATGATCGACACGTTTCACACCAGGTATGTCTGGCCTTTGTGGCACCTCAAGTGGCATCTGTCTCCTTCGAACTGTTCATGCTGTTGGTGAGTCATGTCAAACTGTTCATCCCAGTCTGAGGCTCTCGTCACTGAGGGAATATGAGAAACTCTTGCTCCAGTCTGAGGCTCTCGTCACTGAGGGAATATGAGCAACTCTTGCTCCAGTCTGAGGCTCTCGTCACTGAGGGAATATGAGCAACTCTTGCTCCAGTCTGAGGCTCTTGTCACTGAGCCACTGTGCTCCAAACCAAATGTAACTGAAGCCAGCTATGTTCTCAGACAGTCCTGGTGTGTGCTTGTCCACATGTTCTAGCCTCTGTTATAGTAAATGCCTCCTGGATATGTTCCATCAAAGGGAACGTTGCTTATGTTGTAGTTAACACCTCCTGGACAACATAATTAAAGTGAAATCACTTCTGTTGCAGTGTGCATCTCCTGGATAACATAATTAAAGTGAACATTGCTTCTGTTGCAGTGAACATCTCCTGAACAACATAATTAAAGTGAACATTGCTTCTGTTGCAGTGAACATCTCCTGGATAACATAATCAAAGTGAACATTGCTTCTGTTGCAGTGAGCATATCCTGAACAACATAATTAAAGTGAACATTGCTTCTGTTGCAGTGAGCATCTCCTGGATAACATAATTAAAGTGAACATTGCTTCTGTTGCAGTGTGCATCTCCTGGATAACATAATTAAAGTGAATATTGCTTCTGTTGCAGTGTGCATCTCCTAGATAACATAATTAAAGTGAACATTGCTTCTGTTGCAGTGAGCACCTCCTGAACAACATAATTAAAGTGAACATTGCTTCTGTTGCAGTGAGCACCTCCTGAACAACATATTTCAAGTGAACTTTGCTTCTGTTGCAGTGAGCACCTCCTGAACAACATAATTAAAGTGAACATTGCTTCTGTTGCAGTGAGCACCTCCTGAACAACATAATTAAAGTGAACTTTGCTTCTGTTGCAGTGAGCACCTCCTGAACAACATAATTAAAGTGAACATTGCTTCTGTTGCAGTGAGCACCTCCTGAACAACATAATTAAAGTGAACATTGCTTCTGTTGCAGTGAGCACCTCCTGAACAACATAATTAAAGTGAACATTGCTTCTGTTGCAGTGAGCACCTCCTGGACAACATAATTAAAGTGAACATTGCTTCTGTTGCAGTGAGCACCTCCTGAACAACATAATTAAAGTGAACATTGCTTCTGTTGCAGTGAGCACCTCCTGGACAACATAATTAAAGTGAACATTGCTTCTGTTGCAGTGAGCACCTCCTGAACAACATAATTAAAGTGAACATTGCTTCTGTTGCAGTGAGCACCTCCTGAACAACATAATTAAAGTGAACATTGCTTCTGTTGCAGTGAGCACCTCCTGAACAACATAATTAAAGTGAACATTGCTTCTGTTGCAGTGAGCACCTCCTGGACATCCTTGTCAAAGTGAATGACGAAGTGAGCAAGGTAGCGAAGGAGACGGGAGACAGAGTGTACAAGCAGGCTCCGGCTCCCCTCGTCACCCTCAGGAAGAAAGTCTTCTTCCGATGAATGACTTCATTCAAATTGCGGAGATTCTGTGTCTCGTCCCACAATTCCAAAGGACCGGGTGTTTACAGTAACACAACACACCAAGTGATAGCTGCCATATGATCATTGCTCAATGTCAATTGTGACCAGACTTCGGGTCAAATACATTGAAATGTATTTTAACACAAATACTCTTGAGGGATAGAAATACAAATACTTTTAAATGCAAATGTAATTAAATACAATTACAAATATATTGGAATGTATTTCATTTCAAATACTTTCTTCAAATACCTGTGGCTCTGACAAACAAAAGTTGTGGTCACTGCCAGTTCCATGGGGGACACCTGCTATCAAGTGTCTTCTTCAGTAATTTTGGGTGAAAAACATTATAATTGCAATCAATGGGTATGTGATCATGAAACAGAAATGTCGATACTGACAATGTATTTGAAAAAAGTATTTGAAAACATCAAATACTTTAGGAATGTATTTAAATACAAATGCTTTTAATTCCTAAATGTCAAATATAATTAGAAATATTTTTAAAAAGTACTTAAATACATTCAAATACAAATGTATTTGACCCCATGTCTGGATGTGACAGACATTAGCATGAACACACACCAAGTAATAGTTGCCATATGGTCATTGCTCAATGTCAGTCATGACAGACATTAACATGTCAGGTGAACTAGCACCATGTACACCGAGTTTACAATGAAGTTCTTCGACTTTACAATCAAGTGCATGAAATTGACTGTTAAGTTCATTGACTTTCCAATGAGAGCCATAAACGGTACGGTCACATATATGAACTGATGCATTGAATTTACTATCAGGTGCATCAATTTTAAATGGTTGTGATTGGTCAGATGGTCAGTCCAGTTCAACACACATGACCAAGTCATCGAAGTGAAGTTTGCTTTGACCTATGACTCTGTGTCATAATGGTCAAACTGTGGAACATTTCCATGTATACATGAGATGGACACTGTGTGATATCGTGGTACTCAAGTTAAAATGTATGTTGTTTTCTACAGCTGCTGCTGCTGCTACATTGTTATATAAGTAAATAATATATACACTGTACAAGAATACATGTCACCATCTAGCAAACAAAATAATAATTAAAATATATGTGAAACATTTTCGTGCAATAAATCTACCTGTAATGTATATATGCTTGCCAGTCGTCGTTTGCATTGCGTCACATAGTTGGGCCAAAGTCTCAAAAAATGTACAATTGACTAAAATCACTTCTTTTCTCTCTCGCATCGTCAATTATTAAATCAGTCTAATGAAATTTTCATCATACATTGACACAGCTAAGTGTTTTTAGGACATATGAAATTCGACAGCATTGTTAATTTGTAAAATGGCAGAAATTGGCGGTAAAGGGCCAAAAATGGCCAAAATTACCCTTCCAATTGAAGTTTCCAAAGTTTGACGCAGTGCCATGCGAAAACGGTGTTTTATTTATTCTTCTGCGTCCACAGGACAAGTGCTATGCATATTGGCAATATACAGTAGAACACATAGGTTTAAAACTTGAGGAATAAAAAATGTACACATCAATTTCTACAGTGACCAGTTTTTGCATGTCCAGCGTCATCGGTTTATAGGCATCAATTACATAAATGTACTATTATCTCTGTATGATACCTATACGTGTATGCTTTTGTTACATCTAAATTAATGTACACGCAGAAGAAAATATAACGAAAATACTTCACGTTTATATTTAAAAATATGATGTTGCGTTTTAGCTGTGTGTCCAGCGTCATATATAGAAATGGCTGCCTTCAAAAAAATAAGAAACATACGTCATTTGTATTTTTACATATTAACCAGCAACCACACTGCTATATTACCATCAATGGCAATAGCAATATTCACAATATTTCTTGCTCAAATGAGGACAAAACCGACACTGGAGCGTGTCCAGCGTAATTGCGTATCCAGCGTCATATGTAGGATTACTAAAACGTACTGCTGAGGGCGCAATCTGCCTTGATATATAGGAACTACTATGATCATTGCATTCTTGGCGGCTGTCTCCGTGCTGGTGGGTACTTTTTTGTTATCTACGATAACTATTTGATAAGTTGTAGCTGTATGTGTACTTTTTCTTATAAAATTATATAACATGAATGAAGGTAATATTGTAACTTAATAAACGTAGCTCCACTTAACGTTAGTATATGTAACAGCTATGTTCTGACAAACCAATGAACAATAATACGATAGATTGCTATGTGGGAATGCTGATATATGACCATCGTAATGTCTTAGCCATTTGATGACGCTGGACACGCAAATTTAACCAAACGTACATTAGCCGGATGTAGATGATACTGACGTGCTACATTTTAGACTAAATGTGTCAAGTGCATATTGGTCTTCATATAAAAAGAACGCATTCCAATTACAAACACGGTGAGCACACTATTATACACAAAACGTAATAATTGTGGACATCTGCTGAGCAAAGGTAAAAAAATAGATATAAATAAGAATAATTTCCATTTAAGTAAGACTAATCAATATACCTTTCACATGCTACGTAGATTATAAAACAGTATATTTATATATAGCGTTTTGTAAATTTAACAAGTAATTTTAAGAATAATGGCCAAAGGGCATGATCGCTAATGGCGGGAAAGCTTCTGCAAAGCGTAAGGCTAACATGTTACAGTTCCCGTTACCTCACATGATCTGCCCACCTCGTGGGATTATTTTCGAAAGCAAATAAACATTTCCCAAACCAAATACAGGTTGACTGATATTGCATTCTACATTTTTAGAATACTCCGACCACCAAAGTGGCGTAATCATGGCAAGCAATGGCACGCGAATATACTGGGCTAAAATCGCGCACCGTTATCGTGAAATACAAAAAGCCTTTCGTTTTTGGTCCATCGTGCTGCTCAGAAACAGGCTCATTATTTCTGCACAAGAGACCTTCCAGACCGAAAGCTAAAAGCTCAACGAGCGCGCAAAACTATACATGTAAGTCACATATTTGTCTTGAGTTCCATTCATCCTCAAACAATTGTATATATATCTTACTAAATATTACATGTACGTATTTCCATGTATACATAGATAATTAGTAATGCGCAAAATGTAAATGTCTTCATATAGAGCAAGTCATATCGTAAAAAGATGAATGCCATGCAAGTAGCCGATGCGTTGGTAATCGCAGAATCTGCAGCGGCAACCCCCGAAGGTGGAAGTGAGGAGGTCGAAGAGACTAAAACCATCTCTTCCATCTACCACAAGTGAAGTGCCTACGTCTTCGCATAGTTTGGCTGACTCAGAATACGTAGATCATTGGGCATTGTGCGTTGTTTTCAAACTCATTAACCATTATACCATATGTAATATGATACAAACTTTGAATGATATATAATTTTTCCTTCGCAAAATATGTAACATACAGCTAAGCAACGATTCGCATACGAGCATACTAATAACTATTATATATATATATATATATATATATATATATATATATATATATATATGTTTGTCTTATTTTATGTTTTGCATGTTAAATAAGACATGTTTAGTTCTTGTAATAATTATAGGTCACAGTAGAAGGTTGCTATATTTTACAAACCATCTACATGCTATGTTTGGACGCAACTTTCCAATGGCTTCTAACGCCCGCACGGTGATATACAATATTATACTTATTTATGTTACACATTAATACTAACATATATTTGTAAACGTTAATTTCAAGAGACAAGTACATTTGCGGTGTAATATTAATATATTGTGTTATAAGAACATAACAATGTGTCATTTTCTCTAAATACAACCTCAACCTGTGTGGTTGTTTATTTGTTTAAGAGAAACCCTGGTGGTGAATATGAAGTTTCCTAAGCTGCATTCATCAGCATTTCCCAAGGAGAAGAGGTCATCTGCCCAAAAGAAGCTAATTGCCTTGAAGATAAATACAAAGAGGCTGCAAAGACGTGCATGGGTTTTGGAAAAACATTTAAGCCACACTACCCGAAATGAAAAAAGAGAATTCAGGACAAGCAAAAGCTGGTATGACCAACCGTTAACATGATTTTGTCAACGCCGGTGCGACGTGCTGACATAATAATGAGGAAGGACGGATTGAATCCTTCGCGAAACAAAGAAGTGACAAAGGTTATCGCTGTCCATGAATCAATGGTAATCGAATTGCAAGAAATGTCAGTCAGTAAAAGACGGTCACTCTTCACTGAACGTCACCTAAAGAGAATTCGGGGAGGAAGCATGGTCGCGAGGAGGTTGCATCTAGACCGACGATATATTCCCTACAAATAATGTGTTCATTCAATGAGTATAATAAATATCTGTATTAATGTTGTACCTAATGCGTTGTCGTTCTAGTTGTTAATCAAAATACACAAAGAGATGCTACGTCCACAATTGTTAATTAATGTATGTCACTACGAACTATAACAAATCAATGTAAATATTATTGTCCATGTAGGTGCATGTTTAAAATCGTATGAGTATACTTGTTTTGTAATTTATGACGAAGGATAACGATTGTGTTCAATTAAAGCAACATTGCGTGTCCAGCGTCATAAGCACATACCAACTTTGTAGGCCACCGTTTACCTACTGTCGATTGCCGGACGCCTGTGACAGTTAGCTTTGATAAAGAAAAATGATCATGGTTGCCGGTTATGCACAAACACTCATTCCATATGCTTTTCTGAGATAACTGCACTAATTGAAAATAAGCCGTTCCAAGAAACAACAGTGTGCAAATATTATCACCATAGTAATAACAACGATAAACAATGTTTCCAAGTCAAATTGAATCGTATAACTCTTGATATTTATTAAACGGTATGTACTCTAACTAACATAAGAATATTTTTCAGTTTTTATTTAACTAACTACTTAAATTGTACGCACTGTTGTAAGTTTTCGTTAATGACGCTGGACACGCGATGAAAATCACGTCTGACTTCTAGTGACTGTCATAACAAAAGTAACACTTATTTCAATGAACCGTTTATGTGACATATGCCTCAATATGTGTACTAAGAGAAAATATAATTTAATTGGTCAGAATAACACATTTATTTTTCGACCTGCTGAAACGTAATTGTACATTTTGTGGGACTTTGGCCAAGTTGCTTTTTACATAACAATATTAATAATAGTAGGAGCACTCGTTTCCCCGTTGTGTTCCCCCTCCTTGATCACTTCCCAGTCCCTGGTCTTCCATTGAGCAGCCTGATGGAAGTTGGCAGAAAAATATTGCAATATCAGTTCATGTGTGCCCATTCAGACAGCTATCTACAGCCAGATTTTGCAACAGAATAAAACTTGTGCAGTGGATGAGAAGTGTCTTTTAAAATGTCGTCTTCTTTATCACACATGGTTCGTAAAGTTCACCCACCATTGGAAGCGGCATGCCAACGACTTTCCTGATCGTGCAAAGCGATTGAGCAGCATTCTAATCTTCACTGATAAGCTTCCACCCAAGCAAATTAGACAGTAGCACAGAACAGCCTGGACAGTAGATTTATAGAAGAGATGACTAATTGTCCTACACACGTTGAAGTTTCTAATGAAGCAGTTCCTTTGGGAACATTTCTTTTGGATGTGCTTGATGTTCAAAGTCCAATGAAGCTGGTTGGAGATTCCAATGCCTAGGTATGAGTATGAATCTGGTCTTTCTACTGCCTCTATTTTGATGACTAATGAACGCGGGTCATATTGAATGTTACGGAAGTCAATGGTCATTTCCTTCGTTTTCTTTTTCTTCTTCTTCGCCTTTTCCCACTAGGTGGGGTCAGCGGCCCGAATTCTTGATTTCCGGAATGTTCTGTCCTGCGCATCTTCCGGGGTGATCCGCAGTGTCTGCATATCCCTTCGGACGCCATCCATCCATCTACTTCTAGGTCTCCCTCTTGGCCTTTTTCCTGGCACTCTCATGTCACTAACTGCTCTCACTTCGTTTTCTTCCATTCTCTGCATGTGTCCATACCAGCGTAATCTCATTTCTCTTACTTTCTCTTGTATGCTACTCACACCTAGCTCCTTTCTGATGTCCACACTCTTTACTCTGTCTCTCAATGTTACTCCTTTTATTCTTCTCAACATCCTCATTTCTGTTTTCTCGAGAATCTGTTCCTCCTTCTTTCTAACTGTCCAGCATTCTGCTCCATACAGAAGTACTGGTCTAATGATAGTCATGTAGAGCTTGATCTTTAATTTCCTTGGCATATTCTTGTCACTGATAACTCCGGATATGTCTCTCCACTTGCCGCACGCTGCACTAACTCTTGCTCTTACTGCTTCCTCTGATCCTCCTTCTTCACTGATGGCGACACCTAAATATTTGAATTTATTCACCTGTCTGAGGCTCGTGCCTTGGCTGTCTTTGATGTTTACTTTTGTTCCTTTCCTGCTGCTGACCATCACTTCCGTTTTCCCGATATTGACTTTTAGTCCCTTGCTCTCCATCCCAATCTGCCATCCAAGCCAACTCCTCTGCATCTCCTCCTCTGTATCTGTTACTACTGCCAGATCGTCAGCAAACAACAGTTCATTTGGCAACCCGCATCTGAACTCTTCGCTGATGACATCTAATACTACGATAAACAGGAATGGGCTTAGCCCTGATCCCTGGTGTAGGCCAACTTTTCAACCTCATTTCCTTCGTTTTCTTCATGTTAATTTAGGTACAGTTCAAATCCCACGATGAAACCAAGTTTTGAACTTCACGCTCATAGATCTGGTGGTTATTTCTGTTATCAAACCAAGTAAGGCCTTATCATCAGCATATTTGAAGAGGTGGTCCTTGCTGATGGAGCTGTCAACTGGCCTGCGGTCACTTGTGATACAATTACTAACAATTATATTTGTTGAAACGTAATACATATCATACCAGCTGGCTCTTTTTAATGCAATAATATCTAAATGTTTTTACAATAAGTATATCACTAACTATATTGAGTACATGTTTTGCGAATCTGATATGATTGGAATAACACATTTTTGTGTGTGATTAATTATGTGCACACATCAAATTTGGACACTTTGCCCCATAGGTGGAGCAAAGCACCCTTCGAAAGGGTCCCATCCCCCATGTGGAATAGCATATATTTTATGCTATCAATAGGCTACAGAATGATTGATTATCTGACAATAAGAATACACAACTTTATTTATTCCACATACATAATGCAGCCTACAAACAAACTTAAACAGGAATGATGTGCTGTTGAATGTATTCATCCAAATAAGTTTCAGTCTGATTAAACAATTAAAATATGCATGTACCACTCATCGTGAAATAAAAGTTACCTACTTCATGCACACATACACAAATACACAAACACATACATTATACATAATTGCTTGTGTTGAACACAATAATATATACGTGAATATATTTTAAGATGGCATGGTGTTGTGTAAATACAATACGCATGTACACATATGTATTATATGACAAGAACATATGTGGCAACTATAATATGGTTATCTTAAGCGGCCCAAATTCGTAACCTCCAGAATTTTTTATCCTGGGCATCCTCCGGGGAGATCCGTAGTTCCTGCATGTCCCTTCGGTGTAATCCTTCCATCTCTCTTCTAGTCTGCCTCTTGGTCTTTTTTCACGACACTACCATGTCAACAATTACTCTCACTTCGGTAGTGTCTTCCATTCTCTGCATGTGTCCATACCATAATATATATATATATATATTATATTTTGCAGGAAAATTCGATGAACACATTTTTGTTCATCCTCTTTGAAGAGCAAGTACATTTCACTTGATAATTTTAATGTGCATAAAAATGGTATTTGAATAAATGTGTGTAATATATAAATAATAAAAATGTAAAAAGGAATACAATAAATGAGTGATACGAAAATGAAATTGGTACAAATAGTTAATGTTTACATTTTATTTTTAATGTTGCATCTTTTACATACATTTATTTACCCACATTATTCATTTGAAATGCAAATAATATATCATGTACCTGCACGGTAGATATGCCCCATATGCAATTAATGGTTATAAGCGTGAGATTTTTTTATTTTTTGCATCAATTGGTCCCAATCAAGGGTTAAAAACAGACATTTTTTCAATCTTTTCCATTGATGTGGACATGTTGTGACACTCAATATTTCAAACGACCCATGAATTGCTTCAGTTTTGGTATAGCTGCAGCCTTTTGTAAATTGGTACATAAAACAAATCGTCACGTACGAAACGATGTGAAGGGGCCTGCTGAAAAGCGTTATAATATGTGCCGTTATTGGTTTATTCAAATGGCTTAAATCTGGATTTTGTATGGTATATACCTTTTACCATTTCTGCAAACTCAGAGGATTGCTTCTATTTTTTTTGCGAGTTTGTGTATTTTTTCCCGTATACATTACACCCTTACAGTTACATGCCAGTTACATATACGCATATAATAACACCAGCATAAATTTGCGTATTTTTCTTTTTAAGTACCCAATTACAATATTTTCTTTTAATACGTGAAACTATATTGGGACTCCACTAGTTTATAATTGTTTATCATAACTAAAAAAATAACACTGTAGGTCTCTCCTCAGATTGGAGCACCTGTGCAATATCTCCCATCATTAGCAGTTCGTTTCGGTGGACAGTCCTTGATGGTCCTTCTTCGATTACTTACATATGATCTTATAATCGGTCAATAACCTTAATTATGTGGGATGTCGTTGTATGCATCTTGGATCTTGTTATACAACCTTTTACTCCTCGGTTTCTGGTGAACACTCGTGCGCCAATTGGTATGTCAGTCTGTCTGGCCTTGGTGTTGCATGTTCTTGCTCGACGAAGCGCCTCCTTTTCCATCGTGGCTCCTCCTGACCGGAATGCCTCTCTGAGTCTGTGATGATGACTTGTGACCCAGTCATCAGTGGTGAAGCCACAATCCTCTTCCCCGACATCTAACAAGTGGTCAATAGGCAGCCGTGGCTCGCGACCAAAGAAGATGTAGTACGGAGAGTAGCCTGTGGACGAATGTGGCGTGCAGTTGTATGCATAGACCAACTCAGGCAAGTACTCTGGCCATCGCCTCTTTTTTGTTGTACGATAATGTTCGTAGCCGATCATGTAGAGTGCGGTTAAACCGCGCACATTGTCCGTTTCCTTCCTTTATCACTTTGCAATCTTTCTGGAACTCCATATACATAATTACATATATACATTCAAGAAATGGCAGAAGCAGGGTGGAAACGAACTGAAGGAGGCATATATATAAGACCATGAAGATAGAGACAAAAGCTGCAGTAGCCAAAGCTAAAAACGAGGCGGAATGTGGGAACTTTAGAGGCATTAAGCTGTAGGAACATGGGATGAAGATGTTTGAGAAGATCCTAGAGCACAGACTCAGAAAACTGATCACGGTCAACAACATGCAATTTAGATTTAGTCCAGGGAAAGGTACAACAGATGTAATATTTATCATACAACTGCAAGAAAAACACCTAGAAATGCACAATTTTTGTTCTTTACCTTCGTAGATTTAGAAAAAGCGTATGACAAGGTGCCCAGAAATCTGGTGTATTGGTGGCTGAGAAGGAGAGGGGTCCCAGAGAAGCTAGTGAGGCTAGTAGAAGCAACATACCGTGGAGAATCAACAGTAGTGAGAACCACGCATGGCAGAACTGACGAGTTTCTCATCAAAGTTGGCCTACACCAGGGATTAGGGTTAAGCCCATTCCCATGCCCATTTGTTTTAATCGTATATGTCATCAGCGAAGAGTTCAGATGCGGGTTGCCAAGTGAACTGCTGTTTGCTGACGATCTGGCAGTAGTAACCGATACAGAGGAGAAGATGCAGAGGAGATGGTTTGGTTGGCAGAATGAGATGGAGAGCAAGGGACTAAAAGTCAACATCGGGAAAACGGAAGTGATTGTCAGTAGCAGGAGGGGAACAAAAGCAAACATCAGTGAAGAAGGAGGATAAGAGGAAGCAGTAAAAGCAAGAGTTAGTGCATCGTGGGGCAAGTGGAGAGACATATCCGGAGTTATTAGTGACAAGAAAAAGCCAAGGAAATTAAAGATCAAGCTCTACTTGACTGTCATTAGACCAGTACGTCTGTATGGAGCAGAATGTTGGACAATTAGAAAGAAGGGGGAACAGATTCTCGAGAAAACAGAGGTGAGGATGTTGAGAAGAATAAAAGGAGTAACATTGAGAGACACAGTAAAGAGTGTGGAGTGAGAGCAGTTGGTGACATGAGAGTGCCAGGAAAAAGGCCAAGGGGGAGACCAAGAGGGAGATGGATGGATAGCGTCCGAAGAGATATGTAGGCACTGCGGATCACCCTGGAGGATACCCAGCAAATCAAGAATTCGGGCCGCTGACCCCACCTAGTGGAAAAAAGCGAAGAAGAAGAAGAATATATATATATATATATATATATATATATATATATATATATATATATATATATATATATATATTCTTCTTCTTCTTCGCTTTTTTCCACTAGGTGGGGTCAGCGGCCCGAATTCTTGATTTGCTGGGTATCCTCCAGGGTACGTATTTGCTGTATATATATATATATATATATATATATATATATATATATATATATATATATATATATATATATATATATATATATACAGCAAATACGTAACGTTCCCTTGACGTTAGCAGGTTATTTAATTAGGTTATGCAGTAATGTAAAGGTGTAGAATTGTGGTAAAGGTGTATAATTATAATACAGTGGTGCTCCCAAAGGTCTAGAGCGGCCGTTATTACATCGTGTTTATTGTAGCCTTCCTGGTAGTGAAGCGTTGAGGATGAGGAGTAGCGCGTCATCTGTCGGGCCATGTGGGAGTAGCGCGTCATCTGTCGGGCCATGTGGGAGTAGCGCGTCATCTGTCGGGCCATGTGGGGGTAGCGCGTCATCTGTCGGGCCATGTGGGGGTAGCGCGTCATCTGTCGGGCCATGAGGGGGTAGCGCGTCATCTGTCGGGCCATGTGGGAGTAGCGCGTCATCTGTCGGGCCATGTGGGAGTAGCGCGTCATCTGTCGGGCCATGTGAGGGTAGCGCGTCATCTGTGGGGCCATGTGGGAGTAGCGCGTCATCTGTCGGGCCATGTGAGGGTAGCGCGTCATGTGTCGGGCCATGTGGGAGTAGCGTGTCATCTGTCGAGCCATGTGGGGGTAGCGCGTCATCTGTCGGGCCATGTGAGGGTAGCGCGTCATCTGTGGGGCCATGTGGGAGTAGCGCGTCATCTGGTCGGCCATGTGGGGGTAGCGCGTCATCTGTCGGGCCAGGGTTTCAAAGCCGGCTTGCAGCTGAGCCATGCAGATCGACAGCGCACGTGGACAGCGAGCAGTTACTTCATTGTGCCAATATAGGTATGTTGATTGTATCACAAATGTTGTGAATGTAACTAGCTTAACTGATGTTATTGTTAGTAGTTGTATTTGTATTAATCTTTGTAAACGGTGTGTTGATATATCATGCGATTCTGGAGTAATTGTAAACGGTGTGTTTGATATATCATGGGTTTTTATAACTATTCCTTATAATATATTCTATGTAGATAAATGATGTTGAGAATGATCGAGAGAACGGAAATACTATATATATGCGTTCGTGTACTACGTCAATATATACGTCAATATAATTGGTTCGGTCACTCTGTGTAACATTAGTTTTATTGTTACACCACGTATAGGTGTCAATTATACCAATAAACAGCCTCACATCGTCAGTGTGTTGAGGTTGTGTTCAACATCACGATCCCTTACAGTAACATTCCCATATATAACTGTAAGGGAACATGAAAACACTTCACACAAAAAACCGTTAGGAGAACGTAACCGGGAAACGTTATCGTAACGTAGAAATAACGTTATGCTAACGTTCTGATAACCTGATTTTGTTAGCTGGGTATAGTTAAGTACTGCAGTCCATTTCTTGAAAATAGTTACTGCAGTCTCTCTCTCTTGATTATAGTTAATTGCTGTAGTACGTCCCACTCTTGATTATAGTTACTGCATACAGTCCCACTCTCGATTATAGTACGTTACTGCATCCCACTCTTGGTTATAATATTATATTCCGTTCGTTGAGATAAATTAAATGCGTGGAGTGGGATTTAGAGTCTAGACTGTAAACACGGAAATCGAAACAGCAGCGTCTTATTTTAACTAAAATAATAGTAACCAATATTTGTTTTCATCACGTGTACAATGTGAACACAAGCAGAACCACGTTCTAAGATGTATCTAACCACGTATATATTACGTACGTGGTTATATACCTACATTACTATATAACCATGTAATTCATATAACCATATACCGTATAAACAGCGGCTGTCCACGTGGACACATACTCGTTACTCATTGGTCAAAAAACTTTCCGTACTGGAACCCACCTATTCATCATGAGTGGCGCTGGTTTGCTAGTAGCTCAGGTATATGTTCTAAAACCATTTTTATCTTGCCTGTCTGTGATAATAAAAGGTGAGCTTGGAGGAGCTTAAGATCAGAAGTATGTAATTGTGTTAACTGCTATGCTTATGTGTTTTTCGGTGTACATGTTTATATGCCTATGAGCGCTGCAACTGTGTAAGTAAGCGTAAATCAATGACATTGATGATTGAGTGATTGACAATTACCGTGTGGGTAAATGAGCGAGTTGTAAAACGCGCCTGCATTGATTCATTTCATTTAAACAGCCGTGCAAGTTTAGGTACATGTCATCAGTAATGTCGTATTAATTAAAATGATCTCATATCTACCAATCATATACCAGTATACTAATTGCTTTTATTATTTTATTATTTATTATGAGCACTTCCGCGTTTCAGGAGGTAAGTACATCAGAATCCACTAGGTGGCGTATTTAAATCTCGCGGCCATTTCCGTTCCAAAATATGCGAGTGGACCTAGCCGACCAACCTAGCCTCGGTTACCCAGTCAGTGAGGTGGCAGCACTTTTCAGCCCCTCAACCACTGCCCTTAACCCTCTTCTCGGCGTAGTTACGCAGCCGACCGACAGTCGGACAACGACCAAGATGTCTTCCCGCGTCAGCCTGCGTTATTTCCATCACTTTCTGAAGCCAAATTTACAAACATAATGGAGTTAGGCGAGTAACTTGGTTGGTGCTCCTCAGACAGAACTCTTGGAGAAAACAACCTCAGACAAAAGACCCCCCCAGACATACCCCCCCGTGCACATAAGCCTTTTGGACAAATGCTCCCTCATCATGATCATAGATACTAGATTTAAGAATGACTAAAAGAATTAAATTTAACTTTGTTTGTATATATGTACATTATATACGAATCCAGGAAAATACACCACTCGGGGAAAAAACACTGAGACAAACCCCGCCAACAAACAAAATTAATGAGAATACTGAACAGACAAACTCCCACTGTGCAAATGTTATAAATAAAACTTAAAAAAGTTATATAGAATAAAGATGATAATGTGTATTTTAGAAAAAGTAAAATTATGATCTTGAAGTCTTTGATTAGACTAAACAAGGCATTGATGGCACTTATTGATCAGGCCAAGTAGAGCATTAATTGCATGAATGTAGGTATATATATATATATATATATATATATATATATATATATATATATATATATATATATATATATATATATATATAAACCAATTTAAGAAAACAAATGGTTGCACCATTATAGTTTTCAGGATCAGCACACTTCCAACTAAATTTGAGTAACAAGTTGACGATTTGTGTTTTCAGATGGCTAGTAGGACCAACCGGGAAGATTGTGATTTTCAGGAAAAGCTCCTGAAGATAAATGATAAATTAGGTGATGGAGAGGTGCATGCAATGACGTTCCTATGTCGGGACATCCTCAGTGCAAGGAAGCTTGAGAAAGTGACACGTGGCATTGACTTATTTAAGGTGCTGCAAGAGAACTCTTCGCTAAGCAGCAACAACAACGCTCTGCTAATTAAAATTCTGCAAATTATTGGTCGTAACGATCTTGCAGAACAGTTGGAGCCCTGCATTGGTACATCAGCAGAGAAACTGGAGCATTTCAGGCATGTATTAATGTTTGAAATTACAATTTATCCTTATCATTACTTGGTTGCAAAGTCAACCAGTTGATATAAACATGTATATAAAATTTATTATCCATAATTTTTATTTTTATTATTAATTAACAATTGTCTGTATTAAAACAAATTTTTGTATACCTTGGAAGAAGATTAAATGTAAGAAATTTATAACATCTATAATTACAAATAGTATGGGTTGTTGTCACATATAAATAACCAAACTGCTTCGCATATAAAGTTCTGATATTTCTAGACACCTTTGCTGGCCCATTACTATACTTTGTAGATTTAAAGATTCTACTTTACATTTAATGTAATTTTAGGACAATCTACAATATTTATCGCCGGTCACAATAAAGAGTATGTTATTGTTTACATAATCTTTTCATTATTCAATTTATTTATGTTTACTTATTTATAATGTTTTAAAGTAGTCATATTTAATGTCTTCTGCATTATCTGTGTTTGATTATTTGGATTGTAGTTTAGAGCTAAGCAAAATAACTGTGCACATAACATGTCTAATGTTTGCTGCCTTGCTCTTATTGTCTACCTTCATCACACTCACTAATTCATTACATATTTTCTTTCAGGGTAAGTCTGTACAAAGTTTGTCAAGAAATCGAATCCGAGCAGCTCACAGTATTCAAGTATTTATGTGAATGCATCTTGGACAAGAAATTTGATGACACGAAGACATGTGAATACCTGCTTGTACAACTGATGAATAATAACAAGATGTCATCTACCAACACAGAATTGCTCTTTCATCTCTTGAAGAAAATTAAAAGAGAAGATCTGTGTGACTTGTTCACTCCCATGGAACCAGGAAGTAAGTTTATTACTGGTATTCCTCTTTAGATTTACACATATGATCATTCACTTTGCTCATGTTACTTGTGTCTGTATAATTTTACTATCATGCTACTTTCATTATGTTGTAACAGTACCTCCTCCGCAGGGGCTCAGGTGCACATGCTTTATCTACCATTAATATTGGTGATGTGTTAAAAAAGATATACGTTGCTGGTATTTGAAGTTAATTTCTTATACGTTTGTTTTTTGTTTTTAAACAGCCTCTTCTTGAGAAACATGACAGCGGTGAATATTGAGCCAATCTTCTGCAGAACTAATCTTGAAATATAAAAATACTGTAATGATTATAACTGCTTGTTGCCCAATTGGTGTCTGTATAAACTAGTATATGTTGTAAAGGATTCAAATGAATAATATTTTATAGATTCTAATTCTTGGTTAATGGTCTATAAATAGCATTTGTTTTGACAAATATTGACCAGTGGTGATAACATTGTTGTCTTACACATTTTCAAAGACCCAGTGCCTGACTAAATGTTTACACAAAGATACCACAAAATAAATTACATTTTTGATGGTATGTGGTGATTTAAGGCCAAGTGGAAGGTAAACTAATTTCTGTATAGATATGTTGGTACTGTTGAGGTAATGAGGTATTCATGTTTTTCAAGAAATGCAAATGTAATTTTCTGAAACAAAATTATAGCATTATACATATATTGACCACTGATATGGGTGTTGATATTTAGCGAACAAAAATGCTTCTCAGATATCAACATGACATGGTGTAGTTTGTGTAAAGTAGGCAAATACGTAAAGCAGAATACATGCTATTGTTTGGAGTTGATATAGACATATATTTGACATGCTTAGGGCTTTGGGCCAAAGGTTCAACGGACAAATGTGCGCTCTGCAAATAAGCTGCTATTAACGGAACACAAATCTAAGAACTCGTGGGGAGCACAATCATTCACCGTATCCGCAGTAAAGGCCTAGAATACACATCCAAACAATATCAGAGCCAGCGCAATAATCAATATCTTCAAGACAGCACTAAAAACACATCTTTTCAAGGCTTACTTTGAGTAATACCTGTGAACCTTTCCTAGATATGTACTGTATGAATTGACTGTATACCTTTTATGACACCTTTTTTTTACTATTTTCTTATAACACAAGCAGCTGTTTTTTAATTATTATTTTGTATACATTTTTAGAATCTTTACTTTTCACCGTGTTTATTATTATTTTTATTATTTTTACTATGTGTCTGATGAACACAATGATGTAAAAGTGCCATGAGCGCCACCACGTGGCGGATCCCGGTGCTATATAAATTGCCATTATTATTATTACTTATGGCATCACTCTGTTTGTGCCATCTGCTATTTGCCATTAGCGCTCAAATCTCAGAAACTGTTGAAGATCTACTTTTAAAATTTTAGATAGATGTTTTTAAGGTACAGTTACTACGGGTATATGCACAATACATAAACATTTGATCGACTCATTTTAGAGCGTCTAGGAACCAAAAAGTGATACATTTTAAGTTTTCCAAATTTGTCAAACAATTTCTGTAGCTTTTCATCTAATTTTGCCTGTTTTTGCATGGACTTATAGAAGCTCTCAGGAGACAACCTGCTGTTTACTGTATATTCGCCCATTAGAGGCTGGCCCTCCCCACCACCCCTGCAAAGGTGGATAGTTCCTGCCTTTATGGTGCACATTGACTAATTGTTTTTTGGCAGCAGTGGCAGTGGCTGTAAATTAGTAGATCCCTGGTAAACTGGACAGTTGCTTGAATTCATGTTTTAAGCTATACCTTCAAAAGTATTGATTTTGTATAAATGCAATTTATGTTTATTTTGGTGTTAAAATTATGTTGGTGTGATATATGTTGTTTAAAGATATAGTGTCACTTATAATTGACAAATATAGAATTTTTTATTGTGGACGACTATATAGTGAAAGTTGATATTGCTGCAGCATTCACATAATTTGGCCGTGTTTCTGGTCATCTCATATGAATAAGTTGTGTTTCTGTTCATCTCATGTCCAGTTTGTCTACATTTGCCCTCTATATATGTTGTAGATTCTCCACAATTTCAACAAAACTCTCATACCTTGCCAAGACAAATGAATGAGGAATTTCAACAGCTTAACATTGGAGAGGAACATCAAGCTGGTCAACAAATGTCGTCAGTACCAAGTAATGTGCCCTCGACCAGTCAGAGAATTGAACCTAGTGAAACAGATCTGCCCTCTACCAGCAATAGAGAACCGATTGAATCGGCGCAATGTAGAAGAAACATTCCGAAGAAATCATTCAAGAAGACATTAACGCCCAACAAAACAAAAAATTATTCTGTGGCTAACGCAATACGCAACTGTAAGGCCAATAGGACACAACGTCGTCAACTGGAATCATATCACAGCCGTGATGCATCCACTGATCCTCAAGGTAGTGTATTGGTTTAACAAAAATGTGTGTTCATTGTCTTTGTCGTAATATGTTCGGACACTGCCACTATGTGCTTAGGATTATATATACAATTATATATATATATATATATATATATATATATATATATATATATATATATGTATATATGTATATATCATATATATATGTATATATATATATAATATATATATATAATATTCTGTTGTATAGTTTATACGATTTTCATTAGTAGTGCTCAAAAATTGCTTTGCGCAATATATAAATAAAATATTTTCAAAACTGCAATATGGATTTAACATTTTCTTAATGTCCATAATAAATTCTATATGTTGATAACAGCTTTGCAAATGTAATGATAGCAGTAGAGATTCGTTTTTCTTGGGTGGCATTGGTGTGGGAATGCAGTAAGAGTTTACATCAAAACCAGGCTTAATGTCTACAGAGGGGTCATAATCTGTATACCCTACAACATGCAAGTGACACCCTGACTGTCTACCAGTGACACGTGAAGTGACTCAGTTGTTTCTATCTGTGCTGTCATCACATTCTGCTACAAGTAACGTGACAATGCAGTATCACTGACAGTGAGGTCCTTGAACGGACCAGTCTGTCCTGTCTGTAATTATAAAGCTCTGTCTCCACTGCGCTGTTACATCACCAGCATGTCAAAGAGCTCCTCCCAAAGCAAATCAGCTATAGTGACATGCAGACTGATGCTCTCAATGAGCAATGGAAACAGTGTAAAGGCTGCTTGAATATCTCTATGAAGGAATGTGACATCGACTCAGCTTAATGGCAGACCAGCTTGTAGTGTCAATGGGAACCTCTACCTACAAGCAGCACTGGGACAGCCAAACCAAGGCGGATAGTGTGCCCCCGGGGATTGCTAGACACTTTCTGGCAAAAGATGGTCAGCCTTTCCACTGAAGGATGAACACCACCAGTCAATAACTGGTATATATCAGTAATTATAATATAAGTGCATCATTTGTCCTTGGCAGACACGGTGAACAACAACACCGAGAAAGCTATCAACCTTCACCAAAGAACTACTCCTTGGTGGGGGTTGAATGCTTTCTTGGTGGTGTTGTACAGTTTGGTCGTTATACGTTGCTGTGAATGTGACTGCTTAAAGTGAAATCAGACTGTTTTTATAGGTGCCCTGCAATACAATACATGTACCATCATTTTACTTTAATAGGAATACATTGTGTACCTGAAATCCAGAATTTTGTGTGTGATATATGTTGCAGTTTCTGCTCAGCCCAGACCAGTCTCAGGGCTTGGATCGATAAACTCAGGAACGAATGTAGCCACTCAGTCTGAGACTGAACTAGTCACAGAATGTCAGCGTTCAAACATCAGTGAAGGAGATATGGGTGAACTGGTGACGTCATCTACTAGCTATGAGCCTTCTGTCTCCCAAGATGCCTCTGAAGATTGCTATGATATGTCGGCAAACCCTCGAGGTAATTTGTTGTCTTTATTGTATGCAGTTGTTGATAGTGTATTTACTATAGAAAGTTTAATGCCAGAAACAACATTTATTCTGTCTGACTGCTTCGTGAACTATTTAAATAGAATGTGGCCTAAATAATTATCCTGAAATAGAAACAGATTTGCTTGGATTATTATCGCATTTATCTTGGGACAAGAGTAAACTGCAAGATAATGTATGAAGGTAGATATTATTGACGCATGTTATTGTGGTCTCTGCTAGATCAATCAATATATCTAGGTAATCCAGTTAAGATACTTGAAAAAAGCTGGGAATAATCCTGATGTAGGCTCTATATGTTTCAATGTTTAACAGTCATTATTGAAATTTGATATGGCTAACTTATTGTAAAGTACACAGTCTTAGTAGTACACACACACACACACACACACACACACACACACACATACACACACACACACACACACACACACACACACACACACACACACACACACACCACACACCACACACCACACACCACACACACACACACACACACACACACACACACACACACACACACACACACACACACACACACACACACACACACACACACACACACTTCTTCAGATATCATTACCAGCAGCAAAGTTCTGAAGCTTCACCTCAGCCTACCTGGTTTTAATTTTATATCTGTGTGGCCTTCTACTGGGTCTACCTAGGGCCAACAAAGCTGCCTCATGCCTAGGGCCAACAAAGCTGCCTCATGCCTAGGGCCAACAAAGCTGCCTCATGCCTAGGGCCCACGAATGTCTTAATCTGCCACAGGCTGTGGTATACTGAGTACTGTTTGATGTGTTCATTCTAGGAATCTGTCTCATCATAAACAATGAAAAGTTTGACGCAGAAGAAGCCAGGACAGGCACCAAAGTTGATTGTGGTAATTATGCATTGGTAAAGTATGCTAATAACTAAATAATTTAAAAAGAAAATCAACATTTTAACAAGATTTACCGAGATTGCCACCTAGAGATTCAACTCTAGATGGCAGGTGGACTAGGAAGCCTTTTGGTTTATCAAGAGTCCAACCTATCTATCTAAATATATCCCGCCCTTCTTATGTATATGTCGTATATATTAACACTACTAGCACCTACACAATCAGATGATAATCTGTTCCATTAATTTACTATTCTTTGTGAAAATTAAAATGTTCTAATATCTAGCCTACACTGCTTCTTTGCTAATGTAATTCCATGTCCTCTTGTCTTTCTCTCTTCCTTAACTGAATTTGTTTTATTTATATCAATATATTAATATCCATTCAATATTTTAAACACCTCAAACTGATCTCCTCTCAGTCTTCTAGTTTCTAGTGTTGTTAATCCATATTCTTGTATACCCATTTCATAACTAATATTCCTGAGTTTTGGTATCATTTTTGTTGCTCTCCTTTGTACTCTTTCTAGCATATCAATATCCTTCTTGCGATATGGCCTCCATGCCTGTATGCAATATTCTAAATGAGGCCTAACTATTCTTTTATACAGCGGTATTATTAGTTCTTTTTCCTTGTACACTATATTTTGCCTAATTAATCCAAGAATTTGGTTTCCCTTCGCTGCTGCAATTCCACACTGCTCTGATACCTTCATATCAGCACTAATAGTTAATCCTATGTCCTTTTCCTCTAAGGTAGTATTTAGTACAGTATCACCCATTGTATATTGTGCATCTTCATTCCCATGTCCTGTGTGGAGGCACTTACACTTCCCATAATTACAACATTTGACACTTCTCAGATCATTCGGTCAACTTTTTAAGATCATCTTTTAAATGCTGTCTATCTGCATCACTTTTAATTTTCCTAAAAAAGTTGTGTCGTCCATAAACTTCAACACCTTGCTTGTTATGTCATCATCCAAATCATTGGTATATATTAGGAATAAAATAGGTCCCAATACTGATCCCTGCGGTACTCCACTCAAAACCGATTTCCAGTTTGAAACCTCCCCATCAACTACTACTATTAGTCTTCTATCAATAAGCCATTTTTCTATCCAGGTAATCATACAATTTCCTATGCTCTTGATGTGGCACCTTGTTAAAGCTTTTTTAAATCTAGCTAGATTATATTTAGAGGTGATCCCTCATCTACCCACTTTGTGACATCTTCCAAAAAACATAATATATTTGTTAAGCATGACCTCGATTTTAGAAACCCATGTTGAGATGGGTTTATCAAGTTATTTTTAACAAGAAAATCAACCATGTGATCTTTGATTAGTCTTTCTAATAGTTTACAAATCATTGATGTTAAACTCACTGGTCTATTGTTCTCTTACTTGTTTCTCGAACCTTTTCTAAATAATGGTGTATTATTTGCTTCTTTCCATTCTAATGGAACTTTTCCCTCCTCTAATGACAAACTGAACACTGTTGCAAGCGGTATGCTGATTTGTAATGGTAATTTGGGAGGAATCCGTTCCACTCCAGGTGATTTATTATCCTTCATATCTCTTATTTTCATAGCTACCATTTTTGGGGTTACAGTTAGTTGTCCTAAATAGTCACACTCTCTCCCTTCGAACTTAGTCTCTAGTACTGGTAATGTACTAATATCTTCCCTGGTAAACACCGAACTAAAGTACTCATTTAGATTTTCTGCCATTAAGAATCCCTCTGTTATTATGTTTCCATCACTACCTTCTAGAGGACCGACCTTATCCTGAACTTTCTGTTTACTTCGAAAATACACATAAAAGCTCTTGCTGTCATGTTTTATATTACTATAAAACTAAGTTGTGTTCGTTGTTTTTCTTAGATTTTCTAATTTCAGCTGTAGCTTGATTAAATGCTTCTTTATAAATGGTATAGTCTTCTTCACTTCCAGTATATCTATATGTCTTCCACATAATTTGCTTGTACTTGATTTAGCTAATGGCTTCCTTTGATAAGTGTTTTTTTTTGACTGTTTTTTCAAGGGGACAAAATTCCGACAAATTTGTCGATGATGCAGTCAATTTTACTCTTTAAGATATTCCCGCATTTTGTTGCTGTGTTATTCTTCAGTGTGTTATTCCAGTCTATCTTTGCTAAATATTCCCTCATGTCCGTATATCTTCCTTTGTAAAAATATTTCCTGAACCTTATTTTTTGATTCCGTTCTCCTTTTAGTTTGATGATGCAATATATCTAGTTGTGATCACTACACCCCAGTGGCTCACATATCTTGGCATTATCAACAAATTCCTTCTGTGAACTCAAAACGATGTTTAACACGTTCTTGCCCCTGGTTGGTTCTAACACATGTTGAGATAGGAAACCTTGTAGTATTAAATTTATAAACTCTTGATCCTCTCTCCCAGTAATCTGTAGAGATTATCTTTAATTTGATGTGACTGGTGTCTACTGGTTAAAGATCATTATTGACATTTCTAAGTGACAACTGATAAAGATAAACAAATATTCTAGCCAACAATATATTGAAAAATCATACAATTTATTGATATTGTCTGCTGCTTTCACACAGTTTGGCTTATTCTGGTCATTTCACATAAATAACCAGAGAAAATGCCAATTAGTTGTTTACATTAAAGAGACTAGGCATAATATAGAGAGTCCAAATGACTTCAGGGCCACTTTTTGGTAAGAAGCTATAACCTAATCTACATACAGAGTAAGACTGGCACTCAAGCCTAAATAACGCTCTTGTGTTAGGTCGAAAATGACTAATGAATGACACTTGTGTAGTAGCAAATTCATGTAGCCATGGCTGCTACTGTAAATAATGATGACAATTTTAATATCGATGATATAGTTGAAGACCATTTAACAAATTTACAAAACTGCTTGAATGAATGCATTTATTATACTGACACTGAGTTACAAGAATTACAGTGTAAAGTAAATACTTTCTCAACATTATCAATAAATTGCAGAAGCCTATCAAAAAATTTTGACAAACTTGAAAGTAGTATAAAATCTTTAAATTGCAATTTTGATTGTATAGGATTAACCGAGACCTGGTTAAAGGACATGGAAAATACTGATATTTATAATATACCTGATTACATATTACAGCAGTACCTCCGTTCAACGGACCCTCTGATGAGTGGACACCTGCTATGTCGGGACACTATCTCAATGTACGGACTACTCTACCATGTTAATGTCCCTCTGATGAGTGGACACCTGCTGGACGCGGACAACGGACAAGATATTTTGGTTTTCATTCCCTGCTAAGGCGGACACCAAGCACTAATTAACAACAAATCGGTCGAAATTTTTTATTTACAAAATGGCGGCGGACACCCGGCGGACAGAGCATCAAATCTTCCTATTTTCAATGAACCAACAACAAACAAATTCTGTCTAGTTTACCCAACTGGGAGTGGATAACTGGTGTTATTTATGGCTGGCTATTGTCTTGTGTGTTTTTCTGTGTCACCGGACAATGGGAAAGCCTGTTAACTAATTGCAATCGAGTCTGCAGGCTGAGCTAATGCTCACAGACACTGGCGCTGGCAGTGCGGACAACAAACTAAACAATGCCCTGAATTGGAGTTATTTAAATAACTTCTTACTTAGATGACTGAGCATTGAAAGCAGTCTAATAAATACCTACCCTAGGTGCAATGCATACCCCTTCCCTTGCCTGTCGTTAACATTGTTTATAAGCTTTATTGGAGCTCCGGCGAACAGCTTCGATACCCTATTATCGCCCATCGCATACGTTCCAATCTTGTAGAACGAAGTGCAATCCATTCACATCTATCCAAATAATGTCCATCCACGCATCTACACTACATCTGTATGTTTTAAAATGTATGTACTTTTTGGCTAAGCATTATTATTTGAGTATATTAGACATGTAAATGAAAAACATGTTCTTGTTATTATCAACAGATGAACGCATGCTGATTTAAATATCTCCCATCGTACCTCTGTCACCATGGCTTAGTTTGGCTCATAAAAAATAAATGCTGTGTTCAAGTTTTACATGTAAAGATTATGTTAGTTGTGTAATAAAATATCATATAGATGCTGCTGCTTTTCATGCAAGATATTCTTTGCAACGTATGATAGTTATCAGAAGTTGAAAAAAAATAATATGCTAATGTTATATCTAGAACTCAAGTAAATTACTGAACATTATTTAGTGATCTATAACCATGTCTTCTTTTTAAAACAACAAACGAACATACATTTTTATATGAGATTAACATGGATTTTGTTTGTTAATGTCTTTTTCCTTTTTTGTAACATTATTCACATTTATGGTTAAAAACTTCTCTGTCATAAGTCATAAATTGTGTGCACACACCGCAAAATTGGCGTCTAGAGCCAAAAACAGCGACTCAAGAATTCTGTCCCTCTGATGAGGGGACACCTGCAATGTAGGGACACTTTTGCTTGTATACAGGAGTGTCCGCTAAAGAGAGGGACTACTGTACTGTCAAATCCGAGAAAAAAAAAAAGATGTGGAGGAGTTGGTATGTACGTTTCAAATAGTTTACGCTTTAAGGAAAGAAATGATTTAAGTATTAACTCTGACAATTATTCATTTGAAACTATATTTATAGAAATTGAAATTAATAATGTATGTGTTATTATTGGAACCATTTATAGACCTCCTGACACAAACATAAACATTTTTAATGTACATTTTAATGATCTGCTAAGAACTATCTCGAATGAAAGAAAGAAATGCATACTCATGGCTGACTTTAATATTGACCTATTAACAAATGACACTAATAATTTAACAGCAGACTTTGTACAAAATATGTTTGCAAATATGTTCTATCCAACAATTAGCAAACCAACCAGAATCGCTCAACAATCAGCAACTCTCATAGACAATATCATAACTAACATTCATGAGTATCCCATTAAATCGGGCATTCTATATGATGATATATCAGATCACTTCCCAATATTTAATTTCTATAATATAGGCTTAACATATTACCCAAAAAATAAATATATATTCAAACGTGCAAACAATGCAAATAACATTGCTAAATTAAATGCAAAATTAAAAAATGCAAACTGGGAAGAGGTATATAATGACACAAACCCTAACTCTTCGTATGATACATTCATTGGATTACTAAATTCCCATATTAATGAATGCCTACCATGGAAAAAAATCAAAATAAGACCGCACAATAATGATTGGCTCACTAAAGGTATTGTAACATCCACAAAGGAAAAAAACCGCCTATACAAAAAATATAAATGTAATCCGACAATTGAAAATGAACATATTTATAAAAGATTTAAAAATAAACTGACACATGTAATAAGAACTTCCAAAAAGTCATACTTTAAAAATAAATTTGACCTATATAAAAATGACTGCAAAAAAACATGGAATACCATTAATGAAGTTCTAAAGAGCACTAAAAAAAAATCTGCAGTGTACAATAAATTTATAACAACAGAAGGAAACTGTTGTATAGATAAAAACGAAATAGTGAATGAATTTAATAAATACTTTACAAATATAGGCCAAAATCTTAATGCAAAACTAACTCAAACAGTACATGACCCTACATATTATATAAATAACAATCCAGCAAACTTTTTCTGTACACCAACTTGTCCCACTGAAATAATTAACATAGTGCATAGTAACAATTCCAAAAAGTCTGGAGGTTATGACAACGTGGACCCTAACATTATTCAACATGTTATTCCACAAATTGCAAATCAACTAGCTCACATCTTCAATAATTCATTCACTATGGGTATTGTTCCAAGAAAGTTGAAGATTGCTAAAGTAATTCCGTTATACAAAAGTGAAAACCCTGAACTGTTTACAAATTACAGACCTATTTCGATTCTTCCATGCCTATCAAAAATACTAGAGCGCCTAATGTACAATAGGATTAATAATTTCCTAGCTGAATATAACATACTATCAAATAAACAATATGGATTTAGGGGAAATTACTCTACTTATATGGCAATGATTGACTTGGTAGATAAAATATCAAGCAACATTGATCAAAAAAATCATAATATAGGCATATTTCTTGATCTTAGTAAGGCTTTTGACACAATAGACCATAACATCTTATTAAAAAAACTTCAGTGCTATGGGATAAGAGGCATAGCTTGCGAATGGTTCAAAAGTTACCTTAGCGATAGAGCACAATATGTGTTGTATAATAACACAGAATCTGAATACATGAAGATAACTTGTGGTGTTCCCCAGGGATCCATATTAGGCCCATTACTTTTTATCATATATATAAATGATATTGTAAATGTATCAAACATTCTTAAGCCTATACTGTTTGCAGATGATACTAGTTTGTTCCATGCACACACACATTTCCACACTCTCATAGAAGAAGTGAATATTGAACTACAAAAAATTGCAATTTGGTTTAATACTAATAAACTAACATTAAATGTTAAAAAATCAAATTTCATAATATTCACACCAAAAGGGAAAATTTATAACACAGACAATGCTGAAATAATAATAAATGGTAACAAAATAAAACAAGTCAAGTTTACAAAATTTCTAGGAATATACATAGATGAACATTTGAGCTGGAAAATCCATATTAATAATTTAGCCAAAAAAATTGCACGAAATGTAGGAATGCTAAATAAATTAAAATATTTTCTCCCATTGTACACCATGAAGACTTTATACTATTCATTAATATTACCTCATCTGCAATATTGTGTCCTGTTGTGGTCAAATACATACACAATTCATTTAAAAAAAATAAAGATATTACAGAAGAGAGCAATAAGGATAATTACGAAATCACAATATACATCACATACAGATCCATTATTTTCAAAATTAAAACTGTTAAAGTTAAGTGATATATATAAACATCAATTAGGGATTTTTATGTATAAATCCGTTAATGATCAACTCCCAGACAACTTGACTTCTATGCTTAAACTAACAGAAAACATTCATAACCATAATCTTAGAAATTTTAATGGGTTTTACATTCAAAACATAAGAACAAACAACAGAAAGTTTACAATAAATTATTCTGGTCCAGTCTTCTGGAATACACTACCTCAACATATAAGAAAGCTTAGAACAGTAAAACAATTTAAAGGTAAGCTAAAGGAGTTATTACTGATGGGATATGTATCTTAGGCATTTATAAGGATTATGTAACGTAGTTATAGTATTCTTTTATTTATTTATCATTACTTGTATTTATTTTTTAGACTTATTTAAGTACTTAGTAATAGTAATATTAGTAGTTGTAGTATTCTAATATTATCATTCATGATAATGATATTTATTTATTTTTATATGTTTAGTTTACTTTTATAATAATGTCCATAAAGTGTTATGTTCTTGGTGGTCCTCGATATAAGCCCCTAGGGGTTTCTAGAGGATCTCCACGGTTACATTTTATAATCATGTTTATGCTTATGTTTGTATGTTGTTGTTGTTGTGACCGAAATAAAGTTCAATTCAATTCACTATACTTCCAAAATAATTCAGCATTTAATTTATTTTCAAATAAGTCGCACAATATAAAAACCAAAATACAATATCTGTGGTGCATCACGCAGTGGAAATTTGTTAAATATTGTTTTCTATTTTATATAGCTACTTCGTAGATTAATCTAATTATCAAAGACGATATACAGAGTTTAATTAATGTATAATATTATTAGTAATCCAAAACAGTGATGGTAGTTGATGGGGCTAAGCAGTTTAAATATAATTATATTAAATCAGGCTCTCTTCTTGGTTCATTCAAAACGGTTAGATAGAGTCAGTTAAAAAGGATTTGCACATACAATTTGTAAATGGCCTCAAAAGTTCCACACATATGAAATCTTCTGAAGGGTTGTAATGAAATCATGTCACTCATATTTCAGAGAAACTGGAGAAGGTCTTTCGGAAGTTCCGCTTCAAAGTTATGGTACAGCATGATCAGACAGCAGAGAAAATCCAGCAACTGATGAAAACATATTCCTCAAAAGATCACACTGCATTCAATTGCTTCGTCTGCTGTATCCTGACCCATGGTGGGCAGGGGAAAATATGTGGGAGTGATTCTGCAACTGTCGACATTAAGGATCTGCTATCCTGCTTCAAAAGTTCCAAATGTCAAAGTTTGTCCGGGAAGCCCAAACTATTTTTCTTCGAAGCCTGTCGGGGCATTCCAGAGAGGGAACCAGGTAAGTTATGTCGACCCTTTCCCATATGTCATGGTTTATGAGACCCATGTTTTTTACTGGGAGAATATGATTTATTCACGAAATGCTAAGATTTTATTTGGTAGCTTTACAATTTGTTTAGTATATGCTTAGATTCATAGTATTTTATTTACAATTTTGGGTTGAAGCCCATGGTTTAAATAAATATTCAGTGATGTTATCACGGATGAACTACCACTATCTAGTCATCATCATAATTATTATAACTGGCATATCAAACTTTTGAAAGTAAATATGATCAACTGAAGCTCAGTATAGCTCTAGACAGCAATCTTGTTAAGTCTTTTAAGTGTGCCCAAAATGAAATTTGTGTTCCGCTGTTTCTATTCGTAAGATGTTTCCTGAAAATAATTGCTAACATAATTGCATTCGTATTATGAATTTTAAGTTGCATTGCTGCTATGTCAAACAGACAAGGTCAAAACAGACAGCCATCCATATATGGCTCCTGACTCTGCAGACTTTCTTTGTGGGTATGCTACTCCCCTTGGAAGTGTGGCGTACCGGCATGAATCGAATGGGGCATGGTACATCAACAAACTGGTTGAGATGCTAGAGATATACCACGAGAGGTGATTATTGCACACAGTGACTCTTCTATGTAATAAAAATACGTTGTTAAATTTTGAGCAGATGATTATAAACGTAGACAGTTTTTATTGTTGAAATGCTAGACTGATTTCATAGGAGGATCATTTAGCTTTATTCGCTATCTCAAAATGTAATAAGATGGAGACCGCATGAATTAACTCAAGATGGCTGGTGAACATTGAAAGCTCCAGCTTATCGAGAACCTACAATCATATTGCATATCTATAATCAGTATTTTGGAAGCTGCTTTTCTTCTTTGTTACCAAACGCTATTTATTACACAATACCTTTTAAATGTAAATGAAATTTTATTTGTGGCAATGCAATTCTGAATAAGGTATTAACTAATTAAATCTCACATTAAATTGTATGTACTGTATCAAACTTTACAAATATTTCCCCCATACTTATCACTTTTGTTTACATATTATATTTGATTGTTTTAACTAATTTGACAAAAACAAAATCACAGCAATGTTGAATCTACAAAATGTTACCCATATGTCTTCGATTTAATTTTAACCAAAATGTTTAACAATAGAATTAGATAATTAAACACCACATCATACAACAGTTAACCTATTTGAACAGATGCATAAATTCAGATGCCACCACAAACACAATAGCTGTTAAAAATGCCTGCGATGCAGGTTTGGTTAAACAAGTAGTTTGAAATTCATTAAAAAATATGATTAACATAGCAGTGCAGTGACGGGAGCTTTGGACTCGAGACTATGAAATTTATATATATATATGAAATTATATATAAATATATATACATATATATTATATATATATTTATATATATATATATATATATATATATATATATAGTGGTGGTTATTTGTGTGGTGAGATGGTGTTCAAATGAATAGGTCTGCCAGGGAGTAAAGTGCTTTGAGGAATCATGCTGATACAGCACTATATAAGAACTTAAAACTGCTAAAACATAAATTAGTTTTCATTACTTCATGGCGTAGGGTTGTCTTCTAGTGACTTATTATGTTGCAGTGAACACCTCCTGGACATTCTCATCCGAGTGAATAAAGAAGTGGCCGAAATGTTTGGGGTAAACGAAGAAGGAAACATATGCCGGCAGGTTCCTGCACCGGAGATAACTTTGACAAAGAAAGTCTTCTTTCACTAGGTGACATCATTGTGTGGGCAACTAGATGTAGTTGAATACCGTACTGTTAATGCAAGTGATGACAAGAAATAATCTGACCTTGTTCGTTAGCAAGCTTACCAGTTCAAAAAGCCATTGCTCATCCACAGGAGCTAATTGTATTTCGGTCACAGATTTCTAATGTGGTTCTCAAGAAATAAAAACAAACTCTGTGCAGCAAATCCAGCCTGTCCGAGCTGCTCTAAATGAGCATGTCATCTCAAGAGAGCAGTCTACTAGGGTGGTCACATATGGGGGAAGACACCGCTACCAGACCCTGTATTGCCATCACCAACTGACTGTGGGAGGGTGAAGACAGAAGGAATATCTGAGCCTCACTGGACTACATTGCCACAAACATCAAAATCATGCCACGAGCTGATCTCTTCTGGCTGCGGGAGTGGTTGCAGAAAGCGCTACAGATGCAAGAAGGCTGCACTTCAGTGCACAGGCCTCTGCTTCTGTGAGGGAGAATGTGCCAGCTGACTCTAAGGAAGACTAAGATGTCTCATTTACTCACACATTACACTGCCACGCCATGATCCAGTTGTCACATGATCAAGATGTGTTAATAGAATGATTCAAATAGTAGTCAACAAAAACACTGTATTCTCAAATAACTTAAACAGCATAGTTAGTGGCTTCAGTACATTCACTGAACATTGTTACATGGTCTACGCTAATACGTAACTGTACTAGCTGCAGCTACGGTTTAATCAAGTTAATACTATAACATGGAGAGACAATTTCTGCATTTTATTGCATTTATTATTGCATTACATTGTGATAAACCTATTTTGCACTGTACCTTGTATGTAAATAATATTTGTTGTCCTGAAAACATGGAAACAGCAGCTTGGGTGTGTCAAAAATGTTCACTGAACACTTGAGAAATATAGTCGTCAGAAAAATAATAAAACGACATGTAGTTTTTAAATGACAAAATTGCAGATGATGCAGTTGTTTACGAAATGCGGATGATGCAGTTGTTTACGAAATGCAGATGATGCAGTTGTTTACGAAATATATAAACGGTTTTGCATTAAGAAAAAACATCCATTTCTTAACTCAGGTGAGTGTCTGAATCCTGACCAACGTGTTAGCTGAATTTATATGCCGTCACTTTGTACTCAAATGGATATTATTTATCTATATATCAAGATATTTCTACAAATGTTAGCACTCAATTTATTATACAGTTAGATTGTGCAAAAATATACTAATAAAACATCGAAACATGAGTTCTTATTACTTCGTGGATATTTCGGTGGGTGGATATACGTTTTTATAATAGCACTTCATTACCACATAACAACCAGTGCATGATTAATGTAATATGCAAATAAAGTAATTACAACTTGTTCGTAAAGTGTTTATTTGTTGGTTTCAACGTCTGCCGTTGTCATCTGAATGAATGACCAATGACAGAAACATGTCAAATGTGATGAACAGAATACTTTCACTGCCACATACATCATCAGACAACATAACAACATCTTTCTGCATAAAATAGAAGATGTTACTAACATTACAAGATAGCCGTTGAACATCTGAACATCACAATTTATAGAAAGTGCCATAGAAAATCCAAGATAAGCACCCAATGTTTCCCCTAGGGCCTTCTGTATATCTCACATGCCGTAAGACTGCATTTTATGCAAGATGTGTATCAAGCGATAATTTAAAGATATATAACCAAAAATGAATTTAGCCTGTAAATTATATAGATAATAAATATTAATTTCATAGCAAATGCAAGAGGTCATATGTATAAATGTTAAGAACTTACATTTTCTATGGCAATACATTTTAAAATATTCTACAGAAACCCTACAATTCATGCAATTTTCTGTTTTCTTTAGTTAAAGCAGGCTGATAGTTTAAAATATATATAATTTCAAAACACTGAAGACAAGTCATTTTTAAATGACAATCTGCAGACAAAACAGTTGTTTACAAATTGCATAGATGGTTGTGTGTAACATAACAGCTCATACTCTCTATCGACATAGTTTGTAATCAGTATCCACATACAGTACCTATAAAAAGTAACATATTGCACAATTGGTGTTTTATCTAAAAAATATTGCAGCTGTGCATGACAGAAATATCAGTCACTGGCGTCGCTGCTGACAGTCGGCCACAATAAGAAACAAAAACACTGCATTCTACTTTGCAGCACAAAACATGCTACGAAAAAAGCAGCTTGTTCAAAATCAACAAACAGTCAGATGGCCTCAGAAGTCAGAACGGACACAAGCACAATACAATGTGGCACATCCTGCGAGACATTCACAATATCAAAAACGTATTAAATATAATATCTTAACATATAAAAGCATATTTCTGCACACTCACACACACATGCACACACATATACACACTGGCACCTAAAGTAGTCACACACCACCTATACACAACAAACCTGCCATTCTGTTTTCGGGTGACATTGCAAGAAACAGTGTAAGCGCTCTGTCTAGGTCGGCATGGCACGTGTTGCGTTGCCGTAGCAACCGTTAAAGCATAATATATATGACTGGCACGACTCGTACATTCAAGGACAATACTGTCAATTGTGAACTCTGATGTCATGTTATATTTGTGGTAGCCATAGTGGCACGACATGCATCGTCATTTCTCACCCTACCAATTTCTCACACATGATTCAGCTTGGCTCTCTGAAACTGTACAAATTATTAAGAAGTCTTTACATAACTTTGTGCCACAAACGCCGCATCAGTAGACACAAGTGGTGTCTGCAGTGCACTGAGACACGACAGTGGGATCTACGCATTCATGTCGGTGCATTCGACGGTGTCGCAAGACGACAGATGCACTCACAACTGCAGCACTGATGCGAGGAGGGTCTACGGAACTGGCAGCACTCAACACAACACACACAGTCACATTTGATCCACGCAGGCACTGCACATTCGTATCTTCACAAATGACTAATTTCCACAGGTTCCGCGTTCCGGTTGCAAGCGCAGACAGGTCGACGTTCCACTGTTCTCTGTCTTGGTCATCGTGGGGGGTCACTTGAAGCGTCTGCGTATAATACAACTATTGTTATATCACAAGGACGCCAGCAGGAGTGTTGAGAGCGAGAGAGAGAAGAGAGAGACGACAGACGTGACTATTTCTTCACGTCCTCTCGACTAGTGATCTCGACACACAGCAGGATGAAGGCGTTATTGCAGCTGTACTTCTCTAGGTCTAATAGTTTGTTTTTGAGCAGCGAACTGCCGAAGCCCGTCTGTTGGATCGAGTTGCTGTCCCACGCGTCGCAGTACGACGCCGGCATGCGCTGACCGAATGCGTCGGAGCCATGCCAAATTATCTTCTGTGGCCTGCGAACAAAACATCACGACAAATAATTTACCAACAGATGAATGATTTCTTGTAATCAATTCGTTTCATTGAATGACCTGATCAGTGGAAGAAAAATGTGGAATAAAATAAAAAAAATCCAGAATTGAATGACACAAACAGATACACTTTAGTAATGTTTTAACTATAAATATCAATACGTGTTTCTTCCCGTTGTGGCATCTTTCACTTCCCCTTGAAAAGGAATAATCTAGGTGACATGTGCTTTAACACTTCATCCAGATGACATATTTGAGATGTCTCAGAGCAAATGGGACATCTCAAATATGTATTCACCATAATACTCTTGTCCAGAGCACTCATTCACAACGTAACGTGTAGGTTTTGTAATTTTACACATAATTTATTTTGTAAAAATACTTCACAGTCAGCATAAGGCACTGCCGTATATACATTCCCACTCATAACATGTTGAGAGTTACACAGG
This sequence comes from Oasisia sp. SBJ-2009, assembly GCA_964017155.1. Lineage (NCBI taxonomy): Eukaryota > Metazoa > Annelida > Polychaeta > Sabellida > Siboglinidae > Oasisia > Oasisia sp. SBJ-2009. The sequence continues at coordinate 55,286,717 of OZ024857.1, forward strand.
GCAGTCTTGACCATGTATCAAGTGGACACACTGGCTTTGGCAATAACAAGTTCTGTAGTGTAAAACTCATCAGTCCATATGACTGGGGAGACAAGGTTTGAGCCACTGCTGGTCTCCTAACATGTGTTGTCCTTCCCTCACACACAGGTTGTAACTTGCTAACGTCTGCCCATAAAGGGCTCATTGTGTCACCAGACCTACCAGTTAGGGTCATACAACACGTCCCTGCCGTCGAAGGAGTAGATGGGCACTTTGGTGTTGAAGTAGGCTCCCGCGCCGTTGAACAGGTCGTTCCATGAGTTGAACAGTTTTTGTTGCTGCAACGACAGATCACAGAGACTCACTACTGCAGATAAGCACTAAAGAAAATATCCGCAACATCACATATTATCTATTTTCATATTGGCATTGCTCCTTAGATAAAAATGACATGTTGAAGAATTCTGATCCACCGTTAACCAAATATTTATTCAAAGGCTGAACTCCAGATATGCACAAAGAAGTCATATATTTATTGAGAGTCAAAGCATTCTGCTAACCTGTGCATAACAAACCCAAAATAGTTATTCATTTGCTGCTAATCACATCCACACAATATATCATTTCGTGCAAGAATATTTTATTACATCAAATCTACATATCAAACTTTATGTCATGTCAACTTATCCATGTCCTCCACCAACCAGTTCCCGCTACAACCAGTTCCCGCCACCCCTTTCAGATTGTTACCTTGACGTTGACTATAGGAATTGTCTTGTCAAACTGAAGGTGTACGATTGAGTCGAGATTCTGGACTCGCGATGTCAGGAATGCCCTGTAGGTGCCTCTCATGCCCGCCTGCTTCGCTTCTCGGTAACATGTGTAGTCGGCGCCACTGATGCCTTGCATGGCGCCCGAGAACGGTTGATTTGCGGCCACCAGGTGGAGCTACAGTCAACAACCCCAGGTCATGTGTCACACCATAGCAGGGGTAGAACTACCCACTACTCCGCTAGTCCGTACACTAGTAAAGATAAGGGCGGACTAGTAAACCTGCCTAATAACTAGTCCGGTTGTCTAGTAAAGGTCAATGTGTCATCCAACCCAGCCTACATCAATCAATCAAGTCTTTGTAGTCACAGTGACCCTAACCCCAATACATCCACAGGCTGGGGGATGTAGTAACTAAATCCCAAGTCATTAAAACGTTGATAAATTGTTGCCAGTGAGCAACTGGCTAGAGCAGCTTCCTTTTCCGATAAATGATGACATAGCCACCAGCTATGAACTTGTCTGGGCACTATTTGTAAGATTTACTGTTCTTTGATGTCTATCATTTTCTCATGTGATATTTTTATTTTCCAGTATTACAGTCCAGTAGAGCATTTTTTCCATAACACTGTAATGTGAGCTAAATTTCCAAAATGATTATAAATATATGATATAAAAAATGAATAATGGTAGGGTGATACTGCCGGTCAATGAGTGCCGTCGGCATTCTTTTTCAATTGCGCAGTTTTTAATACAGATCATATCTTCACTTTTTAATTAATTACTTTTGTTATTTCTGTATTATTTCTTTGGTACCGTTATGAAAAGTGCATTGTTATTTAACTGGGACTGCAATATGTACTTTTTTTAGTTTAAAAACAAATTGGAACGACTTAAATTTGGATTGTTTATTTTTATTTTTGTGGACTAATAAACCTTTTGGCGGACTAGTAAACTTTTGACTTTACTAGTCCCGCTGTCTAGTAAAATAAATGCTGAAGTTCTACCCCTGCATAGGAACAGAATTTTCACATGATGAGGACGGAACAATCACATCAGCCTTCATGGACTTCACATTTATAAAAATAATTAAGATTTTGGGTACGCTGTTACTGTAGCAGAACAATGTGACATTTCAGAAGAAATTGTGTAGTCAAGTCTCATATCAATTTGGCTGGCAATATTTTATCTGTACAGTTTAACTTCTCATATCGTGAAAATTCAGCAGTCTATGAATTTTGTTTGTATCAATGACAACCCTTATACAAAAAAAAAAAAAATTTGAATTCTGAATTGAACTGTATTTACATCTACTATCACATATATTGAACACAGCAAACAGCGGAATTAATTACTTTCAGTTTCACTTACCATGTGTCCTGTAATCTTGCCAGTGTCTCGAGGGGGCAGGATGATTTCAGGGGGCGGTTGTGTCGGCTGCATAGAAATATAGAAACGTGCATAGAACCTGTCATGTTATTTTGCTCTCAAGAAACCTGTCTGCATTTTTAAGATATTTCTTGCGATAAATAGCATTTCACATGCAACAGTCTAATAACTCAGAACAAGGAACATCCATATTACATCTCCCTAAGAACTGTCTCTAGTTGACAACATCTTTATGGTATTACACACAGAGAAGGTGTTCAAAGACAAGAAAGAACAGACAATGAGAAAGATGGCAAGAGGCAGTCTAAGTTATTTACTGTCTTACAAGTTATAGATTATTTTATATGACTGCTTACATATGTCACAAAGACGTCTAGTAGTGTTTGGTACAACCTATCACAAGAGACAAGAGGATTAGTGAATGAGAACCAATTCATGCATGGCGTCTGCCACAATGAATCTTCCACAGCTCCACCTACTCAGCCAAACATTAACGACACAGGCAAGTAAGCCGTCCTAGCTCATGCTTCAATGTTACATCATTATTTGTGTTTTATTAATAAAACACAGCCAGGGTTGTTAAACACAAATACTCAGCATCAAGCACTGTTACCTGGGAAATGTTTGCTGAGTGACATATCTCTCTCTTACAGACAAACAACAAACTACTGTCTACACAACAAAACTGACAAACACCATCTAGTCACATCTGGGAACTAACATATTTTTCATCTGGGAACTAACATATTTTTCATCTTAGCAAACATAGACTATTACCCCAACAGTCTAATTAATTAATTACTAAAAATTGCCCCAAAAAATGGGTCACTAAAACCAAATGTCAATATTAACCCTGTGTGTGTACATAACCAATCCAAAAATACCTCAAGTTATGAAGTGTAAGTTCTATGTGTCAAAATGTGTTATTAATGAATACTTTGTGGCCATACTGAGACCTGAGACCTGAGATACCCATCGCAGGAGGCTTGCCAGATATTATGGTGGTCACATGATGTATGACATGACCCTCACAGACTACCAAAAGAGCAGCGTTTGTTACATCAACATGCATGCAACTCCCACCAATAAAGAGCACGTATCAGTCTGACAAAATCAAACATTCTTGATCATAAAAATAAAATTTGATGAAACACAAAGCTTGATTAAATTCATGCCTGCTCAAGGCATCTAAACACACCAATATCCGCGGAAACCTACTAAAACCAGTTACCATGGTGATGGAAACATACTCAACAAACCAAGTAACCATGGAAACTATCACAATAAAACCAGCAGAAATGAACCCATAACTTCGATGAATTAGACACTGGTTCCATCCACAGCTAACCTAGCAGTGTTTGAAGCAACGCCATGCAGGTAGGGGTGTTAATAGAACACTGTTAGACCACCCTCCCTCTGAGACACTGTTGGGGCAACCAGAGGCTTTCCACAGGTGTATGGATTATACTAAGGTTATACTCAAATAAATGGATTTTTTTGTTGCAAAGCTCTCTGAAATCATACAATTTTCTTGTTGCCAACTATTTATAAATTTTCATAATTTTTTATAGTTGAAAGATGAATATAATATATATATACACTGCATCGATTGTTTTCTATGTCATGCAAATCAACAGAAAAAATAGGATATATATATATATATATATATTCTAGAAACACACAAATCTATATTATCTATGGAAATTCACAAAATGTGAGAAGTATGTTAAAAATATGTGATGCACCATTTATAATTAGAGTAAAAGAATTTACAAATAATTTACAAAGTTATGATGTAGTTAGAACAGTGTGCTACAGACGATTTTCTTCAGCCAGTTGCTGATATAAAAAAAGGAAAGTTGCTTTGTGACGATCGACTGTGAACTAGTTACTGCCTAAAGCCTCTGGTGACCCGAGAACCCGTCCTCTGTTAAATAATGCATCCTCCCTTTGTCAACTACTGCAGCCGCAAAACAAAACTCAGTTCCAGCAATCCTAACTTACCGCGGCTTGGCGAGTGGGCTGTTGGGGGGTGCGATTGGGCTGTCGGGGGGTGCGGACTGGGTGTCGGGGGGTGCGGGTGCGTTGCTGTGGGTTGCGGGCGGGCTGTCGGGGGGTGCGGACGGGTTGCCAGGGGGCACTGGTGGGGGGCAGCCAGCGTGGGGGCTGTGTACGGCGAGCTCTATAGGGTGGGCGGGTGCGGCGGGCTCTATAGGGGGGTTGGGTGGGACGCATCCAGTAGGGGGTGACTCGGGGCCAGTGGAGGGCGGGGGTGGGGGTGGGGCGGGGGGGTCTGGTCACCAGGTAGGACAGGGGGGGCACTTGGTGGGGAGGGCGGTGTTCTTCCCGGGGCAGGAAGTCATCGGAATTAGGGAAAGACGTTGGAGGCTGTGAGATAGGGAAGAAGAGAGAGAGAGATGGTTACAAATGAATGTCACACAAAAGATGTGTACACAAAGTCACAGAGGTACACAAAGGTACACAAAGGCACAAAGGTACACAAAGTCACAGAGGCACACAAAGTCACAGACGTACACAAAGTCACAGACGTACACAAAGTCACAGAGATAGACAAAGTCACAAAGGCATACAAAGTCACAGAGGTACTCAAAGTCACAGAGGAACACAAAGTCACAAAGGTATACAAAGTCACATATGTACACAAAGTCACAAAGGTATACGAAGTTACAGAGGTACACAATGTCACAAAGGTATACAAAGTCACAGAGGTACACAATGTCACAGAGGAACACAAAGTCACAAAGGTGTACAAAGTCACAGATGTACACAAAGTCACAAAATAAGATGGCCAAAATTTTCAGATTGTATGAAATAATCTTGAATAAGGCAGTCCACGTGTTCTGTCGCTACCTTCCACATATTAATCCTGATCAAACTGAACAAACTGTTCTGCCGCTACCTTCCACATATTAATCCTGATCAAACTGAACAAACTGTTCTGCCGCTACCTTCCACATATTAATCCTTATCAAACTGAACAAACTGTTCTGTCGCTACCTTCCACATATTAATCCTGATCAAACTGAACAAATAGTTCTGCCGCTACCTTCCACATATTAATTGTGATCAAACTGAACAAACTGTTCTGCCGCTAGCTTCCACATATTAATCCTGATCAAACTGAACAAACTCTTCTGCCGCTAGCTTCCACATATTAATCCTTATCAAACTGAACAAACTATTCTGTCGCTAGCTTCCACATATTAATCCTTATCAAACTGAACAAACTCTTCTGCCGCTAGCTTCCACATATTAATCCTTATCAAACTGAACAAACTCTTCTGCCGCTAGCTTCCACATATTAATCCTTATCAAACTGAACAAACTATTCTGCCGCTAGCTTCCACATATTAATCCTTATCAAACTGAACAAACTCTTCTTTCGCTAGCTTCCACATATTAATCCTTATCAAACTGAACAAACTCTTCTGTCGCTAGCTTCCACATATTAATCCTTATCAAACTGAACAAACTATTCTGCCGCTAGCTTCCACATATTAATCCTTATCAAACTGAACAAACTCTTCTTTCGCTAGCTTCCACATATTAATCCTTATCAAACTGAACAAACTCTTCTGTCGCTAGCTTCCACATATTAATCCTTATCAAACTGAACAAACTCTTCTTTCGCTAGCTTCCACATATTAATCCTTATCAAACTGAACAAACTCTTCTGTCGCTAGCTTCCACATATTAATCCTTATCAAACTGAACAAACTCTTCTGTCGCTAGCTTCCACATATTAATCCTTATCAAACTGAACAAACTCTTCTGTCGCTAGCTTCCACATATTAATCCTTATCAAACTGAACAAACTCTTCTGTCGCTAGCTTCCACATATTAATCCTGATCAAACTGAACAAACTCTTCTGTCGCTAGCTTCCACATATTAATCCTGATCAAACTGAACAAACTCTTCTGTCGCTAGCTTCCACACATTAATCCTGATCAAACTGAACAAATAGTTCTGCTTCTAGACTCTGCATATTAATCTCTACATTCACCTGGTAGTTACCAAGAAGTATCAAAGTACTTGGATTCCACCCACACAGTCATCGTATCTGATCTGCTCCTCCAGAGTTAAACAATTAGCAGCGTGATGACTTATACATTTGTAATAAATGTATTTTGTTTCTACTAATGTACCAGAAGTGTCACAAAGTGATGCTCACCGCTGGCGTGGTTGGTTCTGCTTTCACCGTGCGTCCGAGCTGAAACACCCACCACCAGACAGTTACTGACTCATGACAGTTTTGCACGTAACAAGTCAGAGATTGGCAAGTGTGATGTGAGGGTTTCAGATATTCTTCCTGTCTAAAATGTGTGAAATGGATAATTTGATAATGTCGTAAATTTGTAAAAAAAAATACAATACTAAGTGGTTAGGGAATAGGTACAAATATAAATGTTATGCAACATTACAAAATGGTGGGGGTATTTACAATACTGCAGTACATCATGACAGTTTGTATTCTGGGGCACTCCAGTCTCCAGATTATCTCCAGACCTCCTGAAGAACTCCTTATCAGGCATGTATCATGGAGAAAACATAGCCGAAAAAGCAGAAGACTGAACTACCAGTAGTGCCACCTACCAGCACTTGTCTCCAGCCCTGACTGGCTCTCACAAACATCTCGTCAGTGCTGATGATGTAGACCATGGAGCCTACAGGCAGTGCGTGTGTCAGTTTCACCATCTCACTCTCTGTACGGAATGTAATCGCCTGCAACCACCAGCACACTTCAAAGTTACAAAATAAATCCACAAATGTCATTCGTTTCATTAAGATTGGCTGTCTATTATTTGCTGATGTGCTAACTTAGGGCCAGGTATGTGCATACCCTCCCAGCGGCTGAGGTCAACTCACCTCTTTCTATTTTATAGTCGCGTCGTTGGCCCACAAGACTCTGGTTTAACAACTGGCTGTTTATTTCAAGAACTGAAAAAGCAGGTAGTTATTTAAATTTTTAGTTGACAAACTTAGTCATTCGTCATGAGCCACCAGTTTTCTGCTTCATGGGTACATGTGTGTATGTGTTTATGGTGTGTGTGTGTGTCCATGCGTGTGCATGCCTGCGTATATGTAAGCTACTGAATAAATATTCTATTACAGAAAATGCATGGCACTTTTCTCACCACAAAATAGTAAACAACTATCGTCAATCAACTTGCGTTTTATCACGGAACCGAAAATAACGCAAAGTTGTTTTCTTAATAATGAATTAATATTAACCTCAGTTACTCTTTCTGCAACCCATTAGCAAAAACGCCAACCAGGATGTGGCATTAAGCAAACTGTCCCATAAAATCAAATAATTTTTCAGCACCAAACAAATAAGTAAAATAAAAAATATAGAAAAAAATAGTGAAATAAAAAATATAGATACAAATAGTTAGATAGATAATATAGATAAAATTGTTAAATAAAAAATATAGGAAAAAATAGTTAATTTAAAAAAAAAGATTAAATAAAACAATATAGATAAAATAGTTAAATTAAAAATAAAAATAGTCAAATTTAAAATATAGATAAAATAGTCAAAAATAAAATTATAGATAAAATAGTTAAACTAAAAATATAGATAAAATAGTTAAATTAAAAATATAGATAAATAGTTAAATAACAAATATAGATAAAAATAGTTATAAAATTAAAATATAGATAAAATAATTAAATAAAAAATAAAAATAATCAAATTTAAAATATAGATAAAATAGAAAAATAAAAATATAGATAAAATAGTAAAATAAACAATAATTATAGATAAAAAGTGTACAATTAAAAATATAGATAAAATAGTAAAATTAAAAATATAGACAGAAAAATCAGTGACTCACCCCCAGGGGTTGGCTCTGTCCATCTATGCTGTTTCCCGGCCGACCCGCCTCTCCCGGTGGTCCGGGGGGTCCAGGGGGACCTCGGGGGCCGTAAACGGGTTTCTCAATCTTGTTGGGGTAGCTGGGTTGGATGAGACCAGGGGGTCCAGGTGGTCCTGGAGGACCTCGGACACTTGGACCAGGGGGACCGGCAGGACCAGCAGGACCAGGGGGTCCAGGGGGGCACTAGGGGGACGGAAATAACACAATGTGAGACAGACCTATTATGTCAATCCTCAATACACACAATAGTGGCGAGACAGAGACCAGCCAGTTCACTGTGATACTGAACTCACAAGACCAGCCTGTTCACTGTGATACTGAACTCACAAGACCAGCCAGTTCACTGTGATACTGAACTCACAAGACCAGCCAGTTCACTGTGATACTGAACTCACAAGACCTGCCAGTTCACTGTGATACTGAACTTACAAGACCAGCCAGTTCACTGTGATACTGAACTCACAAGACCTGCCAGTTCACTGTGATACTGAACTCACAAGACCAGCCAGTTCACTGTGATACTGAACTCACAAGACCAGCCAGTTCACTGTGATACTGAACTCACAAGACCTGCCAGTTCACTGTGATACTGAACTTACAAGACCAGCCAGTTCACTGTGATACTGAACTCACAAGACCTGCCAGTTCACTGTGATACTGAACTCACAAGACCAGCCAGTTCACTGTGATACTGAACTCACAAGACCAGCCAGTTCACTGTGATACTGAACTCACAAGACCAGCCAGTTCACTGTGATACTGAACTCACAAGACCAGCCAGTTCACTGTGACACTGAACTCACAAGACCTGCCAGTTCACTGTGATACTGAACTCACAAGACCAGCCAGTTCACTGTGATACTGAACTCACAAGACCAGCCAGTTCACTGTGATACTGAACTCACAAGACCAGCCAGTTCACTGTGACACTGAACTTACAAGACCAGCCAGTTCACTGTGATACTGAACTCACAAGACCAGCCAGTTCACTGTGACACTGAACTTACAAGACCAGCCAGTTCACTGTGATACTGAACTTACAAGACCAGCCAGTTCACTGTGACACTGAACTCACAAGACCTGCCAGTTCACTGTTCCCTAGTGAGGACACTACTTGTGTCACACAGTGGCCAGATTGGTGCAGGTATTCACTGCTAGAGATCACTGCTGAGGAGCAAAATCAATCTTAGAATATAAGAGTATCCATAACATAGATATATGTCATAACCTACGCTGTGACCTATGCTGTCAACTATGCTGTCATCTATTCTGTCATCTATGCTGTCATCTGCGCTGTCATCTAACTGTCATCTATGCTGTCATACTCTGTCATCTACTCCATCATCTATGCTGTCATCTAATTTGCCATCTACTCTGTCATCTATGCTGTCATCTACACTGTCATCTACTCTGTCGTCTCCTCTGTCGTCTACTCTGTCGTCTACACTGTCGTCTACTCTGTCGTCTACTCTGTCGTCTACTCTGTCGTCTACTCTGTCATCTACACTGTCGTCTACTCTGTCGTCTACTCTGTCGTCTACTCTGTCGTCTACTCTGTCGTCTACACTGTCATCTACTCTGTCATCTACACTGTCGTCTACTCTGTCGTCTACTCTGTCGTCTACTCTGTCGTCTACTCTGTCATCTACACTGTCGTCTACTCTGTCGTCTACTCTGTCGTCTACTCTGTCGTCTACTCTGTCATCTACACTGTCGTCTACTCTGTCGTCTACTCTGTCGTCTACTCTGTCGTCTACTCTGTCGTCTACACTGTCATCTACTCTGTCGTCACTCTGTCGTCTACTCTGTCGTCTACTCTGTCGTCTACTCTGTTGTCCACTCTGTCATCTACTGTCATCTACTCTGTCATCTACTCTGTCATCTACTCTGTCATCTACTATGTCATCTACTCTGTCATCTACTCTGTCATCCACACTGTTATCTACTCTGTCATCTACTCTGTCACCTACTCTGTCATCTACTCTGTCATCTACTCTGTCATCTACACTGTCATCTACTCTGTCATCGACACTGTCATCTACTCTGTCATCTACTCTGTCATCTACACTGTCATCTACTCTGTCATCTACTCTGTCATCTACTCTTTCATCTACTATGTCATCTACTCTGTCATCTACACTGTCATCTACTCTGTCATCTACTTTGTCATCCACTCTGTCTTCTACTATGTCATCTACTCTGTCATCTACTCTGTCGTCTACACAGTCATCTACACAGCAGTACACAGAAACAGCACGTCGTAGTTAATTGCAAGGAAAAAACAACATTACTGTATTACTGTTGTTTTACTCATCTATCGTTGCCAAGAAATCGTTACATCATTCTGTCCACCTGTGAGTGACTAGTGACCAGTGACCAGTGACCTACTCACCTGCAGTGAGCTGGGAGGGAATGCAGGAGGATACAGTCCTGGCTCTCCCCTCTCTCCCTTCTGGCCCGGGTCACCCTGGACAGAAACAACTGTCATTACAGTGCAGCACAAACAGACAGTCTCACTGACGAGGTCAGCCTGAGACAAACACAGTCCGCACCTCCTGAGGACATGTGACAGGAGGTGACAAATAAGGTGACTGCTACACTAACAGACATGTCATAGTAGAGGCATCAACTTGTATGTTTTACCCATGAGCCTTATGGAATTTGTTTCAAACGATACAGGCTTATGGGCGTATGAAGTAAGCCGTATGGGAGCTTGTGATTTTGACAAAATAATTTCAGATGAAATGGTTGTGAGATGGATAGTTGACCCGGCGAAATCAGTATATGGAACGTTACTACAACGACTGGGAATGGATATTTAATGAAATAATCGCAAGGTCGAAGTTGGGCGATGACCATGTTTGGTGCGTCGTTTGTTCATGCAATAAGACCGTGTTACAGTTATATATGGCAGTGCCTATATATATATATATGTGTTTACATAAAATCTATATATATATATATTTATGTTTACATAAATATACATAACATTTATTATACATACCAAAATGTTATTTACATGTACATTAACAATTTGTATGGATTGTTTTAAAATATTACAGATTTTCATCATGACCTTGCAGACGTTTTGTCCTGGACTAACATCTGTGTGTCACAGTGTGTCACAGTGTGTCACAGTGGCTACATTAATTTGGTTCACACTCACCTTGGCCCCTGATGCGCCATCCTTTCCATCTGTGCCTGGCGTCCCATCCCGCCCCGAGCCACCGCTGCCTCCCCCGGACTCACCCTTCTGGCCGCGGGAACCTACAACACATACACGTAAACAATCACACTCGTGTCGTGTGTACATAAAAGAATACTAACACATTTATCAAACCGAACAGGTCAGTCATGCTGCCTCTAACATGAGATAGAATTTACTTCAACATCCGTGTATCAGTCGTGACCTTTGGCTGTACGGGAGCAACCCAGCGGAGTCTCCCTACTAATGTCACCCTTGCTGGGACTACGCAGGTGACACAGACTAGGCAGAGATGGTACTGATGTCACATGGGGTGTCTAGAGTAGTTATACGATCAATCTGATCATTGTGACAGGGCAGCCGAATCACTCCAGCAAAATACTCAATTTAAAAAAACCACGTGAATAAATCTCCATTTCAACCTACCATGGACAAGGCATGAGCCATAGAAATCCAATCAGATATTTGCTAAGTAAACACGGATAGATTGAAAGGGAAGCGGAACTCTTACCTGCAAACCCTGGAGGTCCCCTCGGTCCCATTGATCCCGGTTCTCCCTTCTCTCCCGCCAGTCCAGTGAGACCCTGAAACAAGGCTCAGCACCTGTGACTCCTCCCTCCAGATGCCGCCACAGAAGGCAGTGTCTGAGTATGCTCAGCAAGACAGGTCTGACAGACTTGCTGGGATGTTGCCATAAAAGAGAAGTTTCACGCTGTCTGCTGTACTTTATGTCTACATTTTAGCCTCGGTTGTTTGACACTGGACAAAAACATTTGAAAGATGAACTTGTTTCCATGAAGAACTGTGGAAAGGTGTGCCTGACAGTTGTCTGCTTCCGAAACGATGTAAATTAAATTACGTGCATACGCAATGCATCCATGTTAAGGAAAGTAAAATTTGATGATGGCGAAGCGCATCATTTGTAATGTCGTGTCATATTCAGAACCTGCTGATTCAGTTATCAAAACCACGTCTTTTACATATGCACTTAAACAAACCCTCCAATGTCCCCCTCTAATGTCCCCCTCCAATGAACCTCTCCAATGATCCAATGCGCCCCTCAAATGTACCCTGCCAATATCCCCTTCCATGTCCCCCTTCAATGTCCCCCTAGAATGAGCCTCTCCAATATCCCCATCAAATGCCCCCCCCTTCAAATGTACTCCTCCAATATCCCCCTCCAATGTCCCCTTCCAATGAGCCTCTCCAATGTTCCCATCAAATGCCCGCCTCAAATGTACCCCTCCAATGAACCTCTCCAATGTCCCCATCAAATGCTCCCTCCACTGTCCCCCTCAATGTCCCCTTCAATGTCCCCATCAAATGTCCTCCTCCAATGTCCCCCTCCCACCGTCCCATGTCCCCCTCCAGCCCCCATCACCTACCTGGTCTCCCTTCTCCCCTGGCACTACGATCCCGCCGTCGATGCGGAGGACCCTGCCTGCAGGCCCCGGTGGTCCGGGGGGTCCGGGGTCTCCCTTCTTGCCCACTCCCTGGGGTCCTGGCAGCCCGGGAGGACCACGGAACCCTGGCTGGCCCTGCAAACACATCCAGGTGTGTCATCCAGGTGTGTCATCCAGGTCTATCGAGCTTTGTTCTTCCGATTTACTATTTGTCCCAAGTCAATACCAATAATGGTTCTAGGGCTTTTCTGTAGTGGGGCCTGGTCTTTGGAATGTGCTTCCTCTAGTGTTAGATCAGTTGAAAATTTGGTAGTCATTTATAAACATACCTATATAACTTTCCCTACCTATTGTAACTCCCTGGTGTATCAATTACTCTGTTGACAACTGGAATTGTTTATTGACTCTGGAATCAATCAACCCTTTTGTATTGATGCACCTCTGGGCTTGTGTTCCGTGGATTTAGGCACAATATAAGTTATCCTATAATCATCTAGTCAACATGACAACATCACTGTGAGTGGTAAATTACTTTGTACTTCCAACAGGATTTTCAAATTGGTAAAAGATGTACTTATATCATAATCTTAAGCAGTGATAACTATTGCATCACAGGTCTAACATATATTCTTAACAAAATCTCTTATGTGCAGAAATAACTTAAAACACAATTACAACAGCTAATTTTACACTGATCACATAATAAGATAAGTTCTCAGCGAAGTATTAAATGCTACAGCAAAATCACAAAATCAGTCAAAATATACATGTAGCTATGTACTCACTTGTATAAGTAGATCTGACTGAGCTAAGGCAATGTTGAGAGAGCTAAATTGCGTTTGCTTCAAATAACAATAATATGGTTCAAATATCAGTCGTGTCAAAGACATTCCAGCTGCAACCATGTCACATGACACATGTCACATGACACAGCAGTCACTCACCGGGAATCCCGGCAGTCCTATTTCTCCCATGATGCCTGAGGGTCCTCTCCGGCCGGGCTTCCCTGGGATCCCAGGTTTACCCGGTATGCCCGGCGGACCAGGCTCTCCCTTCACAGAACTGCAGTTGGGACACACTCCCGGCAACCCTCGCGTCCCTTTCTCTCCCTTTACAGGCTGTGGGGAGGGGAGAACAACATCAGGTGTGGCTGTGCACTGAAGCGCTAACTTTGATGTACTACAAGTGCTTTTTCTCACAAACGTCAAGATTCATTAAACTGGCAAGAGCAATATTAAATGTTTATATTGTTAGAAATAGAGATCGACTGACTTTTACTTATTTCTATGAAACAGATTATGTGTATGATGTTATAATGGTGACAACTGCAGCCTTAGTTCGTTGTTCCAAGGAGGATGTGGCTAGTGGTGATGATATTAAGGAGACTTGTATGTGTGGTCATGCTACATCAATTATAACTCAGACTTCATGTGCACGCACGCACGCACGCACGCACGCACGCACGCACGCACGCACGCACGCACGCACGCACGCACGCACACACACGAATAAATGTGTAATTCATGAATTCATTATGGTCACAGTTAAAATCACAGTTTTTGCAGTTTATTGTATCAACTAATCAATTAAGTTCGGTTAACAGATTATGCCATGACAACACAGAGCATAACAATACGTTACCATGACAACACAGTGCATGAAGATAAGTTACCATAACTACACAGAGCATGAAGACAAGTTACCACGACAACACAGAGCATGAAGACTAGTTACCTTGAAGCTGCCCGGAACAATTGGCAGTGCATTGCCATTGCCATCAGTGAACACATTTGCTGGTCCCGGGGGGCCAGGGGGGCCAGGGGGTCCCGCAACTCCTGTTTTCCCGTCCTTGCCCGGTAACCCCTGGAATCAATGAGAACCAACATTTCATAGAGGAAACTAACTGAGGAACAGATCATAGTAACAGACAGCATTTATTTTATGGACATATATATCAAAGGAATATATAAATTAGGAAACACGTTATGTTGTAATCCAGGTGATTTCCTTGACTCCTGGTGGTGTATACAAATCCAACTTTACGTAACATGTTCAATGGGAGAAAACAGTTGTTTACAAGGCTGATGTAAGCAGCAAAGAGACTGTGGGCGAGACCCTGCAGTCAGAGACTGAGACAGAACTTACAATGGGCCCTATCAACCCCGGTTCTCCCATGTCACCAGGGATACCCTGGGAGCCAACAGCCCCAGGGATGCCGGGAAGACCTGGGGTGCCACTGGGGCCTCTCTCTCCCTGGTCCCCGTTGTCCCCCTTTGTGCCCTGAAACGTGAAACAACATCATCAGAAGTGACTACAAACACTCTCCAGTCGTCAGGCTCAATTTGGATCCTGCCGAGCTGATTTCAAGTGTACAACATTACGATACAATACATCATCATTACAGTTGTAACTGTAATGACAAAATGATTACTCCTACCAACCAACGTCAGGACACAACTTGTTGACTTACATCCATCCCAGCTTGGACACTGAGGTAGGATCCAGGGTAAAATAACCTGTCTGAAATGTGGTGTAGTTCATCTGAGTAGACACACCATCAGAATGACAGATGCTTTCAGTGTAACACGACTCAGATTTGCCCTGCCCCCTGCCCCCTGCATAGTGACCCACAACTGAAGCACCTTTCACATAACAGAATACACTAATCCAACTGCTAAATGATGTGTGTAGCTAAATCACAATCAGGGTGTGTAATATTACAGAGTATTAGGAGTAGCTCAAAGTCCACATTCACGTTTTCCATAGGTGGCCATTATAAGAGACCTGTATTCGAAAATTTCACAGCATATTTATCCCCCACAGGTAGACGTGCCATGGAAAATTCATGAAATTCTAATACCTCAGAGTCCCACAAACCACGTTTAAACCTGACACCTCTTCATTCCTGCCAGAATCAGAGAGTGACCTATCGTTTTGACATCACTAATCTAAATGACACATGTATCAATACGCAGACAAACACCGACTGTCATAATTTACAGCTCTGATGCCACACTGAACAAAAACATCCTTTCTAGTCATTCCGCACCACATATGTCCTCAAAGAAATTCAGACAACCTGCATAATGCTACTTATTTAAGGTAGTCTTTGGTCGAGTAATGGCGGACGAACACGTTATTGTGGTCTTACATCAGTAGTGTGACATTGTACACATCACCACCCTGTCATCACAGTTAAGTTATTAGTCACAGTCTGGTAAACCTTTCACATAGATGTAATATTCCAGAATAAAGTTATTGAGCTACAAATTGCACACCCAGCACTAGTTGACTGACCGGGTCTCCTGCTGGACCATTGATGACACTGCCTCCCTCTGTCTTTACTATTCCCGGAGGTCCTCTAGGTCCCGGCTCTCCCTGTTTTCCTGGCGCTCCCGGCTTCCCTACTCCAGGTGGCCCAATATCACCCTGTCAACAATAACAATATCACCCTGTCAACAACAACAATATCACCCTGTCAACAATAACAATATCGCCCTGTCAACAATAACAATATCACCCTGTCAACAATAACAATATCGCCCTGTCAACAACAACAATATCACCCTGTCAACAATAACAATATCACCCTGTCAACAATAACAATATCGCCCTGTCAACAACAACAATATCACCCTGTCAACAATAACAATATCACCCTGTCAACAATAACAATATCGCCCTGTCAACAACAACAATATCGCCCTGTCAACAATAACAATATCACCCTGTCAACAATAACAATATCACCCTGTCAACAATAACAATATCGCCCTGTCAACAACAACAATATCACCCTGTCAACAATAACAATATCACCCTGTCAACAATAACAATATCACCCTGTCAACAATAACAATATCGCCCTGTCAACAACAACAATATCACCCTGTCAACAATAACAATATCACCCTGTCCACAATAACAATATCACCCTGTCCACAATAACAATATCACCCTGTCAACAATAACAATATCACCTTGTCAACAATACAATATGTAGTCTAAATAGAGTTCGAGACACCTTTCCGAATCCGCTGTGGTCTCCTGTGTGCCTTTCAGTGTCTCAGTGACACATTCATTGGTGTTGACTGCTGGTTACTTGGTTGTCATAAAATAAATAAAGATGAGTTCTTATATAGCGCAGTATCCAGTCCTCAGGGTTGCCCAATGCAATTTACGCTTTACTTCCCTGACAGACCTGTTCACTCAGACACCATCTCAACTTCTCCGGGAAGCATCCAACTATATGCTACAATTAATGCACAAAGGCTGCTCGTACACATATCCACCACTATCTATAGCCAGGTACTCATTTATACAGCTAAGTGAACTGGAGTAATGTAGAGTGAAAAAACTTGCTTAAGGTTTTAACACCGCAGCACAGAACTCAAACCCAGGTCCTCGAGAGTCTGAAGTTCTACCCCTGAGCCACTGAGCTCTACTGTGGTCATGTGACCCTCTAGTTGGTTATCCAGTAACGAAGGTATCGAGAAGACACAAAAAGCTTCAGTGGATACGAAAAAGAACACAGTGGATACGGAAATATATCTTAGACTTTATTTACAATATGAATTCAACTGAATCCGGTAGCAACATTTGTGTAATTTTTGTAATTATATAATTTTCTCTTTCATAATATACACCCAACTCTAAGTATAACCATCGATTTGCTAATAAAAACAACATTACAATCACGACATTTTACAAAAATAATCACACATATAAAATGTAACAAAACATTAAATCAAAGCCTATTTGTCTGTGTAAACAGCCGTGAGACTGAGCTGTGATAGAACAAACACACACAGTCCTACCTTGTCACCCTTCACCCCTCTCACACCCACCACCCACACACACAGTCCTACCTTGTCACCCTTCACCCCTCTCACCCCCACCACCCACACACACAGTCCTACCTTGTCACCCTTCACCCCTCTCACACCCACCACCCCCACACACACAGTCCTACCTTGTCACCCTTCACCCCTCTCACGCCCACCACCCACACACACAGTCCTACCTTGTCACCCTTCACCCCTCTCACACCCACCACCCACACACACACAGTCCTACCTTGTCATCCTTCACCCCTCTCACCCCCACCACCCACACACACAGTCCTACCTTGTCACCCTTCACCCCTCTCACACCCACCACCCCCACACACACAGTCCTACCTTGTCACCCTTCACCCCTCTCACCCCCACCACCCACACACACAGTCCTACCTTGTCACCCTTCACCCCTCTCACACCCACCACCCCCACACACAGTCCTACCTTGTCACCCTTCACCCCTCTCACGCCCACCACCCCCACACACAGTCCTACCTTGTCACCGTTCACCCCTCTCACGCCCACCACCCACACACACAGTCCTACCTTGTCACCCTTCACCCCTCTCACACCCACCACCCACACACACACAGTCCTACCTTGTCACCCTTCACCCCTCTCACACCCACCACCCCCACACACACAGTCCTACCTTGTCACCCTTCACCCCTCTCACGCCCACCACCCCCACACACAGTCCTACCTTGTAACCCTTCACCCCTCTCACGCCCACCACCCCCACACACACAGTCCTACCTTGTCACCCTTCACCCCTCTCACGCCCACCACCCACACACACAGTCCTACCTTGTAACCCTTCACCCCTCTCACACCCACCACCCCCACACACACAGTCCTACCTTGTCACCCTTCACCCCTCTCACGCCCACCACCCCCACACACAGTCCTACCTTGTCACCCTTCACCCCTCTCACGCCCACCACCCCCACACACACAGTCCTACCTTGTCACCCTTCACCCCTCTCACGCCCACCACCCCCACACACACAGTCCTACCTTGTCACCCTTCACCCCTCTCACACCCACCACCCCCACACACACAGTCCTACCTTGTCACCCTTCACCCCTTTCACCCCCACCACCCACACACACAGTCCTACCTTGTCACCCTTCACCCCTCTCACACCCACCACCCACACACACAGTCCTACCTTGTCACCCTTCACCCCTCTCACACCCACCACCCCCACACACACAGTCCTACCTTGTCACCCTTCACCCCTCTCACGCCCACCACCCACACACACAGTCCTACCTTGTCACCCTTCACCCCTCTCACACCCACCACCCACACACAGTCCTACCTTGTCACCCTTCACCCCTTTCACCCCCACCACCCACACACACAGTCCTACCTTGTCACCCTTCACCCCTCTCACGCCCACCACCCACACACACAGTCCTACCTTGTCACCCTTCACCCCTCTCACACCCACCACCCACACACACAGTCCTACCTTGTCACCCTTCACCCCTCTCACGCCCACCACCCCCACACACAGTCCTACCTTGTCACCCTTCACCCCTCTCACACCCACCACCCCCACACACAGTCCTACCTTGTCACCCTTCACCCCTCTCACGCCCACCACCCACACACACAGTCCTACCTTGTCACCCTTCACCCCTCTCACGCCCACCACCCACACACACACAGTCCTACCATGTCACCCTTCACCCCTCTCACACCCACCACCCCCACACACAGTCCTACCTTGTCACCCTTCACCCCTCTCACGCCCGGCGCCCCCACGGCTCCAGGAACACCAGTGGCGCCATCTGCACCCTGCTCGCCCTTGAAGCCCTGTGGTCCTTCGGAGCCCTGGAAGCCCTACAACACAGACGGGTCAACAAGTGGTGGTCATTACGGTCAAAACTGTTTGTAGAGACAACACCGGATATTAACTCAAACTGTCCTACATCGGCTCTGCATGGTCTGATAGTATATTGGGTATGAAATGTGTAAATCTGTCTATTATTCCCAGAGAGAATGCTCCAAAACAACACAGAATATCTAGTGTAAACAACTGTTTGACCTTTTTACTGCACTAGAATAGATTAAGGGATTGTCTAATTGTAAATATAAGTTCTTCAAAGTAAGGAGACGTTCAACTTGGAGGATTTGTCCGGCCGTGATTTGCTGATGGCCGAACAAAATTTACAGCGCAAGAAAAACATGTTCAGCACTGCAGGTAAAATCTCAATCCCAAACCACATTGACAGAAACATTTATTGTTCTTATCTGACAATCACTGTAAGAATATACTTATTACACACAAAATGTTTCTTCAGGTACTTATTACACACAAAATGTTTCTTCAGTTACTTATTACACACAAAATATTTCTTCAGTTACTTATTACACACAAAATGTTTCTTCAGTTACTTATTACACACAAAATGTTTCTTCAGGTACAACATTCCATCATGTGACCTCCTGATTTCCCGGTGACACTCACCCTTTCCCCCTTGCTCCCCTTCTCTCCCACATAGCCTCGCTCTCCTTTGTCCCCAGGTATTCCTCGAGGTCCTGGCTTCCCCGGTGCTCCTGGCAACCCGGACTTTCCGGTCCGAATAGGGTTGCCCATGATAGGCAGGTCCCCTTCTCCCGATCCAGTGCCCTGGATACGAGGGAAGTAACACTGATTTAAAGTAAGCACAATTACACTAATTTAAACATGATAACACACTGGTCATTAGTCAATTTTATTGTGTGATTATTTCTAAATTATTAAAGTATTTTGATATATATTTATGTGTGTACTTGTTTGAACCCCAGATCATGTTTTATGTTTTTGAGCAACAACATGAATAATTGTGTTCATGGAACTATGTAAAATACATTATTACTAGGTATTGTCATTTACCAGTTGGAAAACTTTCTAGATGTTAATCTTAATTTACCCTGCGACCAGCCATGGCTGATTAATCAGCACGGGACATTTTCCTGCATAAAAACATTTTTAGTTTGCGTAATCGGTAACCGACTCGTGCACATTTGGTACCATCGGATAGCTGACAGAATTTTCACGATGGTGTATATTTATTCATGAGCAGATTGAATGAAACCTAGTTACATGTGGGTGGACAAAACATGTGACACTCAGTTGTGACAATGTTGATGCCCAAATTTGGGTGGTTTCTACGCCTTCCATGACGAATTTGCACATACATTAATTAAGTCCCGACCCCCTCATAGTGGTAGTAATAGAAAGTTCTGTTCTTGCCCAATCCGGGATCAATAAACATGTGGGTAGGGCTGGTCCAGCGAATCAGAACCAAGCTTTCAAACACCGCATCATATTCCTGCCGGAGCCGAAGTAAACAACAAGATGGCGGATGTTCATGTTGAAAAACTTTCCAGATTCAAACGTTTAATTCGGATTATTTAAAGTTTTGACAAAATAAATTAAATGTTTTGACAAAACAACTGACAGTATTCAACAATATGGCTATTATACTACTTCAAATAGTTAGAACAACTTTGGATGGTGTTTGGTGTGAAAAATTGACCATTTGTCAGTGCAACATTTCACCACTCGCGCCGCGGGTTTGCGCCAGTGGTGAATGTAGCAGCGATTGGCCGGCTTAAAACGGCTTACCCCGATGTAGAAAAAAATCCATAAAAATTAAAGTTCTCAATGGATCTGATTCATTTTTATGTTTTGTATTTGGCAGCTAACATGTATGGCTACATTTGTCTCACAGGAAGTAATTTATTCACTCAGTAAATATTTGGAAACAAACAGGATAGTGTTTTGGATGATTTGTTCATATTTATTGGATGACGTTCAGCTAATAATGTCATTACGATTATCCGACATAATAGAGATAGTATCATTTTATTATCATAAAGAGTTCAATTGGCAGTGAAATTATATATCATTCATGTTTTTATGATAAGTATTTGCAGAGTTATAACATTTATTATTTAAAGAGGATTTTCACTGGCTGGTCGCAAGTTTAAAAAAACACCTCACCCAGCAAGTAATTATATGTATAAGTTAGCTCTTATAAACTTATAATATAAATAAAACATAGTGAGAAAATATGTTTACAAAATAACTGTTAATATTGAAATACTAAAAGTAGCAGTCTTTAAACAGAGAAATTTAACATTTCTCTCTCAACTAAGGAGTATTTTTGGTCTTACCTCTTCTAGGTCCAGTAGTCCTTGTGGCAGACCTTGTGCTGGTCCAGGTGGTCCGGGGGGACCTGGCAGACCCCGCGGACCCAAACTTCCTGGCAGACCATCATTGCCCGCATCTCCTTTCAGCCCGGGAAGACCCTGTAGGCCGGCCTTACCCGGGTCACCCTGGAACCAGACACTCACTGTCAGCCTCAGATATGTCACTGTGTCATCTGTGCTAACGACTGGATATATTCAGGGCAATGCTAACAAAATCTGCACAAAGTCACAAAATAATGACACGAATAAATGAAAGTAAATTAGCACTGAAATATAGCTGCCAAGTGAAATGTTTCCAGGTGAAGTTCAGTTATTTTATATTTTTTATATTTGTGTTATAAAAATACTACGAATTAGATATGAAATTTTACTGTTTCAGTCTCTCTAGCCTGGCACCACACTGAATCTATACAACAATCCCCCAACATTTCTAGCTAACAATACTTTACAGTTTGTCTCCAACATCCATTAAAGTGTACAGCCAGTCAGTCCCCTCCACCTGTCAGTGACAACCCATTCCTTCCCTGCAGTAGTGCACTGGCTGGGGCTTCGCACCTTTGCCCTCGGGAACCCGAGTTTGAATTTTGTGGCACCACAACAAACGGTGGCCAAGTGTTTTCAGTCTAAATTGCTCCACAAACACTCAGTGGTACGAATGAGTACCTGGCTACAGATAGTGGTGGATATATGTACACGAATAGTTTTTGTGCACTAATTGCTGGGTGGCTGGATCATTCCCAGAGAAATCAAGATTGAACAGGTCTGCCAGGGAGTAAATACACCACAACCAACTCTAGACATAGATACTTCTCTCCTTTGTTACAGGAAGATAAAAGGACAAATGTTCACATGTCCAGCCCCCGCAGTAGTTGATGTGTGTGACTGGTGCAGTTGAACATGAAGTCACTTACCCTGTCTCCTTTGGGCCCCAGAAGGCCTGCGGGTCCTTGTGGGCCTGGCTTCCCCGACAGACCCTGAATAACAACACGTCACTTAAAAGAAACCCACTGTGAACAACTGCATGAATCATAAATATCCCCACAAATTCACGCTTAAGCGCTTCTGTTATCAGTCGCCATCCAAAGATACAAATTCTTAACTAGGAAACTGTCTATGTGTGTGCATGTATGTATATAAAAATATTATATATATGTGTGTGTGTGTAACAATATATACATATAGGTAAAACAATTAGACAAATTAATAATTACATTAAAATAACATGTTATATGTGCCATTTAATTTGTAGTTAAAATAAACATCGTCACATAGACACCTGCAAGAAACCTGCCCTGAGGTAAACAGCTGCAATGACTGACATTAGGCCACATTATAACATGGATCAAAGTAAATGAGTGTTGAATCAATCGATAAAATACACGTTTCATGTCAGACTATGAGTGTATTAAATTTGATTTGAAATTATTTACAACAAAAATACAAAATTAATGTAATACTGAAATAATAAATATTTGAAAGAATACATAAAAGAATATTTTTTCAACACCATAGTCAAACAACCAACTAAAATGAGGCATCCAAACTGGAAACTTTTCTTTGGAGATATTGACGACTTTTGTAAAAAATATGTTTGTTAATTTAACTCGAATGCCTCTGTGATTTGAAACAATCGCAGAAGCATTAGAGTTAGATTTACAGAAATTAGCGCAATCCAAATTTTTTTGGGAAATTCTAAGTTGTCCGAAATAAAGGACACATTACTGTGGTCACATTAAAGACTGACTAGTGCACGGTTTACTCACCGGGTGGCCGGGGGGTCCTTGGGCACCGTCCTGTCCAGGGTCCCCGGTGGGACCAGGAATAGACTTCCCACCGCTGACCGCTGTAAGCAACAGGAACAAGTGCTGACACCTGGCCTCATGACCACAATTGATAAACGGTCTGGCCAAACTGGTCAATGATTGTTAGCCTCCAGAATCAGTTGGTGTACGAATGTTCTAAAAATGTTTGGTCACTAGGTGGCAGTATAAGTGTAACATTTTGGTGACAGTTGACACATACCCAGGGCACATGATGACTAGTTTACCATGTCATAAGAATGTGTCGTCTGTGCACGTCAGTTATGGAACTACAATTCCTTGTCTTACACAACTTGCTATGACACCAATTAAGGGCACCGTAATTGATTAGAAAAACTGCACCTATTCCAGAAAACCACCTCAAAGGCCAGTCACAAGTGTCTGCTAATTAAGACACTACATTCTTAGTTTGCATTGGTCCATAACTACAGGGCTGGATGTCAACATGGTCACTAGAGGGCGTGCATGCATGCAGTTCATGGGTTAAACACTAGGATCTGGCGATATACCATCCCACTAGTGCCAGACTGTATTAGATCCTAAACACAACACCACAGTCCATCCTACCTGTGACAGACCATCTATAGACCATCCTACCTGTGACAGACCATCAATAGACCATCCTACCTGTGACAGACCATCTATAGACCATCCTACCTGTGACAGACCATCTATAGATCATCCTACCTGTGACAGACCATCTATAGACCATCCTACCTGTGACAAACCATCAATAGACCATCCTACCTGTAACAAACCATCAATAGACCATCCTACCTGTGACAGACCATCTATAGACCATCCTACCTGTGACAAACCATCTATAGACCATCCTACCTGTGACAGACCATCTATAGATGATCCTACCTGTGACAGACCATCTATAGACCATCCTACCTGTGACAGACCATCTATAGACCATCCTACCTGTGACAGACCATCTATAGACCATCCTACCTGTGACAGACAATCAATAGACCATCCTACCTGGGACAGACAATCAATAGACCATCCTACCTGTGACAGACAATCAATAGACCATCCTACCTGTGACAGACAATCAATAGACCATCCTACCTGTGACAGACAATCAATAGACCATCCTACCTGTGACAGACCATCTATAGACCATCCTACCTGTGACAGACAATCAATAGACCATCCTACCTGTGACAGACAATCTATAGACCATCCTACCTGTGACAGACAATCTATAGACCATCCTACCTGTGACAGACCATCTATAGACCATCCTACCTGTGACAGACCATCTATAGACCATCCTACCTGGGACAGACCATCTATAGACCATCCTACCTGTGACAGACAATCAATAGACCATCCTACCTGGGACAGACAATCAATAGACCATCCTACCTGTGACAGACCATCTATAGACCATCCTACCTGTGACAGACAATCAATAGACCATCCTACCTGGGACAGCTGCTCCAGGTGGTCCAGGTGGACCCATTGGTCCTACGTCCCCCTTGAGTCCCCTTGGTCCTGGTCTACCAACGGGTCCTGGCGGTCCGTCTTTGCCAAAGGGAACATCTCCGGACCCGTCAAAGTCTGGGAGAGTTCCCGGGCTGCCCGGGGGGCCCATGGGTCCCCGCTGACCAGGCACCCCCTGGCCACCGGGGGTGCCTGGTTTACCCGGCACTCCGGGGGGTCCAGGGATAGAATCCCCCTGGAATATACAAAGTTGTTCCACTGATCCACTTAACAAGTAGGAGATTCACTGGTGGTTGATTAGAACAATTATCTCTTTCTCAAAACCAAACTCTCAATATTGTGACTTGTGGAAATAAATTGACAAATGTAATTTTTACTGTAAAAATATATAAAATGATATTAAAGTTATTAAAGTTGTTTCTCAAATAAATTGAGATGTTCAATTGAATATATGACAACTGCTGTAAGCTGGTCTGAGTCAACCTCAGGTCTGGATACTGGGCTTACACAACAACTCCATTTACATGTTGTAACAATCTCATTGTAATTACATACCACATTAAACGCAGTGCCATTTTGTAGCGCTTTCAAGGATACATTTTATCCTCGAACGCACTACAAAGTGACACTGCAGTTGTTTGTAAACTATAGCTAGCTGAACATAACGCTGAATCTCAGCACCACAGGAATATTGATCTCAATAAAGACATTAACAGTTCCATTAGTATTATGCTGGTCACATTAATTAAAAACAAAATAAAAAAACAACACTGAAGCTTTATGCAACATCGTATCATGGCAACGTCTGATTTTTAAAGTGTACCATACACAGTAACACGCCCCGACCACAGCGCCCTACCTTCTCGCCCCTCTCCCCCTTCTGGCCCGGGAGACCAGGGAGGCCTGGCGAACCCTTCTCCCCGGGGGTGGTGTGCACCTGTGTGGAGGGTCCAGCAGGGATGACAGGGGCGGGTCTTCCCGGCATTCCCTGCAACAGACAACAACAGTCGGAGGATGACCGGAGGATGACCGGAGGATGACCGGAGGATGACCGGAGGATGACCGGAGGAGAACCTCTGATGCAGGGCAAGACGGGGCAAAATACACAAGCAGGTCTGTCTGTAGAAATATTAGACATTTTTCTATTCTTAGAAATATGTATAATAATCATGTCTCTGTGTGTGCATGTATGTATATAAAAATATTATATATATATGTGTGAGTGTGTAACAATATATACATATAGGTAAAATAATTAGACAAATTAATAATTACATTAAAATAACATGTTATATGTGCCATTTAATTTGTAGTTAAAATAAACATCGTCACATAGACACCTACAAATAAACGGTTTAATAAAATAAATAAAATATGAACAAATGAGCAGACACATAAGATATACAGCATAACAAGTGGCATTATACACAGAAATTGTACATCTCTAGGGTGACAGCTTGTTGCTAACCCTCCAAGTACAAATCCCCTTTTTTGATTGTTCTTATATCGCAGAAGGTTTAGGTTTAGGTTTAGGAGTAGGTTAAGCGTTGGGTTCAAGACACTTCTGACAAGACTGACATGGGGTGTTTACATGCATTTGTACTTGGACGAACGCAAAAGACCCTCACCTCTCTGGTTTATACATGAAAAAAATCATACACGTAGGAGACCAACATATGAACCCTTCCAACTAGGGTGTTAATATCTCAACTGTAGTCTACTCACCCTCACCCCCGGGGGACCAGTGTCCCCCTTGTCGCCCTTGTGACCGCGGGGTCCTGTGAAGCCTGTCTGTCCAACCTCTCCCGGTTCACCCTTCGGTCCTCTCGCCCCTGCAACCACAACCACAACCACACCGGGGTGATATTCGATGCGATTCGATTCGATTCGATTCGATTCGATTCGATTCGATTCGATTCGATTCGATTCGATTCGATTCGATTCGATTCGATTCGATTCAATTCAAGGAGCTCCTTAATGTTCTGTGTTTTGAAATATATAAAAATTCATTGAATATTCATGGAGGGGTATTTAGAAGGTCATGGCCATTTGTAGAAAACATACTTCTACCAGTAGAAATATAAATGTACACGGGAATGTGCCTACCTTTGTATCCGGGTGTGTCAGGAGGGGGCGGGGTGATTGGGGGTGGAGACACAAACCGGACATCCCCAGGGGGTCCGATGTCCCCTCTCTCGCCCTTCTCCCCTCTTGGTCCGGGGGGTCCTGGTTTCCCTGTCATTCCCTGTATCCCTGGCTTCCCGGTCGGTGGCACCTTAATCCAATGACAACCCAAGTGAACATCACTTCTAAATTACAATGACAATTAATTACTTGTAATTATTATTATTATTAAATTCAAAACGTAACACTATATTTTTTACTAAATCAATCAATTGCATTAATAAAATATAAAAAAAATAAAAAAAAATAAAAAAAAATATATATAATAATACTGTAATAATAAAAAAAAAAAAAAAAAAAAAAAAACTGCTTTTATAATTTTTTGAGCATGAGCACTTTGTGGACATGTTTCTGCCTAAACTGTTTTAACTGTATCTGCAACTGTGACTAGTGAGACTGATGGAAGAGACTTGGACACTTGCCTCCGTACCATCACCACTTCCCAGCACCTACAACAAGCAACACCATCAGTAACAGGTCAGCCATTAGACCATTAGGAGAACATTTTAGGCAAAATGTTTCACTATTAGTGAAAAATAACAGCTAGGAACAATTATGCTGTCAAATAAGGTACAAGAAAAACAATGCATTCTACTTCTTCTTCTTGTTAGTCAAGGGATGTCTCATAGTCACGTATGTGGCTAGGGAGGGTCAAGCTTAGTGACGCGTAGTGGGTGATATAGGTGGGTGGTATAGGTCATAGGTCAAGAGAAGCAGCCTTATGTATACCACCAGTCATTTAGATGGGCAAAACCCATTTTAGACGGGTAGAAATATAATACAATACAATACGAACGAACAGCTGCTGGTCGCCACAGAGTAGCACCCTCTATAAGGGTAGAAATACATCAGTTGACGCATACGAAATAGAGAAAAACTTCAAAATCATACACATTGTTGATGTTTATAGAGGGATGTTTGCAATTTATTTCATGTCAAAATGACGCGCATACATCCATGTTAATATGCAAGTGTCTTACACCAAATTGTCGTCTGACAAAGATTTGATCCTGCAAAACAGCCTGATGAAAAGCTAAGATCAGTCGTGGTGCAATGGGTAGTGAAACAGCAACAATTATCACATATTGAACTAATTACAAATACTAAACTAACTAGTTAGTGCCTCATGGTTAAGCACTGTTTTTCCCAACAGGCATGTGCGGATTATGATTGTTGTCAGTGAATGTTTTACTGGCTCTGAGTATGATTAGAGAACGTGACAGATTTTAGAAATGCTCTCTTGAGGAAGCTCCACAACTCACGTCTCGCTCATCACACTGCGTCTCAGCCTCCTCCGGATTCCGATATAACCGCAGCTCTTGTAGCGCCCCCTGGTAGACATTCATATCATCAACATTTATTAACCCAGCAATCAATCTTCTTAACAATCTGACCATTACTTTTTTATTCAATTGTCATTCATAAATTAATCCGTTTCACTAATAGGTATGTATATGTTTCCGATATGTTCTTGTAAGTAAATGTATTATTCCTGGAGATACTTTAAGGCAGTTATTGTGTATATTAACATGGATAAAATGAATAATGTTGTCTGTAGCGCTGGTGTCACAACAGGTAGTTTGCAAGTAAAGGCACAGCAATATGTGTTCAAACACCTTCAAGTAGTAAACAAAATAGGTGGAAGCACTGCTTTACACAGTTTACTTTAAATAATTATATTATGCACCTACAACATAACTGTTGCTAACTGAATAAACCATAATCACTATATAATATAAATATATATGTAATATAATATATATATAATATAAATATATATATATGTGCATACATATATATATATATATATATATATATATATATATATATATATATATATATATATGTTAATGATAGTTGCAGTGTTATTCATTGGTAATCCACATTACTTCAAAGATTATGGTAAAATAGTAATAACATTTAAAAAATCAAAATCAGAATATTCTGTTTGCACTGGAAACTGGCTCTCTAATTCAATACATACTTGTTATCAAGCCTAATGGTGTACAATATATAAAATAATTATATATGTTTGCACATATACAGTATATATATATATAAATATAATATATATATATATATTATATATACTTACTTATTATACATAACAATATTATTTATTAATATTAGTAAATAATATTTAATAGTAATACATACTTATTAATATGCACTAAAACATAACAAAATAATACTAATCGTAATTAATAATATCAATAAGTAAGCGAAGTAAAAAAGTAACAACACATAATAAAGTCCTAAATAACAACAGTAGCCAATAATAAAATGACAAATATCTACAATCTGACACGCTGGTGAGACACAGCTGAGAACGTTACGACCAAAACCCTCTAGAGGGTGAGCAACTTACCTCGAACTTGTCCCCAATGACATCACCACCCTGTCCAACAAACAGTGTCGAGCTCTGCTCAATGGGGATCTCCCCTGGACTCCTCTTGTACATCACTGAGTCGTACTCCTGACAGTCGAGGTACAGCGTCACCACAGCCTGCCTCACCTGCAGCGAGAACCTCGTCCACTTCTTCACGAAGCTGGGCACCGTGAACTTAGCAATGACCACTGAGGTGGACGATGTCCGATGGTCCGTCACGTACAACATAATATTCGTCTCGCCGTCCCCGTCTGCCTTCGCGAGACGCACGCCGAGTTGCACGACCGTCTCGAGGGGGTCGACGATCGCAAAGAGGAACCCGCCCTCCTTTGTGTTCGGTCTCGTTGTGACGAGGATCGAGAATTCCTCGTCGATCTTGCTGATGTAGATACGCGAGAGTTTGCGTTCGTTCGCATTCTTGCCGAACTCGAAGGCGGGGTAGCCGTCAAACCCCTTCACAAACGTCACCGACTCGTGGACGGGCGTGCTGATCGCCTGCAGGAAGTCAACCTCGGGCAGACCTACGGGAAACCATGGCAACATGTGAGATGTCATGGTGAAGGTTGTGGGAGCGAGGGAGGCAGATAGACTGATGGAAGGAAGAATCAAGGGAGGGAGGGAGGGAAGGAGGGAAGGAGGGAACGAGGGAAGGGGGAAGGAGGAAAGGAGGGAAGGAGGGAAGGAGGGAAGGAGGGAAGGAGGGAAGGGGGAAGGAGGGAATGAGGGAAGGAGGGAAGGAGGGAGGGAGGGAGGGAGAGAGGGAAGGAGGGAAGGAGGGAAGGAGGGAAGGAGGGAAGGAGGGAAGGAGGGAAGGAGGGAAGGAGGGAAGGAGGGAAGGAGGGAAGGAGGGAAGGAGGGAAGGAGGGAAGGAGGGAAGGAGTGAGATATACCCGGTAGTCGGAGATTGGGTAAGGGATTATATTAATGAAAGCACACTTAAACTGAAAGGAGTTGGAGCAGTCAGCAATATAAATGTAAACAATTTATGAAGTGGGATAAGAGGGTAGAAAGTGGGAGAGAAGGGTAGTGGGGTTAGCTCTCACATTTTGTATGGATTGGGATTAGCTCTCACATTTGTATGGATTGGGATTAGCTCTCACACTTGTATGGATTGGGATTAGCTCTCACACTTGTATGGAGTGGGATTAGCTCTCACATTTGTATGGATTGGGATTAGCTCTCACACTTGTATGGGTTGGGATTAGGTGTCACACTTGTATGGATTGGGATTAGCTCTCACACTTGTATGGAGTGGGATTAGTTCTCATACTTGTATGGATTGGGATTAGCTCTCACACTTGTATGGAGTGGGATTAGCTCTCACACTTGTATGGAGTGGGATTAGCTCTCACACTTGTATGGAGTGGGATTAGCTCTCACACTTGTATGGAGTGGGATTAGCTCTCACACTTGTATGGAGTGGGATTAGCTCTCACACTTCTTCGGATTAGAAAATGAGATAGGAGGGTAGAAAGTGGAAACGATGTGTAGAAAGTAGAAAGGCAGAGATGAGGTGCAGAGGGAAGAAGGGAGACAGACAGGTGCAGAGGGAAGAAGGGAGACAGACAGGTGCAGAGGGAAGAAGGGAGACAGACAGGTGCAGAGGGAAGAAGGGAGACAGACAGGTGCAGAGGGAAGAAGGGAGACAGACAGGTGCAGAGGGAAGAAGGGAGACAGACAGGTGCAGAGGGAAGAAGGGAGACAGACAGGTGCAGAGGGAAGAAGGGAGACAGACAGGTGCAGAGGGAAGAAGGGAGACAGACAGGTGCAGAGGGAAGAAGGGAGACAGACAGGTGGAGAGGGAAGAAGGGAGACAGACAGGTGCAGAGGGAAGAAGGGAGACAGACAGGTGGAGAGGGAAGAAGGGAGACAGACAGGTGCAGAGGGAAGAAGGGAGACAGACAGGTGGAGAGGGAAGAAGGGAGACAGACAGGTGCAGAGGGAAGAAGGGAGACAGACAGGTGCAGAGGGAAGAAGGGAGACAGACAGGTGCAGAGGGAAGAAGGGAGACAGACAGGTGGAGAGGGAAGAAGGGAGACAGACAGGTGCAGAGGGAAGAAGGGAGACAGACAGGTGCAGAGGGAAGAAGGGAGACAGACAGGTGCAGAGGGAAGAAGGGAGACAGACAGGTGCAGAGGGAAGAAGGGAGACAGACAGGTGCAGAGGGAGGAAGGGAGACAGACAGGTGCAGAGGGAAGAAGGGAGACAGACAGGTGCAGAGGGAAGAAGGGAGACAAACAGGTGCAGAGGGAAGAAGGGAGACAGACAGGTGCAGAGGGAAGAAGGGAGACAGACAGGTGCAGAGGGAAGAAGGGAGACAGACAGGTGCAGAGGGAAGAAGGGAGACAGACAGGTGGAGAGGGAAGAAGGGAGACAGACAGGTGCAGAGGGAAGAAGGGAGACAGACAGGTGGAGAGGGAAGAAGGGAGACAGACAGGTGCAGAGGGAAGAAGGGAGACAGACAGGTGGAGAGGGAAGAAGGGAGACAGACAGGTGCAGAGGGAAGAAGGGAGACAGACAGGTGCAGAGGGAAGAAGGGAGACAAACAGGTGCAGAGGGAAGAAGGGAGACAGACAGGTGCAGAGGGAAGAAGGGAGACAGACAGGTGCAGAGGGAAGAAGGGAGACAGACAGGTGCAGGTGGCTCCTGGGACAGACACGTGTTATTACAGCAGTGATAAGATACAGCTGACAATCACACGATGCTGCGGTCTCAGACAATATTATGATACACCAACGCATCCAAATTTAGATCAATTTCAGCACCATCCACATGACAGAACACACACACACACACACACACACGCGAGATAACTGGCACCTGACTTACCCACACAACCTCTGCATTCTAATCATCACATTCCGACAGACTCAATCAATCGCTCTCTACTGCGAACACAATCACGAACACAATCACGTAAGCCCAACATGGAAAACACATAAACCCCGCTGTCTATGCGCGACACAGAATGTCATTGCAAGCACAGTCTCATGGCAATATCACTGCAGTAGTCTATACACAGACACACAGACATGACTACACTAGCAACATGAACAGAACATGTCTGCAAGATACACCTGGCGTGCCTCGATCTTGGCACCGGCGAGACATACGCCAACATGGGACCATGTACAGAAAACATGGATGCCCTCATAGATACACAACTGAAAGCACATTCCAGAACCTACAGCCTAATCACTGTGTTACATCCTACCACAAATATAAGCTTTAAAGGTAGGACAACAGTCAGCGCATTCTGTCCATGGACTCATAAAATATAAGCTATTTTTGTATAAAGGTATTTCTTTAATCTTCCTGGACAAGACATGACATTTGTATTGGACATATCAAATAAGATGAGTTTACGGAAAGGATCAGATATTGTATCAAGGATATAAAATGTTAGCATGTAGTTATGACAGAACAAATGAGTTTTATGTATCATACATCTGTACCTCTCTAAAGAACACTGTTGGTGTCTTAGAGTGGCAGTTTCTTGAGAGCAAAATATGTATGACATAATCAACCAAAACACAAATCATCTATCCATTCAACGTTGTCACAAATTGTGATGTCATCTGAGTTGTCTAGCGCCAGCCTAACGCTGGCACTACTTCACAGTTCAGATTAAGTGACATGCACACAACTGACAGTGGCAACTGTTTGTGAAATGACATTCATTACATTTATGTCAAAGAATTCTGCAAACCAAACACAGATAATTAATAATTTACTTCTCTCAATGATAGTTGTTAGGTCAACATCATTGCCAAACACTTCTTTTTATAGTTTACCAACATGTCACCGTCAGACAGGACAATGTAGTAATGTTTACATTCACTACATGGGACATTGCAGGCAAGTGGCACCATCTGGTGAATGGTGCACAAACCACTTTGTACCACTGCATTTCGTAATGTTGTAAACCAGCCAGGGACAGTATACACAGTGACACGCTCTAATGACACTAAGTACAGCCTAGCCGCCAGACAGCACTCGGGGACTGACCACTAGTGACACATGCCACACACTAGTTACCATAGCAACCGGGCATGCTCAGTACCCACCTTGTGTAGATTGCGTGCGCTCAGCGTTGGCGATTGTTGTGTTATCATCGTCATCAACCTCTACGTAAATACACATTTCCAACGTCACAAACGCAACAAATTTCTACTGACATAAAGTCAGGTTAATTACGAGACTTACAGCTGGTGACTTGTCACAACTACTCTATCAAATTTATATTTGACACAGTAAAAAACATGCCTTCCCTTGACAATTTTTACATTTTTTCCACAACATGCTAACATAATACTCCCTATATTCCAATCATTTGCACTGACTAAAAGCTATACCGTGCTACTAAAACACCATCGTCCATCACACCATAACATGTAACATTCAAATGTGTATGCAATTGATCAAGACCACAATAATTACAATCAGTTAGTTCATGTGAACACCAACTATATTAACATTTTCTTCACAAAACAGCGACAGGCACCGACAGTATCTGAATACGTTTCACTGTGCAACGTCTACCTGTTCCAGTCTGGGAAATGAATAAAGGACACCTACAATTGTGCATTAAAACACCAAATTGTATCCAACTACTGCAATGACAAGACATGAACTGTAAAAAAAGGTAAGTTCTTATATAGCGCAGTATCCAATCCTCAGTGCTGTTCAACGCGCTTTACACATTACTTCCCTGACAGACCTGTTCACTCTGACACCATCTCAACTTCTCTGGGAAGTATCCAGCCAAGCTGCAATTAATGCGCAAATGCTGCTCGTACACATATCCACCACTGTCTATAGTCAGCTACTCATTTACACAGCTCAGTGAACTGGAGCAATGTAGAGTAAAACAAGTTGCCCAAGGTTTTAACACCACAGCACAGGATTCAAACCCAGGTACTCGAGAGTCTGAAGCTATACCTCTGAGCGACGGGGGGAGAGCTGTGGAGGTTTGACTGTGCATCGTTCGTAAAGAGAACTTAAATGTAAAATTTTGATTCTACCTTCTTTAAAAACCTTTTAGATTTGTGTCTAAGTCTTCTATATTTTATTTGTTTATTTATAAATTTTACGAGTCTGTTGATATGACATATTGGTAATGTAGAGATAATTTTAGTCACATTTTAAGTAATTATTTTAATTTATACCTATTGCATCTACATGCAAAGTGCCTTGTACCTAGGCTTGGTGCTATATAAGTATATTTATTTATTTTACTTCTAGAACATAACACATCCTGTCAGTTATCTTACTTCTGTGCTTAGGTGGAACGCAAACACACTTACATTTACCTGCTCAAATATAACCAAGTACAAACGATCCAGCGATGTCGTTCTTCTAAGAACACACCAAGTAACCTACCTACCTCCCAGACACTGCCTCCAATGGTTATACATATATCGACAGCTGGAAAAACACCATCTAATCGAGATATGAAGAGGGGAAAAGTGCCATCTTACAGAAACACCTCTGTTTATTTACTCTGGATGATGCGATGCGATGGATCTACTATTTGGAAGACAACAGGCATTTTGAAAACAAGGCAGAGATACATGTCAGGAGCCTGATTCTGTATCGATACAGATGTTTTTGCCATTGGCAATCAGTACGTAAAGGCACACGCATGTAACACATTGTCTTCATTGGCGATATAAAAACAGTTTTTATATCCATGCCAAGTGGTCCATGGCGTCCCATGGTAATTGATGTGTCCAAAAGTGTCCCTTGCCAAGCACTGCTCAAGCTTAACCGACCTATTCAACTGAATGCCATCTCAGTCTCTTTGGGAAGCGTTCAATCATGCTAAGATTATCATGCAGACTTCATTCACACGCACCCATCCCCAACTGTCTACAGCCAGTGAACTGAAGCAGCTCCGACTGACATTCAGACTGAGTGGACATCTGATGCTGACCAGAGGATGCAAGGTGAAGTGGACACAGCCACATTCTGGCATAGCTGTGGTCAACAGACTGGATGCACAGTCCTTCCTGGCCAGTGGTCAATCTGCCCAGGCAATTGGTCAGCTGACGGAAGAACAACATACTTGATGGCATTGACCTGGCCGCAATGTCATTGACCACTCCACTGGGTTCCTCATTCCAACACTGGTGTCAATGTGTTTAGGGGTTTCAGTACAAGACTTCTTCCCCCTTGGTGCTTTGTGGGGTGAGGGAGTGGGGGAACATATTACCCTCTGTATTGTCCACCAATCACCCACACAACAATACATCCAAACTCTGTGGCTCTATTTGGTTGTCTCCAAACGTCATCTCTTGTCAACGCCATGTCACACTGTCACTTAATGACACTTCACTAATCTATCTATCACATGACCAGCTGTCTAGCAAACGTCTGTCAAAACAGCAAAAATGGCTGTGAAACGTCATAACATGTGTTCCTGCATTCCATCATACAGTGTACATATGTTGTTGGAATTCTGGTCACAAGTGTCCATCGTGACAACAGCAAGGTAAATCTGTTATTGACAACAACATCGTGGAACGTTTGATTTGTATGCAATGTCCTGCAGTAAGACTAATTCAAATCCCACCAACTTAGGTGTCTTGTCACCTGGCTATGTGTATTATATTTCTCATTTGTAATTTGTTCATATCTCTCATTTTAACTGAATATTTGACTCAATGTTTAACTGCTGTGTCAGGAGGCACTCATAGCGAAGTGTGTCTGTGAATAAGACCACGTTGTAACTCAAAGCCATGGGATGATGTCATGTTATATATACCAAGGCCTACAATTCATGGAACAAATATTGACTTTGGGAAACTGAGGCATATGTGAACGTGTATCTCATAAGCCTGTACCCTGGCCGATCTTCCCGCGGAAGTAAGGGGAGAGGGGAGGAGGTTTTATTAGTAACGTACACTTCGATGGAAACACTGTACTTGTGTGCACATGATCACTTCGCTGTGTACCAAATGTGAATGATATATTTGCTGCTATGCACATCAGTAATTTAGCAATGGTCTCAGGTGGTCTCCTCCAAACAGCCCAAACTTTGGCTAATGCAGGAGTTGTCCTTCTCTAGAATCTAGTCTAGTCTTCTAGTGAGTTCACTACAGGTTACACATTTACCCCCTGTGTAGGATCTTTTACTTCCCCTGGTATTGACGCCAGATTGAACGGACCACCGGCTTTTAGTGTCTCTTCCGAAAGACACAGGCAAATGTGAGGTGAACAAAATTGCCTAAGTTTCAAATCAGCGGTAGGTGGGATTGAACAACCGTCCCCTCGATTGACAGTCCAGTGCTCTACCATTTGACCACTGGTCCCCTGGTGTGCTATGAGCCTATGACCCTCATGTCGGTTTTCAAGGATATAGCGCTAACAAACTTTTAATACTATTATTATTAACTTTGCTTATGTTGACAAATATACGCCTTCAAGCAATGACAAGCATTGTTACCTGGCCATGTCCATAGCAACACAATGACTGCTAAGATGATTAAGGTCAAAGAGGAAATGTAAATAGTTTCTTCAGATTTCAGTTAGAAATACCTGACAGAAACAGGACTTTGTGTGTTGTTTCCTGAGGACAAACAAGTGACACGGACACATCCTTGCAGTCTGGAGCTAATGAACTACCAAAAAGGATGCAATGTGCCTCACTAACTTGCTCAGACACCCTGCGAACTCCGTTAAACTGAGCAAGAATATTCACTAGAAATCTGTGAGTCATTCACCCAAAGTGGAAGTGACCAGGGTAAATGCTTGACTGAGGGGAAAAGGGTAACTAGCCCAGGGGCTGGGGAGATGGATGATACCCACGATAAAACTCTGCCCCTGACCCACTTCCGGAATTCCAGACTTGGGAAGAAATCAAAGGGTGCACTGAATGTCAGGGTAAATTTTATGGCTTGGAAACATTTGTCAGTGGCTGCAATGGCAAAAAATACACCACAGAAATCTGTCTTTAAAAGGAACAAAAGGACATTTTTGTGTCCATGTATCTGAAAGTATTATGAAAGAAATAATTTGTGACCACATTTAAGAATATACCAGAGTAGTACAGTTAATTTATTACAAAAACAGTGCTAGGTCAGCTAGGAGGAAAAATGTATAATATTACGAAACTTTGTTACTCTGCAGAACGCATTCACAACACCTTTAATAAATGTTACGCCCTTTCGTTTTGATGTCCATGCGATGTTATTAAGTTCAATAAATGCACAACGAAACAAGAATCCACATCATATTCTGGTAGCTGACTACAGAACAACACTATGACACGACTTCCACCTGTATCAACCGGACCACACTACACATGATCACCGGAAACATCACATGACCAAATCAACAGAACGTCTCAAAATAAACCCCACCAAGGCCACGAGGGCAAAACCCCGGTCTACTATGTGCCTCATGTCCTCTCCGGAAATGTCTGGCTGCATGAATAAAGCTGCTGTCTCCCTGTCTCCCTGTCTCCCTGTCTCCCCAGCAGGGTGGGGATAACACAGTGGGAGTTGTCCTTGGAGACACCGGGGGAGGGAGGGAGTTATCAGGCCCATCCAGAGGGAGTCACAGGAAGTGTCTCATGGGAGACAAACACAACCCTGGCTCCTATTACTGGGACATACGCCATGTGTGTTTATGTTACACAGTCTGTGCAAATGTAAGGTACATCCCTCCCTAGGGAGGCTTCCCAGGCCCAGCCCCTCAGCCCACCCCAGTTGCCTGTGTGCCTGTGTCATATGGGAGATGTGAGGTGGGGCTGTCTCATGAATGACACTGAATGACACTGAATGACACTGAATGACACTGAATGACACTGAATGGCACTGAATGACACTGAATGGCACTGAATGGCACTGAATGACACTGAATGACACTGAATGATACCAAATGACACTGAATGACACTGAATATGGCACTGAATGACACTGAATGACACTGGATGACACAGAATGACACAGAATGACACAGAATGACACAGAATGACACAGAATGACACCGAATGACACTGCCTGGTGGATGTGACAGATGCAGTCACAGACAGGACACTGATGACTGTGACACTGACAAAGATGTTACATTACTACAGATGTGGGACACTGTCAGAGTCATGACACTATGAAAGACATAACTTTGTGAAAGCATGATGCTGTCAACAACATCAACACCACTGTCACAGACACAAGGTGTTTGTGGACAAGACACGGCCCACAAACACCACTGTCACAGACACCAGGTGTTTGTGGACAAGACACGGCCCACTGTGACTACACATGCAGGAGAATGATTATGATGATGATGTGAATGTTATGACGACAGCATGTTGATGATGGTAATGATACGAATGTGACGATGACAGTATATTGACGATGACGACAACATGAATGTGATGATGACGGCAGGTTGATGATGGTGATGATGTGAATGTGATGATGACAACACATTGATGATGATGACGATGTCAATGTGATGACGACAGCAGGTTGATAAGTTGACAATATGAATGTGACAATAACACATGTGACTCCTAGTGCAGTGAATTGTTCCTTGCATGGATATGTATCTAAACTTGTTTGTGAGTGGACTGTGACATCCCTTTGGAAAGAATTGCTAGAAATCACAAGGACATGTAAAACTAGACATGAGAGCAACCTCTAATACAGACATGCATGTTCAGTTGCACGCACACATTGACGCATGCATCAACATTGTCACTAACATTCATTTACCTTTACTTTCTACACTGGCTGTTCCTTCGTCCCTTCGTAGCATGCGGCTATTTCGACCTATGAGAAGGGAACAGAAACGCATGCAGAGTCAACTAAAGTCAACAACAACTGCAGGCAACAGGTCAAGTCCACAACAGGTGACACAAGCCAAGTCCATAACAGGTGACACAAGCCAAGTTCATAAAGGTGACACAAGCCAAGTTCATAAAGGTGACACAAGTCAAGTCCACAACAGGTGACACAAGTCAAATCCATAACAGGTGGCACAAGTCAAGTCCACAACAGGTGACACAAGTCAAGTCCACAACAGGCGACACAAGTCAAGTCCACAACAGGTGACACAAGTCAAGTCCATAACAGGTGACACAAGTCAAGTCCACAACAGGTGACACAAGTCAAGTCCACAACAGGTGACACAAGTCAAGTCCACAACAGGTGACACAAGTCAAATCCATAACAGGTGGCACAAGTCAAGTCCACAACAGGTGACACAAGTCAAGTCCACAACAGGTGACACAAGTCAAGTTCACAACAGGTGACACAAGTCAAGTCCACAACAGGTGACACAAGTCAAGTCCACAACAGGTGACACAAGCCAAGTCCACAACAGGTGACACAAGCCAAGTCCACAACAGGTGACACAGGTCAAGTCCTCAACAGGTGATACAGGTTTAGTCCACAACAGGTGACACAAGCCAAGTCCACAATAGGTGACACAAGTCAAGTCCACAACAGGTGACACAAGCCAAGTCCACAACAGGTGACACAGCCAAGTCCACAACAGGTGACACAAGTCAAGTCCATAACAGGTGACACAAGTCAAGTCCACAACATGCTCACACAAGCACAAACACTATTTTGCCAATTCAAGTCTCTAGAAGTGACAGTTTCAGGAAAGACATAGTTCAGGTAAAAAGCTACACATGCATTCCTAAGTTTACAATATAATATAATCAAAGTGTTCTACACAGACACTCAGTGTAACAAACTACAAAAGGTTTAAGTAGAGTAAACATGACTTGTACCACAACCACAATGCCTCTAATGACAGAAGTTATATAAATAACATCTTTGAATGTAAAGATCGGGTTTCTTGGTTCATGTTATAAATAAAATGAATTGCCTTTTAAGAAACGTTTTCATATATATATATATGTATATATATATATATACACATATATATATATATATGTATATACATAGGGAAAAACCAAAAGGTTTCTTGAGAGGTAATTCATTTTATTTATATAAATAACTATTTTAGACAACTAACAAGCTTCGAATATAACAAACACAAATGCAAAACGTGTCAGAGAGGCAGACAGAGAGACACAAAAACAGACAAACACAAAGACTGACATAATGACAGAATTAAATACACACAATATACAATTTACAACTAAAATAGCCTACAAATATACTCCAATTATAAATTTAAAATCATAATTACAGTAAATTAAAACAACAACTACATACATTCAATGTCACCAAACACAGTGCATCGTTGCTTACCAAATAAAAAAAAAAAAATAATTATCCAATCTTGAATTCGTAGAAATTACATCGGACAATCAAAAATGTAACTGAGGATGGTGTAACCTTTTCACAAATTAAAAAAAAAACATTTCTAACAATGACAACAATTTCAATGCTGGAATTAGAAGAATTTTTATTTACATTAGGATCCTGGTCAGTAGAAATTGACCCCGTTGAAATCCTCAAAAAGGCCACAAACACAGTTCCAAGGCCACTCACTAATACACTTCCAAGACACCCCATCCTGAGCCCAGACACCCATCACCCCTACCCCACCCCACCCCACCCCCTTCACCCTGGTCCCAGACACAACAAGTGCCACATCTCCCCAGAGATCAGACAGACTCCCAGAACATCTCCCACACTGGACCCCACCACCTGCTCCAGGGCAGAACCTGCACCCAGTTACTGGCACCCAGTTACTCACTCCCAGTTACATGGATGTCTGCCATCCTCTGTTGTGGGCAAATAGTATGTACTAGGACAAATTCCCTGACATCAACTATGATGAACTAACTGCAAGCGATTGTAAACAATTCATGCACAATCTCACACTCAGGTTGAACACTGACAGCCCAGTTTGCCTTGTGTTTCTGGGAGTGTTGGTTGAGTCTGTGAGCGTTGCTTGAGTCTGTGAGTGTTGGTTGAGCCTGTGTGAGTTTTGGTTGAGTCTGTGTGAGTTTGGTTGACTTTATGCAAGTGTTGTTTGTTGGTTGACTCTGTATGATGGATTAAATACATTTCAGCCCATTTCATATTGTCTCAGGGATTAAACCCTTAGAGACCAGTTTCCCTTGTTGCAGGGATTAAACCCAAAAAGCCCAGTGTCCCGTGTCACTGAGTCCTTGACCTTGGGGAGTTGCTACACCAATTATCCCTTGTTACATCAAAGACCCAGATAAACAACACAATTGTGTGTGCCCGCCACCCTCAGCCACTGAACCCTTGCAAGGGTGCATACCCCATCTCATTTAATGCACCCTAGCCTCCCATACCTGCCACCCCAAGGGAGGGTGACAGCCCAGGTCTGTCCCCCTCCCACCAACACCCACAGCTGGTTCTTGCTACTGCTAAATATACACGCATTCTGTGAAACAACCTGCCCACAAGGCCAACATAAACACTACATAAAATCACACATTATCAGTTTAGGGACATATCAGCATCTTTGAAGCAGATTCGACAATCTCCCTCAGCCAAGGCTGGTGTTGTCTGATACTGAGTCCTTCCTGTGGACAGAAGCCTTGTAAGCTAATCACTTCTAATGCACCGATTAAGGTGGCCGATAGCTGTGTTGGACTTGAACACGTCTGTTTACACGTATGTTTACAAGCCTCTTCACTCACAGAATTGACATAAAATCTGGAAATGTTATGAGTACTAAATGTATGTATATTGTAAGCACAATTTGTGAGTCTTATCAAATGTTTCTATGCCATTGTGGCTGTTGGAGACAATGACCAGAGATGACCATGTCAGCTTTCTCTATGTCAACAAAACACCCCTGAACACCCCTGAACACCCCTGAACACCCCTGAACACCCCACCCTGGAGAGATGAC
Source organism: Oasisia sp. SBJ-2009 (assembly GCA_964017155.1). Taxonomy (NCBI): domain Eukaryota; kingdom Metazoa; phylum Annelida; class Polychaeta; order Sabellida; family Siboglinidae; genus Oasisia; species Oasisia sp. SBJ-2009. The sequence continues at coordinate 55,329,080 of OZ024857.1, forward strand.
CATGTCATCTTGTCTCTATGTCAACAAAACACCCCTGAACACCCCACCCTGGAGAGATGACCATGTCATCTTGTGTCTATGTCAACAGAACACCCCTGAACACCCCACCTTGGTGAGATGACCATGTCATCTTGTGTCTATGTCAACAAAACACCCCTGAACACCCCACCCTGGAGAGATGAAGATGTCATCTTGTCTCTACGTCAACAAAACACCCCTGAACACCCCACCCTGGAGAGATGACCATGTCATCTTGTCTCTATAGCTGCGTTCACACCTCCAGAATTAAAACGATTTAGTTAAATCGGTTTAGTTAAACTGGTGTAAGCTTGGAAATTGGGAGCGTTCACACGTACAACAGCTAAACCGTTTTAAGGCGGAAGTTGATATGAAGCGCATGCGCAAACCAGCATAGCAAAATGGCCTATGATAACGTATTTGCCGCCACGCAACTGTCTTTATTTACAACAATGACAACATCAGACCACGGACGTATATGCACATAAGTGCATATAAGTCCGTGGTCAGACAGGAGACGTCGCTTGCTGCCAACTCTTTGTTTGTGCACGGCAGGATTCTGCCTTCTTTTATGACCTCCCGCCACCGGGCACGCCTCCCCGCCTCCCCGCCTCCCCGCCTCCCCGCCTCCCCGCCTCCCCGCCTCCCCGCCTCCCCGCCCTCCTCCAGCACACCATTCGAAACGATCAGCAATGCGCTGATATATTGTAAAATTACGACCGGTGCCTTCCAAGTCCGATTGCATGCGATCGTCGGATCACATTTCCTACAACAGGCAGACATGCCAGTCGTCACAATTGTCTCGTCGCGTTTGTGTTGGTGAATCTTTCGTCGGAGACATGATGGCGCCAATTCCCCAAAATGTTTACAACAGGAAGTGACGAGACGCGAGATCGAATGCGCATGACTGTGACGTACTTAAAACGGTTTAGCTAATCCGCTTGCGTTCACACGTGCAACTTGAACCATTTTAGTTAAAACGTTTTAGCTAATCCACCTACCAAAGTGGATTAGTTAAACCATTTTAGTTAAACCGTTTTAGCGCTAAATCGCGTTCACATGTGTCATTTCTTACCGTTTTAGTTAAACCGTTTTAGTTAAACCGTTTTAAGGTGGAGGTGTGAACGCAGCTAATGTCAACAGAACACCCCTGAACACCCCACCCTGGAGAGATGACCATGTCATCTTGTCTCTATGTCAACAAAACACCCCTGAACACCCCACCCTGGAGAGATGACCATGTTATCTTGTCTCTATGTCAACAAAACACCCCTGAACACCCCACCCTGGAGAGATGACCATGTCATCTTGTCTCTATGTCAACAAAACACCCCTGAACACCCCACCCTGGAGAGATGACCATGTTACCTCATCTGTACTTCAACACAACACCCATCACTGTAATGATGTACATACCTACAACAGACAGAAACAATACATCAGGTTCAGTGTCCTTCACATAGTTATCAAATATATTAATAAGATCTCAGGGTAATAGGCCAATGACCTGTGCAGAAATGCTTCACCATTCATTTGCATATGTCTGAGGGTTCAACTGAAGGGATTTATTTATTTATTTGGAGTGAGAAAGAGACACCCAGTAGTTACTTGGAGAACATCTCATGACACACCGCCTCTCACAGATTAGTAGCACAATTGTCCAGTATACCAGAAACATCGTCTGGTATACCCGTCCACCCATATTTCTACCCATCCACATTTATGTTTACCCATCCAAATGATGGGTGGATGGGTCTCTGCATAAAGCTATGATCTAGACCAACTTAGAGAATGTTTCCTTTTCCTCTTCTAATTGCTTTCCAGCATTCCTGAATACTGCCTGGAGCTGTGGCCACGGTCACTTCTCATAATCAACTGTGACACTGTCCAATAACTCACCTGTGTAAAGCCAACTTATTAAAGCCAAACAATCTAAGCATCTGTCTATTCCAATCAAGGTAGATATGGTCAATGATCCCTACTCAGACTGGCCCCTGGTCAAGAGACTGGACTCAGACTATTAGTTTGCACCCAACTGACCACTGAGATGGGGTCACATAAACAGTCACAGTGGCCAAGAGTGTTGATGGACCGGTCACACGTGTCCTGAGTCATGACACTGTCCTGTGTCATTGTTAATCCCTGGGTAGGAATATTAATTACACTGTGATTCATATAACTGACAGTAGGAGGCAACTGCAGTTTAACAACCATGATAGTAATTTATGTAAGAAAACAACTAGTTAATTCAGAGTTATTTATTTACGTTTTGATACCCTATGTTTACCAGCGGATGTTTCTTCTACTTAGTGGTGACCCACCCTACTCTAGAGGGTGTGACCATGGGAAAAATAGTTACTAGATCCGACTACTGTAATGGAGAGAATTAATGTTCTCATCCTGTGTTTACATTGAGCTGATGTAGGCCGAGTTATCATTCATTTCGACTACTGTTTCAGGCCCAGATGTAGTTATTTTTCAGTGTCATCACTGTACTGATTGAAACTGCAAAATCAAAGCTATTTCAAAACATCTCATTTTAATGTCATCACAAGTGTGTGGAACCCAAGCTTTGCATTCACATCATCTGATATTATAAATATTAACTAACAATAAAAAAATATATTACTAGCATCTGAAAAAAATGGGCACATTATTCAAAAGGTGCATGTGATTCAAGATTTGGTCCAATAAGACAAAGTTACTAATCAATCCCCGACTTGGCCTAAATACAGTCTAATTACCCAAGAATAACCCGTAATCACCAGCACTGATGAGGTAAGTGAAACTGCCAACACAATCAGGTCCTGCTGCTGAACACTAATTGGTAATCATAGGCGAAGTATGGGGGCTATCACTCAGTCAAGTCTGCAAACAGTTTCATTTCCACTAAACACATCTGGGCTGTATTCCCAGCCCAGAATAGTCCCACACACACTGACTGAGGGCTCAACATTCATCCATCAGTCAATTTTTTCACTTATCTTGGTTTAGAATATCTAAAAATTGCACATATTTAATATCACATATGATAAACTAGCCTGTCTGTTCAAATATTTTATTTAGCTTTGGAAATTTGTACTGGACTTTGTAAAAATCTAACAAATTATATGACAAATATGGTTTGATTGTGTTAAGTATTATATAACGCTTGCACTTTCAAATACTGCGTAGTCTAAGTAATCTATGTAACTTCTATGAACCTTGTAGCAAAAGTATGCACATTTATTAAACTGACTGCCTGTTTAAATTAGTCATAAATTACATATCTTAACAACATAATTTAAACCATTTAATATATAATTCAACCAATCCAATTGTTATGTTATGCAAACAATTCTGAGAGCAATATAATAAAATCATAGGTGTGTCGAAACCTCTGAGGCTACAGGATGCTCTGCTAGGGGGCGCCACCATCTAGGGCTAGCCTGTTAATTTTATTACAACATAAGAAAAGTAAGTAAATAATTTCTTTTTTATTTACAAAATTCAACTTCCTATACTTTAAAACAACTATCATCATAAATAAATATTAAATAATTGTTTTATTAAATATAACAGTGTTATGTGTATAACGTGCTGCATTTGAAACTACTGAATAAAAGCTTCACCAAAACAGACAGGGTCAAACTGGCCCCTTGTAAGACCCAGCTGTGTAGCAAAGAATGACCCCAAAACCCAACTGATAACACCCACCCAGACAGTAGGCATTAGCTACATGTATGGGGGAGGGGGCAATACCCCAGTCTGTCATCCCCCCACCCCACACACTGAATAAACATAATACAGGGGGGTGTTACCCTCTCCATAATAACCCCTATCATTGACACCCTATGCACCCCATCTGGCGCCCTTTAACCCCAACTCACAACAGAAGCATTAAATGTTATTATGTAAATATCATTCCATCATAGGGGGGAGATAAAATCTAGGAGATTCCCTGTGTTTCAACTGGGGGGTCACTCTGGAGACTGGGGGCAATAAATTCTCACCCAATCACCCAGGAATGCTCCCTGCCCCTACAAGCACCCCAAACGCCCCACTGCTTGCTGTATGTCTAAGTGGGGCGAAAAGCCGGGGTGAATTTATATTCCTGGCAAAACCAGCATGCTAGGTCTGAGTGGCACTCTTAACTCGACATGACTGGCTCCTGTTAAATGATGGCTTGTTAGACTGCCACCCTCAAAGGAACCTCAAACACCCCACTTCAACACCCCCAATTATGCACACATGTTCACCCTACCCCCTCACAGCGTCCCTGTCTGTCTGTCACACAAGTAGGCTGTCCTAAGTCACCCCTATCTGTCACAGAAGTACGGTGCATTAGAGAAAGGGATCAACCTAACCTGCTGTAGAGACTGCTAGTGTGACACAGTATCTGATCATCACATCCAGCAGAATTTGTTTACATACTGGTTATTTCACCTAGAACCCCCAAGGGGAGTAGGAATGTCACATTCTGATGTCACAGAATGTTACAAGGACCCATACTGCAGGGAATTTCAACAGAACTAACAAAAGATATCAACAAATCGCTTGGTGCTGTTATAACATACCGTTATATCACCACTTTATCTGGTCCCCCCTGCCAGCCACACCATCCCTGGTGAGAGGAGGGTGGGCCTTTGGAAAGTGTCTCCAGGGAGGGAACACTTCAAAGGGACCAACCCACCTCCCAGTTGTAGGAATGGGAGTGGACCCTATGGCTAGTTGGAGGAATTAGTCTTAGTCCTAGTCTTATGAACTTGTAAGGCGTATAGCTTGTCCTGAAAGCTGTAATTTAATCAGTTACAACAAATTCTTTGAAAAGGATCCAGACATGCTGCAATCAATGTGCAGAGATTACTCATACACAAATATCCACCACCGTCTATGGCCTGAGTTACTCATTTATGACGCGGAGTGAGCTGGAGCATTGTAGAGTGAACAAACTCAAATCGACTGAGGTTCTCTTACTCATAATATTTATAAACTGTTACTGACATATTAACACTATTGAAGAACATCAGTAAAAATAAACCACTTACTTTTCATGTCAACAATGCTTGTCCTAATCACCTAACGCCCTCTCACATTCCATTCACTCAGGTGAACACTATACAAGAACCTTCCTCTTATCAAAACATTACTCAGCACATGTAACTAACACTTTCTCCGTTCAGCGGAAAACTCAAAAAGTTGCTTATCTGACTCTGAGGCTCTTGTAAACAATCCTTCACACTGACCCTATTAGCAGGACTGATAATTATGTTGTCTGTTAGGGAAGTCATTTTTGACTGGCCTTAATTGCAAGGTGGGTGTACTGTGGAGGTGACTGCAAAGCCAGATTCAAGAGCACCAATTTTCTTGTGTTACTCAAAGAAGCGTTATGTTTAATGACAAAACTGTGGCGCGTTCAAAGCACAAACGCTGATGGAGCTACGTATACATCCTGTGGTTTTTATAATTTTCAACTAATATCCTGTTAAATGGTGAGAACTTAACTGATTAAGTCATATTGCAAGATATCATTATAACATATCTCTGTCAGTGAAAATAAATAATGAATGTCTCAAAATAAGTTTAATAGGGCAATGTATGTCAGTCTTATACCAGCAAACACACATTCAACTGTGTCAATAATTAAGTTGTACTCACATAGTCACACACTCATTCATCCAGATATTCATACATGCGACACCTGTTCCAATAGTACCAACACAAAAGCATGCCTGCACAAGCTGTCCGTTTATATAAATGAAGTCAATCCATATATGCACACGTTTAGGTGCATGTATTTGTATATTTATGACATAACCTGAAATAGCTTTGTCACTTCTACAGACAGTGAGTCTAGACAGTCCCTTTACAAAAGACATGGCAATATTCATAAACTTCTCGCCACCAAGTCAAATTTCAACTTTTTGTCTGTCTCATTGTAAAGTTATATCTCACTTTTTTCCCCCAACATTTGTCAATAATTCTCACCCACTTTTCATGTAATATGATATATTTGAAAATGCACCACAAAACACCAGAACACATAATTTGCAAAGAGATGAAACTAAATGAAACTTTATTTCATCATGATCAACAATAACAACAAACTCAACATGTTATGCATACTTATGTTGAAGTAAACTATTACATCACAATGCTATGCACTTGTAACAAATACAAGAGGTGTGATAGTTGTAATCACTGGCTCTGCTACACATACCATATGCCATGGCCTTATATAATGGCAAAATATGAAGACTCTCAAACAACACCACAAGGAACCAGACACCGTTTTATCATATATGCAAAAACACTGCAGTGTGGTACAGTAATAGACGCCAGCTGTGATTGCAACCAACAAACTCCTGTGAAGTTGTTGCCACAATAACCACATCATCTACTACAGTACCACAAGACTTAATACTACAGTGAGTCTTTTTTTAAACTGATTTCTCCATCATCAAGTATGTTGTAGTCAGTCTCAGAAGTAGAGCAAACTGAACACGCCAGGACATCAGCCGGATGGAGATGAAATAGTTAATGCTCCCTTATATTGTTACACTGTAAAATGGAGAAATAGAAAAGTAGCTACAACGGGACTAGTTCAATTGTCCCATCACCACATGACAAAAATAATTGATGACATTCATTACTTTTTGATAAATGCAATTCTGTAATCGGTACAATTAACGTAGTTGTTTTTTGAAAAAAATGTTTTGCACAAGTGTCTTATGGTATATTTTCCATTTCAAATACCTGATAATTATATACCATTCTTATGACTTTTAAAATGTGTCCTTCATTAATACATTTCATGTAGAAATCTTACAGTAATCTGAAACAGTTAATGCTCCCTCTTGCTGTCCCCTCCTGAATTGTGTAATTAAGTAAGTAGCTATAACGGGACTAGTTTGCCTGATAAACTTAACGAGTAGCTATAACGGGGAAAAACTGTAGCTATAACGGGAAGTAGCTATAACGGACCTAGACCGAGTGGGGGCTGGGGTGGGGTGGGGTGGGGTGCAGTGCAGTGCAGTGGGGAGTGAGGGTTGGGGTGGGGGCAGAAGGGGGAGGTTGAGAGACTTTCTAAGACATTCACTCATGTGGCTGTGACAATGTGAAATGATGTCAGTCAATAAAAACCCACTCTGAAGCAATATTAGTTGGCCACATGTTACATAACGTCACAAACAGGAAACGGTTTAAATAACCTGTTTCTTTAGTCATCTCAGGGGTAGAATCACAAGACACTGCCTTCAACAGTTACATCACAGAGACCTTAAAACTACAAACCCTCAGACCAGGGCCTAAAACCAAACCTTAAACCTTCAGACCCTGAAACTAATAACATATAACTGCAACAAGACGTCCACAACACAGCTATCTGCCCGAGTGTTTACTCCCCTGACTGCAACCCCTATGCAAATCACCCTCAATGAGAGAACCCTGGACTATTTCTTCCCAACTGCCAGCAAGATCTGCCCCAAGCCCAATCAGACCTCAGTGTACCGACACCCCTTTGTTCACAGGTACATCTACAGGTATGTTCACAGGTACAGGTGTAGTGTGTACAAATGAACACACCCCAACACGTGTAGGACACCTGTCTCGGAACACTCAGTCGCCTACTTTCTGGACAGACACAGTCAGCCCACTCACAACGTCTGCTCCAGCTCCACCCACTCCTCCACAAGCTCCACGCACTCCTCCAACACCTCTACGCACTCCTCCACCAGCTCCACGCACTCCTCCACAAGCTCCACACACTCCTCCAACACCTCTACGCACTCCTCCACCAGCTCCACGCACTCCTCCACCAGCTCCACACATTCCACCACCAGCTCCACGCACTCCACCACCAGCTCCACCCACTCCTCCACCAGCTCCACCCACTCCTCCTCCAGCTCCATGCACTCCTCCACCAGCTCCACCCACTCCTCCTCCAGCTCCATGCACTCCTCCACCAGCTCCATCCACTCCTCCACCAGCTCCACCCACTCCTCCACCAGCTCCACCCACTCCTCCACCAGCTCCACCCACTCTTCCACCAGCTCCACCCACTCCTCCACCAGCTCCACCCACTCCTCCACCAGCTCCACACACTCCTCCACCAGCTCCATGCTCTCCTCCACCAGCTCCACCCACTCCTGCACCAGCTCCACGCTCTCCTCCACCAGCTCCACACACTCCTCCACCAGCTCCACCAGCTCCACCCACTCATCCACCAGCTCCACGCTCTCCTCCACCAGCTCCACGCACTCCTCCACCAGCTCCATGCTCTCCTCCACCAGCTCCACCAGCTCCACCCACTCCTGCACCAGCTCCACGCTCTCCTCCACCAGCTCCACGCACTCCTCCACCAGCTCCATGCTCTCCTCCACCAGCTCCACCAGCTCCACCCACTCCTGCACCAGCTCCACGCACTCCTCCACCAGCTCCACGTTCTCCTCCACCAGCTCCACCCACTCCTCCACCAGCTCCACACACTCCTGCACCAGCTCCACACACTCCTCCACCAGCTCCACGCACTCCTCCACCAGCTCCACGCTCTCCTCCACCAGCTCCACGCACTCCTCCACCAGCTCCACGCACTCCTCCACCAGCTCCACGCACTCCTCCACCAGCTCCACGCACTCCTCCACCAGCTCCACACACTCCTCCACCAGCTCCACACACTCCTCCACCAGCTCCACACACTCCTCCACCAGCTCCACGCACTCCTCCACCAGCTCCACACACTCCTGCACCAGCTCCACACACTCCTGCACCAGCTCCACACACTCCTCCACCAGCTCCACGCACTCCTCCAGCAGCTCCACGCACTCCTCCAGCAGCTCCACCCACTCCTCCACCAGCTCCACGCACTCCTCCACCAGCTCCACCCACTCCTCCACCAGCTCCACGCTCTCCTCCACCAGCTCCACGCACTCCTCCACCAGCTCCACGCACTCCTGCACCAGCTCCACGCACTCCTCCACCAGCTCCACACACTCCTCCACCAGCTCCATGCACTCCTCCACCAGCTCCACGCACTCCTCCACCAGCTCCACACACTCCTCCACCAGCTCCACACACTCCTCCACCAGCTCCACACACTCCTCCACCAGCTCCACACACTCCTCCACCAGCTCCACACACTCCTCCACCACCGGGCCATTTGTAAATGTAAAAATCCCAATATGTTTGCAATATAAAGATTCCATCGCATTCACAACTTTCCCTGATGTACACATTTCACCAGGCCTACTGCTATTATACATTTGCAATGGTAACTCAGGCATGTCTTAGAGGTTTTTAAGAATAAAGCTCAGTAAGTCACAACACGTTTATATTTTTCTGCACAAAATCTTTTATTTCTCTGACACAGAAATTAGAAGGAACATTGACCTGCAATGTCTCTTCTGAAACCACAGGCAACACAAGGGGAACAAAATTACCCATGATCCAACACAGTGGCTGAAACAGTACCAAACCAATGACCACTGGCACTGGGGCTCAGTCCAGCTCTCTCACTGCTTGACCACTGAATGACTGTCCAGCTCTCTAACCTCTTGACTACTGAACAAACCCAACTGTAACCTCTTGACCACTGTGCCCCACATTTGTAAAAGCTAATCCTTATAGAGGCATAGATTCCAACACATCTGCAGTTTCCCCACCCACCTTTCCCTTCCTGTCTGCCATCCTGTCCCCCATACTTCCTCCCTTGTGTCACACCCTAACAAGTCAACCGGCTGAGTGTCAACTAACTTGTCCTTATCAACTCTGTCAACACTCGGAAAAACTGTTGTATAACTTGTTGCTATGTCAACTCAAACTGTCTCCCTTGTTAGTTTCATTCCACTTGCACAAACCATCTGGATTTATCAACTCATGAAAAAATGTAATTGAAACAAATGGTTTGGTGCACAGGTTTTTACTTCCTTCTTATCAGCATTTGCAGTGTCTTTGATTGATAAAAGATAAAGAAAATCACTCAGCTTAAAAACAAAACACCTAAATCAAATCCAGTAAAAAATATTAAACTTTTTATGAAGGAAAACTATTGCTATTTACTTTCCACTATTAAGTCTGTGTTTATTAAGCATGTTATTACGTCAAGAATATATGTCTCCTTCTGCCATGAATCATAATAGTGACATAAACAAAACAGTCGCACAACCACCTTGTAATTCAGCTCACACCACAACAAGTTTTTTGCAACAGCAAAGCACGTGTAATCAGTCTTGCTAATGAGGTCTCCTCCCCAATCAGGTCACTAATTGGTCATGTTCATTTGGTGGTCGTAACAGAGAGATCTGTAGATACGTAGTTCAATATAAATGACCATTGACACACGAATAAGATACAACTCAGATAGGTCTAATATAATAAGAGAAATATACTACGTATATAGGATCCTAAAGTGAAGCAGCACTATCAAAATAGCCAGAAACAAAAAATAAACAGACAACTAAAAAGGGAGCCTGCTGATTGACACTAAAACCTTAGATAAGTGATAGAGAAAGCCAGGTATTGCTGTGAACAGACAACAAATGTCAAACAAGTCCGCAACAAATGTCTGTCTAGTTTCAGGGAAAAAATGAATGACTGTGGCCCAACGGGCAGACTGAAGACAGGACCCTACCCTATCCTACCCTACCCTACCCTACCCCCCCCCCAGTTCCTGGAATTGCCAGGCTGCCTCAACGCCACTGACACTTCTAAAAACCCTCCATCAGGCAGGGAGGGGTAACTGACAGCACCCCAGTGACATACCCATCCATCTTAGGAGTCATCCAACCCCAGCCTCTACTGCACCTCCCTCATGGGGCCAATGTTTGATCTTAATTACCCCTGTGATTTATACCCCTACACTCAAGGGGTAGGAACTAGGAAGGAGGGAGTGGAAGTGGGGACACTCTATCGAAGACGTTTCTCAACATCGTAGTCTTGGTCTCACAAACACTGCTCTCACTATAAATACAAGAAATCCACGCTTTTCTTCAAGCAGGTATTATTGGTCACCCCAAGACTGTTGTAAAATTTTCAATTTCATTTTCTAAAAATATAATTAGAAACGTAATTTTCTGTAAATGGCAATAATTCTACTTTCTGTGTATGTATATATATATATATATATAATTATAATTATATATATATATATATATACAGGTATATATATATATATATATACAGGTGTATATATATATATATATATATATATATATACACACACACATATATATGCACATGCACACGCACACGCTCACGCACACGCACACGCACACGCACACGCACACGCACACGCACACGCACATGCATGAACTACAAATTCTGCTTGCATGTAGACTTCATGTGTCAGCAAACCTGACATGATAACAAAATTATCTAGTTAATCAATGCATCATCAAATTTAGCAAAAATGGCCCCAATTCCAATGGGTGTTTCAGCTCAAGGAACACAAGTAAATCAACACTAGATGACAGAAAACACTGAGCCTTTCTTGGTGTTGCACTCAATGTAAATATGGCTCTTCCGAAGATGAAAGTGCCTAATAAGTAACCATGCAGATTATCCATAATCTGCACGTCAATTTAAGTATCATTGTACAATAAAACAATTAACACTATACTCAACAGACTGGTGATAGATGTGTCAAATCTACAAGTAACCCGTCAATAACAACTGGCACTACCATACAATAGTTTACTATAAATTCCACATATACACATACTGTACTAAAACAAACAAGATAACCCATTTACCGAATCAAGTTATGTGAGAAAATGATCTGATACATGACGGTAAAAACAGGATCAATAAAACGTGATGGTGAATGCAACAGCATAGTTTCTGTGACCCCACACTACGTTATCTCTTACGAGAATACCAGAGGGCAATGTTTATTATTACAACCCCTGACATCTGCCACAATCACATCGACCACTCATGCATGTCATACCTGGCACATCTCGTCAGGCATCTGTCAGGTAAATTTGTGTCTGCCACCTTTGACACTAGCGTGACTATAGATAATTGTGGGTGTGATTCAGTCATGCGTGATGACCGTATTAATGTTGAACACTTTCTGAGCCATTTAAACCCACACAACTGGGGCATAATAGTACATCAATTAACAGTAACAGATAAGGATTCTCCACAAGTAGTGCTCATAGGGAACTAAGTAATTAATCAGTGTTTCTGGTCAATATTTTATAGACAATAACCAAAACATGTCAAAAACAATCTAAGTAGTTACGTAAATGTAAATTAATGAACCATGTCATTTGGCTCTTATTTACAATAAAACCTGCCAGTGACTGTTATAGACAGGTTGCCGTTACAACAAGTCTCATGATTTGGACTTCATAATTAAAATAGGAAGTCATTCACCACTTTCAAAATGACCATTTGTTATCAGTTATCGGTTGCAGGTTATTGTTATAGACTGGTGGCCACTAAGGCAGGTTTTATTTTACATGGATTTAGAAAACTTTCTGACTTTTCAGGAAACATAAAAGTTATTTGGCCAAATTACACATAATTAAGCCAAAAAATATATATTTCAAAAACCTGCTTGTATTGCCCATAATTTATTTGTACTAAAACATAATTTTTATTTTTATTATTTATTTAATATAATTATTTTATTATTATTTTTAATTAATTAATTAAACAGTGTATTTATATATTTATTTAGCTAATTTATTTTACTATTTTATATTATATAAATATGTGTATTACGTTGAATATTTATATTGACTCGTATATTGTGCAGCACCATAGAATATCACTGTATAAATATGGTGCTATATAAATTAATAAACATTTACATTTATAAGTTGACCCTTTTTACAAGAAGTCAAAGTATCCCTCCCAGGTGCGAGGTCAAGGGGAACTGAATATAGACTGCACCTTTTACCCTCCCACGGGTATCTTACTGATAAAAACCCTCCCAGCACCTGTGGGGTGTTACACAGAAGTCTGCTGACAGAACAGAACCCACAGAGGCAGGGGCAGGGAGACAGGGCAAACAGGGTTTCCATGGCGCTGACGCTGGCAGCCTGTGGGGAATTCCAGGAAGGGATGGGAGGGGAATATAGTAGTGTATCACACTGTGGCGTGATCTGTGACGTGATCTGCTTCTTTCAAGGTTACTCACTCATCCCTCATTTCCCACATCCAATCTCCATCCCTGAAGGACATTCCCAGATGGGTTAATGGAATCTCGCTCAAAGAGAGCGGAAAACTAGCGTAAAATGTGTTAATGTTTGATTTGTATTGCTTGATTTCTGGCAATTCAAAGATAATTAATTATTTATGTTTTTCCTCATTTTAAACACAGGGAATAATATTACAATTAGTGTTTTGTTATTTCAGGGCTATGTGATAAACCCAGTTGCCCAGAAATGCACATCTCACGGCCTCGGCTGTTATTCAGTATAAAACACTGTACATAGTACATAAACATTTCAAAGCACATGCAACATGTCCAACACTCTTGGATTCTCACACATTCTTGTACGGAATTTTCCTCCTAATGAGTCATGTTTCTCTTCCACTCATCAAACAGAAATGGTTCCTAGAATCATGCACCCTAGATGTAATTTCTGGGTCATTCACATCATTAAGACCTTTTTAGTCGACTGCCAGGAATAGGCGCCCTCAAGATGTAGACCTCCTCCTGTCAAGTTTCTTTCGATGCCTCCAGATAATGGTCTAAATTTGTCTCTGCACCTATTTAGTTTGTATAAATTCTACATTCTCTTACCTACTGTCATCTGCCAACTATGGTTTGTTTAGATGAGCACAACACAGAATTTCTATGTCACACACACGCACGCACGCACGCACGCACGCACGCACGCACGCACGCTCGCACGCTCGCATGCACGCACCACACACACACTGTAGTAACACGTGCCGGAAGTTGTACCAATGACTGAGAGATTTTATTTCAGGATCAGAAACCTTGTACCCATCTTAGCCGCATTCTGCAGACTTTACATGTAAAAACATCTGTCACCGGCGGCAACGTGAAACAAAAACCTGCTCAAAACAGGAAAAGGAAAGACATCGATCATAGAATGAGAAACGGACTGAGTGAGAGAGACAAATACTACACAGTGGGACACAAAAACAGAGGTCACAAGGATTGCTGGGGGCAAAGACATGAGTCTGGTGGCATAAGCTGAGAAGCTGAAGCCGTATCCACTATCCACCCTCACCCTCACAATGTCAACACTCAGTGACAGAACCCAGGGTGGAACATCACAATCTGTAATAACTCTAACTTACTGTCCGCATCTGATACACTGTCAACTCACGGTGAGTCTGATGAAATGAGTCAAGAACAACAGCCCCATCCTTATGACGTCAATACGCAGGCAGTGTGTAGGATCAAAGAACAGACCAGGGAACAGGTTCATTTCTAGGGATCTGCGTTCAGACATGACACCCAAGGACTGCTGATAGAAGGGAAGACATCAACTATGGTCTCCATAGTGATGTAGTAGCTTCACTAGGGTAATAAGAAGTTCCCCACACAGACGGTAAACAAGTATTGCTGACTGGGATCTGCTGATTCCTAGGTGCAGAGGTGACCAGCAGACATTAAGGGTGACTAGAGACAGGAGACAGGGAAATGACTAAAGACTTAAAAACAGGGCAGAGACAGACAGGGGATGTCCAGCGTGGGAGTTTGTAGTCACATGACACTGGAGGACAGGAGCTGTGTATGTAATGAGATCTCAGGACACAGACCATTCTTTAGTAGTCTCTGCTCCCGGGTGTCAGATGCTAATTGGACATCAAGAGCAGCAGTATTTACAGTTACCAGTGTAAATATTTGGGTGGCCTGTATTCAATCCGGCCTTTTAATAGCAACTGTGAGAGTTCTATCTGCTGCCTGAAACAGTTTAATGCTCATGACAAGACAGACAGAATTACATGTATAGAGTAAACTGTAGCACTCTCTTACTCAAACTTAGTTGTTTTTTGCCAGAAAGGTATTACGCAGTTTCCCAGCTGGTGTGAGAGTTTTAGATGGAAACAGGTGTGGAATTTACTAAAGTAGCAATAAGTGAACTGAGAATGATCAACAAAGAGATGGAATGCAATGTGGACCATGGTGACATTCCATCTCTCTGTTGATCTTGTGCAAGGTTTGACATGACAGCACATCTCCGGGAAGGTAGGAGATGTGCTGTCATATCAAACATTGCACAAGTTAGTTCACTCTTCATTCAGCTACATGAATAAGTATCTGGCTATAGACAGTAGTGGATATCAGCATATGTATAGTTTTCATGCATTATAATTGCAGTGTGGCTGAACGTTTCCTATAGAAGTCGAAATGGTGTTCTATCCCCTGCTCTATCATGTTACAATCAACGTCCTCTTATGACATGTCATTTGCTCAATTAGAACACGCAACCAGCCTATTTCATACAGGGTAGACAGACAGACAGACAGACAGAGATTAGATGCACCCAACAGGAAGGGGGAGTTTCCACAGACAGAGTGGGACCAGAAGAAGTGGATTAAACATGAAAATGATACCCCCTTGATCTGTGCGGGACCAACAGGATACATTGGACATGACAGCTTCTATCAAAACAGATCGATGCTAATTGTGTCCAGGAAGATAAAAGCGATCTTATCACTCTGCCAAAGTACTGACTGACAAACTCCTTCAAATTGTCATTTCATTTCCTGTGTAGTTGACAGCTAGTGCTGCTAATCACAAAGCAATACTGATCACTAGGAAAACAAGGGGTGAGTCACACATGGGGTGAGTGAGACATGGGGGTATATTGTACACAAGTGCAGAGAAATCAGAATCAGTACAATCATGCTCTCTGTACGTTTTGGATGTTATCCCAAAAAACTAAAATGAAAAGATATTCATTTTCCCATTTGTTTACTGCCAAAGAAATATTGTGTTTTAGAGTTTTAATATGTATTTACTCATTCATTAATGAAAGAATAAATATACACATATATAATATATATATATATATTCAGATATATTTTATATCTTCATAATATATGTGTATATATATATATATTATGAAGACATAAAAATCTATCTGAATTTATATACATATATAATCATAATCTGGTAGGCTTTTTAAAGTCTTCATACATTCATATTTAAATATAAATGAAATAAAAGTATGAAACATTGTCAAGTTTTCTCAGCCTTAATTTACTGCAGCAGCTTGAATACGTTGTCTCATCTCCCTGTGTCATGTGTCATGTCATCCCTGTGTCATTAAACTGACGTCACAAGAGGCTGTTCCCTACAGATGACAACACCAATTAATGTGATTCAGGACGTGATAAATCAACTTGGGAGAGTTTTAGAGGTGAAATGTTTCAAACACTAATAGATAACAATCTAATAGATAACCATCAAGTAGTACAGATAAGCTTGGACATGACTGGACATCTGGAGTAGATAACATGTGTTAAACACGCTAGTCTTGGGTGGCATCACTGACCACTCACTGACCACTCACTGACCAACTCAGTCCACTTCAGACACCAGTTTGTGGTCATCTTCAGCCACAGTGACTGACCAGTCATCAAAGACCAGGGATGGATTGTAAGTAGTGTGGTTGTGCTTTGAATGAACCACTGTCATGTTCATTCCACTGACATAAATTAAACCTTAATTTTAGATAAAAACGTTTAACTTAATTTTAAAGAATCGTCACATTTGCATTCATGCCTAGTACTGCTACTATAAATGTTATTATTAATAATAATTAATAAGAAGAATTTTTATTTGTAAAGCACCGTATATCTGGAAAATCTTCTGCTCAAACGCACATAAAATACATTGTAACACACACATATTTAAAATATTCATACTGATTTTATAAACTTACACATAAAGACGAAATGTTAAATGCTAATAAATATATAATTAACTAAAGCTTCAAAAAATCCTAGTTCATAAGCTAAACTTATCAGCAATAAATAGATAATATAAAATAATAAATAAATACTAAAATATATTAATAACTTAATAATAATGTAAGTAAAAGTGCAAAACTATAATTACAGTTTATTAATTAATTATTAATCCCAGATGTCATCCACATTCTAACTGATAAGTCAACACTACTGTCTTCGGTTAAAATGATCAAACCCGAAATACTAATCTCTAAATTGTATATCAACAATAAATACATTTTTGTAACTCCTTTTTGTAAAATAGTATAATAATTCTTTGCAATTTATAATAATATTTTTAATAATAATAATAATAATAATAATAATAATAATAATAATAATAATAATAATAATAATAATAATAATAATAATAATAATAATAATAATAATAATAATAATATTTATTATTTATTATTATTTATTTATAAAGCGCAATATTCAAATATGCTCAAAGCGCTGTACAATAAAATATAAAGCTATTCATTATGTATTAAAACTAATATTAATAATAATAAATACAACTGTAAAATTTACTTTCAGATAAAAAAGAAGAAAAAAATAATAATACGCTATTTACATGCAAAACACATACTAAACGATGGGATATATAAATTTCAATAAAAAATAAGATAAGATAAAATATTTGAAACAAATTTTCTAAAATGGCATTGAATATTTAAAATGTCAGCAGTAATATGTTTTGAAAATGTGCGTTTTCAGTGCCTTTCTGAAAGCCGACAAAGTTCTGCAGCACTTGATGTCAATGGGCAATGCGTTCCATAGGCGAGGTCCCACCACACGAAAACACCGGTCACCAAAACTGGTCAGCTTCGTACGCGGAATAACGAGCAAATGTTGTTTAGATGAACGCGTGCGTCCTGGACTCTGTCTCTTTAGTAGGTTTGCCAGATACACGGGAGCCGTCCCATTCAGACATCGGTACACATGGAGAAGTATTTTATACTCGATGCGGCATTTAACTGGCAGCCAGTGTAGGTCTTTTAGAACTGGCGTTATATGATCACGACGTGGTGTAAACTTGATTACTCTGGCTGCCATGTTTTGAACTCGCTGGAGTTTATTTATCTGGTCCCGAGGTAGTCCAATTAGTAGCGCGTTCCCGTAGTCCAGTCTTGATGTAATAAAAGCGTGAACGAGTGCTTTAGTGGCATCTATTGTGAGATATCGCCTGATGTGGCTAATGTTGTGAAGATGCATATATCCTGTTCGGCAAATGGTACTGATGTGACTGGTCATGCTGAGGGAGGAATCGAATACAACGCCAAGGTTGCGAACACTTGTTGAAGGAATTCTTGTTGTGTCACCAACAGTGATGCGAACGTCCTTGAGCGTCGGCAACCTCTGCTTTGTTCCGAACACAATGACATCCGTCTTGTGGTCATTCAGCTTGAGTGAATTGGTTCGAGACCATTCACCAATTTCCTGGAGGCAGCTACACAAACGATTTATCAAAGCTATCACTGTTGGTATAAGCTGTACAATTAATAAAATGCCTATGAATGAACTTTATACCAATAACTACAACAGTAAAGTAACACATCATTAAAATATGTAATTGTTAAAAAGAGACAAGAAGAAATTAAAATTAAAAAGAGACAAGAAAAAAGTTATTGGGACTGTGTCATGAACCTGCTAGGCCCACACTTGTGTACACCATACCACCTAATCCAAATGACCCTACAAGGTTCATTGCTTCTGTCACAACCTGGAGCTATTAATCCTCAAGCCATTCCTGGAACTTACAGTACAACTGCACTGACCATAATTAAGGGGTCTATAGGCTCTACTCAGAATGAAAGTGGTCACTTGTGCACCACCACTCACCCTGGGGGGTTAGGGTAGGGTAGTGAGTATGACTGTCTGCCCTCTCTGTGTAAGGCACCAGCTACTTGTGTATATCTAGTTGCATAATGTTAAGTTGACAAGTCATGCTGCTGCCCAAGTGTTCTCCTAACACCCTCCAGCTGGGAGGAAGTAAATACTCTGCCCTGTACCTCCGGTGGGGAAAAAGGGATAGGGTCAACGGCTCACTTTACAGGGTACTTCAACTTCAAGAGCCAATACAGGTATCACTCAGGTCAAAAATGCAATTATGAACATGTGTAGCATAATTAAAGTCGACCGTCTGGAAACATTCTATATCTGCTTTCACCGCGGAATTGAAACCTTGTGTGACGCAAATGTTTAACATTTCTCAAGTGGCAATTGTACAACGAAATGTTACATTATCCACACTGTGAGTGGTGCCACTAAAACAGGGTTAACTGGCTGAGATGAGTGGCAGCCTCACTGGGGACAGGCTGGAGTGAGTGGCAGACTCACTGAGGACAGGCTGGAGTGAATGGCAGACTCACTGAGGACAGGCTGGAGTGAGTGGCATACTCACTGAGGACAGGCTGGAGTGAGTGGCAGACTCACTGAGGACAGGCTGGAGTGAGTGGCAGCCTCACTGGGGACAGGCTGAGTGAGTGGCAGACTCACTGAAGACAGGCTGGAGTGAGTGGCAGACTCACTGAGGACAGGCTGGAGTGAGTGGCAGACTCACTGAGGACAGGCTGGAGTGAGTGGCAGACTCACCGAGGACAGGCTGGAGTGAGTGGCAGACTCACTGAGGACAGGCTGGAGTGAGTGGCAGGCTCACTGAGGACACGCTGGAGTGAGTGGCAGACTCACTGAAGACAGACTCAGAGACATTATCATTAAATGTGGATCTGTTACTTAGAGTGGTGATGAAACTGAACTGGTCAGCATGAAGCAGTAGCCAGATGGCAGAGTGTTGGTTTGTTGAATGAGTGGACATTGTGGTTGATTCCACATGGCCCTGTTTTGGATTACACAATTTCGCTCATCTCCCATGTCATGGCTTGTGTATTTGAGGTGAGACTCAAACACAAGGGGAAGTAGCCACCCACATGGGAGGTGATCTCTCTCCCTACTCAATTGGGTCTAGCTCCCAATGGCAGGAGTAACACATCGTATGCACTGCTAGTGCTAGCTGCTTCCCAGTTGGGGTGTGAGTAAGCAAGCAGAGTGTGCACAGTCAGTGCTGACTGTAGCACTGGACCATGTGGACCCAAAATGTGTGTACATACATGTACTGAATGTACAAACTGTATATTTTGGCCTGGGGTACATAGTACCATAACAACTCCAGGGTAAATGACATCCCAGCGTGTCAGTAGCCTTCAAATCCATTTTCCTATTCATGTGCCACCCTATAAAGTATGCCAAAAACTGATAATAATTAGCACAGAATGCTGCACACTTAGTTTTCGTAGACCTTATCTTTTATACAGTTCCCACTACACGTCTAGTGCAGCTGAGTACTCCGAGACATGACGTTTACAGCTGAGGTTATTGTTCGTTTACATCATATTCCCATTCCATGTAAGCCCCCCCATGGCTGGCCTTCAAGGTGCCACATATATAACCCGCTACTACAGCTGGGGTGGGGAGATTTATGTAAGGGAGACCATTCGCAGAGACAGATCCCTCAGAAATACTTTCACACGTGAGTTGTCTTTCAATGAAGCTATTTGTTAATCTCGCTGGGTGGTTTCTTGTCGACAGCCAGATAACTGCCGGGAATCCAGCCTTGAATGTTGTCTCTTCCGTTTGGTTGTCTCCCTCTCTGTGTGCTGCCCTAGTCTTCTGCCTTTCCTTCCCACTTTTTCCTTTCCTCTCCCTGTCACTCTCTCTCCCTCCCTCACTCTCCCTCCCTCCTGCTGTTTCTCTTTCCCTCTCTCTCTTTCTCCCTACCTCCCGTCATCCCTCTCTCCCACTTTCGCTATTTTCCCAACTTTTGTTTCTCTCCCACTTCCTCTCCCTCTGTCCTTCCAATGCTTTCCCCTCCTTCGCTTCTTTTCCCATGTCTTCTCCCTGATGTCCTTTCACACCATCCTGTCCCTTTCCAACTGTTCCCACTCTATCTTTGTTCGTATCTTTCCTTATTGATTGCTTTCTCTCCCACCACCACTCACTCCACGACTCCTGCCTGCGTAGTGAGTGCATGCCCAGATACCCACACTCCATCCTTGTCTTCCCACCTCTCTCCTCTGTTTTTCCTTGTTTCTTCTTCCATCTACCACTTTTCCATTTCTTTCTCCATATAATCCTTCCACCTTACACCACTCTCTCCATCCCTCTCTCCATAGTGCCCCCATCCCTCATTCTTTCCCTCTTCCAAATTCCCTCCGAACTCCCCCCCCCCTCTCACACACTATCTTGCTCTGTTTCTTTCCATCAGCAGAAAGAATCCAGACATTAGCCACTGGCATAGAACTGTATCCACAGGAACAAGTTATCACAAATCAAACCCAACAGCCTGACTTCATCACCAGAGAGGCCTTACAGCTGGCAACTTGCCAGATGAAAGACAGAAAAAACCCAATGAAAACCAATAAGAAACCCAATGATCTGAAGATGGGAGACGGTGAATGACATTCCAGGGTTTTCTTACATAAGACCACCATTGACCATCTAGACGTCTCAAGGACACCACAGCTGATGTAAACACCACTACCTTTTACCTAACCACATCCCACCAATTGTATAGGGGGGCGGGTTGGGGGGTGGAATCAGTACAAACTGTCCAGCAGCACCACACTGACACCCTCCCCCTGCTCAATGCTATCAACCCCACCCCTCAATGCTATCACCCTTCTCATCAGGATTCAGTCATTGAACAGAGATTAGACCTATACACACAGTCCCATCTTGCCTTCAGTCTGGTGGTCTGTGTAGTGAACCCCCCAGGCCCTGGACCACCCACCACCTGGCCCACAGCACACAGACCAGAGGACCATTTCTCTTAAATGTCGTTAAGAGCTCTTAAGCCAAATTTTGATCTTTAAAGTTGATATTGCTCCAAAAATAAATTTTGATACTTAACAATGATCTTGAATACCCGAAAACTGTCACTACCATGACGTGTCAGTGGGACACTGTCACTGGTGTCACATGGAAATAGTGTTCAGCGTAATATGGCAATGGACATCTGCGTTTTGAGAATTTATTAAATTGAACAACGGATTTGGTTTAAGGATGAATTTTCCTTAAGAGCTCCTTATCTTAGCGAGACAGTTTCCTGGCCGCCATAATAATAATACAACACCAGATAACTGTCGTAATCTCATAAACACATTATATGTTTACCCTTGTGTGGGCTGCTCATGTATTATATAATGTTTATTTTGGACAAAAAGTCCATATGTATATTTAAAATACAAATTTAAAATAAAATAAAAAGTACAATACATAAAATACAATTAAAGCAATTATTGGGTACAAGTAAAAAAAAAGTGGGTAATAAAAAAGGTCATGAAAATAATTGAATAAGAGTTTTAAATAATTATTTAAAATAAGTTTACAAATACAATATAAATATCAGGTGTACACTTGGGACTTCCAGTATGTGGACACAGAGCTTCTAAAATGTATATCAGTATGGAAGTAAGTCAAGTAACTGACAAAAGAGGGCATTATTGCCATCCTCAAAAAGCTAACATTAAAACGATAATTGACAAAAAATGCCCATCTCGACAATGTCCATTGTAACAATGACACAACAGTACTGCAGTTATGATAATGACAAGCACATAGTCCCTGCTTCCAGGCAGGTACCTGGAAAGTTTAAGAAAGCAACACAAGTTGTAAGTCGTTACCATCATATGCTACAAATATGAGTCAGCCAAATCACTGTGATCTTGCAAAGTCTGGTTTGTGACCAATTAACTTAATCTGAAGCATCAGACACAATCAACATCCTGCAGTAAGTGAGCTACTTGCCCAATAAGTTACCCCACAGTCCCAAATGGTAAACAACAGGCTCAAGGGGCTTCCGCTGCTGAAGGTGTCACATTCAAGTTATGGCAGTTTGGTCTATCTCTCTAACCAAACGTTTTGTGGCAATTTTGCTTCTATGGGGCAACTGGGAAGAGAAATTTAACAACCATCACTACTTACTGCTTATGTCAAGGTTACTGCTGAGGATATTTACATTTACTACGATGGACAGACATTTAATACAGCTGTGGGAAGCATAGCTTTATCTAGAGACCCGTCCACCCGTCATTTGGACGGGTAAAAACGAATATGGACGAGTAGAAATATGGAGGACGGGTTGTATACCATAGATATTGTTAGTTATGCCTTGAAAGTGAGTGTAAATGGTGTCAAATGTGTGTTTGTAGCCCATTTCAGGTCATCAAACACAATTTGAAACTTTGTATAAACTAACTTAACAGTTAACATCCATGTGTCTACCAAAACATGTGACTGGCAATAATTTGATGCTGCATAAAGCCCTGGTTGGAAGTATATATATATATATATATATATATATATATATATATATATTATATGTATATATATAAATTATATATATATATATATATATATATATATATATATATATATATATATATATGTATATATGTATATATATACATATATATATTATGTACAAGTAAATATATATAATTTATATATATATATATAATTTATACATATACATATACACATATACATATATATGGAACATATTGTTCATGGCTCTAAGAAATAGTAGAATTATTATTAATAAACTGGTGGTTTCTTGTCTGTCTGCCATGTTTTACTCTGACAGAAGTCTTGTTAAGTCTGATCACATTAGAATCCTATTCATTCAAACACTGACTCCATCGACACAAGTGTCTGATGCATAATACATGACTGGATTTGTCACACTCAGAGAACTAATAGCATTCTTATTATTCACATTATTTCTCACACATCACTGTAGTGCGTTCACACAAATCTATGCAAATTTCTAACACACTACGGTCAACATATACAGACTTCATTCACAGCCTCTTCTGCATTCACATCCCTCCCTTTATTATACAGAAATTTGTGTTAGTCATGAAAAATCACCCCAGGTATCCCAGCAGCCAGGTGACAACCTCACGACCTGCACCTCACCTGTGCTACCTGAAGACAGCTGGTGACCCTGGGAGACAGCCTTGGTGACAAGAAACACTAGTAGCTACACCATTTCCCCTCTAAACTACCCACAATCAACCTCCTCCCTCCAAACCCAGCAGGGATAACTGTCTGACTTAGGAACTTGTGAAGTGACTTCCGTCACTGTCTCCCTCCAGTTCTGCCACAACTCGTCCTTGACCAGCTGTGTCCATCTGTCCATCTCTCCTGCTTGCCTTCATTTGTTCTAATCCCTGACTTTTCCAACACATTCTGCCGAAAGGATCTCATATCTGTGGCTATCATCCTAAACCCTTACAAATTCAGGGATACGTCTTTCCATGGAAAACTGCGTGTTTTTTGTTCATTTCCCGTTCATATCCCACCTTCCTCCATGCTCCCAATAATCCCATTGCTCCCAACATATCCTTCCCCTGGGAACAACAAGTCCAAATGGGCTATCATATCCACGCCAAGTTAACTAGCTTTCACAGCCGCTCGAGATATCACTAACTTCATTCAGATATCTCAAGATATCCCTAACTTCATACAGATATCCGGGGATATAGTTACATAAAACCTTACATCCCGTATGGAGCAGAAATCTGAATTCCCAGACGGACAGCCAGATAGCCTGGGAGCGTAATCAAGGCAGCCAGCTACATTATCACAACTGTCCATGCTACATTTGAAAGATTACTGGGAAATGTTGTCATACACCAAATCACTGTGTAGTGAAGCTGTGATGATCCTGCCTCTAGACACGCTCAGTACATAGGATGGCAACTGTGAAACGGGAGTTGTAATATGAAGATACATTTCTTTACATTTGTCAGTAATTGTGTTGTTTTATGTTTTACAGCAATCTGCTGCTATCACATGGTAATTAATACTGTAATTTTTTTAAACCAAGCCAAGAAGCACATAGCAAATTATACTGTAAATTCTTTAAAAACAAAGCCAAGAAGCACATCAACACTCAGAACTCAGGGGCTGGTCAGTTTAAAAATAATAATCGGTAATTGTCAACAGGTGGATGGACAAGCCAGGCAGCTCATTTACATGATCACATGGGAAACATACAGAAACACATGTACAGTGTATTCTTCTTCCATTAAATGACCTCGGTCAACTTGCTGACCATTATTGTCGTTGGTTTTTAGAGTTGTCCTTCTCTAGAATTAGTGGGTCCACTACAGGTTACATATTTACCCCCATGTGGGATCTTTTATTTCCCTGGCATAGACACCAGATAGAATGGACCACCGGCTTTTAGTGTAACTTCTGAAAGACACAGGCAAATGTGGGGTGAACGAAATTGCCTAAGTTTCGAAATGGTAGGTGGGATTGAACCACCGTCCCTTTGATTGACAGTCTGGCGCTCTACCGCGCGACCTCTGCTCCATACAAAAACTCACATGAGTAGCACGTACCTTCGATCAGCCCCAGAACAAACACCTCTGTACATTGTATCTCATTCTAACTCCAAACACAGCTAATACATACCTGAAACAAAAGAAACAATTCTCTTACACGTGACAAGTAATAATGATTTTGGCTTGTTAAGTCAAGAAGTTGGATAGTAATAATAATAACATAAAAAATAAAAACAAGAAGCTGTAAAATAAGCACAACCACACTTAGTACAATGTGTGTCACTGCCCATATACACTCATCACAATACAATAGGGACATGTTAAAAATCATGCGAATTTCAGAGGACATCTAGAGTAGAATCTACATGTTTGTGTGCCAAGGTGAAAATACTTTCAACTGAAGACAGTTTATTTCCCAGAATCCTGTGTTTCTGTATGTTTCAGTTTCACCTGCAGTTGCCAACCACCGCAGATGTCTCATGACTGCACAGTTACGATATTGAAGACACTACAAATCTGCATCTCTGAGTGTCTGGAGTCAAAACTTTCTCTCAGCAAGTTACAACACAAGCATCTTGACCCAGGGTCAATAAAGGCAGCAAACTCTGAGTGACCAGTGCCCATAATCAGCTGACCCAAACCCAACCCAAGAACCCACCAGGCCAGTCCCTTACAGCTGCAGTGTGTAGGTTCCAGCTGGTGGTTGACCCAAGTGTTGAGTCTGATAACACAGCCTGGTTGCTGCCACTACAGGGTCATTCATCTCACAATATCTCCTCCAGATACACCAATGTTGTTGATATTGACTCTAATTTACAAGGGGGGACACGGCCGGCCGTCTTGTACAGGCTCCTGGCAGCTGGGCTTGTTTTTATAATCTGAGTATTATATTGAAGATAAGTATGTGTATGTGTGTGTGTGTGTGTCTGTGTGTGTGTGTGTGTGTGTGTGTGTGTGTGTGTGTGTGCGTGCGTGTGCATGCGTGCGTGCATGTGCGTGCGTGCGTGTGTGTGTTTGCGTGTGTGTGCATATGTGTCTGTGCATGCGTGCGTGCATGCGTAGGTGCATGCATGTGTGTGTGTGTGTGTGTGTGTGTGTGTGTGTGTGTGTGTGTGTGTGTGTGTCTGTGTCTATGCATGTCTACATTTTGAGTGTGTGTAATACTGTGTATGCATGTGTGTGTGTGTGCATGCATGCATGCGTGCGTGCGTGTGTGTGCGTGCGTGTGTATGTCTGCATTTGGTCGGTGTGTGTGCATGTATAGACATACATATATACCTGTACATCTTTATACTCATCCATACATGCACAACCATAAACACGCATACATGCACACACACACGCACGCACGCACACATACACATACACACATACGCACAAGTGAATGAAACGTCTTGAGTGAAAGTAGATTAAATTACATATGTGAACTATATTGGTGATAACATTAAAGTAAATAAGTGTTTTTGTATTGCGTTATTTTAGGCCTACCCTAGATTCCAAGATAACCCTGGTGCTCTGTAAACTAGTTTACTTGTCGGTTACCGTCTATTTGAATTCCTGTGGATGGTTAAAGATAACAGTAAAAACTCTCACGGAGTACAATACTAGAGATAACCATCACAGAAGTGCAAGTTGACAAGATAACTCATCAACACTAAAGATGTACTTGACAACACGTTATCTATACTTTCTACACTACTTCTGAGAACAAGCAACTTGGTTTTTTTAGCCTACAGGCAAAACTGTGGCAGCACACCAGACCTGAGAATGCACTTGACTATTATAAAACTCTCATCATATTAACAAACTCTGAGTCAGGATATACTTGCCGACATATACCACATGTAATAAGAGATTAACAGTCTATTCAGATGTACGTAGTTGCTAAATTCAATTTATTTTAAAACACACTATATGAAAAAAAAAAACAAAAAAAAACAAGTCAACTAAATAATAAGTCACGTGATATGATATAAAATCATGAAGGTAATATATAAGGTAAGAAAACAATGGCTTCAGTTACCTATGTTATGTTCGGCTCATTATGAAATTCCTTACCTCAGCTGTCATATTAATTTTAGTCAAACTGTAGCAAATGACATGATAGAGTTTTATGACAATGAACATGTACCTGAAGCATATTAACATTTCTTATCCTCATAACTAATTACAAAGCAACTGAGATATGACGGCTTAATCTCATGACTCATGATGACCCAAAATTCCTCGTTGTTTCAGAAACACTGGGTCTAACAAAGGTCGCACTCTCTGTGTCCACATCAGCCATCAGCACCGGCTTCTGTAGGAAACTGCACCAAATAGCCCAAGAGAAAGTAATAAAAAGCCTAAGAGATTCACTGTGTCTGATAAGATCCACGACCCTAACACACCAGTTATACAAATATTTCTGCAAGGAGTTTTTCAGCGAGAACAAACAATCGGAGAAGTACAGATTGTTTCAGTCCTCTCCTCTCAGGGGAGTCTTGTCTGTGGCAGCAGACAGGATGTGGCAGACAGTCACAGCCAGGCAGCTCATGTGTGGCTACATCAAAGCTATGTTTGTCTCAGTTAAAAACGTACCCATATCAGGCTGGAGATTTGTTATGGAGCAAAATGAAAATGATTGATACAGTGTTTACGTTAGAGGAGACAGAAGTGAGTTGTCACCGTCAGTGAACTCAATCTGTCATTGTCTTTGACTTCCGTCTCCATGTGTCTCTCCGAATGTCCATCCGTCTCTTGGTCCATCCATCTCTTGGTCCGTCCGTCCGTCCGTCCGTCCGTCCGTCCGTCCGTCCGTCCGTCCGTCCGTCCGTCCGTCCGTCCGTCCGTCCGTCCGTCCGTCCGTCCGTCCGTCCGTCCGTCCTAACTGCCAACCGTCAGTTCATCCACCAATTCACTGGTCTGTCCATCTGTTCAAATTTCTATAATACATCCATTTATCTGTCCATCCGTCCGGCCCATCCAATCTCCAAAATTGCCCCCATCCATCCATTTTCTGAACTTGCCTCCTTCTTCCACCTTACGTGACCCATTCCTAGTTAAGTCCTGGTTGTGGTTGATATGTCGAGACTACACAGCTACGAGAACAACTTCCCTAATCACCTGGCGGAGAACCCATATCAGAAGATCCCAACCCCGTTTATCATCTGAACCAACCACAGCCAGGGAGGACACCTCCATGGGTGATACACTCAAAAGTTCAGTGATAAACAGCAATTCCGTCTACAGCAGTAAATGACTCAGGATAGGAACTTCCCTGGAAGGAAGCAAGAAAAACAATGCTGTAGTGCGAAGTGGGAGACAAGAATGGTTGTGGATGGATGTTTCTCCATCTGTTGAAAGTGGAGCTAATCCAACAACCTGACACACATCTACAAGTCTCGGTTTGTACAACAGTAAATCTTCTTGTATGATCACAACATCAAATGCTTTTCTTGCTAGAGTTCCTTGATCAAGATGCTTACAGCATAATTACCATCTTTAAGTGTATGCGCGACTGCACGCATGCATTCACTTGAGTACATAGTCACACTCTGGCTGGTTTCTACAGACTGTGGTGAGATTTGTATTTAAGTGATCATTAAAATGATGCTGTTATTTCATGCTGTGACATATCATATGTTTTTGGTTGGGTCTTTGTAGCTGTGAATATGTTGCCTGTTTGCTTTATGCTAATGTGTTTATTAAACTGTAGCAATGATTATTGCTAACTAGATGTATTTGTTAGCATCACGCTGGAAAGTAACTAAATTTTTCTATAACAACTTGTACAATCATGTGTTTAATAATTATTACCAAAGCCAATTTAATTTAAAATGTTTTATGCAGATTTTGTTTGCATAATTACAACCACATAACAATTATTTTAACACACAGAAAACGTTTTTATATCTGGATCAAATATGGGCCATTAACTACCAGGTACGTCTGATTTTATGTTTGTGTTTGTGTTTGTGCACTTTCCTTATTATTTCCACAGCCAATGTTATTACACACCTCGAACACAGACACATTCATTCACAAAACTACAGCCCATCTGATTAAAAATGGACTCTTGCAGTCAATCAAAAAACTCATCAGTGCTAATCTGAATCCTGTCATTTCACAGCTGTTATTTCATGTCTCTTGTGGCAATGTTACAACGTTTCCCAAACCCAAACCAGCAGTGACAACCCAAGAATTATCAATGGTCTTCATGCACATATCAGGTTCCTTTTTGGGCCATCTTCCCATCTGTCCACTTCCCAAAACACTAACTGTGGATTGCACCACTCTCATCCTCTGGCAACCCCAGAACAAATATGAGAATCAGTCTGGGTACATTTTGGACCCTGAAACATCTGGGGCACTGCACTCTGGCAGACACCCCTGACTGGGTCATACCGGAAGCTTGCTATGTACACCCCCCTTTTTATGACAGATCTCTATTCAGGGTCTACTTCAAACCCAGACCCTTGTTGACTGAGACAGGTTTTTATAGCCTGATCATCATTGGTCCATTTCTTCTCAGTCCATGTGTGCAATGCAAATGGTTTAAATTCTACATAGAAAACGTTTGGGGAATTTTGGGGCCATAACCCTAATGTTGTAAAGTGCTATGCCAACTGGCAGTGATATGATATGACCACCCCCCTCCAAGGGCACTTAGCTCTGGCCACAAGCATCATTAGCCCCAGTTACCCCTTGTTAGCATTGGGGTTGGCAGAGACCCTGAGAGAGGGAACACTGGTATTTCTGGGTCCATAAAAGTCATGCCCCTGGACATCAAGAGTTGACCCAAGGGTCAGAGGATAAGCTGGGCAGTTGAGTTGGTGATAGATTAAGAAGTAACGAGAAATAAGGTAAATACTGCAGTGCAAGAAGGTCTGTACATGTAGAGAGGACGTAGAGAGGACGTAGATAGGACGTAGAGAGGACGTAGAGAGGACGTATAGAGGACGTAGAGAGGACGCAGAGAGGACGTAGAGAGGACGTAGAGAGGACATAGAGAGGACGTAGATAGGACGTAGAGAGGACGTAGAGAGGACATAGAGAGGACGTAGATAGGACGTAGAGAGGACGTAGAGAGGACGTAGAGAGGACATAGAGAGGACGTAGAGAGGACGTAGAGAGGACGCAGAGAGGACGTAGAGAGGACGTATAGAGGACGTAGAGAGGACGTAGAGAGGACATAGAGAGGACGTATAGAGGACGTAGAGAGGACGCAGAGAGGACGTAGAGAGGACGTAGAGAGGACATAGAGAGGACGTAGATAGGACGTAGAGAGGACGTAGAGAGGACATAGAGAGGACGTAGATAGGACGTAGAGAGGACGTAGAGAGGACGTAGAGAGGACGTAGAGAGGACGCTACAGTCAAGTCATCATTGCAAATAGGGCAGAGGCATCTCAGAGGAATTATTCATATCACTTATGTCAGAAACTGAACTCTTCACAGGGAAGTGTCAAAAAGTACTGTATTTCATTTTTTGTGTGATATTAGATTAAAATAGTTATGACTCTTGTAATGCAAATGACAGAACTTGTTTAAAACTTGCAACATTCATGACGAAACTAAATCCAAGTATTTCTATGCATTTGCATTGATCTTAGTAACCACAAAAATGTGGAAATTCATCGATTCCTAGAAGCAAATGATCCTTCATTAACTCTGCCTGGAAGGCACAGTGACAACATACTTGTCTAGTTTGATGGAAGTACAGAGACTGGCTGTGGCAGTTCGTAGTAACAGTTTCTATTTGAGTAATTACATCCGTCCATCATTGTGCCACAGTTTAGAGGCAAGTTATGCGTCAATGTGACCTTGGCGTTGATCATTGTGGGTGGGCTGTGCCAGGTCTACCTCTCACAGTCAACTAACTCCATAACTGGCCACTTCCTCACTATCAGAAAACACTTCAGAACTGACGGACTGTGTCACACCTCACCTGTCCAGAAACTACACGTGGCACCTCTAGTGGGCATCTGAACAATCACAAATTTTTTGTTTGGATTCTCAACTAAGAAAACCCGCTTTGAATCCCATGCTAAATAATAGAGCAATCCTGAGTACTGGAATGTGCTCTGTAACAACTTACCTTTTACTTTTTATTAATGGTATTTTTTCATGAAATGAGAAAAAGATATTGGTGTTTTGGTAACTACACATGCCTCGTGTAAAACAAACTTCATGTAATCAAAAGATGACTGATCACACAAGAGTATAAATGATTAGATAGTCAAAAACATGACTAAAGCAATTAGACATCAATCGACACTCACAATACGCTTGTACAATACTAGCTTCAGACATCAGATTCTGTGAATCAAACAAGTTTTTCACATAAATTCACAGCCTGACCAACAGAGGGAGCAGTTTTTCCCTTCCTGGAGGTGAACCTACCCACTCACATCACCACTCTGAAGGACTCCTCCAAGAAACCCCAAGGGTGCCCTACGAAGGGGACATCCAGCCCCTGATACCGATAAACAAAACATGGGATTTCTGGGCAAAAACTCTTTCACAACACTCTACACATGTCCAGGATTTTTTACCACAAATTATCCAAAAATACATATGATGATTACATGGACATGAAAGTGTGTTCTCGCATCTAATTATGTGTCCGTGGGGGTAACAGAACAACCCCCTCTGTCTCCCCACATGTCACTACATGGTCACCCTCTAGTGTCCTATAACTCTGCATTCTCAAACGTCTAGACTGCTAACATCAACCACATGGTTTGTAGATATTTCAGAGTTCCCTGCCGTGACCACCCAGACCCCGGAGCCAGCCCCCGGAGCCAGCCCCCGGAGCCAGCCCCCGGAGCCAGACCCCAGAGCCAGTCTTCCTGATGTAGCACGTATGAATCTAACAACCAGGCTTCACTGTCTGCCGGCCTTGGCCAAGTGACAGGAGCACAGTAAATTACACCACTATACTTGAAAAAGATGGTTTTATTGCACAGCAAAGTGAGCTGCTAAAGTAAGTCATGTGGTTATAATCAGTTTGTAGTTAGCAACTGTCAGGCTAACATATTTTGAAAAGAGTATTTTTACATATAATATATATTGGAAGTAGCTATTTTTATTTATCTACAGATTGATTATAATAATATGTCACACAACATTAATCAATCCCATAGGTCCATCCATTAGAAACCTGTAAACAAATATTTATCAGAATGTCAGATCTGTCAGATGTACTGGAGACTTTTCTGTCAGAAATGCTGGATACTTTTCTGTCAGATATGCTATACACCTTTCTGTCAGATGTACTGGGGACTTTTCTGTCAGATGTGCTGGGGACATTTCTGTCAGATGTGCTGGGGACTTTTCTGTCAGATGTACTGGGGACTTTTCTGTCAGATGTGCTGGGGACATTTCTGTCAGATGTGCTGGGGACATTTCTGTCAGATGTGCTGGGGACATTTCTGTCAGATGTACTGGGGACTTTTCTGTCAGATGTGCTGGAGACTTTTCTGTCAGATGTGCTGGGGACTTTCCTGTCAGATGTGCTGGGGACGTTTCTGTCAGATGTGCTGGGGACATTTCTGTCAGATGTGCTGGGGACATTTCTGTCAGATGTGCTGGAGACTTTTCTGTCAGATGTGCTCGGAATTTTTCTGTCAGATATGCTGGAGACTTTTCTGTCAGATGTGCTGGACTTTTCTGTTTGATGTACTGGAGACTTTTCTGTCAGATGTGCTCGATACTTTTCTGTCAAATGTGCTGGACCTTTCTGTCAGATGTGCTCGATACTTTTCTGTCAAATGTGCTGGAGACCTTTTTTGCCAGATGTGCTGGAGACTTTTCTATCTATATAAGAACTTACCTTTACCTTTTGTCTGTTAAATATGCTGGAGTTTTCTGTCAAATGTGCTGGGGATTTTTCTGTTAGATATCTGCAAGAGTTCCCTGTCATATGTGTTAGTGGTTTTACTCTCAAATGTGTTTTTGGATCTTTCATCTGAGATGTGTTTGTGGATCTTTCCTGTCAGAGAATGTGTTTGTGGATCTTTCCTGTCAGAGAATGTGTTTGTGGATGTTTCCTGTCAGATGTATTTGTGAGTCTTTTTCACATATGTCACGTTTGAAGGACTTTCCTGTCAGATGTGTTTGCTGGTCTTTTCTACCAGATGTGTTTGCAGGTCTTTCCTGTCAGATGTGTTTGCAGCTCTTTTCTAGCAGATGTGTTTGCAAGTCTTTCCTGTCAGATGTGTTTGCTGGTCTTTCCTGTCAGATGTGTTTGCTGGTCTTTCCTGTCAGATGTGTTTGCAGGTCTTTCCTGTCAGATGTGTTTGCAGGTCTTTCCTGTCAGATGTGTTTGCAGGACTCTCCTGTCAGATCTTTCCATGGGACATTCCTGTCAGATGTGTTTACATTTGTCTATGCCAGAAATGTTGGTTGGACTTTCCTGTCAAATGTGTTGATGTCAGTTGTTTCACAGGACCATCCCACCCATGTGTAAATAAGAAGTGTGTCTACAGGGCCTAGAACAAGAAATGCCCCACACAGTGCGAGTGACAAATGTAAACTTGCTTGCAAATAAGCAGAGACTTTATTCCAGTAACTCAGCATCTGCGTAACGTATGTTTTTGTTCTTGATTTGTCTGCCAGATGGCAGGACATATCCTCTCCGCCCTGTCTGGGTGTTTCTGAAAACACTGCCCTCTAGCAGGTGTAGTTTATGTTATTTCTTTCTCTTTCCAGACTTCTCACAATGTCCTCTCTGTACTAGCATTTCAGTGGTTAAATTTAACAGGACCTGTTTACTTAGAGACAATAGCCATCTTTCAAGACAGAACTGTTTGCATTGATGGCACAAGGTTGTATATAATAAATCATCATTGAAGCTGATGGAATTTCTAACAATCTGTCATTCCTTACAAAAGTTGTATCACAACATTATGTATGGATGTATGTATGTATATATATATATATATATATATATATATATATATATATATATATATATATATATATATATATATATATAAAATATATATTATATATATATATATTATATATATATATATATTATATATATATATATATATATATACTGTGAATATACATACATACATACATACATACATATATGGGTGTATACATATATGTGTATGAATCATGAATGCAAAGAAAAATATTGTAATGCCTTAAATAAATTTGTTTAGATATATTTATTTTAATATTCTGATTTTTTTAATAAGTTTAGTCAAATAATCACAGAAAATACAAAACAGCAGGTTGAAGCTTTCGTAAAACAATTCCCTCCTGAACTTAGGCCAGTCTTACACCCACAAATCCGTCTCCCAACTCTCCACGAGCAAACCCCCTGTGATGTGAAGGTGAGATGATCCCACTGGCCATCAGTGCTGGGAGCACATGCCTTATAGCACCTGACACTACCTGTGTCTATACCCAATCTACAGGTGATTGCAAACCAGCTTCTGCCCAGATGTCCAGCTGCCCAAGGGCCTAGAAATGATACATCTGTGGTGAATGACCTGCTGGAACTTGTGGCTGTGGTTACAATTGCTTCATTCACACCTCCACATTGGGGGAGGGGGGGGGGAGGGGGGGGACCACATCCACAATCTGAGCTGGGTTATAAAGTGAGAGTCATGGTTGTAAATAGACCCAAAATATGTATAACTAATTACTATTACGTTTATAAAAAAAAATTATTACAGAAGTTTGCACTTGTAATTGTCTTACTTTACTGAACCACTGACTGGATTATTTCTGCACCCCTTCATGTGTACCAATGCCATTACCTTTGATCTAGTGATGCTGATGTGGTAACATTTAATTACTGCAATGTGGCATAGTATCTCCAACTACATATAGAACTGATCTAAACTAGATTTAGACCTGAACATGACAGGGTCGGCGACGTTAAATATGTAACAATTGAGATCTGAAGATACAGCTTGAGAGTATCTTGTTATGACTAGCAGCTTACTTCAACACAACATGTCAGATTGACAATGTCATATTACAGAACTGTACTCCACATATGTCAATAACAGAATACATTTATAATCATATAACAACAACTGTCAATGTCACATCTTTCACAAGGCATTTGACATGTTGGAGAGATTTGGAGGAAAGACCAACATAGGTGAGACATATGGACATCATGGCATCACTAACTTACACGTCTCAAGACAAACACTCATCAGTGAAACTCCTTAATGTACTATCATGAAAAAATCTATGTCAATTGCTTGTTAATGATCACAGTTCCCACACTTTTTACTAGACCAATGAAACTGATGTTTTTCCTCATTGCCTTCAGCAAAATGTCATCACACATTATGATCCAGTTGTAATTTTGACTATTCTGAACTACACAACATTCATTACACCAGTTTTATGTCATTACCTGGGCAAATAGTTCGTGGGATCTCTTTGATTCTGCATAAACTAGATGTGTATACAACCCTACAAACCTCTTCTCTTTATGTCCCTTTATTATGTCACCGCCTTCCAATATCTGAAGTATGCCACCGAGGCCTTGACAGTCTGCATAAACAGCATTGAGAATGTTTAGTCAGGGCCAATCAGTGTATTACCACGGTCCAGTATCCACACCCACTGACCCCCTGAAATCACTGGTTGTCACCCCTCACCCCTCCCCTCTTACCCCTTCCACTGGTTCAAAGTATCACTCACTCAGGAACAACACTTCTTGGAAGACGACAGAAACCAAAGTAGACAAAACAGCAGCAAGAAACAAGGAAAGAAACTAAACAAATATTTGTAGGAATGTGAGACGAGGCACCCACTTAGGGGGAGAGAAAGTGAGGACAGTCACCTGACGCAGCAGAGGCTCATGGGAGTTTATTCATTCCCATAAGTGATTTCAACAATCTGATTGGGTGATGCGCCATGTTTAGTTGAGAGAATCTGGGTTTGAGTTTTTAACGATGGGCAAATTAGTTCACGCTACACTGCCTTAGTTCATACTGTATGTACTTGGCAAGATGTAAAGTAATGGAAGATATGTGTGATTTCGGGATTAGGAAAAAATGATATAAAATTATAACTGATTAAATACTTGCCGTGTAAATTGCAGAATGGCTGACTGCTTTGCGACGAAGTTGAAATGGCATTCAAATGAGATGACTTAAACCACTAGACATGAACTGTGATGTGTTTTGAGCAATCCTACACCATGCTTATTAAGATCTACCTTTTGACAGTTCTGTACATAATGTCACCTGCTGTTGCCAGAATGAAGTCACTAAACAAAGCAAGCATTGTTTAACGCGACATCTGACAAAATTAGCTTTGCTATAAGAAATCAGCACATCTCGGAAATTGTCAAAACCCAGTGACCACCTGATGAACTGTCCTGGATGACACAGAGACATCAACTACGTCTGTCACAAGTGGCTGGCTGCAGATGAGCAGTCCTCAGACACCGTGACCACATCCCTACTGTCTCTCTGTCTACCCTGGTGCTGTTTCTGTGAAAGTGACGTCTTTAAATAGCTCCGATCAGGTCAGACTCGAGCCACAGACATCTGGTGATCTGGTGACAGACGCAGTCTACTGTGATACAGTCCTATCTGTGAGAGACATTTTTATGTGTTGTTGGCTCTCTGTGGAGGCTGGGTAAAGACGAACCTGTTTACACTGTCCACATCAATCATGACACAGCTGAACATGATGACTGGTGGCTCACTGGACAAATGGACCCAAGGCCAGAATGGGCAGTCACTGCACTGGACTATGGTGTCATCAAATAACGGAAACCATTAGGCAACTGAATACTCCACCCAAAGACCATCAGCTAGTATAACTGATAAACAAAGTTTGAGAGAAGAGGGTTATAATTCCTCAGATAGAAAATGGTATTGGTCACTGGGTAAAGATGTGGCGAGGGGTACTGACCCCTGGCTAAGCTGGACACCCTGGTCAATAGATCACGTTATAATTTAAACATGACTGGGACTAATAACTATTAAGAAATTGGTGAACATGTTTATCAAGTTGTAAGCATTATTTATGATTACACAATTAGTACTTAGTTCCTGATGAAGGTCGCAGATGGTGGCTGAAACGTCGATGTGAGTAGAAATTACTAGTTGTGTAGTCATAAATATTGCTCGAAAAATATAAATATTATGACATTCACACAGACACAATTATGTCAGTTTCAACATTAACAATAGCTATTTCAGTGGAATATTCTAATACTGTTTTCATAGATCTTTGGCATTTGTAAATATTAATCCATAACAAGGCAGCCATTTAAAGAATAAATAAATGTACAACCGTTGAATCATGCGAAGAAGTAACAGCAACAACTACAATGATGACAACAACAACATCTAAACTCATGAGTAAGATGGTCACTTGTTATATATGATAAAGATAACTGTACTCTGTACTCTGTACTCAGTACTCTGTACTCTGTACTCAGTACTCAGTACTCAGTACTCTGTACTCTGTACTCTGTACTCAGTACTCTGTACTCTGTACTCTGTACTCTGTACTCTGTACTCTGTACTCTGTACTCTGTACTCTGTACTCTGTACTCTGTACTCTGTACTCTGTACTCTGTACTCTGTACTCAGTACTCAGTACTCAGTACTCTGTACTCTGTACTCTGTACTCTGTACTCAGTACTCTGTACTCTGTACTCTGTACTCTGTACTCTGTACTCTGTACTCTGTACTCAGTACTCAGTACTCAGTACTCAGTACTCAGTACTCAGTACTCAGTACTCTGTACTCTGTACTCTGTACTCTGTACTCTGTACTCTGTACTTTGTACTCTATACACCTCATACTTGGAAGCAACATAAAAACGACACATTCATTGTCTATCTGCCTCATAAGGTGAAGTTCCCATGATTTCTCGTGCATGTCTGCTACATGGCACCGTCGTATGGCACCCTCCAGCGATTACCTCTACTCTACTGATTTACCCCACTTTGCACTGCCAGACTACCCTGGCTCTGGAGATAATGCTATAAAGAAAGCAAACACTTAAGGTTGTTACCCTCAGTGAAAGGGGTACAACCCCTCTGTCTGGGTTGCATAAGAAGTGGCAGGGTATTTGTCAGGGTGAAACCTTACCCACAAAGACCCAGACAGAAAGGGGATAAGTTTCATAAAGAGATCTGAACATGAAAGGCATTATCTAATGACATAACTGGTAAAAGGCAGTGTACTATATGGTGACCTACTATATCACACATCTCTCGAGACAAATCTGTGTCTTTGGATCGCTTTTGCTCAGCTTAGTGCCAACAGCTTAGTTCAAATTTGTTATCTTAGCTTATTTTATTATTATTTATCTTTACTTACTTATTTATATTGGCTTATTTGTTCATTTATCTTAGCTTATTTATTTGGTCTTAACTTATGTATATAATTAATCTATATTTTAGATTTAGTCAACACCTCATATTAATGGGTACTTATTTATCCTAGCTTATTTACTTATTTATCTTGGCTTATTTATTTTATCTTACCTTATGTATTTAACTAATTTGTATTTTAGATTTAGTCAACATGTCATATTAATGTGAAGCGCTTTGATTGGCATTTAGTTACTTAAAAAGTGCTATATTAAGAAAAAAAATTATTAGTATTATTATTATTGCCACATCTCAATCTAGTTTTTGTTGGACCCGTATTTGTGGCGAGAATGTCTTCACTGCCAGTCACACCCCACAGGGGCACACACAAGACTGTAAGGGTTGTTTCATGTGTAAAACATCAAGTGGATATCAGGGTCTGAAATTTGTTGTTTTTGGAGACTTAACACATCTCAGTCAATGGTCGTCTTTGAAGTTACGTTTAAATCAATATCTTCAATGATACTTAGTAAACTGAAGTGCATTAGCCCATTCAGCAATGAGGAGTTTGACCTTACATTCAATGGCACGTGTGCAAACTATTCTGAGTGTGGCGAACTAAATAGTAGGCCAGCATTAGTACAAGTTAGATACAGACACAGGAATGGCGGCTATCTCAGACTTTGTGAATCTTCACTGAGTGAACTCCAAGCAGTGTAAGCTGGGGTCTCACAACAGGTTCTAGGGCCTACAATTACGTCCACTATTAGGAAAGACATTTCAACTGTTTCTAGACCCAATAGTAACAACTTAGAAACTACATTGTCACTTAAACATCTTCCAGGTCAAAACAATTCTCTGTCAAACGTCCTTGTTGTAAATCAACATTTTGTAAAAAAAATACCTGTAATTTCACTTTAACTGCATGGAACATTTTACCTGGTTTATTGCAAAGAAATTACTAAACCAAATTACTTATGTGGACCATAGCTGGGATCACGATTGATAGTTTTGTCTATTTTATTCAGCAGCGAGTCTTTACATATGTATGCTACAACATAACCATTACGTTCCTTTGAATCACACACCAGTATCATTACACCAATCAGTGATATATGTATATGACATCACTTGCAAAACATAAAGAAACACTGAGTTGTTTTATTTCAATCACAATCACCATTTGTCATCACACTTAGCCAAGCCTTCATTACTATCCCAATCTTTAGTCCCTGAAGTCTGTGTGAACTCTTGCCACTATACTATTTTTCTCTTCCTCTCTCAATTACCGGCATTGACTGATTTTAGTTAAAAAAAATGTGTGATTATTAATACCTCTGCCTTTCTTTCCCCTTCTGGGAAGGGAAGCAGAGATCCCCATCAGCGTCTCTCCCTCCACCCGGATCTCTCACCACTAACATCCTTGTGGGCAGACGGAGGAATAAATATTTGCCTGCTCCAAGTGTTAGTATCATCCACAGGAGGACTGAACCCAGCCCTCACCGAGGACTGAACCCAGTCCTCACCGAGGACTGAACCCAGTCCTCACCGAGGACTGAACCCAGTCCTCACTCTACTCCACAATCTAAACAGCATACCACCGCACTGCACAGCACCTGGCACAGTATCAGGTCTCATACCAGCTCTAATCACATGCCAACTAGGATCCTTATCTCAGGCATAATTAATAAGACATTTAGTGGAGTGGCTGCACTTCAAATCTCGACATGGATACTGTGTAGGTTATCAGGACACGCAGAAAACATTCTGATCTGTACCCGGGGTTCTAGTTAAAAACACACTTTGCAATAAAGTTACTGGACCCATAAAAGCCAACGATTTTAATAACTGTGAAAAAGGTGTTACGTAAATCTGCATCTATCTGAGGTCAGCAAATGCTTAAGTTTTAACCTTGGTAAAAATTTACTAAGATAATCAGTCCATAAAATTCCACCATTAACTAAAAAAACCTCTTACATTTAAGAGGCATTTGTAAAATACGAAAAGCTATCACCAAGAAGATTATTTCCATGACAGACCAGTGACAGTTGTCTGATGACATGTACTTGTGTCAACAGTTGTCAGTATAAGATCATGATTAAGGAGCAAATAAATGTTAAAGAGCAAAATCAAGATAAGATGCGAGTGAAAGAATCCTTTGTGCACATAATATAATAAATACTCTTGGAAACTGTATGTTTACACTACACTGCTAACTACCTACTTGTTGCTGTCATCAGACATTATAACAACAGAATTATAAATGTATGGGAACAGACAAAGTCAGAGACTTGGTCTGGGTAGACAAATACCAAGTCTCACCTGAAGAGACTGCTGTCTGACATGGAGAGAAGAGAGACTCAAGTATGAAGGCAGTAAATACCAAGTCTCACCTGAAGAGACTGCTGTCTGACATGGAGAGAAGAGAGACTCAAGTATGAAGGCAGTAAATACCAAGTCTCACCTGAAGAGACTGCTGTCTGACATGGAGAGAAGAGAGACTCAAGTATGAAGGCAGTCAATACCAAGAGACAGCAGCATGTGATGATCACATTCAGATGCTGCTGCATCTAATCATCTAATCAGTCAGCCCCAATGATGATGAAATAAAAACCAAAGGTCGACATGAGATGGAGTTGGAGATGGAGATGGAGATGGAGAGAGGTGGACACGACTGATTAAGTCCTGCTCTGCTCTCAGTCGTCAGAAAGATGGCAGACATGTCAGAAACACAACACTGACCACCAACAGCCAAATATACCCCTGACTTTAAATATATACCCCTGCCCCTTCCGTCCAATCAAACTCATCTTTCCAGAGACCCAAGTTGTGAGAACTGTCCAGTGTTGTAATGTTGACTGAACTGGTCACGGTTGGTTGATCTTGCTCCTGTTTTTGAACCTCAGATGTCTTGGGCCTTGAGCTAAGATAGATGGTGGGGTATGGATAACCATGACACCTGGATAACCCCCACCCCAGACATGTACCCCAGGGCATACACCCCCATTAAAACAGATATTTTTTACACAGTCGCAGGCCTACACGCCATTAGTACAAGGCCACGTAGGCGCCTGTGGACCCAATCGCAATCACATCTCAGTCTACAGATGCCAGTAATTCTAGGAGAGTGTCCCTTGTCCCACTTACAGGGACACTTAGTTAACTTGGCACCAACCTTTGGACCCTTTCAAGTCCCCCCCAGTGCATAACACAAACATTTAAAATCTTATTAGGCTGACCATATCACGCTGATAACAGTGGTAGAACTGCAACAAACTATTTTGACGACTCCTTTGTCTTTGGTCTATTGACGGGATCATGATATCTCTACAAAGCAGATGCATTTACTGAGCTGATAGCAGCCGTTTTGTCCCTTGGAGGAAGTCGTGTTTTGTTCTTTTTTCTCACTGCCAAGATCTGGCGTTAGTCCAATGAGAGGTTTGGTGGCTTATCGCGTGAAGTACACAATAAACCAACTACAACAGAGACAGGCTGTGATAGATAGGCACTCTTAGTGGAAGCATTCCTGGTCTTCTAGTCTTTCTGTGGTGTTAAAATACGGGGAAGGATACGTAACATTTTATATATTTCATTGTTTTGAAATATATAGACATATAACTATTATAACATGGGATGGTTAGGAAGATACTGATGTGTTCTTAAAACAAATTGAATATAGGACTACCTTGAAGCATGACAAAATAAAAATTTATCTTTATTGTCACAGCACATACAAATTATTCAAATTGCAAGTGTCAACTGTGCATACAAATTATGTTATCTCTTTATTTCACTGAAACCTAACCCACACCAAGGCATTTTAAAAAGTTAGAAAAACACAGAAGACAAAACATTAGATGGTGTCAAATTATTCACAGCACTTTCCAAGGTCTCTCAACTCTCTTAGACTAGACACCTTCAAGATGAGCTATGATAAACACATCCTCTTCTGACTGCGTATCTGCCCTATCAGGGGTGCACAGAGACCCTGGTGTCTGAGCCAGGGTGATTACAGTGTTACATGTCTGTTTATTGTCCAGCTGCCTGG
Organism: Oasisia sp. SBJ-2009; assembly: GCA_964017155.1. Classification (NCBI taxonomy): domain Eukaryota; kingdom Metazoa; phylum Annelida; class Polychaeta; order Sabellida; family Siboglinidae; genus Oasisia; species Oasisia sp. SBJ-2009. Next base: position 55,371,728 of record OZ024857.1, read on the forward strand.
GCAAACTTCTGGAAGGGGTTGATTATGAGTTAGACAGGGTAACTCAATTACATGGGGTAATTCGAAGCTGGCAATTTCAAATGCAATGATTTGTTACTGACGCAATTCTACTAAGGTGAAATACATTACGATGCACTAGTGTTGGGGTGTTTGGGGGCAAATGCATTTTATTACAAATCAACTTCATAACTGGAAATATGAAATGTCTTAAATTACCCTTGTATCATACCATGACCTATCTGAACACCCTGACAAACTGGATCAGTGGCTAACCTTAATACACATACTGACCTATGGGGAGATGGGGAGATTTATTAAAACCATCTCCAGACTCCAGTCCTCGGGTCTATGTCAATTGAAGACGCCCTTGTTCCAACCCAGATGCTGGACAGAGGCCTCCCTGCGTAATATCCTGATAAGCTACCAGGATTGAGACGCTCATTCAATACACCTTCTGCGAGAGATCTTTCAACACCACTAAAAGTTGCAGTTCTCGAAGCCACACAGTCTTTTGAGAAGCTACTTACATGTCCACGTGTATGTGTGTGAGTGTGGGTGTGTGAGCATGTGAGCATGTGAGCGTGTGAGCATGTGTGTGTACGTGTGTGCGTGTGTGCGTGTGTGCGTGTGTGCGTGTGTGCGTGTGTGCGTGTGTGCGTGTGTGCGTGTGTGCGTGTGTGCGTGTGTGCGTGTGTGCGTGTGTGCGTGTGTGCGTGTGTGCGTGTGTGAGTGTGTGTATGTGTGTGTATGAGTGTGTGTGTGTGTGTGTGTGTGTGTGTGTGTGTGTGTGTGTGTGTGTGTGTGTGTGTGTGTGTGTGTGTGTGTGTGTGTGTGAATGTATATATGTGTGTGTGTGTGTATGCGTGTGTGTATGTGTGTGTGAGCGTATACGGGTGTGTCTTCCAATCGGAGACATCTACCAAGCGGCAGACATCAGTTCCTATAAATCCCGTCATGCGTGGGTTGTCAGGTAAAAGGGATACACTTGGGATTAAATGCCACATACTTGGGACTTCGGGAGGACGTAAGTTATGCAATAGTGCCGACAGACAAAGACTGTAAATCTTCTGCGAGGAAAACGCATGTTCTTGGAATGCGGCAATAAAATGTGTACTTATTAGAGGAATCGAAAAAAGAAAGTCGGCGCTGGCCTGTAGGGTTCTTAGTAGGGGGAAGGATGTGGGGAGGGGGCGTTTATGAGGGGCATGAGAGGGCAGAGAAGTCTGTGAGACATAAACATACATCTGTGTGAACAGACTTTACAGTGAATCGCAGACATCAGTAATCACCTTTTTTAATTTGTCTGAAGATAATTTATAGGGAAAGTTTGCGTGCTTGCAGTTTTTGTGTATTCACGAAAGTGCAAGCAACTGGGACTATAAATTAACGTATTATTGTTTCCATCTGGTTTCCTGGTACCACGTTCTTTTTTAGTTCAACTTACTTTTATTTTGTAAAGGACTTTTATATTTAAGCAAGGACATTGTTGTGTGTCACACTTATATTAGTGTTTGTATTAGTGTTATTGTCATGATTATTAATACTTTATCAAGACTGGAGTTGTTCAACTAAAACCTGTTGATGTGTCTACTATGACCACTGTTTATTTTTCAGGTAAATCGCCACCTAGGCTTCAGACTGCAAGAAAGAGACTATAATATAAATTATATAAAAAAATGATTAATAAAATTGTCAAAACACAACCTTGACATTATAATTATTACATTGTGTGTCAACATTTCTCAGGCAGTCAATCCAAAATACGTTGGCAGGACGAATATAGTGCAATGTCTGTTGAGACTCCACTCCACTCAGAAAACAAACACTCTGTGTTCACAAGCAGTTATATCTGAATGGTTCACGACTTCATTATATTTGTCTTCAACTCTATAAACATAGGCTGTTGGCAGTGGGGCCTGACTAGTCAGTCTAACAGGAGCATGTGAAGGGTTTGTTGACATTACGGCAGTCCAACAGTCAAATAGGCGGTTTGTTGATAATATACTACCTATGTAGGACACCATCACCAAACCAGCAAGGTCTGGCCTGTTAATTAGGCTGCCATAATGAAACGCAATTTATGGAAACATTGTAGCAAGATTTAACACTGTCAGTCCAAGGTAATACCCAAACAGTTATTCGCCCACCTGAAAGATACCCCCTTAGGCACACTTACAACCCTGTAATGAACTCACAATATACCCCCAATCACCACACCTCCCCCCTGCTAATCACCCTCATCAAACTGCCCCTGCTGTGAATGGAGATGATATCAGGTGTGTCAGCTGGAGTGTCCTCAACTGAACTGGTCAGTGCAGCCACAGCCCCCCACACACATACAACCACCCCCTCCTCCCCACAGCCACAGATAGCCACAATCCAAGCCACAGATAGCCACGATCACAGCCATACTTTAGGGCTTTACACTGGATATTCCACTGACCCAGGTGGTCAGTGGAGGTGGTCACTGTCATGGACTGACCACCCAAACTTCCTGCTGGAAGAGAGGCTGGGAGTGTAGTCGGGAATGATGTACACACAGACGGGACGCATGGGAAGAACTCTACCCTGGCACACACAGAACTTCTAAAATGTATATTTGTATGGAAGTAATTAGCAAAAAGAGGGGTTTATCACTGGATAAAAAAATTTGCTCTTGATAGAATGTAGAGACTGTTTCTTTCATCCCCTGTACCTGGGGGAATCCAAGAACTGGGTCTTGGGTCCTCTGGTACAGGTATGGTCCTCCTGCTACATACACTACTGGTATGACATTCTGTCACTTGTCATAAACAGAGATGTCAAGATGACATTCAGTCATGGTGACACACAAGCAGAAATGTACCTCCTCATTGAGGACAGATGAGTTCTACATAGATGGTTGATTGTGAAGACTACAGCCACCACAATTGATCACCCAGTACCTCTCTTGGTGAGGAGAGACATGGAGGTGACAGAGGTTGTGGAGGAGGATGCAATGGACAGGGTGTCATGGTGAGGAGAGACATGGAGGTGACAGAGGTTGTGGAGGACACAATGGCCAGGGTGTCATGGTGAGGAGAGACATGGAGGTGACAGAGGTTGTGGAGGAGGATACAATGGACAGGGTGTCATGGTGAGGGGAGACATGGAGGTGACAGAGGTTGTGGAGGAGGATACAATGGACAGGGTGTCATGGTGAGGAGAGACATGGAGGTGACAGAGGTTGTGGAGGATACAATGGACAGGGTGTCATGGTGAGGAGAGACATGGAGGTGACAGAGGTTGTGGAGGAGGATGAAATGGACAGGGTGTCATGGTGAGGAGAGAGGTGGAAGTGACAGAGGTTGTGGAGGAGGATGCAATGGACAGGGTGTCATGGTGAGGAGAGACATGGAGGTGACAGAGGTTGTGGAGGATGCAATGGACAGGGTGTCATGGTGAGGAGAGACATGGAGGTGACAGAGGTTGTGGAGGAGGATGCAATGGACAGGGTGTCATGGTGAGGAGAGATATGGAGGTGACAGAGGTTGTGGAGGATGCAATGGACAGGGTGTCATGGTGAGGAGAGATATGGAGGTGACAGAGGTTGTGGAGGATGCAATGGACAGGGTGTCATGGTGAGGAGAGACATGGAGGTGACAGAGGTTGTGGAGGAGGATACAATGGACAGGGTGTCATGGTGAGGAGAGACATGGAGGTGACAGAGGTTGTGGAGGTTCCAATGGACAGGGTATCATGGTGAGGAGAGACATGGAGGTGACAGAGGTTGTGGAGGATACAATGGACAGGGTGTCATGGTGAGGAGAGACATGGAGGTGACAGAGGTTGTGGAGAATGCAATGGACAGGGTGTCATGGTGAGGAGAGACATGGACGTGACACATGTTATGGAGAATACAATGGACAGGGTGTCATGGTGAGGAGAGACATGGAGGTGACAGAGGTTGTGGAGGACACAATGGACAGGGTGTCATGGTGAGGAGAGACATGGAGGTGACAGAGGTTGTGGCGGTTGCAATGGACAGGGTGTCATGGTGAGGAGAGACGAGGATGTTGAGGAGAGACATGGAGGTGACAGAAGTTGTGAAGGAGGATGCAATGGACAGGGTGTCATGGTGAGGAGAGACATGGAGGTGACAGAGGTTGTGGAGGATGCAATGGACAAGGTGTCATAGTGAGGAGAGACATGGAGGTGACAGATGTTGTGGAGGATGCAATGGACAGGGTGTCATGGTGAAGAGAGACATGGAGGTGACAGAGGTTGTGGAGGATGCAATGGACAGGGTGTCATGGTGAGGAGAGACATGGAGGTGATGTTGTGACAGAGTTTAGAGACCCACTGTGAATCAGAATACACAGTTGAAGCTGTTGACTGATGGTGAATGTACAACAGACAGCATCCACAAAAACGACACCCAGACAAGACGCCAGGGGCAGGAGAGAGCACCCTCGACTCTGCCAGACGAGGTGCCACAAAAACTGGGCAACTATCCAGGCCACTGGCGCATGAAATAGGAACATCTCAGATGAAGACATGCCTTCTGACTGCCTGTCCCACAAGACCACTCATTCAACCCTGTCACCCACACATTCACAAAGAGATAAACATTGACAAAGTCAGAGTCACTTGGCGTCCACACTGTGTGATGAGACCACCAGAACGGCACCAGTTTTATGCCTGCACAGTTTGTTCATGTTACGCTTGGTTCATGGCAATGTCGCTTTGCAAAAATAAAAACTGACGTGTTTAATCAATGATTTTTCTGCTAAAGTGTTACAAGGTTTCAAGGAAACTACGGATGGCTAAATATTGATTTTTTTGGTAAAACTATTTTTAAACATTCTTATGATGTGAATTTTCTTAAATATTTGCACAAATTAAAACACCATTTTAAATAAAACATTGAAATTCTTAAATTTCTGCTCTTACAAACATTTTAATAAAGTATATTAGACTATAAGGGATGCTTTATATCAAATTCAGAGCTTCAGAATAACTTAAACTGATAGCTGCATCTGTCTAGGCAACATAACCCAGTAGTTTAAAAACACCAAGATTAACCTCCAAATATAAGCCAGCAGACATTGACATGTGATAAGATCTTGTCACTTTCCATGCCTACTAGTACAGCAGTACTGACCACATCCAGCTGAGACTTCCCTCTCACAACCACCAGACCAACTGTTACAATGACATTATATTTAATGTCATAATAAGTTACTAATAACATGACAGTGTGTTGATCCTCGTACTCCATAAACCCAGTGTGATGTCAGTGTTTCTGAATTCCCACTGAGAGGAATTTGCTGTCTCCCTCAGCTAAACAGCTAATGAATTAAAAAGTTACAATATGTTGAATAGCAGTCAATACATCTTTTGTTTCATGAATGAATTAATGAATTCATGAGTAATTGATTGACTGGGTGACTAATTGACTAGGTGATTGATTGGGTGTGGGACGGACGGACGGACGGACGGACGGACGGACGGACGGACGGACGGACGGACGGACGGACGGACGGACGGACGGACGGACGGACGGACGGACGGACGGACGGACGGACGGACGGACGGACGGACGGACGGACGGACGGACGGACGGACGGACGGACGGACGGACGGACGGACGGACGGACGGACGGACGGAAATAAACAATGAATGAGAACAAATCAATGAATGATAAAACAAACAAATTAGTGAACAGAAACAAAATATATTATACTGAAAATAAGGTCATTCCAAACTGTCTTTCCTTTATACAGTTCATATTTCACGCAGGAAAGAGGAAGGTAAGGAGGGCAGAGACTGCCTCCAGCTGCTGCTGTCTGCAATCAACCAAAATGGTGATAATTTCAGTGACTTTTTGCAGCAGGATGCCGGTGTTGCTATCTGCTGCACGAGTCTGACAGATGGCTGATGCTTCAGTCAGCGACAAACCTGAAATATCCAGAGCAGGTGTCACTAAGATGACGGGTCCTTTATCTGTCGTGTCACTGAGGGTGAGACAAAAACTAACTTGTAGAGTTGGTGTCATCTCGCTGCTTCCACGGGTAATCAGGGAGGACAATTTTAAATGAGACAGTTAAAAAGTGTCACTCATATTATTGTCTGTGTGACAAAAGTGTAAATACCGTAAAAGGCTTGAGTGTGGAGTGAATGACACTGTAAAAAAACCACTTAAATAGTACAGGATTATACTTCACCCGCCAACGGCACAATGAATGTAGGATATAACTTTTAAAACAAATATTCAGACTTTTTAAAATACTCCTGGTGTGAGTTAAATGTCATTAAGCAGGCAGGTTAGCATGTTTAGTGGTGGAGCATATTTGTAGCTAAATGATTACATAAGGCTTTATGAAGTAGATGCAATTGCAAATGTCTTCCCCTAACACGAACCTGTTTGCAAGGATATGTTGTCACTACAGCTGGGCTCTGATACATGGTTATCCACAGCTGGACCAAATGACCCTCATTAAGCATGTTCTACACCTGCAAGCCAAGGTGGCAGTCACTGTGAAGGAGTTTCAGAGTAGATGATCAATGTCTCCTGACAGAGGCCAAGAAGAGGGCCAGAGTAAATCAACTACACTGTGGGCCCTTTAGCCTGTGATCATCTTGTTCTATTTTAACACATTTTTTTGGACGTTGGTCAGATCTGGACTGTGTTTGCTGACCCACGCAGTGTCACCCCGGATGGTGCACTATCCTTCTAGTGACCCTCACCCCCTCCCACATGCTAGGTATGGCCACATCTCCACACCCCTGATATCTCCCTGTCACCCCTAATTAGTAGCTCACTGTTTATTGATGCTCAGGAACAACCACTGACCATTGAATAAATGACCACTGCTGACCAGCTTGACAAGCATTTGGTGATCCCAGGTAGCTTCAGCCTTGTCATTGTCATGCTCTCAGACTCCTACAGCTCTGTGACACGAAACTGAAGCAGTCCCAGGGCAGTTTAATCTTTGTCACCCACATGTCTAGCCCTGAGAAGGGTTGGATCTTTTTATAATAAAACATTTCCAACATTTCACGTAAAAGGTCATTAAATTTAAAGAAAACACGTCATGTTTAATCAAGATCTGCACGAAAAAAATTAGATCAGATGGAATTAAGTTCGGCAGCATGGCTACGTTGTGCACCATTTGGGGGAAACGTGACAATCGTATGATGTAGTCTACACATGCCTGAAGCACAACACAACCCTAGACAGCTGTGGACCACATGATTGGGTTACATGACTCCACAAATCAACTGAACTGTCCCACTGCTGTCTGGTCTGTCCGTCTGTCCGTCTGTCCGTCTGTCCGTCTGTCCGTCTGTCTGTCACCAGGCCTATGAGACATGGTCCATGTGGTGATTCGTCTACATATGCCACATATGTTCCGACAAAAACAAAAGTACAAAAGTATTTTGTTGAAACTTCTACCATGTGTGCCTTTACTGAGTGCAGAGTGACTTGACTGCCTTAACAGAATGACTTGGTGACAAATGTAATGACACAGTACAGACGTCATGCAGAAGAGTGACACAAAATAACACGTTGGTTGTAAAGGTTATACCTGAAGGTGTCAACATGACTATCAAGAGAAACTCCAAATTACTGTTTTATTTTACTCCTGTTCAAATATTTGTGGCATTTATTTGATAATTTCTCGCTATATACCTGCATATAAAAAGACGGAACTCTACTCCCTTTTGATTTTGTGATTTCTTCCTGTCTGTAGCTTTGTTTTACAGCAACAATGTATGTGTTGATTTGAATGCATACCAACAACGTGAGACACCAAAACATATCAAACCTGATTAAGCAATGATAATATAAATTCACAAACATTTATGCCACACAGAAATCCCGAGACTCCTGAGATTCTCGCAAACCAAACAGTTAAACAGCTTTAATGAACACAACACAAATGATCTGCCAGTTACGATTCTAACATGTTCTGCATTTCAGGACTTTATCAGTCAAGACCAAGTGGCCAATAAACAGAAACCCTAGGTACCCCTCTCTCCTGTACACCGCCAACTGAATCCCTTTGAAGTTCCACTTGGGTCTCAACCCACATTAGCCATGATGAGGGACTTGGGCCTACAATCAGTTAACCCTGGGTGGGTGTCAACAGAGGCAGACTACTTGATAAAGTAAGCAGGAGGTGGCCGCCTCACTCACTCACACATTCCCTTGATAAGACCCCAGCCAGGGGGGGGGACTGATAATGAGGCTAATCAGCCAAGTCACCTTACTGAGGCAAACACACATTTAAACCAGAGACTTTATATAACTGCAGTTAACAAGACTGACATTGATGTTGGTGAGAGTTCTAGCAGGAATGTGGGAGAGGCAGAGGCAGAGGCAGAGGCAGAGGCAGCGGCAGGCAGGCAGGCAGGCAGGCAGGCAGGCAGGCAGGCAGGCAGGCAGGCAGGCAGGCAGGCAGGCAGGCAGGCAGGCAGGCAGGCAGGCAGGCAGGCAGGCAGGCAGGCAGGCAGGCAGGCAGGCAGGCAGGCAGGCAGGCAGGCAGGCAGGCAGGCAGGCAGGCAGGCAGGCAGGCAGGCAGGCAGGCAGGCAGGCAGGCAGGCAGGCAGGCAGGCAGACAGGCAGGCAGGCAGGCAGGCAGGCAGACAGACAGACAGACAGAGACAGACAGAGACAGACAGAGACAGACAGAGACAGACAGAGACAGACAGAGACAGACAGAGACAGACAGAGACAGACAGATACAGACAGATACAGACAGAGACAGACAGAGACAGACAGAGACAGACAGAGACAGACAGAGACAGACAGAGACAGACAGAGACAGACAGAGACAGACAGAGACAGACAGAGACAGACAGAGACAGACATAGACAGACAGAGACAGAGAGAGACAGACAGACACAGACAGAGACAGACAGAGACAGACAGAGACAGACAGAGACAGACAGAGACAGACAGAGACAGACAGACACAGACAGAGACAGACAGAGACAGACAGAGACAGACAGAGACAGACAGAGACAGACAGAGACAGACAGAGACAGACAGAGACAGAGAGAGACAGACACAGACAGAGACAGACAGAGACAGACAGAGACAGACAGAGACAGACAGAGACAGACAGATACAGACAGAGACAGACAGACACAGACAGAGACAGACAGACACAGACAGAGACAGACAGAGACAGACAGAGACAGACAGAGACAGACAGAGACAGACAGAGACAGACAGACACAGACAGAGACAGACAGAGACAGACAGAGACAGACAGAGACAGACAGAGACAGACAAAGACAGACAGACACAGACAGAGAAACACAGTCAGAGAGACAGAGGTAGAGAGGAGAGACCGGGAGATATAGAGACAGAGAGACAGAGACAGAGAGGGAGAGGGAGAGAGAAAGAGAGAGAGCAGGGCTTTATGCAGGACCAAAGTATTTCCAGTCACACATGTTTTGGTGGTCACATGGATGTTAACTGTTAAGCCAGTTTACAAACATTAAAATGTGTCTGATGACCTGAAGTGGACTACAAACACATGTGACACCATTTTACAGTCACTTCTAAGGCATAACTGACGACATATATGGTTTTGGAAGACCTTTTTTTGCTCCTTCATTTTCTTACCCGTCCACCACCGACCACCCATATTTTTACCCGTCCAGAATGGTTTTTATCCATCCAAATGATGGGTAAGCTGGTCTCTGCATATAGCTATATCCCCAGTCAGCCAGTCCCAATCATTCCCAGTCAGCCAGAGCCCAGTCAGTCAGCCTCAGCCAGCCCGACAACCCCTGGCAGCCCCAGTCATCCCCAATCAGTCAGTCTCACTCATCCCCAGACATCCAGCCCCAATCATCCCCAGACAGCCAGCCCCAATCATCCCCAGACAGCCAGCCCCAATCATCCCCAGACAGCCAGCCCCAATCATCCCCAGACAGCCAGCCCCAATCATCCCCAGACAGCCAGCCCCAATCATCCCCAGACAGCCAGCCCCAATCATCCCCAGACAGCCAGCCCCAGTCATCCCCAGACAGCCAGCCCCAATCATCCCCAGACGGCCAGCCCCAGTTATCCCCAGACGGCCAGCCCCAGTCATCCCCAGACAGCCAGCCCCAATCATCCCCAGTCATCCCCAGTCAGCCAGCCCCAATAATTCCCAGTCATCCCCAGACAGCCAGCCCCAATCATCCCCAGTCATCCCCAGACAGCCAGCCCCAATCAACCCCAGTCATCCCCAGTCAGCCAGCCCCAATAATTCCCAGTCATCCCCAGACAGCCAGCCCCAATCATCCCCAGTCATCCCCAGTCAGCCAGCCCCAATAATTCCCAGTCATCCCCAGACAGCCAGCCCCAATCAACCCCAGTCATACACAGTCTGCCAGTACCAGTCATTTCCAGTCAGCCTGAAGCCAGCCCCAGTGGTCTCTAATCATGTCCCTTTTAGATGATCTCAAGGCTAGTATTTCTCGTTCATTTTTTATGGAATCCATGCATGTAGGCAATATGGAAAGACTTTGAGAATACAAAATGCTGGTTACGTAACATTGTTTACTTTATACCAATAATGTGGGCCATCGACAAACTAGACTCCAGAGTTCTCACAGAGAAGACAATGATAGCATGAATGTCCCACTTCTGCCAATACAAATCAACTATCATCATATCGTCTTGTCTTTATGCCAATTCACTCAGCTGTAGAGAGATATATCTCTCCACGGACAATGTGATTGAACCGTCCATACACCCATTGATTCATGCTTAAATAGACCCCATAGAAGTAAACTTTTTGTCCACATCGATGAGCTGTCTAGCAGTTGACATACTAGAAATAGCTGACTTCTTATCTTCGCTCTAGTCTGATCTTACTGGCTTGGTGCACACTGTGAGCATGAAGAATAAGACAATAGTTTTTATTAGTACTACCTTTACAACTACTATACATTTGCAGTTCACATGCATGCACACGTGTCCAACAGTTATGGCCAGTATTGGCCACCCACCTTGTGGTCTTTAATAACAGCATGGCTGAATGCTTCAATGAGCAAAAAGTGTATAATGACAGGTTGTGTTGTCAAGATAAGCTTGTATACTTCTACATACAGGTAATATTTACTTTTAAAGAAGTAATAAAGTACAAGCAGAGTATAAGCAAACACATAGGAACAGCACTAAGTAATAACATCTATAAATTGAACAATATATAATATTAATGGACAGTTCTTCTATAGACGTAAATCTTTTAAGAATTAAGATTTGCGATGTATTATAATATATATATATATATATATATATTATATATATATATATATATCATAACACAATGCAAATATATTATATATATACATACTACATATATATATATATATATATATATATATATATATATATATATGTATTATACATAAATATTACATGCCTATATATGCAAGAAGTCCAAATGGCAATAAAACATTTCCGACCATTTTTCACAACTATTTTAAGCATAACTAATATGCATGCCTGTTGAATGCTGTTCTGTCGTTACGACTGCTCAAAGGTGAGTGTGATTTGTGGTCAAATCTTGACACAAGGAGCACTTCTGGAATTCCAGAACAAGCTCGAAAGGCTAGCTTAGCTGTGTCTGTGAATGTATGCAGTAGAGGCAGACAGGTCACTATCTAAAATTTAGATATTGACCTGCCTGCCTCTACAAATATGCCACACAACGACGTATGATCCTGGAGAATATTCACGTTTGTTATCAACCATAAATCACTGTTTACACTAGTATGGCTCTGAGTGAAGTATTAATACTTTATGGTTGATAACAAATGTGAATATTCTCTGGGACCATACGTCATTATGTGGCATATTTGTGAAACGTATAGCGTATAATATTAGATTAAATTCACTAATAATGTGTTACTAGTGGTGCATTTGTTATATTGGTACTGTCCAAGGAATGTCTGTAAAACAAACTATATTAGAAATCAGCTGTTCCTGCTTCCTGTAGTTGATCTAAGATGATCTTGTGGCACACAGAAGGACCAAGAATGGCAGACCATCAGTCACTTACGGTGACTCCATGAAGGAAGATCTAGATCTAGAGATGGAAGACGTAGAGATACCACAGACAGACAGGGCAACCTTGAAACGACAGTTGACACCATAAATGTCAACTCAAAAGATGAAGAAGATAAAGAATCTGATGTTTCAAAAGTAAACACAGTCTGTGACAGGGTGACATGACAAATGTCCCAGCCACAGTGAGACCTCCCTATTGAGGTCACCTTTGGGACTGGATGACACAGTGACACCTCCCTATTGAGGTCACCTTTGGGACTGGATGGCAGCGATCTTAATAGGAAGGTGACTCCATTAAAAGGGCTAATTTCCTCTACTGTTGCAGAAACAAGTTGGGACGGTTGTATACTGACCCTAGTTGTCAGTTGGCTGCCTCACAGAGACACAGAACATGGCAGGTGAAAGTGTGGCGCTCTCAAGGCTTCCAGGCTCATAAAAGGCAAGTTCTTCTATAACGCAGTGTCCAGTCCTCAGGACCGTTCAAAGCACTTTACACTTTACTCCCCTGAAAGACCTGTTCACTCAGACACCATCTCGGCTTCTCTGGGAAGCATCCAGCCATGTGCTACAATTAATGCGCAAAGGCTGCTCATACACTTATCCACCACTGTCTTTAGCCAGGTACTCATTTATTCAGCTGAGTGAACTGGAGCAATGTAGAGTGAGAAAACTTGCCCAAGGTTTTAACACTGCAGCCAGGATTCGAACCCGGTTTCTCGTAGTCGAGAGTCTGAAGCTCTACCCCTGAGCCTCTGTGCTCTCAGACCCTGTGACCACACTGGTCAAGAAAAGAAGTTTCATAAATATATATAATTTTATCGGACAGGCTCTGTACTAGTTTAACTAGAGGACTTTATGAGCACGTTACTGAAGTGCTGAGTGCAGAAAGGACAGCATGGATTATAATGGGTGCCAAAATGCTACCAGCAAATATAAGACTATGAATTACTGCTTTATTAATTGAACAAGGTTTCTGTACAAGACAAGTGTTGTTCTTTGGAGGAACAAGTCCAGAGTTTGTCCAGCCATCATTGTTTACACAACACTCAATGTGATCAGTTATAAGTGTGATTAGTAGGTAGTGGGAAATTATGAATAACATCTCAAAATCTGAATGGGGATGGTTGTGGTGTTCATAATAACCCCACCACCCCACCCCCCACCACACTTTTGCAATTGTGCCAAAAACGACCTCAGGCAATAATGCCATCTATCGATCATTGCATCATAACTGTTACACATGGCATAGTTAACAGTTTTTTTCAGTACACAAAATGAATGATATTGTAAAAACATCATTAGCCTTTCAAATCACCAAGTAGGATTCACATTTCAGACTGTGAACTTACATAGCAGCTTTTTGTTGAGGTCTCCGATCTGCTGACATGTCCTCTTTGTTGTGACAAATTAATCAGCCCAGTGATCTAGTGTAATATGGCAGCTGGCCCAGGGGTGATTACAGAGGTGACTAGGGTGGCTATCTGAGGTGTATTGGGGTGACTATCTCAGCTGCTGTTAGAGCCCCTTTGTGCAGACTTGTGACTGGGCCACCATGGCACCAGACCCCTCCAGGGCAGATATGTACCCTGACTGGACTGTCTAGCACCCCATGCACCCACCACACAAAACACCTTTGCTACATGTATAAATACAGCCACAGAATCAGACTGACCTCAGCTGACCACTTGGATAAAGACAGACAGATAGTCTGACAATGACGTTTCTCCACTATGTCTATGTACACTGCTTTCCGGCTTTGATCTCTGGAGTACCATTTCTGAAGTGCCAGCAGAAAATGCTGACATTTCAACTGAATGACAACTCATTCAGTCTGTAAGAAACATGTAAGAAACAACAGCATATATTTTGTCTCAAGATCTGTTCCCCGAGAGCACGTCTCGAAGGTGAGACTTTGTCCCATAACTTGCATGGCCAGCTGTTCTACCATTGAGACATATACAAATGACACACGCACATTTCCGGCTCACAGAAAACTTATTTCTCACCCACACTTCTCCTGTCTGGAGGTGAGAACTCATGGAAGGTCAGCCGTCTGACGCAGCCACGGCAGTTACTTTCCCAACCCCCATTGCCTCCCTTCCAGGGGCAACATGGCTCATTCAGGAAACTGTCTGCAATAATCTTACTGTGTCACATTCACAAGGAGTAGACTGCAATGTTACCTCAACACGCCAGAGTGACAACACTGACACATTTTTTTTTTCACTGTTACTGTGTGTGTGTGTGTGCGTGCGTGCGTGCGTGCGTGCGTGCGTGCGTGTGTGGTGTGTGTGTGTGTGTGTGTGTGTGTGTGTGTGTGTGTGTGTGTGTGTGTGTGTGTGTGTGTGTGTGTGTGTGTGTGTGTGTGAAAGAGAGAGAGACAGACAGACAGGCAGAGAGGCAGAGAGGCAGAGAGGCAGAGAGGCAGAGAGGCAGAGAGGCAGAGAGGCAGAGAGGCAGAGAGGCAGAGAGGCAGAGAGGCAGGCAGAGAGGCAGGCAGAGAGGCAGGCAGAGAGGCAGGCAGGCAGGCAGGCAGGCAGGCAGGCAGGCAGGCAGGCAGGCAGGCAGGCAGGCAGGCAGGCAGGCAGGCAGGCAGGCAGGCAGGCAGGCAGGCAGGCAGGCAGGCAGGCAGGCAGGCAGGCAGGCAGGCAGAGATAGAAAGAGATAGAAAGAGAGTGTTCATGTATGCATATAAGTAAATACAAACAGGAGACACACGAACTACATGAAAACGTCAAGATGGCTGCCAGATTCAACAGATGTGTGGTATCAATGGGGTATGAGTGATATCCATCCTGGACATCACCCTTCAAACACAACCCCTCAGGGTGGATATAATCCATAGCATAAGCTATGTAAAGATATCTCGAGGAAAGTCCCCAAGAAGAGGACCAGTTGCCAGCAGATAACAACATATGATGTCTTACAAATATAAATGTCAAATTTGCACCATGTGGTTGATATAAGATGTGTTATTTTTTAATAAATGTCTTTGAAATGTGCAATGCTAAAGACCCACCAGAGGAGCTGTAAAAAGTCATTAGAAGAATGTTCAAATGAGCTTAATCGGAGCACTTCATTGATCCCAAAAGTAAACCCTATAACTGTTGGTTTTTAGCTGCACCAAACTTAGACTGGGTCACGAGTTTATCAATTTACAGACACCAGAGCTTTTTGGGGTCATAGGGCAATCTTGCTTCTGGAATGACTGCCAGTCTAGCGAGGGGGCCAAACTGGGTCTGAAACAGAACCGGGGTCCTAAACCCAGTCACATGAGACCACTTCAATAGAACTGGTATCACAAGAAATAAAAAATTTAACGACTGTCAAATTACAAACATCCATGCATGTGCGCATTCTGCAATGACGTTCTTTATCAAGACGATGCACTAAGATTACATGATGTACTCTCAGTATGGGTTTCAACCGAACAACTAATAGCATACTACACGCATACATCAGATTCTCGTGATAACTGATGTCTTCAAAATAGTTCTATCCTTCCAAGGTTTTGAAAAGAATCCTTTCTGGCTGTGTTTACAGTGATAACTATCAGTTTATTGCAGTGTGAATGGAATAAAGGAAATAGTTCACTTACTGACCACTGAGATACACTTGTTAGGTTAGGCCCAATAAATAATCAACAAGCTACAATTTATGTGCACAGAAAAGAATATGCGTTTGACATGTACAGATGCACAGACTACTTGTAAGATCATATCAAGATGATGATGAAGTTACATCACATGTTTCTCACAAATCAATCAAAATAGTCATAAACAAAATCCGTAATAATTATTCATATGCAACTATTTCTACCTTGGTGCAGGAATCAAATTGGTAAATATTCAGAATCAATATTTTAGTTTGCTGTGTGATGCCTGACACATGAATATGCTTCTATTTGTGATTTGGCAGTTTTCTGTGCTAAATGTTTTTAATGTTGCACACATTTTAACATATGAGATCCTACCACAGCATAAAAATCTCATGTAATTGGTTGGCTGAAAATATAAAATCAACATTTTTTAAATATAAAAATCCTCAAATATGCCTACATGTTCACAAAGGTTTTGTTGAATATGTGAAACATATTTGGTCCCAATCTTGAACTAAGGCAATGACCTGTCCTCATCTCAACTGTCAGAGACCTAGAAATGAGCTCAGTAAAGTCTGAGTCGACAAACATACATTATTCCTTCCCGACTGAGTCAAGGGTTTGCCATACATCTTGTCTTTAAGTGCTCTGCCTCAATGTCCTCCTGACATGTAAATGTAAACACACTGTGTAAATAAATAACCCTGCAGCTTCCAGACTGCCAACAATGCAAATGCCTTCCAGCATGCATTTTAAAAGATGCTTTAGCTGTTTAATTGTAATGAATGAATGAATAAATGTGATTATATAATTAACTTCTTGTTAAAAAGGAGAGCATGTAAAATACATGAAATGTATTCATGGGCCAATGAATTAATAAATGTGATTATATAATTAACTTCTTATTAAAAATGTGTCAATGCTGTTGTAGAAATGGCATTTAATGATGCATAAAAATATTGTGCTGTGCTGTGCTGTGCTGTGCTGTGCTGTGCTGTGCTGTGCTGTGCTGTGCTGTGCTGTGCTGTGCTGTGCTGTGCTGTGCTGTGCTGTGCTGTGCTGTGCTGTGCTGTGCTGTGCTGTGCTGTGCTGTGCTGTGCTGTGCTGTGCTGTGCTGTGCTGTGCTGTGCTGTGCTGATTTTTGTTTGTTGTTGTACCTCTTTTACAGAGTTAGGGGTGCACCTGAAGAACTCAGAACTGTGTTGAGAAGTCCCCTTAAAGATTGAGGACATTTGATAGCACTGATCTCTTATTGTGTGACCTGCCAATTAACTCAGTCCTGACCATGCAAAGCCCACCTGTGAGAATATAGTGTTACAGCAGTAGTCACTTAGTTCCATACAGCACACTGACTCTCAGTGCTATCAACTGTCATAACTACACACACATAGAAAGTAGGATTCAATTCAAGAAAATACAGTGACATCATAAAGCACTCAATGACACCTTCCCTACAACCATCTCAATGCAACAGCAAGTAAACATTTTGACAGGTATTCCTTTAAAGGAGTCCTTAAAACCTCACTTTACATCTTCACTTTTAATCAATATTATTTGCAGAAAATAAATGTGTATAATGATAACTTTTCACTGCATTTTACTGTCTATCTGAAACAAATTCTGAATAAGAGAATGTTTAAAAAATTGTGTAATGAGGTGTCCAAAGTATAAATGAAACACGGAAACATCCTGCCAAATTCACTTTGGTAAGTAACAGGTGACTCCTTTTATTTCTACAACTGACTGGAGGATTTGCGCAGGAGGCTTCAACTTGGAATAACTCCAAGTCCAAAACACTTTGTCGAACATGCTCCCTACGGAAATCACTTTACAAACAAATTACACTGACTAGTGAATCTGCATTACCACTTCACTCTCTCACATCATCAATGATAACTATAATTGGATTCCGCTGTTTACACGAGCTCTTCAGATGAATTGGGAGATGAAATTCCCCAGTAAGTGGACTTCTAAGGAGGTGGGCTTCTGAGCAGCTGACAGCAACAAATATGATGAGACACATTTCAAATTCCGACACAACTGAAATTGATACCTGTTTGTCAAACCCTGGCACTGACAGGTGTCCCACGCATGGATGGCCCAAAACAGATGTGTACCCGTCAAGGCTATGTCATACAAAAAAATCAGGGCTCCAAAAAGATAGGGTTCCACATGACAAAGTGCGGTCTCATGAATGAGGTTGCCACACAAACTTTTGTATCATCCCTCGTGTGTTCCACATCAATGAATTGATTCAATCACACGTGACACACGGCAGGCTGCATTGGGGGATTTGATGTAGTTACAGAGTTGTATAGACATGGGTATATCTAGATATTTTTCACCAGAACCCACAATTTACCACACTTATTAAGTAGTTTGTCAGTTCTGTTTCAAGGCAAATCAAACTGCCAAATGTATCCGGTACATATTTTGATAGCGGGCAAACTGCAGATGGAAGAATGATGTTGCTATGAATGTATCTACATTGGGTTCCTTAGTGCAGTATTTCTTTAAGGAAAGGTTATGAATTCCCTACACCAGTAAGAAATGAATTTGTTAACTGTCATGTTTGGCATCTACATGTTTCTCAGTGTCTCAAACTGTCTTTTTCCAAGGTTTATCCAGCCACTTGGTGTGCCTATCTTCACAGCTGACTTTGGTAGGTTCTGGAGACCCATATTCTGCCTGTGTCTTGGAGTAAGTGTACCAATGCACCAAATGGCTGCGGATAAGAATTTATATAGCTCCTGCGCTGTGGTACAATCAGTCTTCTAATCAGTCTGATAGAAAAACATGACTTGGTACTTTCTCAGACAGACTCAGAGTCATCTGTATTCATGGTGGACTGGAACACGAAGAACCTGACCGGAGTCTAAGCAGTGACTTACAGAGACTACATGTGCTATTGCCAAAAAAGTAACCCCAAAACGCATTTCGGCCATAAAGGCCTATTAACAAATATAAAACTAAAAAATGGAAATTGTTATGCCAACTACTGCAAGAAGGCGAGTGACTGAAAATGTGAAGGAAAGTCAGCAAATTTATACAAACATCCTTGCAATGTGGTTTATTAAGCACAGAATACCCAATCTATTAGTTTGTCACCATCTTATTTGTAAAATAACTTCATAAACTTCAACAGAAGCTTGATAAAAAATGTTGGCTATTGTTATGTTATCTAGTAGCTACTATCTAGTAATATCTACCATCATTGCTATCCATATGTACCAAAGTGTGGCTATATTTTTAAAAATTAATTCTAACAGCTTTTAGTCCTATTGATTTTGACATGACTGAGATTAAGCAATCCACATTATAATGTATAGCTGTGGACGTCCCTTAAATTAAATACCACGACAATTAAACACCATGACACGGCTAGTCATGCCAATGATCTCCAATATAAACACTTGTCTCCTGTTTACTCCGTTAATTACTACACAAAAGTATCAGTTTCAACTCGTTTGCTTAATTGCAATTACTGTAGACAGACTAGACACCCCCCACACGTCGCCCGTGACCCTAAGTGACCGTACTGTTCCCATAGGCACAGAAGCCATTCTCAGAACCGATCGCAACTGAGCATAGGATTACGAAGACTAGCTTGCGTGTAGCATACCGATTAAACAAACAAAGGTTGAGTGGATACAAGAAACGCTGCTGACGACTTCAGTAGTGTTAATTTAATCACGTATTTGACTCGCTCGTAGGCAGCCACTCGTGACCAGCTCCAGACGTCGCCACGCATGAGCGACTCCGTTTACTAGTCGAGTACTCACACACTCGAAGCCGCTCGTGAATGGGCGACTGGGGAAATTACTTGAATGAAAGACAAACTACCTGAAACGTCTGGATCCGGCGGAGAGTTGATAATTTTCTCTGGTTTGTCGAAACTGATGTCCTGAGTGTGGACGTCCTGACCGTGGACGTCGTGCCGTCGAAGTCCAACTTGGACCAGCAACAGTAGCGCTGTCGCAAGAACACCCCTGTACCGGCGAGAAAAAACGTAGTTGAAACAGCAATTTCGAGTCGAACAGCGGCAAAAATCGACGAAAAACGCAGAGTCGACTTAGTGACTTACCTAAGTTCCATTCTGTTGTCACCTCAGCGATGCATTCCGCAATAAATCCCAAAGTTTTACGGTGACTCGGTAAAACACCAGACGCCCGATCTTGTCAGAAAACACCCGCGAGTGCGCGGACGTGTTCACTATGCGTGGGGAGGGGCGGGTTGATGATGTGATAAGCGCGCGATTAACGAAAGGTCGGACCCACTTCCACTATAGGGGTGTAAGGTTGCCGTCTCGCATTGCATCTGACTTCGTTGGAATATAATCCGCCGTATCTACTGTTCAAAATCTGTAGCGGACGGCAACTTTCAGTCGCTTACAAGCAAGTTAATATATTACTTTGAGTACCTATGTAACGTTATGCGTCCGTTCTATGAGTAACTAACTACCCGAACCCCGCACTTTATTGTGAGCTGAACCCAAGACGTAACCTTAATCTCCACTCACACATCCGCACGCGAAACATTTCCGCAGGAAACTTGCTACATTTCCCTTTCACCACATTGTTCACCCTGATTAAGACGCCCCAACGTAGACACTGGTTTGACAATAAGTCCCGTCTATCTAAACACCCCAGACACGAGATCAGCATAATCCCAATGAGCATTTATATAATACGTACCCAAAATCAGTTTGTCCTGAAAATAATTTGTGTGCGTGCTGTTGCTAGACCCCGGAGAGGGAAGAATGATTTACATGTCGCAAACAAATGGTCACGTTTAACATTGCCAGGAAGGTTATTGTTTGCATCACACGTTTTTTTCGGAAGTAATTCTGAATTTTGAAAGCCTGAATGCTAACGATATGCGACTTCCACCATTAATTCATGCATCACGATTCTCCCAAATTATGTGAATCGTTCTTAGTTGATCACTAAACGAGTTGGAACACTCGTACCAGTGGCGCCGGGGCCAGGGCTTCCGACTCTCGAGTAAGATCATCCGGGTCCGGCTCCTGTACTGCCGTGTCAAACGTTGGATAATTTGTTTTCACCCTACATTGCTCTAGTTCACCCATTTGTATGAATGAGTAGGGCTATAGAGAGTGGTGGATATTTGCGTACGAACAGTCTTCGTGCATTAATCGCAGCGTGGCTGGATATTTCCCAGAGATGTGGATATGGTGTTCAGGCGACCAGGTCTGCCAGTGAGTAAAGTGAAGCGCTTTGAGCAATCCTGAATATTGGCTACTGCGCTTATAAGAACTTACTTTACCTTTAGAATACATACATCGTGACGCCAGCAACTGTTCATTCTTACGCAATGCTGATACAAAGGCCCGTGTAACTTAATAGCAGCGTATTTTTGCCACCAAGCTGAACCATACAATCGTGACAAAAGACGTATTGCGACTGTCCTTTCGGACGACACTACCTCGACTCACGCACACAGGCGGACACAGGTGTGTGAACATGTTCACACATGAACGTACCATTTAAAGAGATGTTCCGTTGTTGAAATTTACACAGAATTATAAACATACTGACTTGTGCTACGGTTGTAGCGGATGTATTGGCACACACATAACAAGTTTCATAGCATCACAAGCAATGTTGAAATTATTATTTTGTACAATTTTAGAGAAACTGTGTTTACAAAGATGTCATTTGGGTAGAAGAATAACGTTTTCAATGTCATGGATAAAATTACATTTCTAAAAGTCAATGACTTCGTATTTACCCTCCACACGCCGTACACCGTCGCCGGAGTTGTGATTAACACTGGTTTACATCAATGTACTGTAGGTCTGCCGTTGCCAATGTTTGTTTAATATAATTTGTTTTTATTACACCCATCCACCCACCCACCCACCCATCCAACAGGGTGACCTACCCATGGTCATCCCTCCCACACACATACACTCTCTCTCTACACACACACATACGCACGCACGCACGCACGCACGCACGCGCGCACGCGCACGCGCACGCGCACGCACACGCACACGCACACGCACACGCACACGCACACGCACACGCACACGCACACGCACACGCACACGCACACGCACACGCACACGCACACGCACACGCACACGCACACGCACACGCACACGCACACGCACACGCACACGCACACGCACACGCACACGCACACGCACACGCACACGCACACGCACACGCACACGCACACGCACACGCACACGCACACGCACACG